>PUFA01000149.1:0-1200000 GCA_003508835.1 Eonycteris spelaea | reverse complement strand
GAAGACAATGCAGAGAGAGAGAGAGAGAGAGAGAGAGAGAGAGAGAGAGAGAGAGAGATGGCTACCTACAAGCCACAGAGAGACCTGGAATGGATCCTTTCCTTATAGATCTCAGATTAAACCAATCCTGCCAGTACCTTAATTTTAGATTTCTAGCCTTTAGAACTCTGAAACAATACATTTCTGTTGTTTAATCTACCCAGTTTGTGGACTTTGTTACAGCAACCCTAGCAAATTAATATACTCTCTGAAAGCTTTATGTCTTTCAATGTTGTCTCTTTCCTTGTCTTTTGGCTAGAAAAAGGGTCTTGGATCTTTTTTTGTCTATGTTATTGTAATTTCCAGGTTGCCAGATTCTCCAGTACCTAATCTAGAATAAATGAGGCAAAAAGAAACCCCAGGAAACTCACCATCATACCATTCCTTGGATCCCAAGGACCCTCACCAGTCTGTTTTGTTCTCTCTACCTTTCAAGTCATGTGTTTATTTCATATATAATGTCTAGAGTTTTTAGCTGTACTGAATGGGAAGCATAAACATATGTTTACTTCATCTTTTGAGAAGCAGACATTCACAATGTGTTTTCAATGCCTGTTTAATATGAAAGATATTCCAAAAATGCAAAGATTTAAGGAAACAAGAAACCTTGAGACCAATAGTAGGGCCTTTACTGGTACTACAGTTTGGGGTTTAATCATAGTAAAAATTAAAAAGAATATGTGTACATCATGTCACAAGATGAAAAGAGCTGAATTTAGGAGAAGGCATTAAAGGTATATACTATATTTTCTCTCTTTAATCCCTTAATCTTATTACTAAAAAGTCTCATATTTATCTAGTACTATTTTTCAGATCACAAAACCATTTTACTTCTCATTTGAGCTCACAGATCTGTAAAGTAGATGGGGATGATAATTCCCAATTTGCAGTTGAGACTTGGTGAGGTTGCGGAGTTCCCGAAAGTCATTGGCAGGTAAGAAAAGGAACCAGAACTCAAATCCATATCTTTTGATGTCAACCCCAAAACATTTTCCATTTTACCTCATCAAAATCATTCTTGCTTATAATAGTGGCCAAAGTTCCCACACCATCAATTGTAATGAGCTTGACAACAATCCCCTAAAGCTTTCTAAAACCTTTCATAATCACCCTGGGAAGGGTTATAGCATCTTGTTCCTTTGGTTTAACATTTTTTTAATTCTGTAAAAACCCATGATAATTATTGGTTACATACATTATCCTAAATGATCCAAAGTAATGGTTTCCAAAATGTTTTCCTCAGAGCTTGATAGGTGTCTTGGGATCTACTACAAGGATGGGACTTAGGGCTCAAAGTATCTCCTTCCTGCTCAGCCCCAAAGTCTCTGCTAAAATCTGTTTCATATATTAGAGTTCCTCACAGAATTTGATTTGAAAAGCTATAACTAAAATAACGTAGTTTTCAGGGGCCTACTCAAGGAGAACTGTTCACTTAAAGACAGTTCTTTCTGGAATAGAAGACATTAGAGTTTGTGCTTGGGTAGCTTTATAAAGAGAGCAATCATAAATAATAGGTAAAGTGGTCTAGTCTTGCCTCTTCTGGTTTTCCCTGACAAGAAATCCCGAAAGTATTTATACAATGCAATAATTATTTATTGAACACAAACTTTGGGATGGTTTCTGATAGGTTATAGAGAAGCACATGTTAGAATTCATCCTGTTTAGGCTAGTGGCCACCCTCACCCAAAGAACACTTAGTGGGGTGAAGGGTGTTGGTAGCACAAAGAACTACATGGTAGCTCATAGAAGGAGGGAAGTAAATCCTAGAATGTGGGCAGTTGAGAGACAGCAAATAACACATTATCTCCTACAGAACATCTCTCAGGCTCACAGAATTTAAGAGCTAATGGGGTTCTCATTGTTAAAGGCTGGAATGTACCTGTTCCTGGTCAGGATAAGTAAAGAAAAAAAGAAGAAACTTTGCACAAAATAAAATTTAACCAACTTCACTCTGTTTCTGCTCCTCTCTGAAAGACCTTAACTTCAGTATGTTTAAGTTCTATTATACTACTAATTTTACCTGACATTAGAATTATACACACAGAAAGGCCATACATGTATCAATTACTAATGAAGTTAAGAAACAAAATACATGGGTTTAGCTTTGTTATGCTTAGATATACAGATAAATAAAAATTATGCAAACACAAGGTCAAAAATCATATTAACCTTTTCAACCTTTTCTTTCATTGATAGATATAATCTATTAGTACATGCCACATAGCTATAACATATCTCAACCTACTCATTTGTAGGAACAAATTTAAATCTTACAAAGTTCTTTCCAAATTCTCTGGTAAGAATAAATTGTTCTACATATACATACGCACACACACTGCAGCAAAGATTAGAGTTAGTGGTGACACATTGATAATATCCCCTTGAAGATCAGGAACAAGACAAGGACATCCATATTACTTCTTGTATTCATTACTGTACTGCAGATTCTAGTCAGTACAGTAAGAAAACAAAACAAATAAAAGCTATAAGGATTGGAAAGAAATGATATTGTCATTATTTTCAAGAAATATGATTGTTTATAGAGAAATCACAAAAGAATTTAGAGATAAAGTAGTTGAATGAAAGATAAATATTATACGTTTCTTTAAAAAGCAACCATGTGCCTTCTCCTTCTAGCATTATAGCTACCTAAAAGCCCTGCGGGGACTTTTATAACTACTGTATTTTGAATGGGGCACATTCTGAAAGTGTCATTGGTCTCAGAACTTACAAGGACTTAAAAGACAGGATTTCAGACTCCGCCAAAAACCTTTAGTTGAGGTCAAAGCAACAGAGAGTGAGGAGGTATGATGTCACTCTGAAAGCAATGCTAGTTGAAGCACTCCTCAAGAAACTGAGACTTGGGCCAGCAAGAAAAGAGGAAGTTTTTAGAGGAGGCATTTCTTGGCTACAGAAAGAAAAACATCTCTTCTGAAGAAGTATAACCACAAATTAGGTCTGAAGAAGTCCTACTAATTGAGATCAAGAAGTGAGGCTCACATGAAAAGATCGATAAGCATATTCAAAGGTAAAACACTATGAATGAGAAACAAAGAAATAACAAATGTGAGGGGCTAACCCTCAAGGAATGTAAACATTGAGACTTTCAGATAAAGAACAGAGATCATCTATGGACAAAACATTTAAAGAAATAAAAGCACAGTTAGAAAGCAACAATGATAAGAGATATGGAGAACTAGCAGATGAATTTGGAAGAAAAATAAATAGAACTCTTGACATTAAAGTAAGTTGCTGAAATAAAATACTTAATGGATGGGCTAAATAGCAGAATCATGATGGCTGTAGGAAGAATTCATGAAATAGAAAATACATATGAAAAATCAACAAGAATTTAAAGTCAAAGTGATACAAAATATAAAAGAGGTATTAAGAGGTATAAAGGAGAGAATAATTGAGTATAAAATATACCTGAGTGCAATACCAGTGAGGTAAAATAAAGAAAACAGAGAAAAGGACATTTTAAAGAGATAAAGATGGCTAGTTTTCCAGGACTGAAAAAAAGCATAATTCCAGTGGTTAGACAACCACAATATTTCCCAAACCAGATAAATAAATAGAGACCCAAGCCTAGACACACTGGAGTGAAATTATAGAATACTAAAGACAAAGAGAATATATTAAGAGAAATCAGTAAGAAAGGACTAGAAAAATTACAAAAGAACAATTAGAATTATCATAGACATCTAAGCACCCACAGAGAATACAAGAAGTCAGTAGGATAATACTTCAAAGTGATGGAAAAATTATTTTCAATCTGAAATTATATATTCAACAATTATCTTTCAAGAATAGTGGTTAAGTAAACATATTTATGAATCTACATTATGAAGAAGCCTATTTCTAAGGAACTACTAAATGTATGTCCTTCAAAAAAGAAGGAAAATAATCCTCAAAAGAAGGTTTGAGATACAGAAATAAATGATAAGCAAATAAAATGTAAACATAGGTATAAATCCAAACAAATATTTCTATATAAAGCAATACTAATGTTGATAATGCTGTAGAATTTATGGTCTTTAAAACAAAAAGGTAGATCTAAACTACTAAACAATGACAGTATATGATTCTTGAGGGTTAAGTTAAAGTTCTGAGAACCTTGACTTGTTGGAGAGTAGATTTAGATATTATTTATCTATAAAAATAAACAATAATCAACCAGGAGAAAAAGGAAGAAGAAGCAACAAAATAGCAAGACAAATAGAAAACAAAATATGATAATGAAAATATGTCCAAATATAAAAATAATTACAAAAAACAGAATCCAGAATGTTAATAGTTAATCATTAATAAATGTGAATAAAAGATATTTGAAAAAATTCAACATCCAGAGGCTCTGGCTGTGACGGAATGTTTGCTATCAGACTTGCCCCTTCCTACTATAAACAAGAAAACTAGGTAAAATACATGAAGAATTAACAGAATTACACACACACACACACACACACACAAAAATATGATCTTAACCGATGCAGAAAAAGCATTTGGCAAAGTAGAACTCCCTTTCATAATAACAACACTCAACAAACTATCAATAGAGAAACTCTCTCTGACAACAAAAACTGAGCTACTGAGCTATAGCGTATTTCCATTATATATGTATTATATTTTTATGTATTTACATATCTTATTTTATAATATATTATTATATTAATATTACATATGTTATTGTGTAATATTATATATTGAAATATAAGTATGATAGAAATATGCTATACCTCAATTTTTGTGGTCTCAGATTTAAACCCATCTTCTCCAACCCACTACCATTCCCTTTCTGTGGTCTGGCTGGCCATGGATTGAATTCCCTAATGCTTAAAAAGAACATGTTCTCTGAGTCTATAGAGTATATCAAGAAGTTGTTACCTGAGAAGTTATTCAGAAGAGACTCAGGCATTTCTTCTAAAAAACAGACTCATCTATTCACTCATTAACTTATTCATTTATTTATTCATTTATTAAATGCGACATGTCACAGACCCTATTCTAAGCTCTGAAGATGCCACAGTGAACAAGGTAATATCTTTGCCCTTATAGAGAGAAATTTGGATGGTGATGAAATGTAAAAATAAATGTTACCATTACATTAATGTTTTATTCATTATGAAAGAAATCGGTCAAGACTTCCATTGGATGAGTTTTCAAAACAGAAATTTCATAGGTTTATAATTTGGCTGATATTAGCTCATAGGATCACGAAGTTCTGGAGCCAAAAGTTACCCTAGAGACTATCAAATACAACAGCATATCCACCTGAGTCTCAGAGATGATAAAAAGCTGGACCAGAGGTCCAAATTTGGTAAAATTACTATTAAGTCCATTTATTTATATTATTAAATGTATATATTAAAAGCTATAGTGAGTAGTATTTAAAATCATAGCATCATAGTAACATTCCAAGAGAACATGATTCTTTCTTGCTCTGGTATCTCAAGGAAACCAATTATGCTAACTTTGCATTACTCATATTCACAGCCAGCAACCAACAAATTTGATGAATAAAATATAAATTTGGAAACAAAATCAAAAGTCGAAATTTACAGGAAAACCAAGAACACACAAGAGCTCCTTTGAAATCTCAAGTCATAAAGAGAAAACATTGTTTTATACATTTTAAGTATGGCCCTTAAGAAGCAGAACTGTTCTGCCTTCATTTGAGCTCCTCTTTATTTTATTAAGAGACCACTAACTGTTACACATACTTTTCTTCTTTTAAAGCAGGGGTCCCCAACCCCAGGCTGTGGACTGGTACCAGTCCATGGCCTGCTAGGAACAGGGCTGCAGAGCAGGGGATGAGCAGCAGGTGAGACAACAAAGCTTCATCTGTATTTGCAGCCGCTCCCCAGCATTAGCATCACCACCTCAGCTCCACCTCAGGTCACTGGGCATTAGATTCTCATAGGAGCACCAGCCCCTGAAGCCAAAAAGTTTGGGGACCACTACTTTAGAGGAGCAAACCTTAATGGGGAGAAAAACAGCCCTGAAATACAAACCAAATAAGATTTCCTGGGTTACAGGCTAAGTTCACCAGATGCAAGTTCAAGTTCTGTAGGTAAGACATTTGATATATTGGATAGTATTTTGACACCAAAAAAATCTTTGTTGTCCACCCAATAACCCAAGTTGTTCCTATTCATCATTTAACTACATAATATATTCCATTCTTTTCTTTAAGATGAAATTACTTAAGAGGAACAATGGAAAAAAACTTAAGCTACCACTACAAGTTTTACTCTAGTATTACTTTGATTCATTAATCACAAAAATATGAAAGTCACAGTATTTTAATTTTTTTAAACTTCTCTATTAACCAGAATCTTTTTACATCATGTGAAACATAGCAAATATCAAAATAATAATAATAATAAACCTGCAATCTTCAAAATAGCAGGTTTTTATATCAATTTGGAGAAAATTTGGCAATGATTAGGTTCTCTAGAATAGTGAATTATCCTATTTCTCTGTGATTTCTGAAAATATTTATTTATTTATTCCCCCAGTTGGGTAATACTCAACCTTTTCCATTTTTCTTGGGAAGAACCCATTATAAATAAGCTATTTATCTTTCCCCTTGAGGTGGGCTCCCAAGAAATGAAGAAAACATCTAGAATGCTTTGAAATGATGGCAGAACATATTTCAAAAGAAAAAAAAAACAGATTATGAGAACATTAGTTTGACCCCAAAAGAAACCCTTATAATCAATTTTCTTTTCATTAATGCAATAAATGCTGTCTGCACTTTGTGTTCCTAAAGAGAACCATTCTGAGATAAGGATGCCTCCCCAACCTTTTATACTGAACTGGTGGTTTCCTAAATTTAATATGCATGAAAAGTGCACGTGAGCCCTCTTAAATCCAAGGACCAAACCCTGCCTATGTAATAAATCTCACCACTACTCCACTATTAGACAGGGGATTAAAACTAATCTAGCAATCCCCAAACCAAGCACCGAGTGGATTACAATGCATGGGAGCAGAAAGATGCTTAATGCTAAATAACAAACATTTCAATCATAGGAATCATTTTCATCTTCTTGTTTATGCTAAGTAGATACTATTAGATTTAATATCTGTATTAACACAAGTGAAGGCAAGAAACGGTTTTATGAAAACCTAAGTACTTGAATGCTTTAGTATAGATAGCTGAAAATAAACAAAAGCAAACAAAAATGAGCTTAATAAAAGGACTATAATTTGATCTTTAGATTAATTGTTTGTGTAAGGTTGACTTGGTGACATTTGACTTTTAAATTGTCCTTTCAGCCAAATCAGGCCATGCTATAAGTGCTGAATCAAGAAAGAAAAGAATTTCCAGGATCCTAAAACTGGAGTAGACTCTCTGTGTAATGTCCATTAAAATTTAAATAAACAAATGTTTTAAGCAGCATTTCCTTTTGCCAAAACTGTTGTCAATTGTTATCGGAGCCCCTGTCACAAGGAGCCTAGAACATGACCTTATGGCCTTTGGAAGCTGACTGCATATATAGGTAAGTGACCATGTGCAGGCCCTCATTAACACAGTCAATCCAAAATACAATGCACACACATCTGGCATCTCCTAATGGCTGTGGAACACATTATATGCAAAACCATTTACTTAGCTCCAACAGCAATCTACCGACTGTTGGAAGGAATCTGTAAACTTTTATCTGAAATACTGTTGTACCTTTCAACTCTGTCATCCTCCTCAATTTTCCATTTCTGGGCCCTGTATACCCTTTCTCAGATATCTGTATTTCAACTTAAATTCTTCCTAGTACCCTTCCCTACCCCGTCCTCACCTACAATATAAACCATCTTTCAAGTCTCTCCTCCTATACCATTCTATGGAATTACTACCAAGTCAGGCCCAGACATTTTTGGTAAAAACAATTGCCGCAAATGGTTATAATGTTGAAAGAGCCTGTCCTGGGAGCTTATCTCATCCCTAGCATTTGTTTCCAAACACTGAATCTGGGTGAAAAAAATGGACTATCATACCTGAGAGATACAAAATGGGAGGTGATTATACAGATAATGCTTGGACTAGTCTAGGCACTCACAACTGGTTTATAGTCTTCAAACACTGGTGTTCATTTCCTCTCAACCAAGTCTTCCTGGTTCAGAAAGCTTTACATATAACACAATAGTAAAAGGAGTTAGGAGTTATAACTAAAAGTTAAATAATAGTAACAGGAAGATTTCTCAATTCAAACATTATGATTCATAAATTTCTGCAGTGAAATTGCTAAATCTTTTCATTGTAACAATGAAAAACAAAGCAGAATTTAATTAGATATAGTGTGATATCCTCTAAAAAGCAGGTTTCCTATCCTTCTTTACTTAAAGGGCTACAAGAATTGCTAAATCTTGAGAAAACAATCAAAAGATAAATTGGCTATTAGGGAAAATCTTTATGCCTGGCTGAGTCAAAATGATATATTTTCATTTATGAGGACGTTTTTATCAAAATATTCCAACATCTCTAATTTTTTATGGCCTACGTATCTCATCAGTGAAGATCACCCACAGCCAAAGGCCAATGGCCCTGCAGAAGTCACCACATCCCTTCAAGCATATCAACTTCTAAACAAACATGGTTTTTGCAGGAGTGGTTCCCAAATCCTAATCAGTTGGCCAGTGTTGGTCTATGATGAGAGTTTTCACTGGTCTTCACTCAGTTGTCATATAGGTAAATCCTCTGTCCTAAAAATATCTCCTTCCCACATTTTCAGTGTTCAAACGTCTTTCCTTTTATGAGATGATGGTTACAGTAAACCAGGTTGGTTCTTTTGTTTTCTATTTGTTTCTTGGGTTTTTCTTTTTAATTAGGAAATATCTTTCACGGAAAAATTTTAATTGGCAAAATTTTGAAATTTAATGATCCATGAATTCTAGATTTCTGGGATTTGCAGAAGAAAATGTGATTTCACTTCTGTGTGGATTATAAAACTGAAAGTAACAAATGAACAAGACAAACAAAACTCATAGACACAGACAACAGTTTAGTGGTTACCAGAAGGAAAGGGGGAAGGAGAGCAGTATATGAGGGTAAAGGGGTCAAATACATGGCAACAAAAGGAGATTTGACTTTGGGTGGTGAACACAGAATGCAGTATACATATGATGTATTATTGAATTGAACACTTGAAACCTATATAATTTTATTAACCAATGTCACCTCAATAAATTTAATTAAAAAGAAAAATGTACTATGGTCAAGGTTTCCATCTCTTTTCTTTTAAAATACTAATTAACCTCACTGGTCTAGTAATCTGATGAGCTGATGAAAATGAATTGTTGTGTTGGCTTAGCTTTAGCTAATTTGGATTTAATAACCAAAAACAATAATCACCACAGAATCAGTTTTCTTGTCCAGACCCTGGATTGATGGGTCAGCTCACTGAGGAATAGATTCCGTGACTGGGATAAAGACAAAAGTAGAAAAAAGTACAGAATCCAGGTGCCATAAACCCCACCACATAAGCATCTTTAAAATATAAGCCTGTCACTCCTGACTATTAGCTTCTCTCATCCTCTTTTTCCATCTTCCTAATTCTTGTTTTCAAAAGCTGCAGGTTTGCCAACCTTCCTGATGTTTGAATTATCTGGCTCCAAAAGGTCTGTAGCATTTCTCCACATTCCTATTAGCCTGCTGTGAATTTTATTGAATGTACACTGCTGCTGACCCCATATATAATGGACCTAGAAAATATTCACTAGAAACTCAAATGCCCATTTCTCATCTTTATGTGATTGTATGTGCGTGTGTCTGTGTGTGATATCTTATGATGTTGTTTATAAGAGGGTGCCATTAGTCATTTAGAAGACACATAGTATTTTATTTTCAGGATCCTTTAAAAAAGCCAAGAAAGTTTAATCTCCACTATTTTTAGGCACTATCTCACTTTCTCTTAATACATGGGTTTTAATATGGTATAATGCCAAAAATGATAGCAATATGATGATTCTGGACCAATGTATGGACACCCTTCATCATTGCCTAGTACAGTGGTCCCCAACCTTTTTGGCACCAGGGACCTGTGCTCCTACGAGAATCTAATGCTTGATGATCTGAGGTGAAGCTGAGGCAGTGATGCTAGTGCTGGGAGCAACTGCAAACACAGATGAAGCTTCCCTGGCTTACCCACTGCTCACCTCCTGCTGTGACCTGTCCTAACAGGTCACAGACCAGTATTGGTCTGTAGCTTTGGGGTTGGACCCCCGGCCTAGTACACTGAATCATTCAAAGTGAGGAAAGTCACTGCTTGTAGTCATCCCTAGTTAAAATTCCAATTAGAAAGGAAAATGAAGGACTATTATATAGATGATTAAAATTTGGAAGATTCCAAATCATATTGGGAGAAAGAATATCTGATGCCCTTTGGATCCCTTGAGTATTCTGGATGATACTGTACTTATAATATCTCATAAGTCCTTAGGGAAGATAATTTTTATTACTACTGAAGGTGAAAATCAGCCAAAGAAAAAGACATTACATGAAACTGGTCTGAACAAATACTTGTTGGATTCCCATCCTCGTGCCAAAAAATGACATTCAGTATCAATTAGGATGATCAGAAAGGATCTCTGGAATATGTGGCTCTTTGACATGGTTTTTAATCAGATGTCCCCAGAATTCATCTCTCGTGAATCACAGAACAAAAAACGATCTCCAGCAATTGCAGAATTCATTTGCCTCCCTCTGAGAAGAGCTGTATAGAAAGCATTGAAATAAACCACCTGCCCTTTCCTTTCAAATGCCCTGAAAATGTGCCACAACTCAGCTTTGATTCTATGTTCCAATGCTTCACTGCTCATATTGGCAGAAGAGAATTTTCCCCTCATGTGAATGTCTAACCTAAATCCTTCATGCTGCAATCTGTGTCTGTTCCTTTTGTTCAAAATGACTGTTTCTTCTTACACCTGTTCCCCATTAAATGGCTATTACGTACTTCTGGGTAATCATATTCTGGAGGGGAGAAAGGCATAAACTACTGCAGCTGAGGGCAGTAGCGTCTATTTCCACACAGATGTGTGAGTCATCAACAAATTGTGAAATCCTTGTGAGTAGCAACACATGGGAAAGATTGTCTTAACAGAGGCCAACTCTGCTCTGATAACATAAGGACAGAGACTACAGGAGTGCAGCTAGAAACAGTAACAGTGGACACACACATACAACACACACACACACCAGTTACAGGTTTTAATTGGAATAAAACATGAATTTATAAGCTAGCAGTTGCCTTGCTTTCTAAGCACTACTAAGTTCCTAAGGTTTGGATACAATTTGTTGTGCCTCTGTTACCTAAGACAGCTGTAGTTTGACTGCATGAAAGCACACTAACTAGCTAATTCTGTTAAAAACCAAATATTGTCAATCTGGTTGTTTTATGTCCTATGCTCAAAACATCCAGAAAATGGTATGCTTTATATTTTAACTATTTTGAAACAATTTAGATATAGTCATAATTGGAAGACTGTACTGTTTTGCTTTCTAAGACACAGGCAAGTAGCCTTATCTGGTAAGTTACTCAGTCACTCACTGTGTGCCTAGTACATCACATCTTTGAAACTCAAAGTATAGATCACATACCAGCAGCATCTGCATCACAGTGGAGCACATTAGAAAATACAGGTTCTCAGGTCTCCTCTCCAGAATACTGAATCAAAATCTGCATGTGTAACAAGATCTCAGGCACTTTGTGATACATGTAAGTTTGAGAAGCACTAACCTATTTAATTTCTGTGTCTCTATTTCCTCATCTGTAAAGTGGATATGACCAACACTTGCTACTTACTTGCTTTAGAGCAAAAGAGGAGTAATGTCATAGGCCTTTTTTTTAATTATGTAAAAATAGTCTCTACATAAACAGAACACTGGAAAGCAGTTTCATTTGTTGGCACAGGCAATGACTGAACATTCTTTGGAAGAACCAGAATTTCTTCCTAGATAATACATCTGTCCTTCATCCAAACTTCACTTCATGGCATAATGGCTCCAGAAACAGCACAGCAGTTCAACCACGGCTTTTGGAGAAACAACTGAGGCTGATCCCAATGAAAACAGTTTTCTTGCTTCCTGTCTTGGCTGTCAAACACAAACACAAACACTCTGTGGGTTAAATCAGCCCAGCTGGGTGTCTGCTGCTGAGCCATCTGCTAAACAACTTGCAGACCAGGAGCTTGACTCTGGTGAAGACAAAAGCAAGAGGAAAACAAGGAGAAAGGCCGAAGCCTGACTCCAGGGACTCCCCTCTTATGCCTTCCTTGTCTAATTCCTTCCCTCAGAAGGGACAAGAATGGAAGAAACAGATGAAGTGTTCATGCATCAAGAAGGCTCTTGTGGCTATTGGCCAAACCCTAACCAGCTGCCCAAGGGGCTCTACAGAGTGTTCACATCACACACACCCCAAGAGACAGAACAGGAAGGGGCAGCCTTAAGGGTTCTGAAGTTCAGGAATCAAGGGTGCGTTGAATCGCTACCTCCATCCTTGATCCTGGGCCCTTTGAGGTTTGTCCAGACATTGAAAAAAAACACTTAAAACTTAGAAAGAAAAGAAAAACAGACTCAATCATTGACCTGGTCTCCCAGTTGCCAGTTCACTTATGTCTAAAGGCCTGGGTTAGAGCAAGAGCACATTCCCTCTCTGCCAGAGAAAGAGTGGAGGACTGGTTTTCTTTAGGTTGAAATTATCTGAATAACAATGTCAAAAGTGTAAGACTAGTCCTACTGTCTTTGGAACCAGGTAAATAAGATACAGTAATTGTGTCATTTTATTCTGCTAGTGGGTAATAAAGGCATCCCTAAATACAGGAAAAGTAGGGATAGATTCATATTGAATCCTGAATAAATAGACACACACAATATAACATATACACACACACCAGGCTTCAATAGGTCCCACAGCCATCTCCCTCCAAATGTCTTCTTGGTTCAGCCCACAGAGCCACCCTTAGTACACTGACCTGCAGGACACGGACCATGCTAGCATGGCCCCACACCTGAGCCTACGTTATTTATCCTTTTGACGTACTTCCCCCTTACTTTTTCCTTTTCCCTCTTTTGTTCTATCCTACCAGATCTCAAGACTCAAAAGGGGACAAATTTGGGAAAATAGATTGCAACTGTCAACAACAAAAACAACAAAGGCTGAAGATTAATAGAAAACACCCTCAGACAAACTGAATGACCTGAAGAATTTGAGTAAAAGGAACTGATTCTAGCACAATGTTCTTTTGTTTTCTTTCCATCTTTCTCACTCTTACTCCTCCAACAGGAAAGAGATCAACATACAAAGGAATAGAGAAGTGGATATGAGAGATGTCTGTTCAGTGCCTCCTCCATTAAACCATGGCTATGTCCAGGGTACTGAGTGTTCAGTGTCATTCCAGACTCTCAGTGGAAATTACACACCTGAAATAAATATCAGAGTTGACACTACCATTTTGCCTAAAGTGTATCCTGAAAATAGCCATGGGAGAAGAGCTGTCTTTTTAGAGTTCAAAGGATATTGAAGTAGGTTTGAGTCTTATTATTTGTCATCTCTGAGTTAGGATTTTCCATTTGAATTAAGTGCCTTAAGATTCTCCCAACATACTATATGGAAACCTCTCTGTGCTGCCTTCTTGGTGCCAAATACCGTCCCCAACCACCAGCCTCCCTCTCAAGGCAGCTCATCACATCTTTCAACAGACCTTCGTGCTAGAATCTGCCATCTAACACTCCCCAGGTCGTCTTCCCACACACTTCCAACAACCTATGAGATATGTTAATAGAGACAGAAACAGAGGCTTAGAGAGGTTAGTGACAACAACAATAACAAAGAGAAGAGCCAGGATGCATACACCCTGGTCTGGCTGGCTCCAAAGCCTGTGCCCTTCGCAGTTCAGGTTTTATATCCTAAAGAGGACAAAAGGTTCTCCCCTGCCTGCTGCATCTCACTCTGGTCTCCCAGAGTTAATATTTTCATCTTTGCAGAAGAGGCAGGAGAGTATGGTGTTTACAAGCATTGGAAGTGGGGAAAAAAAACTTGGATTTGAATCTCAAATCATCCACCTGTTAGTTATAGGATCTTGCACTTCACCTCTTTGTACCTGTTTCCATTCCCATAAAGTTGATTTCATGAGGATAAAATACAAAAACATATATAACCTAAATATGTTTGGATTCTATGCTTAGGATCTAAAAAGAGTGCCTGGAACAAAGAACATACTTGATAAATGAAAGAGTTCTTTTCCTTCTTTTTCTTCTCCCCCTCCTCCTCAAACTCAAAGAGTGTGGTAGAAATTTACTCAGGAAGCAAGATAAAGCCCTCATCATAGTTCAAGATACCACTAAAAGTATAATACACAGGCCACCATCTATTTAGTTCCATACGTTGGATCTACCCCACTCCACCTTTAGATCTCACTGGACTTAAGACAAAAGGGATCTAATGCATTCCTGGCAGTTTTTCAAAGCATGGCAGAAGTAAGTCGGGTTTATAAGATTAATTCTTTTCTCTCCAGGCAGTGGGTCAAATCAGAACCTTCACTCAACCAACCCAGTGGATAATCTCCTTTTATTACTTTCAATCAAACTAAGTGTCTGCAATCTGTACAATGGCCAGTAATTTAGTGGAAAAAAAATCATTTGTAGAGCATGATTATAAAAAGATGAGACAGAACACAAGGTCCAGACTGGGTAAGCATCCTATAAGTTTGAGCCTATCTAATTGCATAGAAAGCTTCTATGACCCAAACTGCATTAAGGATGTACAGCTGTTCTGCTAGGCTAAAAATCAAAGACAGAAATGGACATTGTTCACAGATCAGTTCCTTATTTAAATAAAGGAAACAGCCTATCAGTTAAATTCAAATCCTTTGTCACACTCACATGGAGCCATCCACTGCTCATACAAGTTTAACATGAAAAGGTTTCATTGTGTAAAAACCAGAACCATTTTTTTAAGATAATAAAATTCTAGTTACACAACTGGACAACATCACAAAGCTGTCTGGATTGTGGAAACCACTCTCTTCCTGTGATGGATAATAAGGCATGGGGTTTTGCTTGCTTTGATTAATTTCAGAATATTGCAGAGAACCTGAATAATCCCTAAGATAGCAAAGGAGAGAAGGAGAGGTGATGGGCAACAATAAAAGTATGGTAATGGGGCAGGGGCTGTGTTTCATCTGCTGTAGAATAGCCCCCAAAACTAATTTCATTTTGGCAAGTACTAACCACAATAAGGGTCAACACAGAAAAATGTCCTTTGGCTCTGAGGCTTAAATTATATGCACTGAGGCTGAGCAATGCAAAACAAAAACTGAGATGTCGCATGACTGTGATCAGATATATAACATAGCCAGAAAGTGCACATTTCCCTGTTTTCACAGCACGGCAAGCCATTATTTATACAAGTACTGAATATGGAAAAGGCTCTGACAAATTTACAGTGGTGTTTGGATGGATGAGGATGGCGAATGATGGATGAGGGAGACAGATGATTCCCTTATTAAAGCATCAAATTCTTCCCTAAATATCAAATAGACATCTTAGCCACAACTGCATGGCCTCATACTCAAAATTACTGAAACCAAACATGTTAAATGTTTTTCTTTACTAGAAAGAGGCAGGATTTTCTCTGAATAAATACTGTTAATTCGTACATAGCATTAAGTACCTTTTCTTCTCTGCATAATGTGGACCTCAAAGTATATGCCTACCAAACAAGAATAAATGTGACAATCCACAAATATAAATGAATGCCAGCAAAAACTGAATAGCAATCTCAAGCACATAATTCTGTCCTAAAATTTTAGTAAATAATTTCAGTAGATATAATCTTCCAAATTTATTTTTGGTGTCTTTCCTGACAGGACAGTAGCTTTTCAGGGAAACTCACCATTCACTGTATTATTATTTTTTTAATACCATGCCCAGATAAAAAATATGCAGAAAGTTGGAAGCACTGCAGCGCCCACTAGTGGACATATTAGAATCACAGCTCCATCCTGTCTCCACGGAGTAAAAGAGTATAAAATAAAAAGCATTTGCTTATAATTTTATTAACCAATGTCATCCCAATAAATTTAATAAAAAATAAACTTTAAAAAAGCATTTGCTTTAAAAACCATTTACGTGATCATTCACTTCTTATTTCATCTGCAATTGTCACAGAGGCATGCAAAAAGAAAAAACTTTCTTCTGCAAGTCTCAACTTCTGCATTTGATCCTACTGTAAAGCCAACTCAACACAGAGGAATGAATTTGGTGGCACGGAAGATACTTTTTAAGTTAATAAAACGGTCCATGTCTAATGGATCTTGCCCCAGAGAGAGTTAAAATCTAACATTTGAAAGTTGTTTGTTTTGTTTTGTTTTGTTTTCAATAAAAAGAAATGCCTCTTTACAATTCTAGTCAATCCTACCCTGGTCAGATTACTCCTTGGTCTGTTGCAAATTGTTAGCACAGAATCTTTTAATAGTAACAGATCCTGTCTACTCAGAGCCTGTAATGACATCACTGGGAATCAGTCTTTTAGCATTAGCACAATGTAATGGGTGATCCAACAGCAATATGATTACAATTTACCAGGCAGCAATGTTTACATATTGCAAGTGTTACCAATTCTTTCTTTTTTTAATGAAAACAAGCTTCATTTTGCATTTTAATGTTTCTGTTTAAGTACAGTGGTGATTAAGTTCCATAAAAATATATCTTTGACAGAGAAGCCATATTATTACCTTAACATGATTTCTAAGTAATTCATAGATTTTTAAGTACTTATGTGAAGTTCGAAAAAAAAAATGAGACAAAAACATCTATAAAACTTCATTCATAAAACTGTAAAACAACAAAATGTGATTAATTTGAGTTAACCCAAGACATCTTATCATGAATGTGCTGAAAGAACTAAACACAAGCCATGGAAAATAAGTCTATAAAATAATTGCTTTTAAGATTCTAGAAGCATCTAGACCTAAAACTAAACTTTTCATTCTAACATTCATAAACTGAGGTACAACAGTGTATCAGGGAATCATCTGGGTTTTCCTGCTTACTTAATCTGTTGAAACACAATGGAAGGAATCTGCTTTACAGAGGATGAAGAATAATGGAGAAGACCAAAGGCCCTGCTCAAGAGTTTACTTCTCAGCTCAAGTTCTCTACTGGGTTAGACTTTCCCTACCAGTTCTTGTAGCACCTGCTTTCAAACTTATCCATGGCTCACAATGAGGTGCCACCTTACTGCAATAAAAAACGCCATGGGAAAAAATAGAGAGGAGTTAAGGGAAGCTATCCTAAGGAAAGAACTTTCAAGAAATGAAAGAAAAGGAAAGAAAATTGTTTGTACAATTTGGTTTTGCTTTGCTTTTCTTGATAAAGAGCTAATTATCTGGCTCAAACACTATCATAATTCGCTTCTCCCTCAGCTCCATTAAGAGTAGCAAGAGAAGTTGACAGTGACATGAGAGGTGGCAGCACAAAGCTGCCTCTTCTTTGCTTTGTCTTTGCATTTTGTTCTTGATTCAGAACAATTAAATAGGCTAAGGAAATAAAATACATATGAGGGAGTGGGGAGTCAGCATATATCTCAGTAGCATTCCCAACATTCCCGTAATGCCATTCCCAATTGCAATTGAAGTTCTTTGAAGAAACAAAAACAAGCAGCAAATGAACTGTGATTAATACCAATAAACTGGCCTTCCTGCCTTCAGGAGAAGGTCCAACAGGGCTCCTGCGAAATGAGTCAAATTTTACCTCTGAGGCCAGGCTGCAATATAGGCACCAAAATCACAACATGTATACTTTCCTTTTAAACACACACACACACACCCTTTTTTTCCCCCAGTGGCCTCAGTTATGTGACTATGTTTGTAACCGGTGGGAGCTGTATGGTCTAGATTTTTTTTTAAATATACTTAAAGGGTAGTTTACTGATCAGAGACTCCCTACCAATGTCAGTCTTTCTTCTTTAGCTAATCTCTGTTTTCAAACACCCCCAACTAAGAATACATCTTCTTGGGATATCTTACTGTACTACATGCCAATAATAATAATAATAATAATAATAATAATAATAATAATATAATAATTTTTACAATATGCCTTAAGGACTATTCTGAAATTGTCTTCTATGGAATACTGATTACACTGATGTTAATAGGTACTTTTTGGAAAAGGGAAGAGTTCAGTGGACAGGTGGGTTTGGAAAAAAAAATTGGCTTAAAAAAGATTAAACAGTTTTTATACTATGAATGTTTTAAGAAACTGAATAAGCTAATGAATACCATCAACCTCCAATAGGTGCTAGATAGAGTATCTCCTAGAAAGCTAATTTCAAGAGAAAGTATGCATAGAAAAATACCAACTTGAATCCAAGATGGTCCAATACAAAAATAAGAATAACACTACTAATGTTGGAGCAGCACTTAACTAACCTACAAAGAGCCCAGCAATGTTCTCAGCACCTTACTTATATTACCTCTTTTACACCTCAAAACCCTATGAAGTTCCCTACTTAAAAAAAGAAGAAACTGGCATACAAGTAAGTTAAGCAATTTCCCCAGGCTAGTAAGTGGTACAGACTGGATTTGAATCCAAGCAGTTTAGTTCAGAAACTATGATTCAACACACAGATGCACTGATGCTAGAACACAGAGAGCAACTGAGCCCAGAAAATAACTGTGCATTCACAATGACCACAATCCCCAGGCCTCTCACTCAGACCTGGTGCCCTGGTCTCAGCATCAAACCATTCACCTCTGCCCTGCCTCCATCACAGTAGCCAGACTCTAGCAGTGAATAGGCTGACCAAAGAGTGGACAGGGATCCCCATATTCAGAGTGCCTTCTTCCGTGGCTATGAGCATCACTGTATCCATCATCACCAATGACATGGGATGCTCTTTTCTGGGCTCAGGAGATAGGTGGGCATAGGAGGAGCCAGCATTCACTTCTAGAAAAGTATATTTGACTGATCCCTATATAGAGGTTCCAGAAGAGAGAGACCTGAAGACTCACAAAAGGCTTGAATACGTGGAGAGCTATACTTTGTTCACGGACAGCAAGAATCTATTTTAAAATAGGAATTCACCTTAAAATAATATATGAACTAAACACAAGTACTAATCAAAACTCCCAACAGGGCATTTCTGAGCAGTTGACAAGCTGATCCTAAAATTCATATGAAAGCAAAAAGTCAAGAATAGCCAAGGCAATTTTTAGAGAGGAGGATTGATAAAGGAGTCAGTCAGAGAGGGGGTGCCTCACCTTACCAGATAGCAAAGCTTACTATTAAGCAGTATTAATTACAAGGTTAAGGTTAGCATAGAGATAGACATGGAAAACTTAGAACCCTCTCACAGACATATGGTGGACCTGGTATATGACAGCTGCACTGAAAATGATGGACTTTTCAGCAGTGTTAGGACAATCAACAATCCATTTAGAAAAAGTAGAAAATTAGATTACTTTCTCACAAAATGGAAAAAACATTGTATATAAATATTCAAACACGAGAAGGCAAAATCATCCAACTTGAAGAATCAAACATGGGAGAATATCTTTAGCACATCCCAGTAGGGAATAATTTCTTAAATAAGACACAAAAAGCATAAGCCATAAAAGGCTAATAACTTTGGTTGTACTAAAATTTAAATGTTCTGATAAAACCTACAAGGAACAAAGGGAAAAGAGAAGCCACAAAGCAGATAGAGGTATTTTCTTCACATTTAATTATACAGTATTCTGATCAGAACATATAAAAAATTCCTAATGTATTGATTAAAAAAAAAAGAAACTTGATAGAAAAAAAGGGCAAGGAAATAAATCATAACAGAAATTCCAATGAGCAACAAATTTATGAAAAGATGTTCAAACTTACTAGTAATTACAGAAATGCAAATTAAAACATACTAAAGTGTCATCTCAAATGCATCATATTGGTTTCAAAAATATGTATGCCTGGTAACACCAAGTGTCAGTACTGAAAAGGGGAAATTAGAACTTTTATATGTAATTGGGGGAAGAAATTTGGGGAGCTTTTGGCAATTCCTATGAAGATGAAAATGTACACCTATTTCTCGTGATCAATCCTAGAGAAATATTTGCACATGCTCCAGAAGGCACATAATTAGGAAGTTTACTCCAGCATGCTCAGCAGAATAAAAGAAGAACCTGAGACAAACAGGACCGGATAAATTAATTTATTCATTCAGTGAAATACTATACAGCAGATAAAAGAATAAATTATTTCTAAAAGTTTAAACATGGATAAATCTCAAAGCTATAATGTTGAACAAAATACAGTAATTTATGTATAAAGTCATGCATTGCATGATGATTTTGGTCAACTACCATATAGCCTAAGTGTAAAATTGGCTAGACCATCTAGGTTGGTTTAAGTGTAGCCTATGATGTTCACACAATGACAAAATCACCTAACAAGGCATTTCTCAGAATATATACCTGTCATTAACAAGCACATAACTGTATTTAAAAGATTAGATTATTTAGATAGGTAGGTAGGTAGACAGACAGACTGACAGACAGACAGAGATAATTTTTAAGGCAAGAATGAAAGTGCCCTTGGGACTGATATAAACAAAATTAGAGCAGTGGTTACCTCTAGGGAAGGAGAGAGGGGATTTGGGTATCTACAATATCCTATTTTTAAAAGTGAAACAATAAACATGACAAAGATCTGTTAAAGCTGAGTGAGAATTATTTTTGTATTTTATTTGAAATATTTAACAATTAAAAACTTTAAAACATTTAAAGACTCAAGAAAATGCAGTCAACACAATTATCTCTGCATTAGGGTGACCAGAAAAATAATTTTGACCTCTAGCCTTAGTGCCTAAAAGAAATTAAGTTGCTTGACTGCACAAAACCAGTAAATAGCCTCTAACCAAAGTGCTTCAGATTTGATGACTTTGGGGGAGGCTGTAACAGGTATCTTTGT
Source organism: Eonycteris spelaea (assembly GCA_003508835.1). Lineage (NCBI taxonomy): Eukaryota > Metazoa > Chordata > Mammalia > Chiroptera > Pteropodidae > Eonycteris > Eonycteris spelaea. The sequence continues at coordinate 1,179,008 of PUFA01000149.1, read as the reverse complement.
TTCTAAGAGGACCTCTTTTAGAACTGCACAATGAATGGTCCCAAGTGGTGGGAAGGCAATCATCCTGGTGAAGGGATGGAAGAGAGTGTGAGAAGCATCCCTGGGAACTTGACAACCTGGTGAAGAAAGTCTTCTCTGAACCGCAAAACTACTTTAACTTTCTGTTTAAGCCACAAACTAGCTATGTGTTAATGAATATGTCTTCATTTCATTATCTGGGTAAGAGCAGGGGTGGGGAGGGTGAAAAAAGGATTCACACGAAAATAGTTGCAAGAATTTAAATTTACTAATATATGTATGTGCTTATGGCAGACTATTTTTTCCAAAGATGGTGGCAACAATATACCCCATCTCACTTGTCATCCTAACAATTGAGTGTCAAGAGTGACAGTGCCCTCTTCCATGGAGAGGTAAGGTCTATGTCTCTACCCCCTACAACTGGAGCAGAAGTGATGCTGCATGTCATGTGAGACTAAGTGAAAAGGCATAATCTGCCTGATCTTGTCTCAGATACTCACCCTTTGTGGTCTAGCCACCATGATGTGAAGAAGCCAGACACCATGAAGAGGCCATATGTAAAAGTTCTAACCACAACTCACACTGATGTCCTAACTAACAGCCAACATAAACCACCAGCCATGTGAGTGAGAGAGCATTTGAAGATTCTAGGCCCCAGCCATCCAGCCATTCTAGCTGACATAGGAAAGCAGAGATGAGCTGTCCTCATGAAGCCCTGTCCAAATTGTAGATTCATGAGTAAAATTAACGTTACAACTGTTTTAAGCCCCTAAGCATTGGGGTCTTTTATTTCATGGTAATAGAGAAGTGGGACAGTGCTTTCTAAATCATAATTAATATCATCCCAGTGTGTAAAATAAGGGGGTTAAACTACATTAGGGTTCCCCAAACCTCAGAAATTTTAATGTCACCTTCATGGCTTTGACAAATCCTGTGCCACTGAAGTGTTACTTACTATTTCTTCTGAAAACAAAACAAAACAAAACAAAACAAAACAAAACTCACTTTTTAAAACTTAAATACATTTACAAAATTTAATCTTTAGAACACAGTTTTAATGTCAGTTCTATTTTTCTAATTAAGATTCATTTTATTAAATACTATGAAATTAACTATTAACATTTTCTTTTAATTTTAATAACTTCATTTTAATACAGCATAATATGTAAATAATTGGAATAAATATATTAAAATAAATATACAATGGTCAAAATTAAAAATAATGTTTAGTGTAAGCCACTTGAAGTCATCAGGAATCACTGTAGTTGGTATGCTAGACTCGATGACCATGAATTAAGGACTTGTTCATCTCCAAAATTCTATGGGCCATGTCCTAATTGAATCATTTCTCCTGTTATAACCTTCCCTCAGGTGAATACATTTTACTTTTAAATTGGAAGCATACTTTCTAGGGTAGCAAAGCAGTTAATAGCAGAAAGGTTGCAAAGAAGATTTTGGAGGTGGCCTCATGGCAATAAATGAGTTAAGTACTAATCACCTGGTACCTATGCCACAGTCTAGTCCAGAAACTGAAGGACTGGTATTTCTCTCCCCAGAAATCAGGTTTTCTCAACAGCATCATCACTGTCAGTCTGGACTAGACAATTCTCCGGTGGGGTCAGGGTGGTGCTGTCGAGTGTACTGTAGGGCGTTTAGCAGCATCCCTGATCTCTCATCATTAGATGCCAGTAGTATTTCCTCCCCATCCCCTACTTGTGATAACCAAAAACATCCCCAGTGAGAAGGCAAAATCGTCCCCCACTGAGAATCATTGATTTAGAATAAAGGTACATGGCTGCTGGTACACATAGGAGACAGTTGTGAGGAGGATGGTGATGTTTTTATAATCTTTGATCACTCAAGGACAAATTCAGCCTCTTTTCTAAATAGACCAAAGAATTACTAACTTGAAATTTTTGTTTCCAGGGTTTTTTTTGTTTTGTTGTTCTTGTTGCTGTTGCTGTTGTTTTTAACCACTTAGCTCATAGATAATAAGCAGAGCAGAAAGACAATAGCTGTTGGATTACAGGTAGATCTTTTCACAATTGCAGGTAAAATGTGCATTTGTATCATATCCACCATTAGTGATTCACTGTAGATTGCAGAAATTTAATAAAGCACACAGGGGCTTCAGTGCTTATCTTATCATTTATTAGCTTCTGCTTGATGGAACTTTTGATCAGGAATACCGTTTCATGGCTACAATTAAGTAATATTTTTCCAGGAGATTGGAATAACTACTTCCAAAGGTACAGGCACCTCCTTGAAACTGTATTCAAGAGGAAAATTGGAAATGACATTTAGTAAGAGAAGATCATGCCTCCAAAATGCCTGGTTCAAAATCAATAGACTCAAGGTCTGGTTTGCCAGTCCTAAACTTTGGCCCACATTGTCATCCCAGGGTGTTGAAACAGGCATAGTAGCAAAATCAGTTGACTACAATCCTCATAGCTCAGTAACAATGTGCAACACTGGTGAGGATATAGATGATTCTAAGAGCCAACATTCACTGAGTGCTTGATATATGCCAGACACAATACTGCATGCTTCATTTACATTATCTTTTTTTAATCCTCACAACTCCATAAGTAAGTACTACTATCATCTCCTTTTCACAGATTAGGAACTAAGGTTATAAAGCTAAGTAACTTGGCCAAGGTCACAAGCCCAAAATGTACCATACACACTGTCTGTGCAACTACAGAGATAACACTATGAACATTTACATTACATTCCTCCTATTAAATTACTGAGACAGCATCATAATCAACCTCTAGCCCTTGAACCAAATCACCCAACTTTTTATGTACCTTTTATACGGGTAAACTAAAACTAGGCATTTAAAATATCATATGTGTGTATACATATATACATATATAAACATATATACACATATATGTGTATTATACACATACACACACACATATTGATCTCTAGCCCTTGAACCAAACCATCCATGCTTTTATGTACTTTTACATGGGCAAACTAATACAAGACATTTAAAATATCACATGTGCATATACATATGTATATACATATATTATATAAACATGCACACATATGTATATATTGTTGACTTCGTAAACAACTTGAAATTTCTTCTCTTCTCCTGCACCAGAGGTCTGCAAATTTTTTCTGTAAAGGGCTAGGTAGTAAATATTTTAAGCTCTGTGAGCTATACAGTCTCTATCACAACTACTCAACTCTACCATCACAATGCAAAATTACCCATAGACAACACAAAAACAAATGAGGATGGCTGGGTTCTGATAAAACTTCATTTATACAAACAGACAATTAGATCTGGCCCACAGGTTATACAGCGTGCCCACCCCTGTCCTAGACTAACACCTCTCAAAGTGTAGCCACAAATCTGAAGTACTTGGGCTACTTGTATAAATTACAGATTCAAGGCCACATTCCAGACCTACTGAATCACAATCTGCTTCTTTGTTTAACAAGTCCCCTGGGTGATTTATAGACATACAAACATTCAAGGACCACTGTTCCTAGATCTAGTTTTCCCCCGTCCCCATAAAAGTTGTCATTCCAACTATCAAAGATAGAACATCTATCAATGGAAACACAAGACAAGTGATACAGACCAAGAAAAGAAAATTGGCTGCTTGTCACAGCTCACCATCTTTATCAAGATGTCAAAATTCTGACCCGTGACCACAATTTTCCTAGCTGGAAGATGTCCTTTAGTTTTACTGATAAAAAAAAAAAAAATCTCATAAACCAGAGAAAACTTTTGTTCCCAGTGGAATCACACTGATCTTCTAATCAACTTGTTGCACACAAACACACACACAAAGGGCATTTTTGAATTGTGGATACCTCCTTTTAAATCTGAAAATTCAGTTGTGCTAAAACCGCTTTTATGTTATTGAGGGAAAATGAGCACAGGGTCTTCAGAAATAAGAGGGATGGAACAATAAGTGAATTTGTACAGAATTCGCTGATACATACACTACCTGCTTCATGAATACATGAATGTAACCTGTTTTATCTTTTCTTGTTTCAGAACTAAAGTATTCACATAAATCTGGATCTCCTTTTCTTTGGGGGAATTAAGGCTGGCACCATCAGTTTCTGCCTTTACCTGTATCAGCATGGGGGAGAAAAGGCCAACCCGTCACTGTCTTTTGACAAAGCATTGAAAAAAGAGAACAGGAGTGGAGAGAAATGAATACTAAGGCACATGCTGTAGCAGAGATGACCAGGTCGCCATCCACCTGGGATAACACCCCTCTCCAGCTGACAGCCACCAGTGATCTGGTATCAGTCGCCAGCACCCCAAACTTATTAACTGACTCTGATCTTCTCTCTGTCTAATGCCAGGGGCCTCCCCCACCCCACCCTGCATCATAAGACTTTAGTTTATAGACCCCTTTGCTTCATCTCACTTTTTATACCTTTTCTCTGATCCTACTCTACCAATGACCCAAAGCCTCCAAAGGCACAACCCTGCCAGTGGTGATGGCAGTCCCCCTCTGACAACTGGGATGTCCGGGCCTGGTTGTAAAGCCTGCCTCAGTACCACCACCAGGGGCCCAGTGGACTCAAATGTGTCTACATATCAAAAAGAAGTTGGCTTCTACTGCTTCCTTTTTTTCTCCCAGTACTTTGTATCCCATGGCCACCACCGTTATTTTGAAAGCACATTGTAGAGCTGGGTGATGACATTTAAATAAAGTAATTTCAATGAGGAGTTAGGGATTAATAAAAATGTAGCACAGGGCCCACAAGGTAGCACAATTGTAACAATTGAGGTTAAACTAGCACTGAGCTCATGATGCATTTTTATTTAAGTGAATCATGTCTTGTGTCTACACTGGCAAATAAAGTGGGCCCTTCAGAGTTGAATGGAACCTGATCTGCTCTGCGTAATCGTGAGTCAGTTAATTAACCTCTGTAGTACCAGAACATTTGAGCTCTGGGGCCCCTTTCAGCTCTAAAATTCTATATTCAGGCCCAAGTCTATTTGAGTAGGCAGATTTCTATTACAGTTGGCTTTTCTGGTGAATTTCCAAAAAAATGTTTAGGTTTTTGTGTTTTTTTAATGCAAAGAAATGCTAAAATGAATATAGATCATAATGTCCAGTGGAATATTTTAGAAGGAGCCAAATTATTCTCAGATCTTTTATAAAACTGGTTCTTTATTTAAAGTTATCCTAAATTGTAGCCTCTCTTGCATACCTAATTTTAATTGATAATGATTTTTTCAAAAAAAAAAGACACCACAATTTTTACCAAATGTTTCAGGATAAAATAGAATTTTAAAAATTTTAAGATTAAAAAGGTGAGGTTATTTATGTACTGGTAAAATACGTGATGATCTTTAAAGTGTGGTTATAGGCAATGCTGATGCTCTTAAGCAATCTGATTTTTCTAAAAAATGGCTTTGCCTTCAGGAAGTTTATGATTTAATTGGAACAGCAGGACAAGCTCCCACAAACAATATGAGAGAGCACACAACCAAATGCTAAGTGAAATTTTTAAGTACCGCTCCAAACTAATTCTGCAAGTGAGGAAATCAAAAGCAGGTCTGCTTGCTTTGCAGATTTGGCTAAAACCTTTCATTTTCACACCACAGAGACTCTCTTCCATTGTGCAGCTTCAAGTAGCTGCATTTAAAAAAAGAGAATTCTGTTTTTCCCCTAACCTGTGTCTACCTGCAAAAATAAACAAGACTACTGCTAGATTAAATTATTCATACTAGAAAATAAAGCAGCTGATCCAATAGCCTATTTAAAAATACCAAATTTAGCCTATATATTAATGGTAACAAATAAAATTAGGGGAGACAAAAAGAAAAATAATAATCCTCTCACAAATCTTCTGAACTTGTTTGCATTTTTTAAATTAGAATTCAAACTTACTAGAGCATTCGAACAGAAGACAAATTCACTACTTGATCCTTTATCATTTCATAATGCCTTGTGATTCCTATTTACAACTATTCTGTTTTCATAAGCCTTATATTTATAAATAAATTTAATGTATGGTGAAAATATATTAAATACATATTTATTTAGTGCTTTCATGAATAGTCTCTCATTTAAACCTCAAAACAAACCTGTGGTGTATCATTATCTACCTTCTCCAAATTGGTGGAAGAACCAACAGAAACAAAAGCTAATGTTTTACTAAGTAAGGCTCTATTTTAGATATGCACTATCCAGTACAGTAGCCACTAGCTCCATGTGAATATTTAAATTTTAACTAATTAAAAGTAAATAAAACTAAAACTTCAGGTTTTTTTAAAGTCAACTAGCCACATCTTAAGTGCTCAACAGCCACATGTGGCTACTAGCTAATATAATGGGCAACACAGATATATATCACTTCCATCACTTCAGAAGTTCTTTTAGACAGCACATGTATTACCTCATTTATTGCCCCAAAAATCACCTAAAAGAATTGATACTATTATTATTCCTATTTTTATAGATGAATCAACTTAGGTGCAATGACTTAGCCAAGGTGAGAGAGGAGCTGACTTTCCAAGTCTAACTAGCCCAGGTCTGTCCAATAGAACTTTTTGCAATGAGAGGAATGTTCTATATCTGTACTGTCCAAGTTGGTAGCCACTTGCCCCATGTAGCCACTGACCACCTCAAAAGTAGTGGGTGTGACTGAGGAATTAAATTTTAATATAACTTTAATTAATTTAAATAGCAATAGTTACATGGGGCTAAGAGCGACCATCCTAGACAGCTCAGATCTATTTCCACAGACCTTTAACTTTCATTGCATCTAATACCATCTCATCAATGCTACTAGCAACAGCAGAGGAAAGAAGATCCACAGTAGAGGAATGAAAGTGCATGAGTCCTATTCAAACAATAGCTTGACAAAAAGTTATTGGTTTCAGCAAGCTATGCTGAAGGGATGATGAGGGTGGGGGATTAAATCTAGCATGGAATCTATTTTCAACATTTCCTCGATATTCTGGAACTACTCTTTGCATGAGCACCAATAAAAGTGTATATAGCATATATTTTCCACAGGATGCAATTTTTATAGAGCAACCAGATGAATTACAACATTGGTCAGGCCGCAATTCTTCAGTGTGCCCAGAGGATCAAGCTGCGGGGCAGCAGACTAGACACATAACTCAATGGAGGTCTGACAAGGAGGGAGAGATGGACAGGCCTCCATTCTGCAGATACTTTTCCCCAAGTTGAGATCTTTGCTTTATTATTTTTTAAGATATCTGGAGCAGCCTGTTTGGCTTCCCTTAGGTTGTTTGTTTTGATATCAGCTTTTTATCTGCTTGGCTTTTTATGCAGTTCTACTGGAAAATCTTGCCATGGAACATTTAACATGAAGAGGAAGCAAGCTCAAAAATTTCCATTTACACACAGAATTACTGCACATTTCCAGAGGCCTGAGAGTGTGTCTTCCCCCAAGTTTTATGATGGGATTGTGATTTCAACCATCCCTCCAAACAGATACTCTGTTTCTATGCAGAAAACACAATTCTAGAAAACTGTATCAAACTCTAATGATAACTCACGCTCTTCGCGGGTGAAGAAACAGCAGTAGCCAGTAGAACTTATATCAGGCAGCTCTGTGATATAAAAGGGAAATCTGCTCCAGTCTCCCCAGCTTCTTCTCAGTTCCCCTCAGCAGAATTGCCCCCAAACAAGAATGTTGAAGAGAAAAACCAAACCACTGTTTTAAATTTCAAGCATAGTGAGGTTTAAATCATCCAAGAGCTCATTCCAGACATATGGGTTATCATGTTGCTATGATAGGCCTCATCTTTGGTGGGACAGGTAGGTTTTGCCTCAGATCGCTGGCATAAACTCCATTCTGGTTTGGCCCATTCTAAAGAACAAACAGCAACATATTTTACAAAATTACCTCACTTTTAAATCAAGAATACCCTCTAAAAGCCAAGATTAAAATTGTTAAATACAGTGACCTAACTTATGCAGCATATGTCTAAGTTGAACAGATGAGGAGAAAAAAATATATAAAGGCTCCTTCTCCAATCCTACCAGTCTATTACTTTTCAATAGATGCACACACACACAAAGGGTTTTCTGAATGTAGGAAAACAAGTTTATAATTACATAATTATGCAGACACACCACAATTTTTCTTTTATGTTACCTTTATCTTTAAAAGCCAACAGACAGGGCTGTACTAAAAAGCAATAAAGCATGGGTAATTTAATACCAAATTACATCCATATTGAAAAGTTTACATGCAGTTGAGAGCAGACAGAGGTCAGCTTTTCAACAGGACTGTCTTTAATTGTGGCCATCAGTTTTAGCAATCCTGATCTCCGGATCAAAGACAGATATAATGGGCTTCCTCAACGCCGAATAGTGAAAGCAGACAGCAGGAATGGCGCTATCTGGCACCCAAAGGTCATAAAAAAAATTTCCAGAAAGGGAATGTGTCTCATTGTAAAATTATGTATCTAAGATAAAATATATATTTATTAAATCATTCTTCTTCTCCTAGTTTCCAACGAGCCACTTTAAGTGAAGATTTTTGTCACTTCGTCACAGGTGCAAGGTTCTCCCTGCTTTTCCACTAATAAATGTGGAACCTTTGTGTAAATCTTTATTAATTTTTCAGTTGCTTTCAATCATGATTTTCTCCAACCTGCACAGCAATCCTTCTTTCCTTGAAGAAGGGCTGTGTGAGCTGGAACTGGGCTCCCCTCTCTTTTTCCCCCTAAATTAAATGAGGAGTAAATTATCAGCAAATCAGATAGAAACAAGTTTCTGGATCTGCAGATCCATTCTACAAATGAAGCAATTTCACTTCTGCTGGCTCTGGGGTGGGGGGACTGGTATGGGAGGGAGGATTTTAAGTAGCCAAGGGGGACCAGAACTGAGATGCTAGCTGGCGAAGCATCCCCACGTTTGCATGCACAGACCACTCAAATCTGCACCAAGAGACTACTTGCGAGAATCCATCTTTTTTCACTTAACAAGATACAAAATATAAAACACATTTGCCTCTTATTAAACCTCTCCTGTAAGTGGTTCCAGGTCCACCATTTTTAAAGGGAGGAGAGGGGAGCCAAGACCCTCTTGGGAATTTCAGTGGAGTGACTGGAGATGAGGTACAGGCTGTGAGCCTTTATTACTTTAATTTTATTTTTTTTCTAAAAGCACAGAAGGAATAACATTTTAAATCATTAGCATTTGCTTTAAGTAGTTATTTCTTCCAACTGTACGAATCTCCACTCCCAGCCCCCTTTCCTATTAGCACCACTCCCAGGTCCTGCACAGAACTGCCCAGATGGAATTTCCCTCCACCGCTCAAATCTGGAAGGTGCTTTTAAAGAATTTCAAGCTGTAAACCGAGGCAGTCAAAGAAGAAACTGTAATCACAATTTTTCCTTAAAGCACTCAGAAAATAAGGCTCTTGTATTTATGTCACCTAAGACTGAAAGCTGACTATGGCATCTCAAAATTATTTCAGTGGCAACAGTTATTGTTATGATAGAATACGGTCTTCTCTATTAAAAAAAAAAAAACAAAAACAAAAAACAAAAAAAAACTCAGCTCATAGTAGTTCCCATTCAATTCAAAAGGCTTTGTGATATGTGGGGGTGCTTTTAAGTGGTGAAGTGCAAAACCTAAATTTTTTTAGAAATGGAATAAAATCAGCTATCTTATTTAATTTGATTTATAGTTTTTATCAAGAGGGCAGCAAAAGGTGAAGAAATTTTCAAAACCAGGAAAAGAAACTCAGTTCCAGAGGCTATTTTCAGGCACAAATGTTAATAAGATGGTTTAACTTCTTCTGGATTGATTGTTGGTTCTTGGTTCATAGACTTATAGGGATAAAATAAATTCCCAAATATTTCTGTATTTCAACTTTGCTCTACAAAAAAAGAGCTCCTACTTGAGGCAAGGTCTGTTTTATAATCTAAAAAGCACATGAGCCAAAAGTGGCATGAGACAAGGAAGACCTTCAGTCATGTTAAAGGGTGGAGGTATCCCTCCCACCTACCTACCTTTTCTGTGGCATATAAGGGACCAACAAACCAAGCCAGAATTCTGTAACACGTCAGTGGGATAGATGAGCTGTGTTCTTTTGGCCAGCAATAATCAGGCACATTAACCAAAGGTGGGGTGTGGTGGTATTTTACTTGCAGCAAGGTTTAACTAATGCAATCTGTGCCCAGTACACCACCCAGACTTCCACGCAGATTGCACAGGTTTGCCTTCTGTACCAGTCACTCCGCTTCAATAGTGCATGACAGAGAATTGATGGATGGCTCTCCCCTTGCCTGCTCATTCTCATCAGCATTGGAGCTTATTTGTTGGGCACCAATAGGACACCCAGCACCATCCACTATACTGTTGCAGCCATAGGGCCTGGAGCAAGGCATACCTTCCATCTCCCTCAAAGAGAATTAAGGGTGCTCCTGTTGGAAGCAGCGCAGGAGCTAATAAAAAGTGCCAAGTGTTGGTACAAATACAAGACCTCATGCTTATGCAATGTGTTAAAATACAGAATTGTAATTATTGAGAGAGCCCAACGGGAAAAGGGAAATAGTTTCCTACAACAGAAAGAAGAGTAACTTTCTGTTACAATTTAACAGAATTGAAGGAAAATGGAATTCAAGAACAAAGAGCAAAAAAGCCTGCTGCAGGACAAAGTAGCAGGTACCACAAACCTAGAGGACAGGGATCAACAGCCTGCCTTTTCCCCAGGGACCCCACTTTCCATTTGGAGAAGACATGCAGAATAGACAAAACTCATCCAACAGGATACAGGCCAAACCCTTCCTACTGAAAATAAAGGGGTATTTTTTTAAATATTCATTTCACATTTTAAATGAAGACTTGGAAATTTTTTCAGTAGAAATAAAGTATTCAAAAGCTTAAACAATAATGCAGAATGCAGATTTTTAATTTCAAAGTCAGCACTAACCCTGCAGAGCCCTTGGTACTTCCATTTCTTTATACTTGGAACAGAATAGGATCATGAAGAATCACCACACAGTGATACTGAGTGGTAAGATCTAATGAACACAAAGAGGACATGGTTTAAACACAAAATACAAAGTAATGAATCAAGAACAAATGAGTTCTGCAAGCCTGAAGTAGGTGGAGATGCATCTCAGCTATCTCAATATCAGGCTACTGTTTCCCCACTTTGGTGGGAGGCCCTGCAAGGTTAATCATGGTCCTCAGTGAAAGAATTCCCATGCTGGGATCTGCACTATGTCTGCCTAAAAATGATATATATATATATAAAATCTAACAGTATGCATCTCAAATGCTTTATATATAATCTCATTTAATTCTCAAGTAATCCTATTAGTCAGTACTACTGTTATGCTCATTTTACAGAAATAACAAAAGCTACCTACCTTCTGTGATACCTAATCTGGGGACTTAATAGAGACTTCTGTTACAATGAACTGACAAAAAGAAGGTCAACCCATCCATCCTCTTTATAACAAAGAAAATGCCAATCTAAATGCATTCCAAACCTGGGAGTCATTGTGATACTGACTTTCCCTCGGTCTCAACATCTAATTTGCCACCAAATCCTTTCAATTTTACCTTTAAAGCAAGTTTACTTGACCTCTTTAAAAGACTGAAAATTAATAAGCCTCAAATTCAAGAGGGCAGAAAAACAGAAGCCAAAGAGAATAAAGGGAAAAAAACAATACAGCCAAAATATAAAATAAATAATGAGATTAACCAACCAAAAGGTTGTTCTTAAGATATCCTGTGGGTTAACCAGGTGATACAGCTACTTTGGTCCAGCTTGACTGATCTTTGAAATCAGCTGGTGAACTGGCTGACGCCAAATGGCCTCACTTACATGTCTGGTGGTTAGTATCTGTGTTGATATAATGGGATCTCAGCTGCGACTGCTGGTCTCTGCTCCATATGGTCTGTCATTGTCTAGCACAGGTTTCTTTCCATGGTGGTCCAGAGTTCCAAAGAGCATTAAGAGAGGGAAAGTCCAAATGCAAAAGCACTATTCAAGCTTCTACTGTGTCACATTCATTATTGTCCCGTTGGTCAAAGCAAGTCAAGTGACCAAGTCCAAAGTCAGCATGGGTGTGGCTACAAGGAGGCAGGAATATAACTGCAACAATCCACTATACCGAGTAAGCCATTGGCTCTGGTCTCACCAATTTGATCTCTGCCACCAGACTATAACTGTCGCTTGAGTCTAGTTACCTTAGAATTTGTTATGGTAGGTACTCTACAATGCATACTATGAAAAAAATAAAGAACTAGAAAGAATTTTTAACTTGCTGTAGAGTTTTAAAGGTAAGGATGCTGAGCAATTGCTCAGACACCTAAACAACAACAACAAAAAAAAACAGGACCCAAAAATAAAAAATTCAAAGGATCACAACTGCAAATCATTTCTGCTTATCAATGACCAATGAAGTCAATTTCAAAGGTGAATCTGAGGGATTACCAAGAGTCCTTTTATTCAACCCGAGTAATTTACCAATCATTGTTAATTATATTGATCATCAACTACTTTAATGGTAAAGATTTTTTTTTCTACTGCTGTCAAACACTCTATTAATGGCCTTTATATGGAGCAACTATAACCTCAAGTGGCTAGCCAGTAACAGCACATGACTATCTCTGGACAGCTCCATCAAAATGGAATCCAGCCTTCATTTTCTGTTAGTAGAAGACGAAATGAATCCTTGAGACACCATCAATGGTTTTCTCAACCAAAAAAGTAGAATAGCATGATGTTCAGAATTTTCCCCTCAAAATATTTTAATGGTCAAAAAAAAGTTTGCTGTGCTCTAAGAAGAACCTAATTTGGAACATACAGTTTCCTGGCAGATTTTACATCAGAAAGCTTTAAATTTAAATATGAAAAGCTAGGATTTGCTTTCTAGACAGAATGCAATTCTAAAATGTCATGCAAATTTCTTTTTGGAAGAACAAATGCAAACATTTTGAGAAGAGCTCTAAATATGCACAGGGCTTTTGGGAAACCATGTGTAAAATACTATTTTGCCTCAGGCAATCTATCTCCCACATTTGTTGAGAAAGAAAATAATAGCCAATATTCTGTATGACTGTGTTGACAGTATGAATGGTTTTTATCTGTATGGTTCTTGTGCAGTGCATGAGGCAATTCTTTGTCAGCTTTTCTGGGAGTTCTGAAAAATCATAGGATCCACAAACTGTGCACTAGACCATGTCTATTTTTAATATGTACCCTCCAGCACCTAGTTTAGAACTAAGCATCCTATGGACACTCAAATACTTATTCACTAACTACCACTTTTACCAATACATCCTCCCTACAACCTCTGCTACTTTCCATATGCTGAGATGAAGGGATCTCCTTTTTATTCTTGCCTTCCGTATATGCACTCAAGAATTATGTGCTTTAACCCTCACATAAACAAAACCAGTAGTGGGCTCATTGGTATTGCTTTGTGTTTTACCACTTTATCTTTTTGACTTAACCTTTTTTTCATTCTTTGGCATATGCACATGTAACAAAGGTATTAGACATTTGGTACAAACAGCCTTTCTAGCAGCCCTGTTCAATAGAACTTCTGCAATCATAGAAGTGTTCTATAGATGCACCATCCAGAATGGTAGCCACTAGCCACATGTGAAATATATTTTTGTATTTTTTATTTTAGTTAATTTAAATTTAAACAGCCACATGTGACTAATAGGATACCATAATAGACAGCACATATTTAGAATAGAATTTCAGACAAAGACTTTCTGAAAGTCAACATTAATGGTAGAAAGACAATTGAGTTTGAGCCCCTACTCTGCTTTTCTCTATATAAATTTGGGCTGGACACTTAGCACCTGTGATCCTAGTCTCTTAATTGGTAAAACAACCATAATAATATTTATTACATGGTTCTTGTGATTATTTGAAATGAAGATTGTAAAGTGGCTAGCATACAGCAACTAATAAATAAAAAGTAGTACCCTTCCTTTCATTTTTTAATCTATAAAATGGGAAAAAGTATTTTTCATGGCAATTGTAATAATCAAATGAGAGTTTATAAACTATAAGACATTAAATAAACAAGAAATATTCTTAATTTTCTTAGCTGAAAAAAGTTTAATGTTTACTTTTATTTCTTCAATCACCATTATGATCTTGGGGCTTTCTATTCTTTCTAGAACTTTGACATCATCTTCAAGCCCAAGCACTGTATTTCCTTCAAACATTTTAGTGTATCACCTTTGCCAACTAATCCATGAATCCTGTTGTAGTCCTCCTCTGTAGTTCCAAGTATTTACAAAATATTAGAACTTTCCCAGTCATGTAAACAAATACAATCTCACAGGATTCCTTTAAATGCTAAAGATAAAGGCAGCAAGATTTCCTAGAATTCAAATGTTAATAAAAGTAAGCGTAACTTCTTGGAATGATTGTCATATTCTTATGCTTCCTTTTTAATGCAAAATTTTCCATCTGCTAACTTGTTTCCTGTACCCTTCTCCAAACCTCAGATTCCCATATAATAGAGCTCCTGATGTATACCTATTAAAAATAGACCATAATAATATTTTAGAAAGCAACTTAGGAAATGTGAAAAGACACTGCAAATGGATCTGCTGAAATGTAAAGAAAATCTTCATTCTCTATATGGAAAACACCTTTGGATACTAAGATGATAGAGCAGAAATTTAAAATAAAACAACAACAAAAACATATCTCAACAGTGGGGGAATTGCTCTGGACCTCGCAGAGAAAAAATATTTTAATTGTCTCATTTAGCTTACAGACAGGTAACCATTGATAAGGTAGAAAGCTCATCTCAAGGCAAAGAAAACTATAAAAGATAAAATATGAAACAAATATGGCCAAATAAGATCTGATAAATCTGATATTAAAACAGGTTTTCATCATCTCTTATACATTTCTGTATATTCAAAATATTTTTCAATTAAAAAGTAGATAAATTTATAATACTTTCTCTCTGTTCTCTCAGGGAATTTGCTCTATATAATAAAACAAAAGGAATCTTCATTCATCCTCTGGCAGCAGTAAAGGGAAAAGTAATTAAAAGTGGGTAGGATACTTCACACACATTAGGATGGCTATTATCAAATGAAAAGAAGAAAACAGGTGTTAGTGAGCATATAAAATTGGAACCCTTGTGTATTGCTGGTGAGAATGTAAATGGTACAGTTGCTATGGAAAACAGTTTAGACGTTCTTCAAAAAGCTAAAAACAGAATTACTGTGTAACTCAAGAATTCCCGAATCTGAATAAATTGAAAACAGGGACTTAAACAGACACTTGTAAGCCAATGTTCACTGTAGCATTGTTCACAGTGGCCAAAAGGTAAAAACAACCCAAGTGTTTGTTAACAGATTAACAGATAAACAAAATGTGGTATACACATACAATGGAATATTATTTAGCCTTAAAAAGGAATGAAATTCTGATACATGCTACAACATGACTGAATTTTCAGGACATTATAGTAAATGAAGTAAGCCAGGGACAAAAGGAACTTTATCATATGATTCCACTTATATAAGATAGATACCTAGAAACTACACATATAAGTATCACACAGAAATTAAACAGAAAGTATTATGGAGGTTACCAGGAACTGGGAGGCAAGAATGAGAAGTTATTATTTAATGAGTTCAGAGTTTCTATTTGGGATGATAAAAAGGTTCTAGAATTCAGTAAATGGTTGCATAACACTGTAAATGAATTATACACTCAAAATGGTTAAAATGTAAATTTTATGTTATGTGTATTTTATCACAACTTTAAAAAAAAAAACACTCAGAAAGGGGGGAAAATGTCACCAGGAGAAGAGATAGGGTTTATGAACCCTAGAAGAGAGAGAAGAAAATATAGACAAAGGAATTAAGAAAAAGAGAGACAGACAGACAGACAGAGAGTGAGAGCAATTGAGCAAGCACAGCAGCAAGCCAGTCAAATGGCTAAAACTTAAGGAAAAAACAGCCAATGAGACATCCTAGGGTGACCAAAGTACATTTTCAAAGAGTGAGAGCATGTAAATTTAGCTCACTCCCCATTATGCAATGTAATCACCCTATTTGACCTTCAAAACCTTCACTAAAATTCTGCCACACACGGCAGTCATGTTCCTCTGGCAATATGGAGTAAAGAAAGAGGTAGAGTAACCAGCAATAAGCAAAGTGGGGCATAAAAAGAATAGAGACTAGACTGGGGTGCCAAGGAAATTCTGAGAGTTCATTTTGACTATAAGACCTCAAAAGTCTTCAGAAATTTTGAAATGACATAAGATCTGAAAGAGACACAAATAAAGATTTAAATATAATGCTAGGCTACAAGAAGACCATAGGACAGAGCAAGGCAGGTATCTGGGAGTTCAAAACAATAAGCGGGAACCAAAAGTATACAAAAAAAGATAAAGGAGTGGAATAAAAAAGAAGAGGGCAGCAGATTCAAGGACTAGGAATTGAGGAAATTTGCTTTTTTTTTTTAAGTGAGATGGGTTGTATACAATTCATCTGAAGGCAAAAATTCTGCTCAATGAGTCAAGCAGGCAAACAGGAGATGCTGGGTGAGATATAAAACACTGAAATAAAGTCACCCCTTCTGGCAGGAAGATCTCAGCCCCCTAGATCTTTGTGCCAGGAAATGGGACTAGTTCAAAACAGTGGAGATCTTGGGGAAGAACCGTAAGAAAAGGCCAGTACTCCATGGTGCAAACAAATTGTCAGAGCAGCCAAAAGTTTAATAGAAAGAATAAAGAAACAAGGGATCCAAGAGGAGGCCTCTTAGGATCACAACCCTGGGAAGAGGTGAGTATATGTTTAGGCTGCAGTAACTCGGGAACAATCAGAGAAGGATCCAGGGCAGACTTGAAAGCATTACTCAAACTGCGTACAAACCTATCAACTAGGGTAGGAGTCTCACTAGCACAAGGGGGTCAAACAATAACCTACTCTAACCTAGGGGTGTCCCCTAAATAGCCAGGCGGGTGGGTGGGGGTGGAGAAGGAGAGGGGATGAAGAGATCCTAGTATGGACATTAGAGGATACAAACTGCAAGAGAAACAGACTGCAGAATTATTTTGTCCAAGTCACTAAATAAATATACAAACAAAATGAGTAAATAACAACAAAATACCCAGGAAGGTTGGTATCAGTATCTAAAGTTGCTAAAATATGTCATCTGATTATACTATCATCCTGGAAATTACTTAGAAACAAGAAAGTGGGATCCACACACAGGGGAAAAATCAGACAATAGAAATTGCTGAACTTCTAGGCATCTAGAAGATACCTAGATGGTAGTAGTCTACGCAGACAAAAACTTCCAAAAGCAGCTATTACGAATATGTTCAAAAACTAAAGGAAACAGTTATTAAATAATTAGAAAAAGATGACAATGACTCATAAAATGGAGAATATCAACAGACATAAATGCTATTAAAAGAACTAAGTAGTAAATTCTGGAGTTCAAAAGTACAATAATCCAAATGACATATTCACTAGAGAGGCTTAATAATAGAACTGGCAGTAGAAAACTGTCAACCGAGAATTTTATATTCAGCAAAACTACATTTCAAAATTAAAGTGAAAAAGATACTCTCAGATAAACAAAAATTGAGATAATTTGCTTCTAGTATACCTGCCTTACAAGAAACACTAAAGGAAATTCTTCAGGCTGAAAATGACACCAGCAGTAATTCAAATCCACACACAAAAAAGAAGAGTGCCAGTAAAGGTAATTATGTCAATAATTACGAAAGCCAGTATAATTGTATCTTTCTTAACTGATGTTAAAATCAATAACATAAAACCGATATATGTAATTACATTGTTGGGCCTATAAGATAAAAATGTAATATTTGACAATAACATCACCAAGAAGGCAGGTGTAGAAAAAGTCACACTGAAGTAAGAAAATGACATCAGATGATAATTCAAATCCACAGTTAGAAATCAAGAGAACCAGAGAGTAAATAAGAAAATAATATAACAAACTCCATAAATATATAGTTCCTCTTCTTTCTTCTCTCACCTTCTTTAAAGGTCATAATATTAAATAAAGCAATAATTATAATAGTCCATTGTTGGATTTGTAACAAGTATAGAAATAGTATGTATAACAATGATAGCACAAAAAGAGGAGAGAGAAAATACCAATAAAGGGGTAAAGTTTTTAGATTTCATTGAAATAAAGTCAGTATAAACCTGAAGTAGATTCACATAGCTTAAAGTATATAATCATAAACCCTAGAGTAACCACTAACAAAATAATTCAAACAAATAGAATATAAAAGTCTCTAAAGCAATTAAAATGTTACAGTAGAAAGTACCGAATACAAAGAGGCATATAAAAAACAAAAAGCAAAATATAGCAAAAACTTTCATTTTACAGAATTGAGAAAAAAAACAGTAATTCAGGAATAATAGAGTGAGTCTTCAATGCCCCGTTTTCAATTATGAATAGAAAGTAAATAAGGAAATAGAGATAACTATAAACCAACTACATGTAACAATCATCTATAGAACACTCTACCAAACATGGAAGAAGCACACTTGGAACATTCTCCAAGATAAACCACATGCTGCCATAAACCATAAAACAAACCTCAATAAAATTTTAAAAGACTAAAATCATATAGTGTATCTTCTCTGACCACAATGCAATTAAAATAGAAATCAATAGCAGAAGGAAATTTAGGGGAATCACAAATATATGAAAATTAAACAGTATGTGCTTAAATAAATGGATCAAAGAAGAAACCACAAGGCAAATTAGAAGCTACTTTGACATGAATAAAAACAAAAACACGACAAAGCAAAACATTTGGGATGCATATAAAACAGTATTCAGAAGAAAATTTATAGCTATAAACACCTATATTATAAAAGAAGAAAGATCTCAAGTCAAAAACCTAACCTCCCACCTTAAGAAATTTTAAAAAGAGCAGACTAAAATTAAACCTAGCACAAGGAAATATTAAACTTCAGACTGAAAAAAAATAAAATACGAAAGAAATAGAGAAAATCAACTATAAACCAAAAGTTGTTTATTTGAGAAGATCAACAAAACTGATGAACATTCAGCTAGACTAGCCAAGAAAAAAAGAGGAAAGACACCAATTACTAAAATCAGGAATGACATAAAGCACATTTCTACCAACCTTACAGAGTTTTTTTTAAAGATTTTAAGGGAGTATTATGAACAGCTCTATGTTGACAAATTAGATGACTGAGATGAAATGGACAGATTTCTAGAAAGATACAAATTATCAAAACATACTAAAAAAGACACAGTAAATCTGCATAGACCTAGAAACTTTTTTAAAAATAAGTAATTTTAAGACTTTCTACAGAGAAAAGTACAGGTCCAGATGATTTTACTGGTGAATTCTATCAAAGTTTCAAAAACAAATTGATACTAATCTTTCACAGACTCTTCCAAAAATACAAAAGGAACACATCCCAACTAATTCTTTGAGACATTATTAGCCTAATGCCAAAACCAGACAAAGATATCAAAAGAAAAAGAAAAAAATACTAGAGACCAATATTTGTTATGAACATAGATAGAATAATTCTCCAAAAAAAAAAAAAAATCCTAGCAAAGGAAACCCTGCAACATATAAAAAGGAATACATATCATGACTAAATGGGATTTACCTACAAGAGCACAGGTTGATTTAAAATCCAAAATCAATTAACATAACATACCATATTAACAGAAGAAAGGATGAAAAATGAAGCATTTGACAAAAGACTACAGCCTTTAATAATGAGAATACTCAACAAAGTAAAATTAGAGGGAGATTTACCAACCCAACAAAGAGCATCTACAAAAATCCATAGTTAACTTCGTACTTAAAGGTGAAAGACTGAATAATTTCCCCCTAAGACAGAGAACACAAGGATGCCTGCTGTCACCAGTGTAATGGAGGGTTTAGCTAAGGCAATTAGACAAGAAAAAAGAAATTAAAGGCATGCAGAGTGAAAAGGAAGAAGTAAAGCTATCTCTATTCACAGATGACATCATACTGTATATGGAAAATCCTAAGGCAATCACTAAAAAAAAAATTAGCACAAATTCAGCAATATTGAAGAACACAAGATCAATATAAGAAAATTAATTGTATTTCCACGCACTTGAAATAAACATTGTGAAAATAAAAATTTTTAAATTTATTTATAATAGCACAAAAAGAATAAAATATTTTGGAATAAATTTAACAGAAGAAATGCAAAACTTATAGATGGGAAACTACAAAACATTGCTGAAGGAAATTAAAGAAAATCTAAATAAATTAAAGATAGTCTACATTAATAAATCAGAAAAGAATATTAAGATGGCAGTGCTCACCAAATTGGTCTATGGATTAAACATATTCTCTATCAAAATTTCATCTAACTTTTTGTGGAAATTGACAAATTGATTTTAAAATTCCAATGGAAAATCAAAGAATCCAGAAAAGGCAAAACGATCTTGAAAAAGAACAAAATTAGGGACTTTCACTTCTTATCTCAAAACGTACTTCAATGCTATAGGAATCAAAATAGTATGGTACTGACACAAATACAGACATGTAGATTTAACAGAATAGAATTTAGTCCAAAATTAAACCCTGACATTTATGGTTAATTGATTTCTGATAAGAGTGTCAGGACAATTTAATGCAGAAATAATGGTCTTTCCAACAAATAGTACTAGAACAATTGGACAGACACATAAAGAAAGAACAAAGCTGGATCTCTACCTCACACCAGATATAAAATTAATTCAAAATGTATCACAGGTCTAAGAAGTCATTAGCTAAACAAAAACTATTAGAAGAAAAAATAGCAGTAAATCTTCATGATGTTGGAGTAGGCAAAGGTTTCTTGGATACAACATCAAAAGTACAAGTGAAATAAGAAAAAATAGACAAACTTTAAAAAATAGACAAAATTTAAAACTTTTATGCTGCAAATAATACCATCAAGGAAGTGAAAAGACAACTCACATAAGGGGAGAAAATATTTGCAAATTAAATATCTGATAAGGGCTTCTATCTGGAATACATAAAGAATGCTTATAACTCAATATTAGAAAGAAAAATAACCTGATTTAAAATCAGGCAAAGGATCTGAATAGACATCTCTAATGAAGATATACAAATGGCCAATAGGCACATGAAATGATGTTTGCCATCATTACTCATCAGAGAAATGCAAATTAAAACACAGTTTAACTCACTAGAATGGCTATAATACACACACACACACACACACACACACACACACACACACACACACACACACACACAGTTTTGGAGAGCACATGGAAAAATTAGGGCCGAGCACGTGGAAAAACTGGGGCTGAGCACATTGCAGGCAGGATGTAAAATGGTACAGCCACTATGGAAAACAGTTCTGCAGTTCCTCAAAAAGTTATAACACAGAGTTAACAAATGACTCAGCAATTCCACTCCTAGGTACATACCCAAGAAAAATGAAAACATTTCTTCAATTCTCTTAACCTTTGCCTCATGGCTGTTTTTTCAAGGTAAAAAGAGAGCTGCTTCATTTCTTGGCATCACTAGTGTAATGCAGGACAAAGAAAGTAAATGTAAAAGAACAAAGTTCAAAACATGTTTACCAGTTAGGTCTGCCATTTTTTGTCAGAAAAACAAAAGCTCTCCCAAAAACTTCTGCTCACTTATAAGGTAGAACTTCTGTCATATGGCTACTTTAGTTGAATGTGACTCTAGGCAACAGGTTTGTGGATTAGATTGCAGCAAGCACCCGGCATTGTCTGCCACCATAGCAATTATTTATTTAGTTCTTTACTTCACACTACCTAACACAGATTACTCCTCCCATTGAACCTTATAAATTTACATGTAGTCAGGTTTGGAGAAGACCATCCATGGGGTAGGATTTTAGAAGTCATCTGGTCTAACACTTCCCACCTCATTGTGGGCAAGATATCATTCAGAGCCTGCTTGAACAATTTCATGAACCACTACCTCACCAGGTAGTCTATTCTGGCCATGTTTGATTCTTCACTGTCCTTCATGCTCACCTACAATCTAGCAAGAGCTAATTTGCCTTTCTGATATACATGAATCCATACACATTTCTTCATTTCAGCTGCCATGATCATTATTTATAGCCTGAGCTAATGCACTCTCCCAATTGTCCCCTCCCCAATTCCATGCCCACCCTCTTTCAGCCATTCTTCATATGGGAGCCAAGAGTAGTCTTTCTAAAATATGAAGTAGTGAGCATATTACCCTCTTGCTTGAAAACCTCAGTGCCTTCCTATAATACTCATACACATTTATCTAATTCTTTTCTCCTTTGCAATATCAAACTAGCCTACTTTACAAACCTCCCCAAGAAAACAGTCTAATAAGTTCTATGTCTCTGCCATTGGTAAATGTGACTGTTCATGTACTTAGTACATTAAAAATTAAAGAAAGATTCTGAATATGGACTTATATCAGTACAGAATGCAAGCCTTTGGTTCATAATTCAGTGTTTTTTGTACTGCCTCCCTAAAATCAGGTAAAGATAACCCCAGTTAAACTTTGGTCCTCAAGTAGAAAATATTTCAACATGTTGGCCAAAAAATATAGTCATTCCCTCTTACCTACAAGAGATATGTTCCAAGACCCCCCAGTGAATGCCTGAAATCACAGCTAGTACCAAATGCTCTGTATACTATGTTTTTCCTCTACATATATATCTTTTTACTTAAAGGTAGAACTTTATGGCTACTCTTTAGCATATCCAAATGCCAGCATCACTACTCTTGCGCTTTGGAGCCATTAGTAAGTAAAATAAGGGTTACTTGAATATAGCACTTTTTTACTGACATAATTGATGTGATAACTGAGACAGCTACTACATAACTGACAGGCAGGTAGGCAGGTAGTATATACAACGTGGGTACACTGGACAAAGGGATGATTCACATTCTGAATGGGATGCAACAGAACGGCACAAGATCTCATCACGCTACTCAGAATAATGTGCAATTTAAAACTTATGAATTATTTCTAGAATTTTCACTTAATATTTGCAAATTGCAGTTGACCACGGGTAACTGAAACCACTGAAAGCAACAACACAGATTAGGGGGGACTACTGTATGCACAATAAAAGACTATTTCTATTTACCCAGCCTCCGAGATGCATGAGGGCTCACCAGTTCTCTTTCATTCTTCATGCTACAAAGCAAAAAAGCACAAGGAGCCCCCAATGCCCAGGGGTTTCCCTGGACACAACAGATTCAGCTTGTTTTCTGAGTGGTGTGAATAAGTTCAAAAGATGTTCTACAGTTCTGATATACAAACAAGAGCTGGAAGAGACTGCTGAGAAATCACTTGCTATCTCCACCATGTTAGATAAGCAAGACATAAAATCAAACCAGTCTGCTAAAATTAACCATCTTCATACTTAGCAACAATGATTCAGTAGATAGCAGAGAGCATTAATCACCCAAAAATATCTAATCAGAGTAGAGACCTTGTCTATTACCATTCATATTCTTAATTGCCCGCAACCTGATTTCTTTTAAGCAAATGTCCACAGGCCTTACACATTTCATGGTTATGTTCTCTAGTTACACAGGCTTTATTTTTTTTCCTAGTGTCTCATTTTTGTCCCCCTCCTCCTTCTATTCTTTCCCTTTAAATGGACAGAACCTGGTTCCTATCACCTAGAGATGAATTAACCTTTCCAAATATCCTGACATTGCCTTCCTAGAAAAGTTCCCTGGAGCTCCATAGCCATTGGAGGAGAGGAAGCTTGGCTTTGACTTTAATGTACATTTTGAAATACCTTTTGCAGGATGGCTGGAAATACGGAACTAATAACAAAGTGCTTCTAAAATTACCAGTAAATCTGAAGCATTCCGCCTGGTGCATGGCCTTTGAGAGTCTTTAATTCATCAATTAAGTGATCAAAGGTCTTGTTCAAGATAAAATTACATTTCTTTTGTTCTTTTTGCACAATCATATTAAAATTGATAGCATTCCTAAAATCAAACAGATTCAAAAGCCAAAAATAAAAACTGACAAAATGACACCCTAACATTCATCACTTTCTATCCTGGTCCTTAACTATCCTGGGCTACACATGCTAGGACAAACCATTCCACAGTGATGATGTCAAAAGAGGAAGTTGAAGCTTCCACACTCCTAAAACAGCTACTATGCATTTGGGTTGTAGCCAGGCCCTTCCTTTTCAGTAAGGGAGAAGACAGAGAAGTTCTGGCTACTTGCCAAAGCCAAACCCAAGAGCAAATAATTTCAGTAATATAGAATGGAGATGTTTGAGTGACTGCTGATGGTCTTTGTCATGTACACAAGATTAGTCTTCCCCATACTACTAACAAAACAAAACAAAACAATGTCATAGTCCAAAAATCAGCAGGAAATTTCTTGTGGAAATTAAATTACCACAATCCTTCTTAATCCTTATTCCCCAGGAGTCAGTTATTTTAATTGCATTTTGTCTGAATATTCTTGATCGTCTAAAAGAGGGTCTAATAAACTATTTCTATAAAAAGTAAGATAGTAAATACGTTTGGCTTTGTGAGTCACACAGTCTCTTGTAGCGACTCAACTCCACCACTGTACCATGAAAGTAGCATCGTTGTGTGCCAATAAATCTTTATTCACATAAAACAGGCATTGGCTAGATTTGCCTACAGGTGGTAGTTTGCCCATCCCTGTTTTAAAATATGGTCATGACCATAACCCAAACTTGGGGAGCTTAGTCTACATCACACAAATGCTGGGCAGTTTGCAAGAGAGTTCTTATTATGGCCTCAGGACAGGAAAATAGAATTGGTCTGATAGGGAACAAAGGTCATTGAATCAAAAGCGCAACTTTCATATGGTTTCCTTTTCAAAAAGTTCATTTTACTCTCCAAATTAAATTTTTCGGCAACATTCATTGTTTCTTTTAAAGAACATTAGATTTCACATTGCATCCCAGTTATTTATTACCTGAGTTTTGGTCTTAACAAATATGATTTCGTTATTCTCTGTATCAATGGAGCAAGCACATGTGGTTTTGATTGACAAAATTGTGATAAAATTCACTGCGTCTTTAAAAAACGTGATTGAAAAGTTTTCAGACTGTTGGAGAAAATGTGGGAGGAGGGGAACAAGAGGATTGAATTTCAACAAAAGACATGCCAGATTTTTTTTCCTGCTCTTACTATTCAACATTCTCCCACTACTCAGTATCTAATTAGATACTGGAACAATACAGGAATCATGTGTTTCTCTTTAAACTTTTGGCAGAGTCCATTGCACTATGGTTAACATTGGGTACACTTAGGTTCTCCTCCAGGGATCAGTACTGGATGACATCACATGCTATGTCAAAAACAATGGAATGTAAATAAGTGTGCATGCTCTGAGACATGAAAAACACTACCGGTCATTTTGGTTTTCCCACTTTTCATCTATTTCAAATCCACATTTCTTGCTTGAAAACCCTTCTTTGTCTCTCAACTTTTTTCAGAAACAGGTATCCCTTGCTATTATTGCCCCCAGAAAAATCACAATTCAATTTTTTTTTTTAACCTCATGGGTTACATAATAGTTCTGGCTGAATTGTCAAATTCTGTTGAAATGGCTTTATTGATTAACTTAACACTGAACAAAACACAGTACATTCTTTGAGAACCATGGCAAGTCACCTCATAACCTATTTGGCCTCATAAATATATCGCCAATTGGGCAAGAAAAAAGAAAGTATGATCACGATGTAAAGAACTTGACCTTCAAAGCTGTCTGGCATGTGGTTGTCTCCCTCATAAACTGATATCCATATCTGAGAACCACCACCCCATCTTCATGCTACACCCTTCCTGTTACAGAACTGGAGCAGAAGGAAATTATGTAACTCATCAGCTACCAGAAAAATGTTGAAGATGCCAAAAAATACAAAGACATAGTCAGACCTTTTTAATTTGGAAAAATGTGTTGTTTGTGAATGGGAAATAAATGTCCTGAAACTGTCTTCCATATGTCTGCTTTCCTTCCACTAGGCTACATTCCAAAGAGGTTGTAATAGTTCCATGTTTTTCTCTAAAATATGAAAAACTATTACTGAATAGGTTTTATAAATGGTTTTCTTCACAGTGACTAATGTGCAAATGCTCCACGTAATTGCTTTCAAATGAATTTACCAATATTCTGAATACCTTGGCCAGATAAAATGTACTTTGAAGAGTCATTTTCATCAAATGGTTCTTACATTCTGGTGCTGCGAAACAAGCACTTTTTAAAGAAAATACCATTTGACAATAAAAACAATCTACTTAGTAACACTGCCCCATGGCTACAAATATTGTACTATTGACCAAATACTTGACATAAACTTCCTTTCTAACAAACTCATAAAATATTCCCTTGAGTGTCGAAGATGCCAATAAATTGTAGAACCTAGGCCTTTCACTGGGTCATCATCTAGACACAAAATATCATGGTAAATTATGGCCCTGCAATGTACATGCATTCTAATATTAGACTTTTTGCTTACCAAAACCAGTAGGTCAGCCATCTCACTTATCTGGCTTATTAAAAAGCCCAGGAAAAGTTACTATCACCTATAGAATTCCCACAATAAGCCATACCAACTGACCAACAGTCCTACTGCTAGCTAATCAGTTCTCCAATTCTCTTGTTTTTTTCAGTGAGTTCCTTTAAACTTTTTTCTCTCTTTCATTCTATGACTTTATTTATGTTATTCCATACCACCACCCCCAAAGCAGAAATGTGGGCTTTAGGCATCTAAGAAAAGATAAACATAATCTCAAAACTGTATAAAGTGAATTCAACTCAAATGGTAATAGATTTGGCAAAGAGCAAACCATTCTGATCATTCTTAACTCAAAAGACTATCTCCAAGTCGTGTATTTAGCCAGGAGCTGGTTCAAACCAAAAACAATAAAAATGATCCCAGTTCATCCTTGTTTCTCTAGACAAAGGAGAAATAATCTCCATACCCCATTTTTACAGAGGTCAAAGAGTTATGCATGTAATGAGTTTTTGATAAATTAACACACCTTGAAAAGAATTACATTATGTTAAAAACAATAAAAATTTCATACTGAGGCAGCTTCTTTTTGTTCAGATTTCTGTCAGTTGAATTATAAATCTATTATTTTTAAATTTCTCTTTATATGGAAGCTTCTCAACTGCTTTTAACTGTTTTCATTTTCCTTCCCTGAATCTCTTCTAGTGACATTATATTTTTATTTAATTACAGCAAAGCAACATAAGATGGCTATTCAAGGAGCAGACACATTACGGTTTTAAAATAGATATATCCTTATGCGCTAAAAAATATAACAAGTGCTACATTCAAGGCTGCACAAAAGCTCAAGTTGTTTCTTGCCACTATGCTCAGCCAGCAGCACTGGGTGTCGTTTTCCCTGCTGGCTCCTATAGTAACTGGCAAAAGTCAAAATGGGAAAGTTTTATTTTTCCTACTCATTAACCCCTTAGTGATAGCAGCCAGAGAATGCTGCCAATTAGCGTTTTGTTTAAGCTATTATTTTGGTCAGCTTTGAAAATTATTAAAAAACATATTCAGTAATAAATGCTTTTGAAAGAGCACGATTACTATTTGTACTAGATACAAAGTCTGGATACGTAACTTCCAAACATTGACAAAAATAGAAGCAATGAATACACAGTTCATAATTTAAAAGATAGAAAATAGCAAAAATAAATTTTAAAGAGGAAGCTCTGAAAGCAACAAGGGTAATACAGATTAACCTACTAATTATAGTAATAAATATGAATGAATTGACCATCCCTATCAAGGAATCAAAAATTCTTAGATTGGATTTAAGGAAACAACAAAATGTGCCTAAGCACTTGCAAAGTGACATAGAAAGTTGAAAAGTAAAAGGGTTGACAAAGATATAACAGACTAATATAACCCAAAAGAAAGTGATAGTTCCTATATTGGTATCCCTATAAAAGCAAAAATCAAGGTAAAGCATTAAATGAATAAAAAGGACATTATATTGGATAAAGGATATTTATTGATAAAAGGTACAATATATAATGAAGCTATAATAATCACTAACTTTTATAAATGGAATAACATTGCCCTGAAATAAAAAAAAATCTAAAAGAAGCAAAGAGTAACAAAAATACAAAAAATACCAGAGTATAAATTTGACAGATTAGTCAAAATATAAACAACAATACATATAATTATCTCCATGCAAAAGAAACATTTTAATACCAAAAACCATTAACATTATTTTACCACATATTACCTACAAAGAAATAGTGACTGAACTTCAAGTAGTAAAAATTATACAGGCATTACATTTCATCATCTGTCTAGAGTGTAATAAACCTTTAAGCAGAAACAAAACAAAATGAAAACCTTCTTTGACTTGAACGTTTTCTGGGGCCTCCTAATTAAAAGCACTCATAGATTATTTACAAAATAACTACAATGACAACACTACTACAGCAATACTTAAAGGGTATACCTAATGCTATGCCCAGGGGCAAATGAATAGCCTTAATTGTTACCTTATTAAACAGTAAAGAATCAAAATAAATTAATGAAAATATCCAAATCCAAATATTTTCATATAAGTATTTAGTGTATACAGTATACTATTAAAGAAGCCCAGTACAATCTATACTTATGGAGGAAATGCTCAGAGAGGTTGGCTCTTGTTTACTGTTTGTGAATGGGGAAGGGAAGACCTGACCTATAAGTAATGTTCCAACTGATATGCTTACAGAAAACTTTAACAAGAAAAATTAAACAAAAGAACTATATAACTGCAGAAAGCAAGAGTTTGTAAGTAGCTACAAATACTGAGCAACCCAGATCAGGGGTTCCCAAACACTGGTCTATACAGACCAGTGGTATCAAAGTATCTGAAACTTACTTTTTAAAGTAGAATTCCTGAGTCTGGCTCCAGAACTTACAAATCAGAATTTCCAGTGGTAAAACATAGGGGTCCGTAACTTTGGTAAAGCTTTCTGGTGAGTAGAAGGTATAGTCACTTTGGGGAACCACTAGATACAGGTGTTAACTTTTAAGTGTCAAACAAGAAGGAGAAGTTACTAAACAAATGAAGATTATAAACAAATTGAAAGGTGGGAAACAACTGAGAAGTCAGAGGGAATAGACCTAATAATGCAGCAGAGACTATTTCACTTGCAGTCTCAGTAGGATTAAAGCAGGTACTTCATCATTGAAACAAGAGGAGGAAACAAGAAGAAGAAAAGGGAAGAAGGAGAACAGGGCAGGGATAGAGAAGAAACTACCTGAGAACAAGAATGAATTATTTCAAAAAGGTGTGGGGGGAAGGAGGGAGAAAGAAAGGGGATAAGGGTGTTTAGTAAAGTCAGTGAAGAGCAAAATAGAAACTACCGAAAACTGAACGAGTGACTCAGATGCCTGGGGAAAATTCTCCATGTCATGAGTTTTTTTAAAAGAGCAAATGGAGAGAATAGAGTGTGATGGCTGTGCAATGTGTCAGTTTGGCTAGGCTAAACTATATTTCACGGAATTCCTTTTCTCTGTGTGTGTGTGTGTGTGTGTGTGTGTGTGTGTGTACACATACTCTGTTCTAAGTAATTATCCATCTAATCCTCACAAGTATCTTATGAGACTGATTCTCTATCCATAATTTGTCAGTGAAGAAACTGAGGCACAAAGTGATTTATATCTGGCTTGCTCAAGGTCACACAACTAGTAATTTTGGAGCTGAGTTTGAAACTACACCCACAGACTCCAGGATTTACTCCTGTAATTACTACAAATCACAAAAAAAAAAAAAAAAAAAAAAAAAAAAAAAAAAAAAAAAACAATTAAACCAGAAAAATAAATCATTGTATAAATAATTGTTGCTAATGTGCTTCTGAAATTTCATGTATTTGTTTAAGCAAGCCCACTGTATTTATGTTCTCCAATTTATTAGCTAACTTCTATTGTGCCAATGCAATTAATATAGTTGTTCTTTTTCTTTAATGTGTTATTTTCCTAAATGAAGAAATGCCCTGTCCTAAAAAATACAAAGTACAAATAAATGAAGAAAGCGAAAGCACACCATGATTCCTGCTTCTGCGACCAGTCTGTTGTACATAATTCCAGGCATGTTTTATACATACTGCTAGAAGGGAGACAGAGAAAAAGGAGAATTACACAAGAGGCCTCAATTGAGTGGTGGGTATATAGGTGTTTATTTATTATTTATACTTTATATAATATTCCTTTGTAATAATAAAATAATTTAATTGACAATAAGCAAGCTGCCTTTCACCATGAATGGCATACTCGTTAATATATTCACCAACTTTATTGAACTTTCTAACAGCAATCCAATATAAAAGTACATCTTGCTACTCTGCAGTTCCCAAGATGACCCTCAGAAATATGAACTATGTGCTATGGCTGTGCTTGAATGGAAAGTAAAGAACACTTGCATTCAGAATTGGTAATTACATCTCCATTACCATTCACTCTCAGGAGCAAGCAAGAAAACATATTCTTTTCCAGGACATTTTAATGAAAGGAATATTAAATATAGTCACATATTATAATAAGAGCATAGTTACTTCTGTGCTCAAACACTGGATCTTCCCATCACACTGCTTTATCTAATAACACAATAAAAACAAGATGTGGCACAGGTCTCAGAACCTTCATAAGTATGATCTCACGTGATCTTTGTGCCAAATGGTTGAGGTGGGAATTTTTACTCTCATTTTATAGATAAGGAAACTGTGGCTCAGAGAAATTAAATAATATGCCCCAGCTCACATGGCCACGGGGTGACATCCTCTGTTTCCAGCTCAGGTACTTGCCCACACGGCCAGTACTCTTCTATTACATCATTGAATAGGTTGGTTTTCCTACTGGCAAGCAACAGGAGCCAACTATGGCTGATGAAAAAAAAAAAAAAAAAGATAGTGGGTAATGCACAGAATTCCCAGAAAGTCTGGAGAGCTAGATTTGGGGTAACACAGAGAAAAAGGCTCCCAAAAGCACACATCAGAACAAGTGGAACGAGAACACTACTACTGTCACCGCTGAACACAAGCAGGAAGGAACACAGCATGTTCTCCCTGATACGGCCTCACTGCTGTCCCAGGAACACGATCTCTGCAGCCGCTGTCCCAAAGAGACAACCTTGATGGTAAGCCTTCCCTTTTGCTCTAGGACAGCTGTCCCTGGAGTCTAGATTATGTGTTTGCACTCCAGCTGCAAGAGTGCTGGGGTGGAGGACAGGGGGAGGCAAACAACTGGCATTTTCAGCTTTTCCAGCAAGAGATAGGTAGCGCCCGCAACAAAGCTCATAAAATGAGGGAAAACTCATGACATGGAAAGGAGGTTCAGATATTGAGTGGCCAAAGCAAATGACAAATATTCCACGAAAGACCACCCTTTGACTGCTCCACATCAACATATTTTTCCTCCTCGTACTTTTTCTTTTTCCTGAAAGAGCTCTTGCTTACCATAACACAGCCATCCTTACCTAACCTAAAAGCATGCCTTCTCTTCTCCAACAGTGGACAAACCAAAGACCTCTAGTTAATGCATCCAGCTACACATCCAATATCTTCCCTAGTACTGTCACCTTTCAATACTCTGTAATCCATAGACTAAACTACTAAGCTAATAATCACTAACATATGCAATATAAGATAGAGATACAGAAATAGATATAGATACAAATGGTGGTGGGGAAAAGGGAGAAAAAAGAAGAAAATTTGTTCAGATATATAAAATACATGAGACATCATAACAGGTAAGAAAATATAAGAAGATGCTGTAGTCATCTGCAAATAGACATGCCTTATCGTCTGTTCTTTTGGCTTCCCACCTACACCCTCCTTCCAAGTTCATTTTCACCCTGTTCTTCAGTTGACCAGGTTTCCTTACCCAATGTGATGACCTAAACCTTCATTCATGGGGATTTAAAATAGTGATGTAGTCTTTCATTAAGTTCTACCACTAGAGCTATACAAGAAGGTACCCCAAAGAATCCCCTGGGTTCTATATTCCTTCTTGTTACTATTACATAGCAATAACCTATTGACATGAACACATCTCCCATGTCAGCCCTAAACACCCTTCTTCACATATTTGTCAAATGGCACAAGAATTCTGAGAAGACTGGATGGGTTGGCTCAGCCTGAATTCAATGGAGTAACTGCTATTCCCCTGACGGAAGCCATCTTTCTTTGGATACTAAGCCTGTAAAGCAGATACCAGAGTTTCTGAGATGAGAAATGTTCCAGATATACAGTAAGTCCTCACTTAATACTGTTGACAGGTTCTTGGAACTGCAGTGAAACAATGTATGACAAAACTAATTTTACCATTGGCTAATTGATATAAACAAGAGTTAAGTTCCTAAGACATCTTGTCAATGTTATAACAAAACAACATTGAATAAAACAATATTATTCAAGAACCTGCTGTAGTTGACAGGCTTCACCATTCCAACCATTTCTTCATTTCAAGAATTCCATAATTACAGCTTCAGAGGGTTTTCTTGAACTCTTCCAGTCTTCCAATAATTTCATAAAGTACCTAATTACCTGTAGTAAAACCCTTTCTGCCTAAAATACCTGAAGTGCTTTTTGTTTCCTACACTGAACCCTGAGTGATACAGGAAGTAAAACATCTGAGTGGGTCATTAGCTGCACCTGTGAGATATACCATTCCCTTTTCTTCCCCCTTGGTTCCCAAGCTTATATAATCTTGATATGAAAGACATCACATTTTGATCACTAATTCAAAGCATACTTTGTATCCCATAGGACAGCACCTCAACTTCACAAAGTCGTCTCTGTTCTGAATATATAACAGAGACTTCAATAGGCCATTCTACCTTTCTGGGTGATTCCATAAATTTCAAAAAATGGTTGATTGGCCTTTAGCATTCATTCCTACCTTCTTCTATATGCTTGCTTGAAGTCAGGAGGCTGGAAAGTGAAAAATTATATTTCACAAACTCCATTACAACTTCTAGGAGATTGCATGAGTCTCACATGCACAAATTACCTTACTTCTTTTGATGAAAAATTAATTCATGTTCAGAAACTATGTGGTATAGGACACCATGATGCAAAATAAAGCCTTTAGTGAATCTAAGAATGGTGGGCTGGCTAACACACGTCTAATATAGTTAGGTCTCAGGCTAATCTCCCTTGAGTATTGTACCATATTGGGGGCTACAGCTAACAGGTTGGACATTCAGCAGTGACAATAGTCAGGTCAACCTTGATGAGATTAAGTTTAATAATTGAGGCTATCCCTGAGTATATTTGTAAACTAAAATAGTCTACTTCAGGTTGGTGCTAATTTACCATGCAGAACCCAGTGGTGATTAAGCCTCAATTTTTCTTTTCTCCTCAATAAATTGGTCATAGGAACTTCCCCCTTGAGACTATAAATATGAAATGAGAAAAACGTACTTGAGTTAGATTCCCTATAAACTACCTCCACTTGAAAATCTATTACAGTTTAGCACACCCAAATATATGCCTAGGTGAATCATGACACACGTCATGGACAGCTCAGATTGAACAGTTATCTGGTATGCCATGGCTAAACATTTAGTCTCTAAAGCAAGGTGAGAGCTATTTCTCGAAAGACAAGTTACTTGACTAAGAGAACATGGCTTTAGTCCCAAACCCCAGGGGCATTTGCTATGCTTTTCTTAGTGAGACAATACAATCTTCATATAGCATCCCAGTTTGTCAAGACACTGTGAGTAATGGGTAAGAAAGTATGCTCTGGCAATCAGAGAAATCCCTCAGGAAAAAAAAAAATGCAGGTGCTGGCAGTTGTACATTTTCTTAAAGTGTTGTTGGGGGTACAGTTGAGAGGATATGTATGAGGCCTTGAGAGCATCTGCTACACATAGTAAGTGGCTTCAAGCAGCACAGACAAATATGGTATATTATTTCCTTCAAAACAAAAACAGACAAAGTTCAGTGTCTCTTTCTAAATGGTAGACAATTCAAACTTCAGCAGATATCCTGAAATTTCCCTCTGCAGACTTTATGACCAACTCAGGCCTTGTATTTTCATGGATAATACTCCCATTTTCTGGTATGCATGTATCTAGAGCGTCTGCTACTTCATGTTCTCCAGATCATATCAGAATGAAATCATTAATTTCATGGCCTAATGAGATGATCAATTTCTTTAGAGATTAAATTATAGCTCAAGATCAGGGGGTTTACATAACTCTGGGGCAAAGTGTTGAAAGTATATCACCATTCATGTCAAGTGTAAGAAAAATGTTATTGGTGTTCTAGATATCTTGAAATAGAAAAAATGAAGGTTTGAAAGATCAGTGATTAAAGCTTTGTTTTCATTTGCTTCAGTAAAGATAGCACAACTGGAACACTTGATTTAACCAAAGTTATTACCTATTAAGCTATGATAATGATAATTCACCAGCATTCTCCAAGACCTATCTATAGTAGAGAGTATATGAGGAAGTGATAAGACACAACATCCCTGCCTTTTGAATGGTTTATGGTGAGACCTATCTCTGAAGTTTATGGTATTGTTTTCATTTACTCTCTTGGTAGTGAGATGAATTCCAGTGATTTCCATTTTGTCCTTTCTAATATATCTGAAACCATTATGGGATTTTTCTATTGTTAATGTGATATATTCCAACAATAAATTTATAAATTAAAAAAATGAGAGATACACTTAGGGTCCCACTGGGCCTATGATGAGAAGGAGTTGGATCAAAACATTACCATCTGAATTCCATACATACCATATTCTAACAGAAGAACCACATTGTGTTCTGAGTCCCCAGGACTTAGTGTTAGCTCAGAGCTAACAACTAATACTTTCTGAATGATCTACGTATATCTTTTTTCTGCAAGTGCTCAATTATTCTGGTGAATGGCTTATGTCCCTTTGAAAAAGATGAAATTTATGTACACTTATTGAGATGTTATTGTAGATTTCTCCCTCTCAAGGGTATCTGGCCACCCCTTCATTGAAAGAATTCTGAAACTATAAATATAGGTTTGGAACTTTTTCAAGAGATCGTGACTATTATAGTTGTTCAAGTCAGGTCTTAGTTTCAAGTAGGCAGTTTTTCTGTTATTTACTTACATTAAGTAGAACCTAACTGGGCTACCTATCTCTTTTAATCCTAGTTACCACCAAACACTGTAGCTGGTCAAACTAGTATCATACTAGCTCTGATGCATATTATGATAACCATGCCTACATTGTCTCTGTGGTTTTGAGCAGCTACTTAGCCTCTGTCACCCTGAGATCCATGTAACCTCACTAAACTCATGGAACCCTCCCACCGGCATTCTTGCCTTAAAGAGGACAGCCACTTCAGCACTTTTCCAAGACCTGGAATACTCTCATTAATGTACATATAAGTGCCTGAGGAGAATATCTTCTGAATCTTCTTAGTAGCGGTCCCCAAACTTTTTGGCACCAGGGACCAGTGCTCCTACGAGAATCTAATGCCTGATAATCTAAGGTGGAGCTGAGGCGGTGATGCTAGTGCTGGGGAGCGGCTGCAAACAACAGAAGAACTTGCTCACTTGCCTGCCACTCTACCACCTCCTCTGAGCTAGTCAGCCTTGGTTCCTAAAGACAGTCCATCCCCAGTATGGGACCCCCTCTTCTAAAGGACATAGTTAGAGTCAGGCACTCTAACATTTCTAACTTCCTGAGCAGTTAAATGCCTAATGTGATACGAAGGACTCTCACTTAAATTACTATACAGAATCCAGAATCTATAGTTAGTGTATTCACAAATATTAATTCAGCCAAATTTAAAATTATACTCCTTCTTCCTTGTTCTTGTACCTCCAGAACCCATTTATACACATCAGATTTTTGCAAATAAAAACTACCAAACTCTTGCAGTTTTGACTCTGTAATTGGTATTCTAGGGCATACTGGGATCTGTCTTTAGAAATAGGCATGGAGATAGCCTATGATGTTGAGAACAGGCTATAAGGAGAACTGGATTCCCTTTGCAAGGAGGTCATTCCAAGATTTTCAAGCAAGACAGGACAAGAAGGCTCATGGGGCTGGTAGCTCATTACAGTCCAAATCATTCAAATCCTTCCTTATAACCCCAGCCTAGTTCTGAGGTTTCACTCTTTTACCATCAATATACTTTCACACCAGGCAGTGAGTTCAATTGAATTGGTGATTTAGCAACCTCAGGGGTCAATCATCCTTTACTTTGAATTTTCTCAGCTCCATGGCTATAAGAGACAAGGTGTTCTTTAGATTTGTAACAGAAAGTCCTTTTCTCAAATCAAGAACTTAGAATTCTGAATTTTTTGTTCTTTTTTTAAAAACTGTCTAGCAACAAATACATGAATACATTAGAAGCAACCAGTCCTTGTATCCTTTTATTTATCCATTAATATCCTGTATTGCAAGTAATAGAAATCTATGTTGGCTTATTTAAGCAAGAATTTTTAATAAAATGTTTATTTTAAAAAATGCTGTCAAGCTCATAGAATTGTCATGGAAGCTAAAGATGCTGGTTCCGAGCTATGAAGCTTCAAGTAATACCTAGAATCTCAGCAGTGAGGTCTAGTGAAGACATCATTGATGCTCCTGATGAGCCCTACTACGGACACTCCGGGAGCACCAGTAAATAATGGATTATGCAGATGTCACCACTCCCCAGTAACATTCCTTTTAAAACTGTCACAAAGAAGCATTATTCATGGTTATCTCTAAACCAGGAGCATCCTATGGGTAGAATCTGTTATGCATGCCTGTATTCTTATAATAAGGAAGATCTGGAACCCTTCTGTGTTTATGGTGGGTGGCAGGCTGCCACTAAGACTCAAAGTATTGCAGAATTTTCTCAGCATAGAATAGGGATTCAGATAAAATTTATCAAAACATCAACTATTTCCAAAATAATCTAATAGAAACAAATCAAAATAAGTTTTCTAGAACTGAAGGTGATGCATAAAATACAACTATGTGCATAAAATTAAGAGAAATTTTAAAAATTAAAACACCCAACACTGGTAAAATGTGGGGAAATAGCATTCTTATACCCTATACAATAAGAGTGGAAGCTTCTGAAGAGCAATAAGGCAGCACACATCTCAAAGCCTTTCGATATCTACTTTCTTGCCTATCTTTGGTTTCTAAAATTTTTATAGTAAATACTAGTTTATAAACAGAGAAAATAAAGTCTTAAAAATTAAATTAAAAATTTAACATTACTAAGCTTTCAAGCAAAACACAGCTTGCATTTTATCTTTTGGAGAAACCTACTTGATATTATTTTCTTCTTTTTTCCCCTGTATTCCTGTATTTGTTCAGGAAGTATTTATTGAGCATCTGGGTGTCTACTTTACATCAGCAGCTGGTGGTTGTGAAAATTACATTATTTTGTTGACATATTTTAATTGACAGGGAAACCAGAATACAAATTGGCATCTTCAAGTTTTCAAGTTAAACTTGAGTTGGCATCTCACACCCTAAATGCTCTTCACTATACACCAATTACTCTACTACAAATTAAGGTGATAATGAGCACTAAACTTTTACATGGCATAGATTCCCCAAGTATTAGGAGCTAAAGACTCAAGGATCTATACATTTCTAAAGCCCAAAATTCATTGCAAATTCACAGCAAATTCTACCCAAGTTACATCTAATAACACATCTAGAGTTCCTAAACTATTGTTCACAGACAACACAAAAGGCCAGTTGCAGGATAAATACTATATTTTAATGGAGGCTGATTTTAACTCTAACCACAGCACTCCAGGTATTTGGTTTACTGGTGTCTGGTACTGATAAAATTACTAAATATTAAAGAGTTATGTAAGGAATGTCAAGAGTTTCCCTGCCCAGTCTGGGTCTTCAATGTTTTTTGTGAAAATGTTGAGAGTTCTTGATGTTTTTGTTTCTTGAAATTCTTTTTGGAGAATCCAAAATTCAGCAATAATTTCAAGGAGGTTTCCTGGCATGTGTTCTAGATTGGTCTCCACATTAAATCGATAAATCAAGAGATTTATTTCCTAAATAGGTAAAAATCATCATTACCTTCCTCTTGCCTTTGGGAGGAAAAGAACTTTATCCTTCTATGTGATTTATTCTTTTCATGGGCATCTATTCAACACTGAAGCTATTGTTTCAGAACAGGGAAAATGTATTCCTTTTACAGGTTTATTCCCTCAACTGGAATTTGTTTAAGTAGGTTCCACTGCACAAACACAAAAAGCCCTAATACATGCAGACTGGGTCGGCCTCATGCCATCAAATGTCACCGCTGATGGGTGATGGCACTTATATAGATTTACACAACAAAAACTACATTAAAAATGTTAAGGTGGTGAGACAAAGGCACAAAGGCCTAGAAATTCACAGCTCAGGATTTAAACATACTATATCTAAGAGGAATGGAGTGCATTAGGGTAATGGGAAGGTGACAGCGTCCCTATTA
Organism: Eonycteris spelaea; assembly: GCA_003508835.1. Lineage (NCBI taxonomy): Eukaryota > Metazoa > Chordata > Mammalia > Chiroptera > Pteropodidae > Eonycteris > Eonycteris spelaea. The sequence continues at coordinate 1,140,545 of PUFA01000149.1, read as the reverse complement.
TACCTACAGTGCCAGACATTTAATCCCTAACTGAATTTCCTGGTGGTGCTTGCTTTGTCTCATTCTTGGGGCCTTATGTTTTTTAATGACATTATTGTTGTGTAAATGTTCTTATTTTATAAAGTAATTTCAGGTTGATTATCATCTGTTTATGCAATTAGTGTAATTATACCTAATTACAGAGTAGAAACAACATATATAATTAGTTTATTAGAGGTATAACTGTGATATGTAATGATTTTAAAATCCTTATGAAACTTTGTTAACAAATATTCCATGAAAATGAAAGCAAAATATTTAGATACCAGTTCTCTTTATATTTTTTTATATGCTTAGTAATCATTAGCTTTACTGCCTATCAAATTTAGTGTTAAAAATCATAATGCCACGTAAGAGGGAATACAATCATAAAAACTGTGCTTAAGAAAATTAAAATCACTCTGGTGTTTTTTTTAAGGTTTGGTTTTGTAAACTTCTCTTCAATTACGATTACCTACAGAGCATCAGACTCAGGTGAATTCTGATAGTAAAATTATAAACCCAGTAGAGAGATTTATATGTAACACCATGACATATAATACCCACATGTATTATGTGGCATTCCCAACAAACTAATAATATTGCCCCCTTTACTCTCATATTGTCTCTCTAAACCAAAAAAGAACTAACTAAAAGATAATAGACTGAAAATGTTTTGATATACATAAAATAATATCGAATGTGAATGGTAACTGAAAAATAAAAATCACTTAAAAAGAAAATAAAAATGATTGATATTAAAAAAAGATATAGATTATTAAATGAGAAAGATGACATATGCTTCCAAAATCAACCAAGAGTCTTATGAAGGAACTGAAAATAGTTACTGAATGAGAACATGAACTGAACTCACATGCAATAAATGCATATTAATATAGATTATCCCCATGTATTTCTTTATTACATTTCTATTTCTGTTATTGGTCACTTAAGAGAAGATTATTTAACCATTTCTTCCCACCTCAAAATATTGAAACTAAAAAATGCAATATAAATAAACTGAATCATAGATTTGCTGCTTTTGAATTATGTGGCACATTCTCCCATGTGAATAAAAACAATCAAATATCCTCAATTATTGCTTACTGTTGAGGCAAGGATTAGAGAGTCTAATTTGCACCACTGGAAATTTTAGCAATGATATCAGAAAAGCAACACTTTAAATATTAGCAGCACACTACTGTAAAAATACTACTCTTCTTTTGGATATGTAGTAACTTTACGAATTCCAACTTTATCAGAAGGCAAGTATTCTCAGCATTTGGTCTACAAACAAACTGGTATGAAAATAGACCCTGGGCTTCTGTTATTACTGAAATAAACTATCAACTTAAGTTTCTAGTCTTTCAGCTAGGATATTATTCATTTAGAATCACACTAAGCATATTCAATACATAAATTTCTTTTTTAAATTAATGGAACAAATATTTTCTTAAAAATTCAAGGTGAAAAAATTCTTTAGTTCTTACTAAGATTAGCAGGAGTTATTACTCTGAGAAAAGGAGGCATATGTTTTCGTTTCTTGACTCCTCTGTCAAAAAAAAACTTGACTCAGAAAGTTCAGTTGTTAGCATATATGAAAATTATAATAAACTCCTGTAAAATGATGCAAATTTAAGTATACATTTTCTGAGAATAAGGACCATGACTTTTAGTTCTTCATTCCTCCATGGCACCATGAACAATGTCTTGCATAAAGGAGTTACCCACATAATTACTGAATTTAAAAAAATGAATGAATGAATAAATAGAAAAGCAAAACATATAATTACTTTTCCACAGAATAAATAAACTGATAATAAGCTTTTTTCATCTTTTATTTCCTCCCTTTTTTTTTAAAGGACTTACAAAGTTGGTATAAAAAAAAGTTAAATGTTCAGACTTTCTTCCACTTACATATATTAAATTCTATAATATAAAGTGATATTCTAACAAAGTGTCTGGCACAAAATAATCATTAGAAGTGTTAGTTAGTCCATGAAGTTCAGAAAGAGATATAGATTCCCTGAAAAAGTCTGAAAGCCATCAAGGAAAACCCCTCATACAATCACAGTGATTCAAGAAAATCTGAGTGCCACCTGGTTCTGGCAATTCCTGGCAAATAACAGGAGCTTAATAATTATTAATTTCTTCTCATCCCTTTCTGGCTTCCCTGCAGGTAGCAGAGCCTATATTTGGGAAGAGGCTACCTGGGTAAAGACGATTACTACATTCTACAAGGCAACCCCTCCATTGGCTCTCAGAAGTACTGCTCCATTTACTGTTTCCCCCCTGTACTAGGAGCTTCTAACAAAGTGGATCAGCCATAGAGACATGAACAATTGTCTGACATTAAAAGAGGCAGCAATAGGAGATAAACAATGGGAAAAGGAGTAGAATTTGACCACTAGGCAGCTAGACCCAGCCATACTTGTTTTTACTTTCCTGCTATACCCGTAAATGTTTTAAAATGTATTAAACAATCAACTTGCCACTGGCATCAATCTGTAAAAGTTGATACAGACCAAATATAAAGAAAGCTTTCTTCCCCATCTGGACTTTACAATCTGAGGCCAAAGTTATCAGAATAAGAAATGGGTTGTATAAGACCAACTTTTTTTTTAACCTAGGAACTGTCTACCCTACAGTCATGCCTGGACCTGGCAACTGATGCCATCCCCGTGGCCTAGACATGAACCCTATGGTGCAGACGAGGGAGGGTGTGAATGCGTGCTTCTCAGACAAAAGTCATGCATCATGAGTTTGCTGACTTGTGCAGCTGTGCCCAGCTATGGAGAGGTTGAGTACTCTACCTTAAAATTTGCAAAAGGCCTAATCCAGATGGAATGGAAGCCATGGACAGTACTGACAAACAAATGACTAAACAGAAGCTTCTATAATTTCCAACCCAAGAACTGCATCAGTGCATGTCTGACCAGTACAGAGATTTAAAAAAAAAAAAAAAAAAATTGAGTGACATCCCAAAAGGGACCAAGGTGAAAAGAGCTAATAGTCACTGGATCACATTAGGTCCTTTATGCATATCAGATGAGGAGTGTACTGCTCATCTTTGCTCTCTGAATTAAATCCATAAGTGTGAAAACTGTGACAACTTCTGGAACATTTGTTAGTCTCTATCTGGCTCTGAAAGTACCATATCTTTGTCTTATTCTGTCACTACTTTTTGAAAGAGGTCCATTGCCCCAAACAGAACAGCAAGATATTAAACTTTGAAAAATGCCTTTCCACGTTTTCTCCATTGCCATTACTTTAAAAGTTGGAGATTAAAAATGGAAACATTTCCCTTAGTTTTAGACTAATGTGGCATTTACACATTCTTCCATGCCGTTTGAATGCACTCACCAGGCTGGCATCCATTCTAAGCACAGTGTAAAGTCTAGAAAGGCATTTTATTCGTTCCAGGTGTGCTCGACTGGCTTATTTATGGTCTGACTTCCTTTCATAGTGTGAGAAACCTTAGCCTTCTGCCAGCTGCAAAGGATTGTTAAGAAGTATTTTAAGTTTAAAAATATATAGCAACACTTCTCTCTCCGCCCCCCTCACCCTTCCCCCTTCTCCCCTTCTCTCCCTCCCTCTCTCCTTCTCCACCTCCCTGCCACACACTTCATGTACCTTCTTGCATTGGTTAGTCCATGACTTGTCTAAATAGGCCTTTAACTGTACTCACCATCAAAGAAGGTGCCCCATGCAGGCAACAGTATATTAACTTAATGAGTACCAGAATGGATAAGAAGAAAGGTACAGAGCTGTTAACTCAGCTCAAGTTATCCTTCCTGAGAACACTCATCACTTTCAGCAGGAACACACACACAGACACACACACACACACACACACACACACACACACCCCACATACACACACATGCTTTTCTCCCATTTGGTACCAGAAAAGCTGAAGGGTCATCACAATGGAGTATAGCTGAAAGGGACACCTGATATGCAAAGAGGCCATGTGATGTGCTTATGTTTTGTGTACACAGTCATGTAACCTGAGTTTAAATGTTTTCTCACTCATGACTAATATCAAAAGGTCCCTGGAAGTATTTTCTTGTCCAACTATTTAAGTAGTCCCAATTAAAGATGACATTTGCCTCTTTAGCCACCACATTACAACCCAGATATGGATATAAAGAGATAAAATAATTTTGAAAGGTAAATTTTCAATACTATAAAAGAAAATAAAATGTATTTTAATTTAAACAATATTTTACATGTATGTAGAACTAGATAAATAATTTGAGCTAAAACAACTGGTTCTACCCATTAAAAAACTGCACTCAATTAGGATGAATTTTAAATGTTTCCAAAATGACTAGGGTTTTTAAAAATTATTTGAGGGAGTCATTTACGACAATTACGACTTTAAAAAGAAGAAGGCATGTGAATGATGGCAAAGATGAGACATAATTGGCAATCAGCAATAAAAAGGTTGACAAGACTTGAACATATTTAAATAAAAAATTACTAAATCCAAACAACATGGATTCCAGGAAAATCTGAGTGCTTAACTAATAAGATCACAGAGTAGCTATGTTTCTTGGAAAAGAAAACTCATTTTTATTGGGAAGGCGTGGTTCAAAAAATTACCACATAATTTAGAGATCCACGGGAATCTTTGGCATTTCAAAACTTGAGCAGAGCCTTTGGAAAAAGCTCATCACAGCTCCTTTCAGTCTTTAAGGAAGCTGGCACTCTGCGATGGAGTTGTTAAACAGCCTGGCCATGCCAAAACTCATCATAGCACTGCCCCAGGGAGGCTGCTAGCTGCCTGACCCCAGCGCTCAGAGTGGGACTGGAACAAAAGGCTAGCATCCATTTCAAAAAGAACCCCAGGAAGCATCTGCAGGAGGATGAAGAGTGTTGAGGTGGAAGCTGGAAGACAGTGGGAGTGAGGAAAGCACTAGCTAAGGGAGGCAAAGAGAGCTGGGAGGAAAGCAGGTTAAGCCAGCAGGTTTATTGGCAGAAGTTGCACACAAGATTGCTAGGCAATGGTCAATTTCCAGACAATAACAGCAGAATAACCACAAAGCAGTAAAGATGAGAGATCATGAAGAATGCACAGAGAAATGACAAAGAGAGGAAAAGGGAGAGGGAGGGAGGGAGGGGAGTAAGAAAAGGGGAAAAGCAAAGGAAGAAAAGAATATGGAAGTAGGAGAAAAGCCACTTGAGAAAGTAAGGTTTAGCGATATAAATTACCAGGAATCTTTGTGTTTATAGACTGCTGAGTCTATCTAGGCTGGCTAATGGCATACTATTCCTTTTCTTGTGCTGTCAAGAAGTATTACTGATGGTTAATAGCATTAAAATCTTTATCACCTTATTTATTTTATTAATCCCATTCAGGTTTAACATTACTAGCACACAACTGTAAATAGCAATAATAATGCCAGGGTTGGTATCAATGACGCTGAAGGGCATTATGTAAAATGCAGCCAACAAGCAGGAGCGAGATGACAGGTTCTTACAAACCTCTACATTAGATTAAGAAAAAGCCCTGTACAGATTCACCAAACTGTGATCTTAATATGATATAGCATCCTCTGTCCTTTGATGTCCCTCCAGAATTACTTGTCATTTTCCAACATTTAAAAAACAAATTTCCACATCCAAGGAGCATTTTAAAAAGAGTTAATGTATATTTAAATAATGCATGATCTTTAACCCTTTCCTTCTGTTTCTGTGCTTCTCCCAAAGTTAAAGCCATACTTTCATTAAAAAACTTTGATTTGTCAAATACCTTTTAAAAAACAACAATGCTATAATCCTACATTAACCCCGTTAAAAACACAGGGTTATAGCTTTAAATAATATCTTTATTTATTCACTCAAATAAGTGTTTTATAGTCATTTAATAAGTTCACATAATTAAGGACTTGAACTGTCTTGGGTGGGCTGGAATCCTTGTAGGGAATTTCAATCCCTAGCAAATTTCAGGACAACAAACACTCAAAAAAAAAAAAAAAAAAAAAAAAGAGGTTATTCTGCCTTATTCTGTCAGACTTGTGGAATTTCTCATGATTTTATACATTTTTATTTACATCAAGATTTTTAAGTAAAAGCCCCTCTGATCAGCTCTGTGGGCTCTAATAGCATGTATTATACAACATGCACAATCGCCCCCATTGTCAACCTGGGGAGTAAAGGTGATTATGATATGATGAATGAATTGGATCATGGAATTAAAAAATCAGTAAGGTTGAAAGCAATTATCTTGACATTTAAAAGCCTCAACTGTAGTGAAGTTTTGTTAAAACAAAGCTTATAGAAATTAAATTTAGAGATATTAGGTGATCTTACCTAAGGAAGGATTATCTGTAATAGACAGTACTAGATAAATCTTGGAAAGATGACACTAAAGCATTCAAAAGGATCCAGTTAAGTTGGTCTAAATATCAGAAAAAAACACCAGTAAAGAATATCAAAGGTTTTTTTAAATGATAAATCTGCTATGTAAGCTTACAAATTGCACTAGGGACTCACTAATTAGATTATTTTATGGTTCGTCTCAGCACTGAGTTTTGGAACTTAGGTTAAATTCAGATGTGACTTCTAAGGAGAAAGGGAAAAAGCTGTATCTGGCAATATAAAGCTATTACAGGTGACTTTTCTTTAAGTTGAACACTGTCATCTTCCATCATATTCTAGTATTACCCCAGAAGCACCTTTATTTTTAGGGGTTTGTCCTAAAGAATACAACACTCTTGAGAAAGTAGCTGCTTAGTCTAGGTTTATCTTTACTTAACTGGAGCTTCAATAAACAAATTTTTAAGAGTACATACTAGAGTAATTATAACTTTTCTAGGCAACTGTTTACCAAGTGATACGATACGCTTTTATTTTATTAAATCTCACCAGACTGCTTATAAATTTTTGTCCCTTAAGGAAATTGAATCTTAACCTAAGAATCACTGATTTCCTTGACATTGCACCAGGCAGGAGGCAGAACTAGATTCTGAACCACCAAATTCCAACTGCAAATATATGAGATGATGTAGAGAAATCTAAACCAGGATTCCAGTCCTTCCTAACTCACGACCAAGTTGTAAAAATAAATATAGTGAAAACTACAGAGTATAAGATATAAGTCACACATTAAGGCATAAGAGATGCCAAAACACTTTGCAACTACTTTGAAAGAAAACACCGCTACTCCACTGGAAACAATAGCATTTCCAGTTAATCTATTTTATTTAAAGGGTTAAATAAGCCAGTGAATACCAACAACTGTTATTTGGCTAATATACAAAGGTGGTCTTGGCAATCTACTGGCCTCTGAGATTTTGCTAACTGTTTTTCCAAGAATATTCTTTAGTCTCTTTCAGGCTCTATCTTGAGTAAGTGTTGCCACGGGAAAGCCTGGGTATTCCATTTTTTTATACTGGTTGCGTAGCCACTGTAAAGAGTACAGAGAGCAATTTTTGTAACCAGCTGCTAACCACACCCTAACTAACCCCAGGTAGCTGTCTTGCTTTATGAGCTACTGGTCATGACAAGATGTGGGGATGGTACATTATAAACCATCACCATTCAAGAAAAAAGTAAGTCTTGACAATTGTGGAAGAAGGTGGATAGAGGACAGAGGAAATCATATATAGGTCCACTCTTGCCATTTTGGAATGTAAACAATGGGGGTTCAGACACACATTCTCACTTAAATGTCACTTTTCAATAGACTGGTTAACCAAAAGCTTCTGTACAGCACATAAAGGGACTCACACATTCCAACTATAAAGGCCTCAGAGGGAGCAGTCATTTACAGCTCATCCTTCCATACATGTCTTCAGTGCTCTGGCCAGGTGGCCAGAAAGCACAGGATGAAGAAAGGACACACTTTCCAGTCACTCTAGCAGAACCTGTCAAATCTCCAGTGTTATTAGCATCTCCATTTACTCACTGGTGCCTAACTGAAGCAAAAACATTGGGTAGGGGGGCAACCTCTTGCAGGACTGCAACAATTATAAGAAATAAAGCAGAATTCCTTAGTGGAATTTAGGAAGGTTTCTGGTAAAATGGTTTCAGAGCCCAGAATTCCTAGCACACCTTAGGATGGAATTTCCAAAAGCAGAAGGGATATAGTTGGCTTGGTGCTTTTGGGACTGGTGATTTAGCATCCTGATCACTTGATTTTCAGGGAATCAGGAAAAGAGTTCAGGCTGTAAAATATCTTTCTGCTCATTTTTCACTGCTGCAGCTTCAGAGGTTACCAAAGTCTGTAAGGGCATGGAATATAAAAAAATGTTTCCCACAGCAGACCTGCAAGGCTGGGCCCTCAAGTCCTGAGTGGCCCATCATCAGAAACCCTTCTCCCTTTGTTACATCAGCTGGGCCTTCCACTAAAGAAATGAATTAGATAGACAGGGAAGGGGAGGAGGCAGAGGGGAGTGGGGGATGGAAGGAAGGCTGGTGCAAGAATATATTTTCTACGTCTGGATAAGGGAACAGGATTCTAGGTAATTGCCTGGTTTTCTCATTGTTCTCTGCTGCCATTCTGAGATTCATAGAGGGGCTGAAAGGATCTCTCTTTTTCCCCTTCCCTTCTAATTCTTCACTCCCCCTACTGACCCTCCAAATCACCCCTCCCCCAACCCTTAATCCCTTTCCCTCCACTCTCATGGTACATATTCCATCCTAGGGAGAAAAAAAAAGTAATTTGTCTGTTTTATTTATGATGCAATGAAGGTATGCTGCACGCGTCAGGCAGGATAGCCTGACACTGGTCAAACTATCTGACAGCCAAGAAGAACTGCCTTCATACTCCAATGAGTGTATATTTTAACCATTTGTCCACCAAAGCACACCACTAAGATTTTGCCAGGATTCACAGCACTCTTTTTAAAATCTATTTTGTTGCATCTCAATTAAACTTAGAATACAAGGTATTTTCAAGGAATCTTTTGTCTTACATGTGTACCCTAAAATATGCAGACGTGCTATATGTCATTTGGCAAAATTCAAAATTCTCTAAATATTCCGATGAAAGACAGAGCTCTGGGGATGGTCTTAGAACTGCACAAAATTCAGGAATCTAGAACAGATGTGCCACAAGTCCCAAATCAAGATACATCACTTAGTGATCAGATCCAGAAAGTGAAATTAGCTCAAATGAAGTAAAAAATTCAACCTATTTCTCCTCAGAATTAAATATTTTGAGGTAAAAGAGCTAGAACAGTCTTGTTATGAATAATGCTGAGAAATCACACATCTAAATAAAAAGTCCTCAGGGATCTAAAGATTTTTATCACAGAAAGAGCCAGTTGGTAGGTATTTGGTAGTTTACTGTCTAAATTTAAATGAAAATGTTTACTCCACCATTTGCAAATTGAGAATTTTAAGAAAGAATTTGACAGCAACAAACTGAGTGGCCAAAGAGACCATTTTATTGTATTTATTCCTTTTCAATTCCCGTTGCATTGTACTCGCTGGGACCCACGGTCTACTTGCCAAATGCACACTCGCTTGGGTACACTCTGAAGTGTATTCTCCCTTTACTTTCAACAACAAACCCCCATTCCAGAGGGCCTGCCTCACATCCATTCTCTCTCTATCCCCTGTTGCATTGCCACCAGCAATTTAATTCTCCTTTTCAGACATAAAAGGACACACTGGGTTTTAACAATTATACTTTTGATTTCCTCATAAAAAACAATGCTCAGAATTAGGCTCCAGACAATCTGTTCTTGTCCTGCAAAGGCCTGTGGGGCAAGATTTCTGAAAGAACCAATGGGATTTCTGCTGACTGAAAATATTTTTATTTTAATAAACTACAAAAGAAAAATGCTGGGGAAAAAACTCACAACAGGTTCAGAAATGTAATGTAATGCACACAGCATGAAACAGAAACAAAGAACCCAGCAGACAGGGAGTGTGATGAATGGTCCTAACCACATCGTATTTATTTATTTTTTAAAAATCTGCATTTGCTTTTCATCTGCAAATGAAAGGAATGGGGAGAAAGTGAATATGCATTCCAAAGAATTCCTTTTGGTGTAACAAGAGCAAATGCAAATATTATAAACTTAAGCGGAATTAAGAGTCTAAGAGCAACAAAGATACAGAATGGCTGAAAAATCAGGGTTCCCACTGTGGATTTTTTGCACTCAGCTGTGGAAGGTGGCAAGAAAACACAGTACAATTACAGACTCAAGACTGAGGAGTAATCACAGCACTGAATGCTTCTACTTTAAATCGAATGTGAAAGTTAAATTGAGTTTTCTTGAGATGACAGGAAAAAAAAAATTTGGTATACTTTTTCATAATTTCAATGTATATTTAAAAATTCTAAGACAATCCTTTTAAAAAATCAAGGTGTTAAGATCACTTAATAGCACATACGTGTACAAGTTGGAATAATATTTAAAATTTTCAAGCCACGTAAAAGCCACCCCACCCTTTTCTCCGTAAGCACTGTTCCCACGGTGTTAGAAGGAACAAGGCAAATCCAACTGTTTGAATTTTGTAGTGCACATGATGCACTTAACAGACCATAAAAGTTAACATATTTTGGAAAGGGTACTAATTTACAAATAATTAATTAGGTATATCACACTAGCCATGGAAGAAAGTACGCATATTTTTTGTAGGAAGGGGTGCTATGTATTTATATATACATATACGTATACACATGTGTGTTTGTGTGAGTGAAGAGAGAAAGAGAACCATTCTTTTAAGATATATCAGTATTGGTGACACAAAATGCACAGGAATTTCACAGATTGAAAGTCTTCAATTTTTAGTGAAAAATAACAAATCTATCCAACATTGTAACTCTCTAAATATCTGGGAGGCTTAAGGGTACTTTGAACATTTTGTTATCATATTTAATTTTTAATACTCAAGGAATTTTAAGTAGTATTCATTTAAAACAAAAGGACACAACACAAATAACTTTTAAGGATTTGTTTAGATTAAGGGCATAAGTAATGCTCAACTGTCTATGATAGCACAGGGAGAAAATACCCCTCAAAGATGAGCTACTTTGACATATGTAAACATATTATTCCTGTTCTATAGTTCTGGAAAAGAATAATCAAATGTTGGCCTTGGCAACTATGATAGAACAATGTCAGTATAAGAGACTACAGTATATGACCATAATAAACTTGCCAAAATAAAATTTTTTCTCAATGGTGGAAACTAACCACCATGATTGTGAATGTACTATATCCATATGATACAGAATGGGCCATTTGATATAAATAAATTTGCTAATATAAAAATTTGTAGCAGCAAAATAAACATCTGGATGATAACCTACAATTCTGAATCTCCATGTGTTTTAATTTTGAGAGGTTTATCGTTTATATTTTCAAAACAGTTCAGAATGGGCTAACAAGATAGATCACATCACTCTACGTAACCTGATTAAATTTCACATTGGAAACTGACAAGACCCCTCCATGATCTTCCCTTACAGTAATTGTCCTGCCATTTTGCGGCTTTTGCTCCACCTGGCTCAACCACAGCCGTCATAAATCGCAGACTACAAAGCAGCATGATTTGAGAGCCAGCTCCAAAAATACAAGTTTCAAAAATTAAACCACTTACAGTCCCTCCTCTTCATTTAGAGACAATAAATTTTGTGCTGGCATTATCTTGCTATATAGTAATTGCACATTAATAAAAACATATGTGGTGAGAAGCAAATAAATAAATTGCACTCCACAAAAGCATCCCAACACGAAATCACATTTTTCAAACTGCTTTAGAAAAGGAACTGAGAAAATGCTGGCAAGTAAATAGGAGGCAAGCAGTGAAAGAAATTCTCAAAGGTATTCCCAAACTTGCATTCACGATGTGAAAATCAGTATAAGCTGCAGATTCCTGTAATATTCCCAAGAAATAAGTTTTTGAGCATTTTTTCCTATATTAGTTATTGTGCTTTTAAAGAGTGTTTTACATGTTTCTTTTTTAGATTTTTCAATAAACAAAAACCATATAATTTTTTTTTCACTGTTTATGAATTTCTATACCAGGAAGGTGGCTTATTTTGCCATTGAAGCTGATCTGTTGAAATGATCATTAGCCACTTGATCATTTTTCACACACCCTTAAACTAAGCCTTCACAATACCTCTAAGCACTTTTCTCCTGGTCAGCAGAAAGTGGAACCTCCCCTTTAAAGTCCAGAAAACCCGCGATTAAACAGTTTGGGAATTCTGTTGTCTTGTATTTATCTGTGCATCAGTTACACACGTATTTCAGCTCCTCTTCTCGATAGGTTCTGACTCTCCTCTGGAATAGCTGCCTCTATTTAATACATTCCTCTCTCATACAGAGACATACATCAAACAGGAAGAAATATTACGTTAAGAAATACCTATTTTCTCACATTTTTCAGATTAAATATCTCCAGCTGCAGACAGAATCCTCTTTAAACTGAAATTAATTTCTGCATTTTAAAAAATATTAGGTGGTATGTTTTACTTACTCTGCATTTGTAGAACAATTTGTAGGCCTTCAAATTATTAATATAAATACATTTTTAATCTACAGCTCAGCCTGATATTTCTTTTATTCTCCTGATTATCATTTCCCCCTCTATTTGGGACCTTATTTGTTATCGCTCTGGCTCAGTGCTTATTCAAAAATGTCTTCAATCTTTAAAAAAAATACTGGTCAGCAAGACAATATATTAAAAGGGCAGGAGGAAAACACATGCATAGAGCTAACATAATCTATAATTTTCTAATATAGTAAATTTTTCCCATAGCATCATTCAAAAGAAAAAGAATTATTTACATTCACAGCTTAAAAAATAATTATACATACTTGTTCTCTATGCTCAAATGCTGCCTCGGTTGGGTTTATTTTGTAGAGGCAGAGTGCCCTCTGCAGGTGAAAACATCTTTTTAGCAGCCCCCTTTCAAGCCATCTCAAAACAAAAACATAAACAAAACAATATAGCTATAGGTACTAAAAATATAAACAAATAGTTTCTTAAATGGATTTGCTTGTAAGCAATTAAACTACATGTATTCATCCTAAAATATATTTGTTCATACACTATTATTTTTTTTTTAGTTCAGCTTATCCCATATTTCTAGTCACAAAAAATAGGTAAAGGGCAACACTATTGTCACAAGCTGCATAGTGCTATTAAACTGAACACAAGATTGTTCAAGTCTCATTTCTTTCCTAAATTACAGTAGGCACACAGAAAAATTGTTTTAATAGTCATTAAAATATCATGGGACCATTGTACAATAGGGCCCTGAATTCTTCAGGAAATCTCTCTAGATTTCTGCTCTGGGCTTGGGCTAGGGGCAATAGAGTGAAAACATTCTTCAGTGCTTAGGAAATTGCATTGTGATTATTTTATCTACATTTTAATATTTTGAAAATGAGATGACGTGATATGGATTTCACCTTGTATATATTTCAGAAAATAAATAAAAAATGCTAATCGAGAGAAATTTTGATTGAGTCATAACTACCTAACACTTAAATGTTGTGGTAAAAATTAGTACATCCTTCATCTCACTGAGATTTTCATTCTTTCTTGGGTTTATCTGTCATATACAAAATATCCTGAAACCTGTCCCAGCAATTAAAGTAGAAGGGGATTCTGTATTTTTAAGGAATGGATTGCTTTTTGTTTTTTAAGGTTGTCATAGAATGAATTCTGTAAATGGGAAGTATATGAAAAGGTGTCACAATTTAGTGGCATTTTCCAATTCCTAATAAGTCTTCAGGGGTAATTCCTTACACTTAAAAAGTCACTTCTGACTTCTACTTTCATTGTTTTGCCCCCTTTACAGTACAGAGCTTCTGCCAACCCCACAGAGAGCCGGCTTCCTGAGCTCTAGTCTCTAAATGTGACCAGCAGGGGGGCTGATGAAGTGCTCGTTTTTTACATCAGTCTTATAAAATTGCTTTCCCCATTAATTGTATCCATGGAAACAATACATTTGGCTGGTAAGGGACTCCTGAATAAAATTTAATGGGATTCTCAAAAAATTTGCAGGCTAGGGGGAGATGTGGTAATCAGCCATTCTAGCAATCCAAGTTTTAGCCCAGTGCAGGATAAATTTCGTGTTTTCAGAAACTGTATTGAATTGAATCCAAATTAAGCTAAAGATATAAAAATGTCATTTCACTATCTGAAAAAAGATTTTAAAGAGAAGGGCTAAGAGAAGTAAGTAATTCTGAGTGGGAAAAAATTCTAACACCTCCTAGCAAAAAAAAAAAAGAAAGAAAGAAAGAAAAGAAAACAATCAGTGTTTGCCAGAATGGCAGTTCTTAATATCCAGGTTCTAATAATGCACTTCTTTTGGATAACTGATCAGATCTTCTAAGTAATGCTCTCAGAGGCACTTGCATTATTCCTTAACCATCCCTGCAATCTCCTCCCCTCTCTGCCCCAAGTGGTCATTCCACAAAGTCATATCCATTCCCTTCTCTCTGGCTTTTATATTCTCACCTCTCCTTCAGTGTTTATAATCCTTGGGGCGATTTGGTTTTAATTTTTTTTTTTCTTAGCAGGTAAAGTATCTGTGTTATAGGATCTTAAGCCAGGCCTGCATATACCCGTATTTAATTTGGAAAATGTGTGGGTAAATACCACTCGTTATGGGATTAGTTAACAGCTGCAAGTCTGCCACTGTGAAAGCTGATTTGTTTAAAAAAAAAAAAAAAGTGCCATTTCTTTACATTAAAAAAAATCCATTCAAATCCCTTGAATGTTTCTCTTAAATTAGACTGATATGATCTAGATGAAGAAAGATATGATTTGAAATCAAATAAAAACATGAATTTCAAATTATCCATGATTTTTTCTAAGCCCCAAATCATGACTGCCTCTGGGTAAATGGGTTAAATTTTTAAAATATGCAAGAATTTATTTTCAACATTTCCCCATGTACAAATTATCCTTTCCCTGAAACAAAATGATGTTCCCACTGTATCAAGTCTTTCTGCCCATGTGAGCTTAAAAAAGTTTTGTTAATGCAAAATTAAAAGAAGAAATCAGGACTGCATTCCTCAGTCCAGAAACCAAGGTCAACCTGTGAGAAAGTAAATGGATGCTGGTTCTTAAGTGGAGTGCAAGCCTGACCAGGTTCTTCCTTAGGAAAAGGTCAGATGCAAATAAAACTCAGGAAATGTAAATCCAGTAAGAACCAGGGCTGCAGAAGGCTCTGGAGGGTGAATCCTAAGGAAAAGAAACTCAAGATAAAGTGTCTGAAAGCCAATTCTCTTAAATAGCAAAGTGGCCTAGTTCTGTTAGCTGCTTGATTTGATAAATCGAACTTAAATGTTGCTTTTACTGTCATCTAAATTCTAAAATCCTTAAGAGTTCATTAACTGAGGTATCAACAATTATCAAATTGCAACCAAACAGATATGACTTCTTCTCCAACATCATAACATCATAGGTATATTTATAAATTTATCTAAAGCAAAAATATAACAAAAGCTTCTAAATGTTTGTACCTTTGGCCAGTACTCTTTTTTTTTTTTTTTGAGTAATTTATCCCAAATAAATCTTTGCACAGTTGACACCTTATGTGCAAGAACATCACAGCATTTTGTAATGCATAATTTATAAAAAGATTGGAAACTATATGTCTAATGATAAAGAATGTGTTAAATTAACTATGGTAATTTCACAAGATGGAATAGCTCACAAAGCAATTAAAATTAGGTTTTTGAGAACTTTTCAATGGTGTGGAGAAATAACCACAATATGTTAGTGAAAAAAGTAAGATTTAGATATCGTTTATATAATTAACATATACAGATAAGAAAGACCGATGGAAATGCAAATGCTTCACAATGATTATCTTTGCAATTTTCTATACTTTCTAAATATCTACAATAAGCATCTATTTACCGTCTACATGAAGAGAACAAAATTTACCATAAATGGACATGAATTCATAGACTATAAAAGAAGCCTCAATAAGTTCAACCTCTAATTTGGTCTTTTATAAACTGAACAGATAAGATTAGACAGAGAAATGTT
Source organism: Eonycteris spelaea (assembly GCA_003508835.1). Lineage (NCBI taxonomy): Eukaryota > Metazoa > Chordata > Mammalia > Chiroptera > Pteropodidae > Eonycteris > Eonycteris spelaea. Next base: position 1,124,546 of record PUFA01000149.1, on the reverse strand, counting down.
TGCTGGAATGTAAATAATTTGTTCCCATAGATCCACCATGCAGTGGGCACTGTGCTAAGTGGATGAGGAATATTGCCTTGGGAAGTTCTCAGTCTAACGAAGTGTAACCATGGAAAAGCAAAACTGGGTGCTTAAACTCAGGAACACAGACATAAATGAGAAACAAGCCCTGCCTTTAGGCAGCTCAAGGAGCCTGAATGTTCATCAAATAATTGCTACATGGTAGGAGAAGTACTGGAATAAATAATTTTAAAAAGCAGTGATCTTCTGGGGTACTTCCGATGTTAGAAAAACTGTCATTTTAATTCTTCATTTAAATAGCATTTATTTCTAAAGTGGGTGTTTAAAACATGCACACAAGAATATTATATACTAATCTTAATATACCTTAAATTTTCAATACATTAACATGTACACCAAGTTAAACTAGCTGTTCTGTGAACTTTGAATAGCGTATTTCCTACCACACTTATTTAAGAATCTAGAGATTGCAAATCAAGCTGCTTAAGGAAACAAACAAAATTCTTAAATTTGCAACTACTTTCAGTGTGAATCAATTCTCTTAAGGAAATCTAAAACAAATGATTCACTGCTCAAGATGATCTCAAATTGCAACTGTCTCCCATAATCTCCGATTATAAATTTATAAAATCAATGTAACTTAATATATTACAACTTTTTTTTTTTTACAAGGGAGGTGGTGTTGATCATTTGGAAAACATTTGGAAAAACAGTTTCAATGAATGGAAAAAAAAGTTTGAAAGTGGATGACAAGCTATGGTCAAGACAGTGAAGGGACTAAGGAGGCAATGAATATAAGCTATCTTATCAAATTTGGAAAGTGAAAATTTTTACTTTTCATCGTATTTGGCCAAAAATCATTTTCACTATATTTTTTTCCTAATTTTCATGGCAAAAGAACTGAATAGGAAATACATGGATCAGTACTGTACACATCATTAATTCTCTTGGTTTTAAGCAATTTAAAAATCAACTTGAAGAACCTATTTTTAGGTTGGAATAGAAAGCTTGGAAAGAGACCTTGAGGTAAGGGAGTGCAAACACCCAGTAATTCTAGTAACCGTCCAAAGGCAACAAACAGGAAAGCAACCCAAGTCATCTAGAACTTTTGTCTGCATCCCTGCATGAGACACTTTAGTATATTGTTAAGGACTGCCCAGAGGTGACACGAGTCCCAAGGGACAGCTCTGAAATCTTGTGACCTCACTTCCTGCATCAGTTAGGAAGATTTCTGCTTCAGGTAATAGAAAACACAACTCAAACCATATGGGCATTTATTATCACAATATTAAGTAGGGCAGTCTTCAAGTTGCCTCTTAGATTCCCTTCTCCCATGTATTGACTTCATCCAAAGCTTGACGGAAAGATGACTGCAGCTGTTCCAAGTACAACATGCAGACCCTGCGATGGCCAGTGAAAGAAGGACCATCGCATCTTTTCCCCCCTGTGACAGTGAATAAACCTTTTCAAGAAAACCCCAGGAAAATTTGCCTCCTGCTAAAACTGACATGTCTATGCCTAAACCAGTCATTGGCAAGAGGAACGTTCTATGATTGACTTTGATGAACTGGAACCCTATAGCAGGGTATGGGCCTGGCTTCCTCTGAAGCACAGAGCCATGTATGAGGATGGTGAAAACCAGACCAATGAAGTTTCTCCTGGGAAGTAGGAGGCTGGGAGGACTTTTAGGGTGTGGCTGCTGTAAGGAAGCTTAAAAAGCTTGCCAAGTGTTGTTCTGGCTAGAGACATGGTGACAAACAACTTGGAGTGTTAAGAGGCAATTCTCTCATACAAAGAAATGCTTATTGAGATAATCATAGTCACAGAATTACTAACTGAGGCAACTATTCTTCCTATATCCATGTGCTCATGTGTTGCTTAAATTATTTTTTGTCATTTTTATTTTATTAATTAATTTTTTTTTTAGGCGAGGCAACCCTTGGTTGACCTCATGGATTGCAAGGACCTTGTCTGTCAGCTTACAATCCCTTATTTTTTTCTTTTTCATGCCTACAGCACCTGGTCTTCCTAGGTGGCCTCCCATCCAAGTACTAACCAGGCCTGACCCTGCTTAGCTTCCGAGATCAGACAGGATCAGGCTTGTTTAGTGGCATGGCTGTAGACTTTTTTGTTACTTGAAGGGTCATAAATTATCAGGTAGATATGGCTCTTCCTACCAATGGATTTAGTGGAACCTTCCAAGATCTCATAGCATTCTCCTGCTACCTTTAGTATATTATTTATTTATGGCTGCCTTTTTATTAGAGTTCCTTGTAGTTCTATTAATCTTCATTGAAAGTTCACCTAGATTCTTCTGAAGAACAGAAACTATGCCTTATTCATCTCTTATCCCTCCCCATTAGTTAAAGTACTCAACATGTCTCAAATAGTTGTTTGAATGAATTAAAAGAACAGAGTTTGAAGTTTATAATAATACAAAGTTCTAATCCATTATAATTTTATCCTTTTACCATCTTATGCTATTTTTTCTTAATGTTCAGAAATTTTTAATACGTCCATTTTACTTCCCATTACTACTGTTTAATTGGTCATTCAAATTGTTAAGATCCTATACTGTTATACATTAATTCTTCCACCTCCAAAATGGTAGCCCTAGCAGAGATGCTCACAAAGATTCATACATAAAGATGTTCACAGAAGCATTATTTATAATTAAAAAAAAAACTTCATATGAAACAACAGGGATTGCCTAGATAAATGATAAATCCATTCTGTGGGAAATAACTACTAAAGAACCATGATTTAAAAGATTAATAATGGTGTAAGACTCGCGAAAAATTCTTAGTGGTAAAAAATGCAGTAAATAAAAGGATATGTATAATAGAATCTCAATTTTATATTAAAAAAAATAACAAAATAGAAAATAAGAGGCCATTCCAGCCAAGATGGCAGATTAACCTGAGGTGTGAAATCTCTTCTCCCACTTCAAACACATCCAGAAATTCTAGATAAAATTGGAGGAAAATTTTCAAAGTACACAGTTAGACTTAAAATAAGAAAAATACATTTCTAGGGGCCAGAAAAACAAGCCATTGTGTCTCTTAGGAAGAGGTGGATGTTGATCTTGGCACTGACACAGAAGTCAAGATTGTAAGACTTGAGCTTTCTCCATGAAGCAAGATCAGGTACAGACTGAAACTAGAAAAACTCCCAAAAGACTAAAGACAAAGTTTGCTTTGAGGTATGGGCAGGAAGTAGAATCAACCATGACAATCAGAACTTCCTACCTGCAAGGTATGCAGGCAAGGTGTAAAATTCTTTGAGCCATGAGAAAACTCTAACTCAGAAATTAATATAAAAAGTGGTCCACGGTTGGGGAATCCATACATCCATGACAGAGTAAAACACAAAACTGCCCCAAAAGGATCTTTCCACAATACAGCATGTAACCTATAAATATATAATTATGACTGATGAACCCAAATTAAAAGATTACAAAGAATGCAAAGAAATTTAATTCTATGTAAGTTTTTAAATGCAACAAACAGTCATAATAAAATAACTTTGGATACTAAAGCAATTACAAAAAAACTTTAAAGTAAATGTTTATAACCATTAACCAGATGAAAAAAATAATAATAATGGCAGGAACAAGATATTACGAAAAGTATAAAATTTGAAAATAAAATCTGGAATTAAAAGACTATCCCTGAGGAGTGAGGGGTGGTGGAATGATATGTTAAAGACTACACAAGACAATGAAGAAGAGAAATTTAGTGAACTGGAAGGCATATATAAGGAAATCATCTAGAATGTATCATAGAAATTTAAAAATATGAAAGATAAATTTAGACAGAAAGAAAATTAAAAGCTCCAGCATGTGAGAGTCATCTGAGAAAAACAGACTACAGAAAACAAGAAAAGGATAATATAAAAAAATTCACTAAAACTGAAGATATAAATCCTTAGATTGAAAAAGTTCATCATCTCCAAGACTAAATAAAGACAAAACCACAAATAAAATACTGTAGTGAAGCTACAGAACATCAAAAAAGGGGGAAATGAATTATGAAAGCTACAAAAGAGAAAAAACAAACTACCTTCAAAGGAACAACAATCAAACCAATAGGAGTCCTGTAATCAGCAATAATAGATGTACAAAGACAATAGTAACTTCAAAATACTAAGGAAAACTAAAATAGCCTAGAATTCCATAAACAACTAACAATCACCTGAGTTCAAACAAAAGGAGGCTGTCAAAAATACAAAAACTAAGAGCTTGCTAAGCACAGACCCTTCTGAAGGAACTACTAAAGGACCTATTGAACCAGAATAAAAATGAATCCTACAGGTAGGAATATGATACAAGAAATAAGAGCAAGCAAAAAAATTGGTAACATACATTGGTAAATCTAGGTCAACAACAGCTAATTTTGGAGGGTTTCAAATCATAATGGAATCTTTGATAATGATAACATGAAACAGAAAAAAGGTGTTTAGGTTCTAGGATTATTGTTGTATTCAAGACTAGGACAGAATTTTCATCAACTTTATACTGTAGTAGAAAAATCTAAAGTTAAGTATCCATGTCAAATATTTTAGGGTAAATATTGAAAGAACTGAAATAGAATGCAAACCAAATTCCATTGAGAGGAGAAAATGTGCAGGAGAGATAAAGAAAACATAAACAATTCAACTAAAGGAAGGAAAGAATTAAAAAAGAAAAAATATGGTATTAAATAGAAAACATAAAGATACCAAAAAAATTTTATGTATCAATGACCATAATAAATGCAAATAATTTAATTGCTTTTTAAAAAAGAGTCTCAAATTGAATCAAAATTAAAATCTTACTACATGTTATTTATTAAAGAGATACCATAGAGTGGCACTAAAAGGACAAAAACAAATTGATAAAGAAAACTACACTAAGCAAATACTAACCAAAAGGATGCAGAGTTGCTAAGAATGGGATGATTTAAAACTAAATGTTATAGTGATTATCTCTGTGGAGAGTGATAAGTGTTTTTATTAAGTTCTTTATATCTTTCTGCACTTTCCAAATATTTTAAATGAAAGGATATTATTAGAATTTGAAATAATACATGTTTTTAATTATTAAGAATTTTATTAACAATAGCATAACTTAAAATCACCGACACTACATGTTATTTAAATCCCTACCCCTCTACAAAATACATGTATTAAATCATTCAATCTTTATAACAACTTAATGAGAGAAGTGCTATTTTTGCTTCATTTTGCACAGGAAAAAACTAAGGCACAGAGAGATTTAAATAACATGCCTAAGGTCAAACAGCTAGGAGAGACAGGGCTAGGTTAGAAACATAACTAGCTATGTGTACTGGAGATATCAGGTCTAATACAGATGATACACCTCAGAATTTACAAAGCTTACTTTTTCATCTTTTTACTTTTTCCAATAAAAATATGTCAATGAGAAGATATATTTAACATTTACTACTAAAAGAGGAATTCACAGACAAAATCCTTTTCTACAATTTAGTTCATGTGTTTATAATTCAGAACTGTAAAACAAAAGCACCAGTATACCTACCAATGTATAAATCATGGCTTTTTCCAGTTAAAATGTACCATTTCTGTAACAGATATGATTCTATTTTCATATTGTAATTGCTTCTGATTGATATCAGCAAAGTGAAGTTTGTAAAAGTTTAACCAGTTTTTAATAATGAAAACTAAAAGAATATTTCCATCCATGTTTTTAAATTCTGACTGTAAAATGCATGGCTAGAACTATTCTCTATTTGGATATGGTTGTCTTTTCAGATTATATTTCCCTTTTCCTTTTAAGCAAATATGCAGTTTAGAATGAATTTTAAGATAACACATAGTTTATTTAATAATTTCTACAACCACAAAAATAGAAAAAAAACCCTACATTATTAGAAATTACCTTCACCTGTATTTACAGAGCCAAAAAAAGTCATCATTTATAAGTAATAGATGAATTCCTAACCAAATGGATATTGAAATATAAAGGTACATTTTGCTAGCTCTATCAGAAAGGGCCTTGCAAATAGCATGTAGACAATTACAGTTCTGGGAACATTCAATGGGCCACCTATCTTGGCTAAATTACAATAATGTGCATTTTGGCAAATCATATCATTTTACAAAATCATTTTAAGTATATACTGTGCATTTTTTTCTCCTACCTCTCAAAATAATTCTCTAGAATGCTTCAAACTTAAAGGAATATGCAGATAAACCCTGGATATCCCGCCATAACCAGGTTTTGTAGGAAGCTAGAGTACCTTCCTCCAGCTAGACTTCATTTTCCTAGAAGGTACTACCACAAAGATCCAATTCTATTTACATTGACACTGCCATGGCAGCGTGTTAAGCATGCTGGAGTAGACGACATATTTGTCAGAGGCCCTATTTAATAAAATAATAACAACGGTAAATGGTTGATCAATATTTCCTTCCATTGTCACAGGCTGTCGGAAAATTGTCTCTCCCAAGTAAAGAGATAGGTTTAAAATTTTCAAAAACTAAAGTCTTTTTTGGTATGATTTCATCTATTATATAATACTGTTCATATTCATTTATGATGTCACATTATAATGTATGAAAAAGTGATTTGGAGAAATGGGGGGTGGAGGCATTCTAATGCATAGTTATAATAGATGTGTATGGGACTCTGGAATATAAAACTAATGATTTCATTTGTCTACTCCTGATGTTATTTGAGAGTATTATCTTTGCATAATTAACAGGGTTTTGAAAGGTTGAATATAAGATATTGTAGCATTTCTTGTCAACTTACATTGGGAACTGTATTGTGACTAATACAAATAACCTGTAAGTGTACTTTCTACCCAATCTGTAAAAATGATAAATACTGTACTATGTTAGTACATCTTTATTTTCACAGATACTCTCTCTATGAGTAACTATAAAGAGCAAAATAAAATTCATCTGAAGGTTATTATAAATTCTGGCTCACTTACATTTCACAAGTGACCATGTCTATTGACCTTAAAAATATAGAAGTTAAATTATTGGCATGACCATATAAATCTCATGTGTAACTAAAGAAAACTCTGGTTGTCTAACTCATTGACAAGTGTCTCACCACTTATAGTATTGCATCATTACAGGAATTGGTAGGAACACTATATAAGCTACACAAATCCTATTAATAATGAATGTAGTGATTTACAAAACCTGTCAAAAGCCTCACTTTCATTCACAAAAGGTCACCCAAATAAAACCACTACCTTCTGTTTCTGACTTTTTATTCAAAATAATGCTTGCAAGTCTTATGATAACACTGCAATTAGTCTGAAAACTGGTTGTTGTGGGCTAGGTAGTAAGAAGCAGATTGAATGATCTGGGTCAAGTTGGAGCTGAGGAACCAAGACTGAAATAAAGACAAGAAGGCACTACTGAGAAGACAGGTGACCAGAGCGGAGGCTGAATTACCGGATTCTAGAGACTGAGATTACGGCATACTCAGCATAGACAAATACATGTGCCAGGCGCAGTGCTAGGTGCTGTTTTCAAACATTTGAATAGGGTCACTTAGGAATATTACACACTTCCTGTAGCTGCACACAAACAAATATTTTTAAATACAACGTTTCCAAAATCTACAATGAAGGATAATTCTACAACTAAATGTACATACTCAAAATAAATTAAGCTTATGCTTTTAATTGAAAGGAATTAATTTTTTAAAAGGAGAAACATTTTCATATAAGGTCCAAATACTATAAATATCTTGTCCCATTTTAGAAAATGAGAAATAGAGAATGTACTATTCTTTATTAGCCATTTTAGTATTATATGAACTGGCTTTAAGTCTGCTTTCATCTAAAACAGCACATACCAGGCATTCAACAAATAATTGTTTAAGCAAATTGAGTGAATATTTTAGCCACTTTTTATTTATCAAAATAAAAAATATAACATAAAATTCATTCCAATGGACTTCTGAATAGATAACTATTAGGTGTATAAAACAAATTAGGACATAGTTTTGCTATCAACTGTTAGGGCAACATCAACACTTAACATAACCTCTTTTAACTCTAAAATACCATGAATAGTGAGAAGGTTGTTCACATGTGATATTAGAAGAAGTTCAAGACTAACCTTTCTGCCCAAATAAAAAGCCACAAAAACTGAAGAATTCTTCCTATTTTGGTGAGAAAACATCATTTTGTAACAATTATAACCCTTTTGTAATTATCAGCATGCAGAGGATGAATATCGCTCATTCCCTCTACTTTTGGATATAGCCCTTGAAAATTTTTAAAAACAATATATACAGTGAGAAGTACATAAGAGGCAATGACACAATAAGAATCCACTAATACCACATATAAATCAGTCAGAGAGATGATTAATTCAGACTTTCTCTAAACCATTCACAGCAAAGTTTTTTTATTTTATTTTATGAAGTCACGCAAAAGAAATTCCAGCTACTAACCACATAAAAATGTGAATTATTTGCTGGAGACTTGATAACACTGAGGGGGGGAAAGTCAAACGTTCTTGCCAAGTAAAAGCATGAAAAAAAGTCTGACTCTTACAGTTACCTTCAAGGTAAAATTAATTATTAAATGGCAAAGTGTAGGCATGGAATGATTGCTATCAATATTTTAATACTTTCAGTGCTAATTTCATTCTCACCATTGCAGTTTGTCTATTAAAGAAGCAAGACAAGTCTGTTTACTTTTATTCAGTCTTGCTATAATGATTGCCTTAAGAAGGTTTCCAACATTTTGAAATGCTTTGAATTTTCCTCTTCTTGAATTTCTAATATTAAACAAACTGAAAAGAGACTCACATTTCATTCACACAAATTAACAATTCTACTATTCTTAGTGGGCTCATGAAAGATTAGATTACTAATTTCTGATCATTAATTTTTTAATTCCCACCCATCAGTACCGCAATTCACATTGTGTTCAGATACACATTTTATCATAAAGTGTGCCAATGATTTGTAAAACATGAACCTTGTGAAATTAGAAAGTTAATTTATCAATTAGCTGAATTCAGCCTAATTCATCTCTAGAGCCAAGTTTGCAGAAATGCCTAGCTAAAATGCATCAGGTTTCAGGTTTCAGCAGACTGATTTAAAAGAAGACTTAAGAGTTGAGTTATGGAATGAATATGTTACAAACAGATTTGGATGAAGAATTAAGAACCGTCCATTTTAACTCCTCAGGGTCCATTGTCATAGTGGGAACAGAGCATCTTCAGAACCTAGAGGTATGAACCCAAGAAAATCTCTGATTGCTAGAGCCAAGACTCCAGTAATCTTACTTCTATCTACCCTCCTGACCTCCAGCCTAGACCAAATACTTCAGTTGTACCTGTGATGTTGTCTCTTCCCAGACCGTGGCTCCATCTGACCACATTATTCCTATAAGCCCAGTGGTTCACCACAACACTAGGCTCCTGTCAGGGAGGTGGGTGATGTCCTAGTCGGCCACTGCCTGGAAACTTGCCATTGTCTTCAACTCTTCCCTCTTTCTACCCACTACATTAAAACCATGACTACATACTACTGATTCTTCTTAATGGATTTCAAACCTGTCCATTTCTCTATTCCCATTGATAGACCAGCTGGTTCGTCTAGGTCGCCATCACTCTAACCTTTCAACAGTCTCTTAAGTCACTTCCTATACCAGTAAAGGCACCTCCACTCCGTTTTCCACTCCATTCTCTGTACTGCAGGCACAGTGGTATTGCTCAAAACTTATCTTAACACGTCATTCTCCAATTTAAAATCTTTGAGATTTCCCACTGCCCTCAAGATAACAGCCAAACTCTCAATCACATGTCCAGGATTCAACACCCGCTTTCTTACCCAACCTCATCTCTCTCAAACTCAACAATTTCTGCACTCTGAAATGCAGACTTGTGTTCTTTCTCATCTTGAAGGCTCTGTGCTTGTCTAACTTCCCCTTACAAGACTAAACTAAGCCTCTTCCAAGACATGACATATCAGCCAGATATATTTTGCTCATGAACTAACTTTACTCATAGTACTAATATATTACTATTTCATTGGAGCTAAAATTTCTAAATATAAGAATATTCATAATATATCATAGATATTCTAATATTTATCAAGCACCTAATATGTTTATGTAACTATTTTTAACATTTATTTGTATTAACTTATATTAACTCAGATTAACCCTATGAGTTGATCTAGTTATTATTTCCATTTCACAGATGAGGAAACTGAGACATAGCTAGTACATGAACAGCCAGGATTCCAACCAAGATCATAAGGTTCCAGGGTTAACTAGTAAACTTGTCTGTTAACTCCAGAGACAGTCAGGAAGAGCAAACTACATTTGAACTTATAGTAGATAATGGCAAATGTGTGTCATCTGACAGTAATAAAATCTATCAGTGTCAGAGTTGAGAGTAGTTATGATGACCAGTGTGTCTAGTCTGCAAATCTCTGCAAGAGTTACCTCTTTAATGTAAACATTACATCCTGTAGCTCAGTGTGCATTTCACCAGGGGAAAATTTCCCATATTATATTAACATTTTAGGTTTACTTTAAGAAACAATGAAGTAGAAAATATCACACTGTAGAATTATGCTGCTGCCAAAACTAAAACTACATAATTAATGTTACACAAAAATGTGGGTTACCAATGCTTTGAAATCTAAACTATATGTCATTTTACCATTTATAGTTTATTAACAAAATTAGGTGCAGCCTTTTTTATATTAACTGCTGTACATTTTTCTGATGTTAAATCAATAGTTTCCATTTTTCATATAACAGAAATTTAGAAAATAAATACATCAGACAAATGGTCATAATGCAACCAATAAAATGAAATCTGAAACATTAAAATGATGGCTATTATTTATCATGAATATTTGCATCCTCAAATAGTAAAAGTCCTAAGTCCTTGCCTCGGTTCTTATAAGTATAAAAGTAAAATACGGATGAACATATTAGCCTTTTCCATCTTCCAAACCAAAAAAAAAAAAAAAAAGAAAAAAATTCTGGGCACAGACTATGTGGTCAATAAACAGTTGATTGATTCTTATAATAAGCTTGTTTAGTTACTAGAACATCTGATCTGATACTTAGTATTTTAAGTATGGGGATGGTAAAAATTACTGATTATCTTATATAGTGAAACTTTAAAATCTTTAGAGTACGGTGGTAAAAAATAATGGCTTTTAGAAATTAACTGAAAAAATAAATTTAGCACTGTAGAGCAAATGTTTTTAAAGGAGCCTTTGCATAGCAGGCTATTCATTCATCCACATATATTAATTGTGCATATACTATGTGCTGACATGACAAATTAGTTGCCTAAAAAACACCAGTGAATGAATAGACTTTGTCTCTGCAGAGCTATGTTCTAGTGGGAGATTATACTAGAGATTATACTATCACACAATGAGAATCTCAACGTGGTAGGTCACCAAAATGAGGTTAAACTATGAAGTCATTGAAATGTGTCTTCCTATCTTCCCTTTCTGTACTCCCAAATGCTACCCTAAGTATAGCCTCCTATTGCCCCAACTTAAGCCTTCTCTCTAATGGAGCTTCTACTTCAAATTACCCTGCTCCCTTACCCCAGATTTAAATTCCATTCCCTAGAAGCTTAGCTCTTAGCTGGGAAGAGTCAAAGAGATAATCTACATTAGGGCATGTGTGACTTATAGCTGCTTATATTTTTTTCTAATGGGTTTGCTGACCCAGAAGAATGACTCACTGATTAAAAAATTCATGCTGATGTTATAGGGAAAGTAAGGTTATTTGGGGGAAAGCAGTTTTCTGAGTCATGCAAGACTCTCCTTAGGAATTTCTGTCTCTGGCTGTGCATAAATTGACCTTGAATGGCATCACCTTTATGAAGAAGCTGTAGCCCAGAATGTTCAACAAAAGTTGAAAAATCATGCAAAGGGTAGGGATAAAGAGTGAAATCCCCAATGAATCCAAAAAAGGCAGACCATATCACCAGAAACAAAAACAAGCGCAGAATGATCTTTCCCCTTACTTGAAATTACCCAAATCTGCAGCTAACTTTTCCTGGGTCTAATATCATACCTTTAAACATTCCATAAATCCATTTCAATTGTAACACAAGGTGTTTTTAATCTCAAAAGATTTTAAAGTCTATAAGAGAATTTATTTAATGCTGTAAACTGAAAGCTTGCTCTATTTAGAGCATGGGCCCTCTTCCTTCTGTTGAAAAATGAACAAGTGATTCTGAAATTTTGCCATATTGACAATAGTATTAAATCTCAGGTCACTTATGCTTCATGAAAAAATGGGATGGGTAATAAGCATTGGCCATGTAAGTCTGATATGTGTCAGTCACAAAAAAGAAAGATCCTTAGACTGTCTTCACAGATTTCCATGACTTTATCATCTTGCCAACTACCATAACAGTATTACTATATCCAGAATTTTTATTTTTCCTACAATAAACTAAGTTAGGGCTAAGTTGTACATTGAACACTGGATGATTACCACAACTAACTTTTGCGCGAGTCAGCCCTTTTCTCCTAAAAATAAGTTCCAGAAAAATGCTCTATTTCAAAAAGATAATTTTCTTTCTATTTACCAATGTTTGTTGATCTGAACAAACTGCTGCTTTGTTAATAAATTAAACAAAATGCTTTCAAAATTCAACAATGAAACATTTCATCCAGATTTCATTATTTGCCATTTCCATGCCTCTTCAGAATTTCTGAGTACTTCCCCATATGTGCCAAAGTGACAAGAAAAATCTGTTCCCAAGCTACTTTTAGCCAAGTGAATACTCAGAAATGCATTCTGTAGCTAAGAAAGCATATCATTACGGCCTTTTCAAAGACATCCTGTAAACATCCAGCACTGAGCAAAGTGGATAGCTTTTATAAAAGAATGGAGTCCTATTTTCAATTACAATAAAAGCATGGACATGGAAAAGAGCCTCCAAAGTTGGCCCTGAACTATCCCAATAGTATTAATCATCGGTCTGTATTTTAATTGTTCCTTCAATTGCCGGTATCTCCTACTAGATAGGAGAGCATGGACTGTGTTTTGGTCACTATTAAGAACAAGGTACCCAGCATATGGTAGCCACTCATAATAACGTTTGTTCTATGAATGAATACCTTCCAGAAGGGGATAGAAAAAATTAACATAAGTAAGTTTTAAAGGAATTCAAGAACCCAAGCTCTCTGGTTCTTGTGTTCATTTCTTTTCTCATTGGGCCAAATCCTTTTCAGGTGTCACTTAGTTGGTGGGGTTGGCATTTAAGGACAGTGGGCCTGGTAGTGACTCTTGGCAAGCTTAACCCTATTGGTAGTCATGGTGTTCTCACCAAGTCAAAGAAGTTAGTCTATCTATAGCTAACCCAAGGCCTAGATGTAGAGATAAGGAAGAAAGGAAGAAATCATTTGCTGAAAATCTGAATTCTCAAATAATTTAGAGACCAAATGTGTTGGCTATAATTCTATAAAGCCACATAGCCTGTTGGGCTGCCACATAAAAGGGCACACCCTTATCTAACATGTAGGTTTATCATCACAACGCCTTCTTCCTTTAGAATTTACAGTCAAAAACTAATTCTATACTTAGCTAGGGAAGAGTTTAGAACCATTTTTACATAGGGCAGGAAGAGGAAGAATAATAAAGGGGAAGATGAAATAGTATAAGGAAGCAGGAGGAGAATGAGATGGAAGAAGATGGAGGAAGAGGAAAGATAAGAAAGAGGAGAAGGAAGTGCCTTAGGGTGCTTAGGGTGACCTTGACCATAATTAGATTTTTTCACAGTATCTGCCAACCTCTTGCTGAAGGTGAAGTTGGCCTTACTTTGCCAAAATGATAAAATTTCAGTGAGAAGCCAAACTATGAGCTCAGATACAGAGTAAGAAAAGGGTAAAGGCTTCAAAGTAAAGAATATGAACTGTGGTTATTAGAAAAATAAACAAATAACCAATCTTGAAGAGTAAAGGATTGACTGGCAAAAGGAGATGATCACAGTGATTGATAAGAGATATCAGGGATGGTGGTAGTGATAATAGAGCTTATTATGGCCAGACAAATTCACTTGGTCTTCACAACTATCCTATCAAAAAGATACATTCCATTTTTCTTTTTCTCATTTTATAGATATGAAACAGAGAAGTAACTTAAATGCAAAACTTCACACAGCCATCACATAGCAGCGCCAACCTATTCATCTAGTAATTATAATTGCAATGCTTTCATCCACTGTATTAGTTTCCTATAGTCACTGCAACAAACTCCACAAACTAAATCACCACAATCTATAACAATGGAAATTTATCCTCTCAGTTCTAGAGGCCAAAGTCAGTATCACTGGGCCAAAATCATGGCGTCAAAAGTGCTGCACTCTCTCCACAAACCCTAGGGGAGAATCCATCCCTTGGTTGTAGTTTCTGGTGCCTACCAGCATTCCTTGGCTTGTGGCCACAACACTCCAGTCTTCAAGACCACCACCTCTCTGCTGCATCAGGAAAAGCTCCACATGGCCTTCTCCTCTGTAGGTGTGAAATCTCCCTCTGTCTCTCTTTAAGGACACTTGTGGTTGCATTTGAGGCCCACCCAGATGATCTAGGTTAATATTCCTATCGCAAAATCCTTAACTTCTGGAAAAACTTTTTCCAAATAAGGTAATATTTACAAGTTCCAGATGTTAAGACCACACACACACACACACACACACACACACACACACACACACGGACACAGAGTGTGGCTTTTTTCAGTCTACCGTATCCACTCTGCTATAATAGTTTCTAATGGCTTGAGTCAATTCTCTTTAAAAAATGCATATGTTTATTGCAAATAAATTAATGAAAGACTATAATCTAGCAACTAAAAAGCAAATGTGAAGCTGAAGGTCAATTAGTTTTAAAAAATTACATCAACATTTTGAAGACTATTTACTATAATTTAATGCTCTTCTTTAGATCCCTAATTTCTCATTTGAAAACACAAACACAAACACAAACGAGGGTTATAGCTCTTAGGAAAACACTCTCTTGGCTCCATCCCTGGCTACTGAGATTCAATTAACAACTGCCAGAATAATACAACTAGATAGCTTCTAATATTATACATAGTCTCAGTGCTCAAAACTCTTCAGGAGTTTCCATAATGATAGTATAGCACATGCCTCAGTGTGATAAACAGTATTCTCCATCATCTGGTACCATGGACTCCCCACCTCTTCTACCTCACAATCCCCTGTCCTTCAATACCATCTCTTTTTTTCCTAATATAAGCTTAATCCTTTCTCTGTGTTTCTCATGGCTCTTTGCTCACCTGAGAAACTTATTCCACCTTCCATCAGCCGAAGTCCATAATCTTCTATGAGCTTAGCTAAATTTACTTCATGCAATAAGCATATGAAAATATGATCAACATCACTAATCATTAAGGAAATGCAAATCAAAACCACAGTGAGACACCACTTCACATTGATCAGGATGGCTACTATAAGAGAGAAAGAGAAAGAGAGAGAGGGAGAGGGGTGGCAGGGGCGGGGGTGGGGAGAGAAATGTTAGCGAGGATGTGAAGAAGCTGGAACGCTCGCTTGTGCATCATTGGTGGGAATATAAAATGGTGCAACTGCTATGGAATCAGTGCCTTCCTAACTGGGTTTTCTTCTTTCTTCCTAAAGAAAAAGATCATGTTTTCTCCTTTGTTATTTCCAAAGCATGGTATTCAGTATGGTATTCTTCACATAGAAGATTAAATTGTTGCAAAAATGATCAAGTCAAATTGAAATAAATTTTTATAATACTTAAATGCAACAAGAAAATAGGGTAAAGGGGATCAAATATGTGGTGACAGAAAGAAATCTAACTATGGGAGGTGAACATACAGTGTAAAAATATATATGCCTTACTGTTAAAGTGTACAGCTAAAACTTATTGGATTTTGTTAACCAACATCACCAATAAAATAGAGGGGAAAAAAGCGACAAAAGTCTAATCACAAAATTTGCCAGAAAAGAAAAAAAAAGGTACTAGAGGAATGCTAATGTTAAATATATACATAAATACATAGATACGTACGTACGTATACATACATACATAAATATATATTAGAAATACTTTTTCTTCCATTGTTTACTAATGATAAAGAACAAAAAGTACTTGATAAACCATCATGTGTATAGAGGTGTTTAATCTGTGTTTCCAAAGAAAAATTTGCTTAAATAATAACATAGTGTCAAATTTTGTGTGCATCAAAATCAACAGGAGGGTTGTTAAAGCACAGATTTCTAGGCCTGGCTCCAGAGATTCTGATTCAGCAGGTTGAGTGAGGCCTGAGAATGTGGTTCAGAGATCACGGCTTGAGAACACTGATTTGGATTTATACTAAGGAAATCAAAATATAAAACTAGAAATGTCAGTCTAGAGTGGGCTCCTGCTTCCTAACCTTTATACAAAGCCAAAAGAAAACCCTTTGCCTTCCACTAGGCTTTATTTACCTCCACCTACATTTTTTCTTTCAGGAAAGTTGGGAATCTAAGAATAAATATAATATATCTAACAATTTAAGTTTAAAGTAATCCAGGCATGGTTTTAGCACGTCTAGTGCTGTACTTCACTTTTTAAAAGGAACTCAAAATAGTGCTTCGGCTAGACTTCCTGGCTATGATGGAAGAAAGGATCACAGACTGGAACAGCAGCACCTCTACCAATGACATAAATCCAGATTCCTTGATACCCAAGAGATTGGTTATTTTTCTACACTGATGACTTCCAAGTCAGAAATCATGCATTTAATGGCACCTTTCTTTAAATACCATTATACTGTAAATAAGGCTGGTTGTAATATCAATAAAACAGAAAAACAAATACTTTATTTAAAAATTAGGAAGAAAACTAACTTTGAAAGAAAAACTAGTCTTTTCAGCAAGCAAACATAATTAAATTCAATGTATAGATTGAGTGGTACATGAAAATACAAAAATCAGTGCATAAATTTCTATAAAATATATAGTGCTCATGGAGACCATAATCTATTGAGATTTGCTTGGGTATACCTGTATACACACAGCTATGATTTAAAAGAACAATGCTATATACATCAATGAAATTCCAGTTCATATTATCTTAGCTAGTGAGTCAACGGAATAGTTTATAGATTACATTAGAGCTTTGAGATGTGTAGATCCCTTAGTCACCATTTTCTCATGATTTATTAAAATTAAACAAGTATATATACAGGTTACCACAGAATTGAAACAAAAATATGTCTTTTATTAAAATCCAAGTGAGAAACACTCCTGAAACGTGCCATATTAATATTTTAATGAAAGATTCCATTTTTAGGAAATCCTTTCTCAAAAAAATTAATCTGAAGTTTATTTTCTAGAACGTTTCATATATCTTAAAAAACAAAAATAATCATAATGGGTCTCGGTGTTGCAAGGATTCAAATGAATCAAATCACATGCCACAGAATTCCCCATCTATACACAGTATCTCACACCATAACCCAGTAAGTTCACAATAGAACAGGTGTTAACATTCATTCTCCAGTATCAGCATTATAATGAGATTCAACTGATTTTCATTAGTGCAAGCAATGTTATTTATTTCTATGTGCTTTTCTCCATAGGAATATAAAAAAGCAAAATCCAACAATTCTCAGTTCCACTAGGAAACTGAATCAAAATGACAAAAATTCACTCAAGACTTACAAACAAGAGCCTGAACTATCAAAGGTCTGGATAGCTGATATAAGAATTTGGATAACAAAAGTAACTTATACTGTCACTAAAACATAGGAAAATATGCCTAAAAACAGCCACTAAAACACACAGTAATAGAAACAAATATTATTCTGACTGCTTCTTTACATAATACACATTAAGGCAGTTTTACAATAGATGACCCAAACAATGGTTTTATACTTCAAGGAATATTATTTTTAAGTCAGAAAATAGAAGAGAAAGGAAATCCATAAAGGTAAAGGATGGATAACTAGACCAGTGGAGCCAAACAGAGTGCCTAGAACAGACTCTCTGTTTATGAAGAGTTGACGGATAATAGAGCTTGCTCTGAAGATTAGTGGAGAAAAGATGGAACAGTTAAAGAAAGGTGTTGAGTGAATTGATTGCCCATGTGGAGAAAAAAAATGAGCTTGAATCCCTACCTTACACCATACACAAAACAATCCCAGGTAGAGTAAATATTTTAGAGTGAAAAGCACAACTTTACAAATATTTTAATCTTCAAAATTCTATAAAATAAGGCAGAATATTTTTAAGACTTCTTTAGATTTACAAGAAACTAAAACCTCAAACCACAAAGCAAAAGATTGATACATAAGAATATATTAAAATGAAGAACTACTCTTCATTAGATGATACCATAAAGGGGAAATTTTTAATTTAATTTAATATAAAAATAAGAGAATGAAAAGACATGTCACATGATAGGAAAAGATATTTGAACATTCATAAAAAACAAAGGGTTAGTAGCCAGAATATATAAGAAAATTCTACAAATTGATAAGAAAGGCAAATAACTTATTAGGAAAAAATAGTCAAAAGACATGAATAGGCATTTCTCAGAAGAGGAAACAAAAATGGCCAATATTCATATAAGACTCTTAACCACACTACTAATAAGGAAATGCAATTTAAAATCACAGTGAGATAACACTTTTAGATCACTAGATGGGCAAAAATTTAGGAGTCTGATGGGTTCCAGGGCCTGGCAAGAATATGGAACAATGAGAACTATTTTATGCTGCTAATTGGGATATAAATTGGTGCTGCTATCTTAGAATATAATTTGGCATTATCAAGTTGAAAATGTATAATTTGGCATTACCAAATTGAAAACCCTATACCCTAGAGAAATGCTTACACATGTGCAAGAATATTCCTTGTAGCAATGTTGCAAATAGCAAAAAGCGGAAGTAACCCAACTGTCCAGCAGCAGCAGACGACTCTATAAATAAACTGCGCTATGTCTATTCAATGAAATATTTTTTAAGAATGAAGAGGAATGAATTATAGCTACATGCAATAGCATGTATGAATCAGAAGTATAAATTTCAGTGCAAAAAAAAAAAGGTTGCAGAAGAGTTCCTAAAATAGGATCCAATTTTGTAAAGTTTCAAAATAAGCAAAATTAGAAAATACTGTTAGAAAATATGTATGATTCCTATACATCGCATAGTAGAAAACCTGTTTTTATCCTAAGGGGAAAATAATGATAATTTTTTTTCAGCATACTAGTTACTTCTGATTGGTAAGGGGGAAAAAATGAGTCCCAAAAGAATTTTGTTTAATATGCTCTTCTTTATTTAGACAGAAAAGGTTAAAAACCAAACATGTTTTTTATAAACTCATTTGCACATAGTTGAAACCAGAGGTGGTAGAGGACATCTCTTGGGTCACAAAGGTGAAGTTTTCTTGGCTGATCAGACACAAACATGAAGTGTCTGGCCTCCCTTCATATTATCCTGATAAATACACCCAAAGAACTCACCCTTTGCAGGCCGAGATGAGAGAGAAGCAAAAGGTCTAGAGTATGGTCATACTAATAAATAGTATCCATATAAGTGAGGCGGGCAACATCCCTCACTCTCAACCTAGAGTCTCATAATTCTTATGGCTACTGAAACCAAGCTGTCAGTCATAATGCTGATCAATCAGAATGCCAAAAGCACTCACCAATTATTACTTATATTTGAAGCTACTTTCAAATGATTAGGTTCCAATATATTTCACTGAATATACACTTTTATAATGGTAGATCCCAACACCTACCCAAAACATTTTATTTCTAGTTCTATTATTAATGTTCTAAAAGCAGCAGGGGGCAATCTAATGTAGGAAACCTGCTGTGGAATTGGTGGGAGAGCTGAAGCAAGGCTGCATTCTAGAGCCGTCTGAAAAAAAAACTCCACTTTGTTGAATACAAAACATGGCGTCTAAGGAAAGAGGAAATATACATTGGAGAGAACAAATCCAGGGCAGTAAAATAACAGAAGGTGAAGGGTCCGCTCTGGGATAAAATAAGATGAAACGAAATGAAATAAATATAAAATAAAATTTAAAAAACTCTCATAAAGCTAAGAAATCTATGAAGGCATATAGACATCCCAGGATTTTTGTTCTAACTTTGCCTGCAGGCACTTCTGAGCCCAAATAACTGCAGATCTGGGAATAACAGGTGTTTATTGATTTCTTTGTGATTTTTTTCTTTTTTATTTCTTTCCTTTTTTTTCCCCCTGTGGTACTGGAACAGAAAGACATATGTATTCCATATGTAACACTTTAGAAAATGAAAGGCAACAGAAACACTGAACAGATGTGGGAAGTAGGGACCCACTTTCCTCAATATAGCCTAATGTCAACATGCCAACTGCTTTCTCTATATTTTTCTTAAAAAGAAAAGGCACCAAAAGTTCCCCATAAAAATATTAGCTGACAAGAAGCTTGTATGTTAGCATGGACCTCTACACTAATCAGAAAGTAACAACATCAGCTTCCTTTCTCAGTTTAATTCTTCTTTTTAAAAGATTTGTAAGAAACATCATGTGATCATTACAGATCAATCAATAGTTTGGTTTTACTTGCTTGTGGAGCTTAAAGGAGAAAGGAGAACTAACTGGTCTCCAAAAACACCCATTTTTTAAACCTTTGCTAGTTAAATTGAGCTACAAAATCACATATCAAAGTTGAGGTAGTCTGATCTGTACAAAAAGTACAAAAAACAAGAATGTATCTCCATATATCTTGAATTATTAACCATAACCTGTTTTTTTATTTACATGCAGGTTGCAGCCTTCCATTCATCAAACCAGGATGGGTCCCTCTAATGTTTCAAATATGTAATGTATAAAGGACAAAAGGGGGAAATGTACCAAAATAAAATACATATATTTTTATTTTTCCTCAATTTCAGGAAAAAAATTCCATAATCTCTCTAGGCACTGGGTTTAATTTTAAGAGCAAGGGAAATTACAACTGATGGATGGACAAAACGTTCCAAAAAGAAAGAGAAACTGGAAGTTCAACTCTGCTGAAAGATGAAGAGGTTTGGAATAGAGATAGGAAGGGGAGAGATGGGCATGGGATGGTATTTTCTGAATGTGGTTTGAGAGGCAAATAGAAAACAGTGTGAGAGACCTCATAAAAAAGGGACATGTTGGAATGGGCACTGATAAGCAGCATATAGAAAAAAGAAGGGAAGAGTAAGAGATGTCCTGTGAAGTCAGCAGGAAGTCCCATGGTTCCAAAGATGAAACAAACTTCTTTGGGGGAAAAAATTGTTTAAATATTCCTACACACATCAAATGATGAACTTGAGCAGCAAATAAACTGCAGGGAAGACTAACAGCAGACCGTGCAAAACAGCAGTGGAAATGCACAGTGTCCTGTAAGGAAGAATTCATTGTTTAAGAATTACAGTTTCATAAGGACCCAGATTTTTTTTCAAAGGCTGCGGCAGCTGCGGTCTGCAGATGTATTTGGGCAGGGGAAAAAAAAAAAAAAAAAACCCTGAGCGGGAGGCACATTCCCCCATGGCATGACCATATTTTCTATAGCAATAATCCTATATCCATAAAAGGAACAAGAGAAAGAGAGAGAGGAGAACAAGAGACTGATACAATCTCATTCAAGGGGAAAAGCCAAAGTCATACAAGCATTACACAAAGAAATATGCAGGGGCTCTTGTTGATTATTATTTTAAATGTTGACAGAGGCTTCTTTTATACAGATGGTAAAGCTTGTATTTGGGGACTGGTGGAAAATGCTAGTATATTAGGGAGCAAAAGAAAAGGTAACTGTGTCTAATGATATAAATGTGCACGTATGGGTGCATGTGCACGCGCGTGCGTGCACACACACACACACAGATACACACACAGTCCTCCTAATCTGGCTATAGCTTCTTTAAAAAATACAAAAAGCCTCTTCAAATTGTTCGCTATCTTTCCAATTTCCTGTGTAGACCTGAACATTTGTTATGTTTTTCCATGCCTCCTAAGTTACCCAAGTTACCTACTATATGCCCAGTATGAAACATTTTTAAATGAGCTAGTCTTTATTGAATTATGATTTCCAGCAGACACTAATCACAAAATTTAAATTGCTCTTGCAGACAAGAATTTTTAGAGTGCTGGGATGTAACCGAGTTTTTAAGAGAATCTTTAAGAGCCACCCACCAAGTATATGTAGTAACTGGGTACCACTTGATGAAATACTTCAAATAGTTAATTAGATTTGCCAAGAAAAAAAATCAATTGTTAAGAGTCGACACTCTAGGAGATACAGATGATAAAGAACTGTTATTGGCACACCCAGGGTGTAGTCAAAAGTAAAAGCTTAACAAAACAAAGTTTTCGGATTTCTGAGGCACTGTCTCTGCAGTCTACACAATGCAATTAGCAACACATCAAAAGGAGAGGAAAGTAACTTTTGCCCCATGATTTCTTTTTCCTCAAGAATTTCTTCAGCCTTCTTAAAAGGCATTTCACAAGATAAAATAGAGACACAGATTCTATCAGGGGTTGCATTGCTTATGAACACCTGCAAACTGAATATTCTCAGTTTTGTTAACCATTTTGTCTTTACTTGATTTTCAAAGGTAAATGTGATAATCCCACTGTTCTTCAGATGCTCAACAGGGTGTTTCATCTAATCTAAAGCCATTGCAACAGAATGGATTAAAGCAACATGGAGCATTCATAATTTGGGTCTGTGAATGAATTTTAACACAATGAATGTGAGCTCAGTCTTAAAAATGTTATTGGTAGGATAAAGGTAGAGTGTCTAACACCTGCTTTTCTTCTTCAAACATCTTTGTTCGTACTGCTATCACTTATGTGAGACCAGGACAAGATGGGCTGGCTTGGGGCATCGATCACTGAGTTTTGGGGAATTGTACGCCACCATTAAAAAAGTAAGTCATACAGTTATCACCTGGCAGAGATATCAAAGAGTTGGAATAAAACAGAAATGAAATTAGAAAGGGGATGTTTTTGTGTAAAATATAAGGGATTTTCCCCTCAAAATTTGAAAGTTGTCTTCCACTAAAGGTAACAGAATTCATTTAAAAGTAAAGAATTAAGCCAGTACTTCCCAAACATGTTTTTACTGGAACATGTCTTTTTGGCTATAAAATAGATGTTACATCTCCCATATCTGGTCCCATTATTTTTTAATGTGTTGAGATTTTTATATTGTTGAGAAGGAAATAAAGTGGCAGATATCACTCTTCTTTGTACCACTCATTTCAGAAATGATCAGCTAATTTCAAACTGACCTATCCAATATAGGCTATAAACTAGTAATGTGCAATAGAAATATAATGTGAGCCAAGTGTTAATTTCTAATATTCTAGTAGCCACATTAAATAAAATTAACAGTGATATTAACTTTAATATTCTATTAATTAACCCAATATAATGAAATATATGATTTGACTTAATATGGACATAGAACAAGTCATCCTATTATTCTGCCCTCTAGACAAGTCACAAACATTTCCAAATTCTAGAGTTTTTCCACTAAACCCTTTCCCTCTTTGCCTCTGACACTCAGACTTACTATCCTGTCGGAATGAGAGCACGGAGAAGGATCCCTTTTTATTTTTATTTATTTTTTGCTGATGAGTCAATAGAAGGAGAAAAAAGTTAAGACACTAATAGTGAGTTCTAACATTTCTCTGACTTATTAGGAGACCCCACAACAAGTACATGAATAAGAAGTAACTTAAGGAAACTGAAAATATAGAGGATAATATTCCACCCTTTGACTAGGTTTATGCTCTAAGTACAGCATTAAATACTAATTCTAATTAGATTTAATTGTATAAGTATGCTTAACTAAGAGAAGAGACTCTGCAAAGAATGTTCTTGGTTTCAATATCAGTAAAATCAAGAGAAGGGACTAGATCATTTTAACCAGTTCTATAATTTAACTCTCTTCTAGGCTCTAAACTCCAGAGGAATAAACTCTAAGCATTTATTATCTATTCTGTTAATTATTGTCCTTAATTAAATAACACCTTTAAGAGGTGCTTACCCATAGAGTGCATGTCTTGCCTCCTTAATTAGAATGTAAGATCCCTGAGCATAATTCTGCAAAAATATATTAAGTACCCACTAGGTTCAAGGCATAATATAAGGACAAATATTTTTTCCTAGGTATTTGGCACATTACTAGACAGTTACTTTCAATACGAAAGATTTCTCAAACTCTGCTCCACTGCAGTATTTTTTTTTCACATAGGCAGAATACTTGGTATAATGTACAAAAAGGCTCAGAGAGGATCCAGAAAACAAATGAACATGTTTGCCATCCAGAGCTTTTTGTCAAGAGTTCTAAAATCCATGAAATGTTGTGGAAATCTGACCTATGATATTCGTTTTTCTCTTTATTTTTTCTCTTATAAACCAAGACAATCTTTTGCTCTAATGTGGAAGAACATATAGTTAGTTCTCTTCTGTCTTAAAGTCTCTTTAGGAAAAGGCTAGGCAGGCACTGAGTGTGAGTGGCAGGTCCTAAGCAGGTGAGGAGGTGAGCACAGGTAGTTTATTTGGGAGGTAACTTCAGGAGCAAAAATTGAGGAATGGAAAAAAAAATGCTACAGGGAGAGAGAAAAACCACCACCACCACCACCACCACTTTGGGCAGTGCCTACTTATCCTACTCAGCATGGCTAAGTGTTTCTGAACTTCCCTCCGTTGGCCTTCAGAAACTGTGTGCGCATGCTAACTCCCTGTCTCCTCCCACAGCATCTAGGACACTACCTCAACACCCAGGTTACTCTCTCCTCAGCTTCTCTTATGACTTCTAAATTTTATTGCACCAACTTCTACTCCCAACTCCCAGGTTCTACTTTTGCGAATGCCAGTAACAGGATTGACTCACTCACTGTTCACACATACTAAAAGTAAAATTCTCAAAGATGCCAAGAATGATGCAGAAATATAACTCATAGACTGACTTTTCCAAGGGAAAATGGGCAGGGATGTATACACAGACTGTTTTAAGAGCAGAGTGGAAAAGCAGCTTGTCATGCTGGGAAAAGGGTGATAGGACTCTATCTAGAAGATTTCATGTCTCAGGTGAAACGAGTCATGTCAGTGTGCAACTTTGGCCAGTGATGCCTCTTTGTGTTCCTGTTTTCTCATCTGAAAAGTAGAGATAATCATTAAAGGAAATATACATTAAAAACACTTTCCCCATCCCTGGAAATGTTAAGGTAGACAACAAATACTAGTAACCACTATATTTGAATCTGAACTGCCTGTTGTTTCACATTTAATATTCCTCTAATTAAAATTCATTTTTCAGGGGGTTAAAATAGGGGGTAGGGATAGGGTAAAGGGGATCAAATATATGGTAGCTGAAAGAAACTGGACTTTAGGTGGCAATCACACAATAGAATATATAGGTGTCAAATTATAATGTACGCCTGAAAATTATATAATTGTATTAACCAATGTTACCTCAATAAACTTAATAAAAAAATAAAATAAAATAAAAAGATGCTTAAGATTACTAATAAAATAAGTAATTAAAAGAAATATATATATAAATAAATAAAATTCCTTTTTCAATCAGTGTCAAAAGAAACTTGATAGTCATCAGAACAAAGGGTGAACCTCCATTCAACACCTTCCCAGGCTGTTTCCCAGCCACAGTGAATATCTGGAAATCTGTGGCAAAGTCGCTAACCCTAGCTTCTGCCACCATCCAGCATCTTCCCAAACTACAAGAAAATCTCTTTCCCTGTTCCTCCTCCTTTCTCTTGCCTTGGCATACTCCTATAGTATATCCATTTTAGGAAAACAAAAGTCAAAAAGGAAACTAACTAAATATATATGTATGTGTGTATATATATACATATATAGTTATATGTAGTTATGTCTATATGTAGTTATATATAAATATAGTTACATTATAACTTATATATAATATATAAATGATATACATTATATAAAATAAATACATTAGTTACATATAAATAATATATAAATTAGTATATGCAACATATATTTTAATAGACAGAACTAAATATATATATACATTTAGTTAGGAAAGTAAATATATATCTTTCACTTTTCTGCCCACAACCCCAAACTCCCCTGAGGCAAAGGAAAACAGAGATCTGGCTACCAATGCCCCCAGGGTGCAAGGGAGAGGTCTGAGTTAATCAAAGGCTAAATGATTTCTCTAATTATATGACCATCCAGGACATGCCAGAAGTTTGAATATCATCTTATGGTGACAGAGATCACCGACATGCTTATATGGTCACTGACTCAAGCAGACTTGTTTTAGAAAATTAATGCTTACAGCAGTAGATGTAGGATTCCCATACCACTGCATCTGCATCACCTAGGAACTTTTTAGAAATGCAGTTCTCAAGCTCCACCCCAGACCTGCTGAGTCAGAAGCTAAAAGTGAGAACAGCACTACTGTTTAAGAAGCCCCTCAGATGACTGATGTACTTAGAGTGGAGAACCAAGGGTGTAGAGATGAATAGCCCAGTTGGGAGTCTGTATGGAAGGTCTCTGGTTCAGATACCTTATCTCTGTCCCTAAAAGTTCCTTAAAGTGATATTAAAGGAATACTTTATAATATGTACATACTGATAAGTGCAAAGAAAATGGGTGAAGAGAACACAACAAATAAAAGGTGTATTTAGAGTTTGACAGATGAATGGGAAACAGAGCACTGAGCAACACCTGGGAAAGCTGAAACACAAATGTCTACATACGCAGGTAGGGAAGAATGGAGAAGATTCAGCCCCCAGCATCCTAAAGGGACACACGAGGGTGACGAAGAGACTCATGGAGAAAAGACATCTTTTAGCATCTACTCAGAGTATGGAACTTTAGGAAAGGACAGCAATATCAAAAACACAAGTTTTAAAAGCTTTGCTCAGGGTCCTTTTACACAAAGTCCTCTGTCCTCACCTTTCCAAGAAATCTATTTATCATAAATAAAGCTACTAAAAATGCAGAATATGAAAGGGAAAGTTGTGCAAAGAGAAAGTCTTTCTAGGAATGTTCATTTTGAAAAGTAGCTATAAATATTTTTGTTTTTAATTACTTCTCTGATTATGAGGCCCCATAATGTTTAATCTTGAACAGAGTTTTTCTCAAAGGATGGAATGTGTTGGTTTCCTATTATAGTCAACCAAATTATAATCGGGCAGCTGCTTTTAGCAGGAGACTGGAAACCTAGCTAGAGAAGTCTTTGGTCTGCCTTAGACTTATGGGAACACCTCTGATCATAGGACACACAAAGAATTTATATGGTGTCTGTTTACAAGGGGTGAATCCAGATTTTGTGGAGCCTGAACCTTTAAAAATTTGGTGAGCTCTCTTTAAGAAATATTAATACAAAATTACAATAATACAATTAAAAATGCCCCCAGGCCACTCTATACCATTTGAATAAAAATTTTAAGATATGTGAGACCTAAAATAATTCACCACCTGTTCACTGTTTCTCAGAAAGCTACTCGATATTATGCTCCAATAAAACTAAAAAGTAAACCAAGATGAAGGGAAACATAGGATCTAGAAAACAGGGTGACCCAACAACATACCATTTTATATCTACTAACATAGCTAAAGTCAAAAAGTCAAATAAAAATATGTATTTATCAAGATGTAGAGAAATCAGAATCTTTCTACTCTGCGGTGGGAATGTAAATGGTGCATCTCTTGTAGAAAACAGTCTAACACAGTTCCTCAGAAGGTTAAACAAAGAGTTACCAGATTACCCAGCACCTCCACTCCTTGGTATATACCCAAGACAATTTAAAACATTGGTCTACACAAAAATATGTACAAAAATGTTCATGGTAGCATTATTCATAATAGCCAAAAGGTAAAAACAACCCAAATGTCCATTAACAGAAGAATGCATAAACAAAGTGTGATAGAATAAATGAAACACAATGGAATATTACTCAGCTATAAAAAATAATGACACATGCTACAACATGGATAAACCTTGAAAACATGCTAAGTGAAAGGAGGCAGTGTACAAGACCATGTATTATATGATTCCATTTATATGCAATGTCCAGAATAGGCAAATATAAGAGACAAAAAATAGTGGTTGTTTATGGATGGAGGTGGCAGGAAGGTGGGGGGAAAAGTAGTGTACAAGATTCCCTTTTTGGGTGACAAAAAAATGTTCTCAAAGTGACTGTGGTCAAATATCTGTGATTCACATACCTGTGAATGTACTAAAAATCACTGAATTTCACTTAAAATGAGTGACTTGCATGATTTGTGGACAAAAAAAAAAAAACAGGGTAACCAAAACAGGTGATCGAAATGAAAACTTCAAGGAAAGATTTAGTGACATACCCAAAAATCCAAGCAAACAAATAGAAAAGGAAATTATTTCTAGGAAAATAAAAATGTGGTACCAGAAAGGAAATCAAACTATAGAACAGTATATGACTCGCTAAGAACAATATTAGCACAGTCTAAATGATATAAATATTAAAATTTAACCAAAATTATAGCATAACTGTATTTGAATAATAAAGAACAGGGAAGTATATGAGTATAGGATGGAAAGGTGAGTTATGTAAAAAGGCTTAAAAATCCTCATCTTCCTACTAAAATGTCAAGGATAATGTCTAAAAGTGGGGTGATATAAGCAGTAGTAATGTATACAGGTCATTTAGGAGAAAAATCCTGAACAAAATAGCTAAAAGAGTTGGAAGTAGCTACTTTCAAGAAGTGAAACTAGAGAATGGAGAGCTACATACAGCTGTACAAATGTATAATCCTAAATCTATACAGTTATTCAGACCTGTAAAAACTATATTCATTATACATTGGTAAACCTACTAGAAGCCATAACTGATGGCTTTATTAGCATTTAATTGCAAACATAAAAACATAATAGCAAGGCATCCAGTGATGACTACACATGAAACTATCAGGAAAAAAAATTGCGTATCCATTTTCCCCATGTATCTCCAAGGGATTTGCTCTTCCAAACTTATTGCTTTATAACAGCTACTTTGGGATGTTTAGTCCAGAAGGCACAGGACTACCAAAATTAACCCATTTTTCAGAAACTATCTGCACATACCAGCTACTTCTGAGTACAAGAATAGTAGATATGTCTGAAATTCATGCTAAGATTTAGCCACCACTAACTTCATTGCTTATCAGAGCATGACTCTCATGAAGCCATCTAAATAAGAATAAAGAACTTGACAACTGCCTAAATGTCAGATTAGATTTCATAATATTAATATCCAATACTCATTGCAACTCAAAGAGAACAAATATCCTTCACTGCAACTCACAGGAGAAATTTCTCATCACAAGCAATGATTTCTATCACTGTGCACAGCTGTAAATTTTCATAATACTATGAACCCTTTAAGGTGATATGGTGTTTAATTTAAGAAACTTCTGTCCTACAAGGGTAGAAAAATTCTCAAACTCACCTTTAAAAGGTCTTTCTTTTCCCCTGGCAGACAAGAGGGTAACACATTTTTCCCTCTTCCTGGCTTTGAAACACAGATACCTCGGAAACATTGCGGACTCAGTTCTAGATCACCACAATAAAGCGAGTCTCGCAATAAAACGAGTTGTAATCTCTTTGCTGACAGAAGGTCTTGCCCTCATTTTGTAAAGAACTGCACACTGTGAAGCTCAATAAAGCCAAGCCTGATAAAGCAAGGTATGCCTGTAGCCTACTATCAACTTAGGTTCTCCTAAAGCTAGAGCTGACTCCTGGTCCTCTAGCTTGCAACAATTATTTAGACATCAAAGCCAATCTATGTTGAAGCAAATCTATATGGAAAGAAATCTAAGTGTGTTCCATGACAGTAAATTGCAAGCTGGAAATGGTACAGATGAAAGCACTAACTAGAAGCCATTAGCTCTTGTCCCTTTTTTGCGGGTAGAGAAAGACAAAATGAAAAAGTAAATCTCTGCATTCAGATTAGTTCTAGTGAGTTTATCCATCAAGAATTGATCTAATTAGATGAAACTCTGCTGGTTAGCTTGAGTTAGTTACAGTTTGGAAAACATAAGACAAATTAGTTACTTTCATCTAAGCAATGAAATGATCGTGTGGGCATTAAATTGGAAAAAAAAATGGTTTGAGAAGGCTGCACTTACTCACTCTAAATAGGTTCAAATCCTAATTAGCCTCAACTAACAGTTCAAAACCAGATTTATGACAGGAGTTTCAGAGATGCAAATAAACACTGGGGAAAATTCTTGTGAAAAGCAGCCTTCCTGGCATCTGTTTGCAATTGTAAAAGCATTCTTTCAGATCACAGGTGCTCCAATATTAGCAAATATCAGAATTACCTTGGGCTTATTAAAACACACGTGACTGGGCCCCAACCCATTTCCAATTCATGGGCCTGAAGAATTTTCATTTCTAACAGGTATCCTAGCTAATACTGATATAGCTGATATGGAGTTCATCACTTTGAGAAAAATCATTTTAGATATGTTCCTATCTTAGGTAAATAATTTTAATCTAGTAAAATGAGATTTCAAAGTAAGTCATAGGATTTACTTTAATATCTAAGACAATTCAGTCAACTAAACTCATTACCATAAGAACACTGACAATATAGTCCATATTTATATCAAGTTGGATATAGTTTAAAATCTTTTTTTCAAATGCCATTTTTATTTTTTAAGAAACTGAGTCATCATTTAGTTAGCATATGCCTCTCCAAATGCATGTAGTCAAATATCAGAGATCGACACTGAAAAACCATGTTATTTAGTAATTAATGTCTAATTACAAATTGCATATTTACTATCATAAAAACAATGAATTCAAATTATGTTTAAGACTAGGAGAATAACTGCTGGTACTTATGGCTGGCTGAGTGATTATCTGTTCTCTTCCATAATGAAAAAAATGTTATAATTATTCAAATATTGTACTTGTGGAATAATCACTGTAACTCTTGAAGCTTGCAAACTGTGACATTTATATCTTGAATTAGTATTCAAATCAAGTCTTTCAGGAAGTAAATTAACTCTCTCCAATCACCATGTCTGTATTAAGAAACTGCCTCCAGGCAAATTTTAGTGACTGTTTACCACAATGTAAGTTCAGTGGTTAGTTGTACTTCAGATATGAATAACTGAACATGGCAGAAATACATGTAACACCCCATCAACTCACCAGGCATTTTCAGTAAAAACAAAACATTTTACTCACTTAACAATGTGTTTCAAATCATGCCTATTTTCACTTGTAACAAAATTCTTTATTAAAACAAAGAAGAACAGCAAAATCCACTTCTAAGTAGAAACTGTACATTCTTATTATTTAAGAGTTCAGCCCATCTAAACTAAAAATTTGTGTCCTATCATTTTTTACCTGTTTTGGGTGTTTTCCAAAGCCCTAATCTGATTTTTCCAGCCCATGTCATGACCTCCACTTAGATTCAAAAATTATCTCACTAATAACTTAGAGTTTGGCCTCCTTATACAAACAAACTTGGGAAATTTTACTATTTGAAGATTGATTATAAATAATGACGATGGTACAACCAAAGGAAAGAGAAATATAAAGGTTCTGTGGTTCTCATTCGGCTTTGACTTTGGTTTTAGGAAACTGACACATCTGTATATCCAAATATCACATGGAGAAAGCATCACTAAATGAAAAGCTTAAGAGGGAACCCAGAAAGGGGGTGTGTTTCCACAGATGATTTTGCAACAATGAGTAAAGAATCCAGAGTACCTAGCATTTGTAACACTTAACCAGAGCAATGAATTTTTTACATGTGCATATGTGTGTGTGTTTACACCAATACTACATACTTATTTCACTGCCCATAATTTTACAGTGTTCTAACTGCCCTATATCCCCTAAGCTTGAGCCAGCATTTTGAGTTTTTAAATGAAGACAACATCTTTTAAAAATTATGAATTGTTTTAACTTCTATGACTCTACATAGAAAACCATTACGAGTTTCCACTTCCAGCCAAGGTGGAATGAGAGACTGGATTTCTCTCCTACCTCAATTGTAAATGGGACATAACATGTGAAACAACAGTGTTCAAGATATTGGATATCAGGCAACAAAGGACAATGATCCATGAGAAATGGGAAATAAACAAGGTAAGCCCTACGACTGCCCCAGCTAGGGGCCTGGAACGAGTTTCAGGCCACAGTGCATGAAGATGAAAACCCAGACTCAGAGCCCTGTGACTCCCTGAGTTGAAGAGATGGAGCTGAGAAGTCAGGGAAGGCAGGCAACTAGAGTTCCTAGGCCAGAGCATAGAGAGGAGAGACATGCCCAGAGAGAAAATTCCAGAGATTTGCAGAGGCCCCTCTCCAGATTTCAGTAGAGAACTGGCCAGCACACAGTGAAAGAGAACTTCCCGTACACTATGCTAGGGAGAGAAACACATGAAGGCTTGGGTGGAATGAAACTTGGAGCTCACACAGGGCCAAGAACAATGTCTGCTCCCATCAACCAAATTAGGAAACCTCATAAATCAAGGGGCTTTGGACAGAGTACTCAAAGGGTCTTGACTCAATAGAGGAGAATAGGTAGGCCTGAACTAAACACAACCAGATCGTACCTAACGAATCTTAAAAGCAAGACCCAAAGGACTAAACAACTTCAAAGTAGTTCAACTGTGTCCCAAAACAAGCCTCAGGAATATCTGTACAATACAAATGTATCCAGCACCTACCAAAGTAAAATTCACAATGTCTGCATCCCCCCCCCAAAAAAAGGTTTTTTTTAAATTAAAAATCTCAGGCATACAAAGAAGCAAAAAAACAGAACCCATAATGAAGAGAAAGCCAATCACTTGAAACCAACTCAGACCTAAAATCAATAAGAGATGCTTTCTTTGTGGCTACAGAAAAAATTGAGGGACTAAAGTCAAACTAAACTCTCATGGGAGCGCCTGCAACTAACTCAACTGCACGGCATAAAATTTCCTATTGAAAAAAAAAAAAACTAAAACCACTAATAGATCGAACCTTCTAATTTTACGTAATGCACACCATCCCTACACCTTAAAAAATAAATAAAAGAAGACAGAAACCACAAAAAAAAGTGAGCTAAAATCAAAATAGCAAAACTTGGAAGAGCTGACCAGCACACATTGGGATCCCTAATGTCAAGTATTCTTTTCCACTATTCTCATCTGACTGAAGCACCTGCGATGTGCCATCAACTCAAGTGAACAAGTACAAATTGTTCCTCCTTCTAGAAAAGGTATGCATTTTGGGCAACCAATTAAGCACAGGGGTTCTGGAGTCATAGCTGCTTAGAAATAATCTTATGATTTTTATCATGTTCATATTTCCTTCTCCATTAAACAGAATCACCCGTGGCAACCTGTTTCCCTTGTGTTTCACATTTCCTCCAGATCACTGGTTCTCAAACTTTGCTTAGTGTGCATCAGAATCCCTAGGAAGACTGTGCAAACACAGATGACTGGGTCCCAGCCCCAGAGTTTCTGATTCTGTAGGTCATGGGGGAGGGTGTCCCAAGAACCTGATATCTAACAAGTTCCCAAGTGATGCTGATACTGCCAGTGTGGGGACCCCACTTTGAGAATAACTGCCCTAGCTACTGAACCTTGATTTGCAGGAGGTACCCAAACATACAAAATTTTTAGTAAAACTAGAATCTTTGGTGGTTATGTTTAGTATGTCAGATGAGGCCAGGAGCAAATTGGGAAAAAGTACAAAAAAACCCATCTCAATTTCAAAATGAAAGTTACAGTGGCAAGTTAATCATTTACATCTCTTCTAATAAAGTTTCCTCCCCACCCCCACTGAGCTTTCTTTATTTTATGGTGTTGTCTTACAGTTTTTGAAAAGTTGTTTTAAGAAATACAGAGATACAGAGAGGAACATACACCCCTACCCCCATCATGTTTAGAGGATAAGTAGGATGTTGTGTTAAAGGGGCTGAAATTATCAGAAGACTGAGATGTTGTGCTTGGATAAGGAGTTCCTTTGTTACATATACCAGCCTTTGAGAAGCTTTAGATGCCACACAGGGACTAGGATTTCCCAAAGATTTCACAAAAAATAAAATAAAATCTACCAACTTACTGCCTTCTTTTAAATTAACCCAGGACCTACAGTACCAATAACTACCACATTTTATCAAATCTGACATTCATCAAATCACTATTTTACATAGCACCAAGAAAGAAAAGAAAACGCTACAAACTATGGTACATATCATCAATTGCAAGATTCACCTTGATTTCCAAAACGTTAAAATATGAATAAAACCCAGTATAAAAAAAAAAAAACATGCCCTAACCTTGGTAACATTTGGAACCATTTCTTCATTCTTCCTTTCAGCAGCTAAGATTCTGATATTTTAGTGCTCGTATTGAGCCTATATGAAATCGAAGGGAAAAATTCCAGCAGATCTATAGATTTTTAATGGAGAACATTTAAGAACTTTTTATTATGAAATAATTTAAGTTTAAATTTGGAAGATTAGGGGAAAGAACTCCCATAACATTTTTTATTAACCATCTGAGAGTAAGTTGCAGACATCATTCTCTTTAACACTTAAATACTTCAGAATATATCCCCTAAGAATAAAGATATTCTCTCATATAACCATAGTACAGTTATTAAAGTCAGGAATTTAATATTAATATCATTAGTCACTAAGTACTCCATATTCATATTTCTCCAATTGTCCCAATACTATTCTGTATAGCATTTAGTATGAGATGCAATCCAGCCTTAAACATTACATGTGGTTGTCATGCCTCGTTAGTCTCCCTTAATCTGGAGACCCATCTTTGTCTTTCATGATATAGACATTTTTTTAAGATAACAAATTAATTAGTTTGCAAGATGTCCCTCAATTTGAATTTAATACTGTTTTCTCAAGATTAGATTCAGGTTACACTGAATACATTTTTGACCGGGATACCACTTTAGCAATATTGTGTCCTTCATGTATTATATCAGGAGGCACACTGTCATTTTTATCCCGTTAGTGGTAACATTAACTTTGATGACTTGATTAGGTGGTATCTGTCAGGTTTCATCATTCTAAAGTTACTCTTTCTCCCTTTACAATATGTATGGAGAGAATTTAAGACTGTCAATATCCTGTTCCTCATCAAACTTTCACCCAATAGTTTTAGCCCCCACTGATGATTCTTGACTGAATTACTGGGATACGTGTAAAACATTTTCAAGTAAGATTTCAACAGATCCTAATTCATTCTAGTGATGAGGCTTGTTTTCCATACCATATCTCTTGAGCTTTCTTTATTTTATGGTGCTATCAGTTTTTGAGTTGTTTTAAGAAATACAGAAATATAGGAAGAAACATGACTTCTTTTTCCAGCTTTATTAAGGAAACATGATTCTTATTTAGGGAAATTTAGGGAAAGGTTTGATGGTGGAGCCCTATTCCTCCTTATCTCATTTTATCTCCAAAAGAGCATAATAGAGTAGTATACAGACCCACAGAGTAGAAACAAAACTGGGGCACATGGAGGCAAATGTCAATTCTATTTACAATATACAGATAATTTTTAAAGACATAATTTTGAAATAATATAGGTTCAAGTTGCTTTTCTTATATTTAATACTTTAAAGTGTGAAAAAAAGAAATGTGAAACATCAGAATAGTGTACAAAAAATGGAGTTGACATCTCTTTTTCTGAACAGTTTTAGAATATGCATATGTTCTGGGACAAAGAGTTATATTTTGGCCTCTGATGACAAAGAACTTATTAGAATGAACCATATGAAATTGCCATTTTAGAGGTCAAAAATGGTTGTATATCAGCAATTCCATATACCTGATAGCTTCCTGCAATTGCAAGGGCTCAAGTCAGATGATCCCCAGTCAAAAAGGATGTTACAAAGTAAAGCAATTCATGTAGTGTTAAGAGGAAGGTGGACTAAATTGACCCTAATGCCCCTTCTAATCTTAAGAGTCCATGTTTTCGTGAATGGTTTATGCACAGTCCTCTTTCAGGCTCAGTCTGAAGAAGAACTTCTCTATGCTTCCTTAACATGATGGATTTACCTCTTTCACACTATTTTGCAACTCTTTACTAATTTATCCATAAGATTGTAGAATACTTAAGGGAAGATCATTTGAGTTTAAAAGGGGAAGGCTGGAAAGTATATATATACACAGGTTGCAAAACAGGAAATTTTATTACTGACTGTAAGAAGAAAATCAGTGTTTTATCTAAACACTGCTGAGACCAAATACCTAAGTTTCACTCTGTGTCCTTAATGTAGAATTTGAGCAAATGGCTGAGTCTATAATGTTTACATCTGTAAAGTTATTATTATAACCCTGACCCTTGCCTTCCTGACAAGTATGTTATGGGATTAACTAGTTG
This sequence comes from Eonycteris spelaea, assembly GCA_003508835.1. Lineage (NCBI taxonomy): Eukaryota > Metazoa > Chordata > Mammalia > Chiroptera > Pteropodidae > Eonycteris > Eonycteris spelaea. The sequence continues at coordinate 1,088,175 of PUFA01000149.1, read as the reverse complement.
ATCACTGTGAAAATTTTTCATTTCTTGAAGAAAAATATTACATAAAAATTTTTAAAAACTAGTATACTGCTTTGATGCATTATGTCCATATTGAGACTACTGACTTCCCATTTATAAAACTAGACCTCTAAATACACATAACAAGCTGTAGTTAGTAAACTCAATATCATAAAATAATGATTGATTTTTTAATTTAAATTGTGCTGTCAGGACTAATTTTGCCAATTTGAATGTTATTCCTAAATATCCAAATCCTCATTTACACTGCTAACTAGCTCTTTACTACATCTACAAATATAATGTATTACATTCCTATCATCTAACAACTTCCCCATTAGCTATAGTAAATATTGTGCACTTTCTTTACCCATCAGTTCCCCCACAGAGCTGTGGGTTATAAGTTTAATCATTTCATTTGCATATCCAGCTGAGGTAAATTAGAAAAAGTCACCACACTCATTACACTTTATTACATTACAAACACAGATGTCTGTTTTCCTAGACCCGCTTAACCTTGACCTAAAGAAACAGATTAGAGTAATACAGTGAGGAAATATACACTGTTCACTTGGCTTCTCACATCAGAACTACAATGAATTTCCCAGAAAATGAGAATATTTGAGTTTAATTAAGAAGGTAATCTCAAAAAATCATAATAATCAGATAATGTTTTCCCTGTGAATTATCTGTTAAAAAATCTTTAGCTATTAGTTCGCTGGACAAATAGATATGAGAAAATTATCTCTGTAAAGAATAATTTCATTACATTAAAAAAAATACTCTCTTCATTAGGAAATAATACCTAGCTACCATTTAGCTTAGTGTTAAAGCTGAAGGATTCACTTCACAAAATTAAAGCCAAAAAGCCAAGGAATAGGTGGCCAAAGGCTCTCTGGAGTTTATGGCTTTTGCTCACTTGGTAGTATCATATGTCTTCATCACCAGTACTTTATAACTATGAGTGAGTCAGCAATTTCCTGCTGCCCTCATGTCGCCTAGAAAATCCCTTACACATACCTATGGAAGGAAGCACATGGTACAGAGGGAAATACCATTTGTTTATGATTACATGTCAAATCTTTGATGAGGGACTATCGTCCCAGCTATAACATCCTCACATACAAATGGTTTACTCCCATTTGTATATGTAACTTATAAATAACTATAATCAAAAATTTAATGCAAAATTAAACTTGAGAAAGTATCTTTAAAAGAAACATAAAAATCAGCAAAAAACAGTATGTATACGATGCTTAAGGTAGGTTTAAGGAAGTTTCTGAAATTCAATGAAAACTAATGTCTACATGAACCATTTTGAAGTGCAACTATAAAGGATTGGGGAAACATCTGGCTTCCCTCTCAAGTTAAAATTCCATAAGTACTTGAAGGTACATATGCCCAGAGAGATGTTTCCTTCAAGATAAATGCATGGATAGAGGGAACTAAAAGAGGAAAAATCAGAAAGAAGAGATAATAAGTAAAGTATTCTGGAAAATACTTAGATGCAAAAACTACCTTAAGGAAATGTGTGAAAAAAATTTATGCCCCAGAAAGGCACTTATATCCACATGCAAAAGAAAACCTCAGTAGAACATACGAAATTGTATTTTGTCTTTACAGCTACAGCATCTTTACCTGAAGCTACTGAAGTTTCAGTTTTAGGTCTTCTTCAGCCCCTTTCAAAGCCTTGGAGAGGCCTTAGCAATATTTTTATAAAATTTTCAAAGCCAATATATTTTTAATCATACTCTGATTTCTCTGTCACACTTCCCCTCCGTCAGGTGGCATCGGAGTGACTGCAAGCATTTTTGATATTTGGTAAAGGGGAAGTTGGATTGGGAATATATTGACTTGGGGTTTATGGGATATACTAATGTGTTTTGCTGTCCCTTTCATCTACAGTTAAAATATTACTCATCTTCCCAAAAGAACGGCTTCTAGGAGGACTCCATACTTTCTACTGTGCCCGCTCACCCACCTAGATGACATGAAGGAGCAGAGTCAGGAGTTGTATCATGATATGACAAGGTTTGAAAGATATCAAGCCAGAAGCTAGTCTGTAAAAAAAATTCTTCCAATCATTAGATGCATAAAATTGCAAGCAGAGAATTCATTTCTCATCAATGCATAGTCAAAACAGAAGCTCTCTCCTGTCAGAAATGATAGTATGTACAACTGAAATGCACCATACATTTTTTCCTTTTTTTAATAGGAAAGTTCAAACATATTATTTTAACTATAATTTAGGAAGATGTCTTATAGAGTTTTAATAAAATAAGGCAGTACAGACTCTTGATTTGGATATATATAAAGAGTAACTTCTTTTGGCTTCTTTAAATTTATTTATTAAAAAACTGAAAGTTCAGATAAAAATTAATGGAATATATAACAAAAGAGATAAAGATGAGAGTTGAAATCCATAGAAATTACTCTGACATCAAGAAAAGAACTGTATCAAAAATGTTTAAATTATACCAAAAGCAGAATTTCGTTAAAGGAAAAGATAAACGGTGACTAGTCATAATGAATACATTCTTGGATTGTTTGATCATTATAGTAATAAAGAGGAGAAACTCAAATGAACATGTTAGGGGAAATATTACATTTCTTCCTGATTGGACAGGAAGTTTTGATACTGATGAAAATAACTTAAAACAATGTACAGGACATCAATAATGAGTGTTATCAATTCAAAAACCAAGAGTATTCTGAAAAAATTGGAATGCTTTGAAATCTTATCACCCAAACAGAAAACAAACTTGGGGGCAAGTATTCTAAAGTTGAATGCTAAACAATCTTAAATTTTTATGTGGCATTACCAGCAAAGAGTTAGGACACTATAACAATTTTTTCTAAGTATCAACAATTTAAAAAATGTCAATCAATCACGCTGGAAAACACAACTGAATTATCTTTCTGCCCTCTGACTAGAAAGCAAAATTTAAAAATCATTGTCAAATATCTGTATTAAATCATCATGTATACCTTAAACACATACAATGTTAAATGTCAATTATATCTCAATAAAGCTGGGAAAAATTAAAATTAAATTTAAAAATCGTTGTCAAAACTATGCAGCTAAAAACTATAAGGATAGGAGTACCAATGAGGTACGTTGGTAATTAATTAAAATATTTTATTTTTCTCCTAGATCATATGGCTTTTGTTGTATCTGTCTGCTTTTTAACCTTTGTAATTTCATTTTTTTCCAATATAAATATTTACTTTCATACATAATTTGTACCCATTGTTTTGTGTTTTCTTAAAAAGAGCTCTAAAATTGTAAAATAGGCCCCACAAATCCTGGATCTGTCCCTGCCTCAAAGCCCCACTGTCTATTTCATGTATGTATGTTTGCTGTAGAAAAGACTAAAGCAAAATGTTCACAATGAAGTAAGGTTTGCCAAGGGGTGCTGCTGTTCAGAATCCTGAAAGGGTAAAAAGTAAAGATCAAATGAAACTTCCTCATGAAACTGGAAATGACCTTGGATCTCAGTAGATACATCCCTCTCCAAAAATACCAACAGCAACCCTTGCTGCCATGTTGATCCTCAGTTAATATCACAGAACACCATGTCTGAAGCCCTTTGCATAAACCATCTTGTTAAGATTGTGTTTCTACCTCTGAAACACATCATTTTTATTAAAGGATTACTACTGAAAAAAAAAAAAAAGAACATAGGAAAGTTAAACTATCAAGTCCCATTTTCCTAATTCTGAATCTTTGTTTCAGTTGGTGAAAATATGAAATTTTCACCAGTCTGCCCTTCAGTATTTTCAAAAATATTATTGGGTCCAGTTGTTTGGCAAGCCTATAAAATTTCCTTGGTTCTCACTCACACTTACTGTTATACCTCCTTACTTTTGTCTTCCTAAACTTCCTCTCCATTTCCTATATGATAAGACTTAGAGGATACCAACATGTACTAATGGCAAATTCATTCTGAATTCTTTTGTAAACATGAAATCCTTGGGGGATATATAAGAAAGGCTTAGAATATAAACTTTACTTGAAGCCAGCTGCTTATCATTTGCCCTGCCTTGAAACCCTTTAATCTCCAGGAATGAGCCAGTCTTTATCCCAGAGCAGCAAAAGACTCTCATATGTAAAACAATGAACACATATGAGTCCCTTGTTGATCTATTTCTCCAAGAGATTCAGTTAGTTCTTCCAGCAAAGAATCTTAAACTCACACTACTAAAAAGGACTCAAAGAGGTCATCTTCTGTACCAGACTGCCAAAAAGGGCTGCACTTAAAATAATCAAAACAGATAGTCATTGCTTCAGTTCTTAAAAATTTTATAGGACAGGAGTTTCTCTCAAAGGCAATTCTGCCTTAGTTTCAGAAGCCCTGTTGCTGAATGAAAATCTATAGTGCTTGCAAACTGATCAATACTCCCTCAACTGTAAGAACACTGTAAAGATGTCTACATTTGAAGAAATAACTGGCTCAAAGAATTAAGGTAATGTGTGTAACTCCCAATGGGAAGGTTTTACCCCCATGAAACATTTCATCAAATTAGGCATCAGAAATCACACTAGTTTATATGGAAAAGGAGCTCTTTATCCAACCCTTTAATTAATATCCTTATTAATTATCTACCAAATGGACTGCTAATCTATACAGATAAAGTTTTACTGGACTAAAAGGAAATCTCATAAACAAAGATTCCTTTTGATTTACCAGATATACAAAGGTTTTTTTAAGGTACAGAACTATACACATATAGAGTACAGGTGGAATTACTGGCCCTAAATCTGTACCCTGACTCACAACTAAACCCTTGCTATGGCCTCACGATGGGCTTGAGCCAATGGTACATGGCAGAAATAACAGTGAAATGATCTTTCCCAAATGTTGTTCTACGATTCCTCCATGCCTGCTCCCTGTGTTTCTGTCCTCTGGTGTGCACAACTCTGTTATTATGCCACCTGCATTCCCCTATTTTACAATTACTGATGGCTGTAAGATAGACACCAGTTTTATTTTCTCTTATTTGTCTAATAAGACAGTGTAAGGTATAAGGTATAAAAGAAGGTTTTGATAAAGAAATTTAAAAAAAGAAAGAAAAAGAATTTTCACAAGACAAATTAGTTTCAAAATAATTTCAATGGTAATAACCAAATTGATGTTCACCTCAACACAAGATCTTGAGGGAGTACATTTTTTTCCCTTTGCAACTCTAACACAATTGCACAAGACATATATGTTTATTTAATGGCTATCTTCCTATATTACTCAGGGTATTCCAAAAGAATAGAAATAATATCCAATAATGTGTGGAGAGAGAGAGAGAAGAAGGAAGGAAGGAAGGAAGGAAGGAAGGAAGGAAGGAAGGAAGGAAGGAAGGAAGGAAGGAAGGAAGGAAGCAAGCAAAGGGAAAGGAAAAGGAAAGGAAGAAACAGATTTTGGCTCATGCAACTGTGGAGGCTGGCAAGTCCTAAATCAGCAGAGTAGGCTAGTAGGCTGGAAACCCAAGGAAGTTAATATTTCATCTCAAGTCTAGAGGCAGAATTCCCACTTCTCAGAGGAACTCAGTCATTTGTCAATTAAAATCTTCAACTGATTGGATGAGGCCCACCCATACTATGGAGGGTGATCAGCTCTACTCAAAGTCTACTGTTTTAAATATTAACTCACCTAAAAAAATACCTTCACAGAAACATCTAGAATAATGTGTGACCAACTATCTGGGTACCATGACATAGCTAAGTTGACACATAAAATTAGCCATCATATCCATTCATCCATCTGTTCAACAAGCTTTTATTCAACGCTACCATGTGCGAAATAATGCACTAAGTGCTACTGGCACAGAAATGTTAGCTGTCACACTAAAATGGTTTTATTTACAACACGTAATGATGAGAGCTACATTTCATTGGCATACTTTTTGACCAACAACTTTTGTACATTTCTTAAAACTGTGTTATTATCTTCACATAAATTTCCGCAAGATTAATTAATTAACTAATGTGCTTAAGGAACACATTAACCAACATTGCTCTTAAGGTATAAATAAGAAAAACAGCTTGTAGTATATATTGCAAATCACAAACATGCTCTAGTTTGAATATATGTACATGAAACAGAAATACTTTATCTTCTTGCCACTATGATGCAAACCAAAGTCTAATTTTTAAGTAATTTATTTATAATTCTTTTGAATATAATGCCTTGAAGTAATTAATTCTTTTCTTGGCTAACAGAGCTTTGGAGAGCACAATTTTGCATGGGCAGAAAGGGCAAGAAACTGGTTATTTTAAAAAAGAGAAATGGTGACTTAAATGATCACCTAAACCATGGGGTGATTTTTATCATCCTTTTTTTCCCCTCAGGTTAGGAGGTTATTAACCTGTACCCCAGGGTGAGTGAGCACCAATTACATCAATGAGACACATAAATGAAATGCAACTTAAAAGTTACACATTCTGACAACATCAGAGGCCTATAACTATTTTTAATTTTAAAAAAGTGAAAAGTAAAAATATTTTCTCCATTTTAATTTTTGATGTACAGTGATGGGGGAAAGAAGCTGGATATATAAACCAATTACAGAAAAACAAAAGGTTTTTGTTTTTGTGTTTTCCTTCATTCCTCATTCTGCATACAACATTAGAATAAGTCCATTTTAAGATCATTCGAGTGGATATTCTCCTTTAATCCCTATTTTTTAAATGGCTTTCTTTGGGAAATTATTGCCTCCTCTGTTTCAAATTAGAATGGCATATCTAAGCACCATGCCTGAGCTTCACAAACATTTTACTAGTAAAGGACAAAAGCAATTGTACCAATTTTCACAGTGATGTAATTTCAGAAGCCCTGGCTTTTCAATCACTTTACTATAAAGAATACTTCCCCCTGGATAATCAGTCCTACAGTCTATGAAAGTCTTGCAGATTCCTGGACCTGCCTCTTATAAGCTACATGACCTTGGACACAGACTTTATCCTCTCCCTGTGTCAGTTTCCTCATCTATAAAGTGGACAAATTAAGTTGTTATAAAAAAAAATAAATGAGTTAAGATTTATAAAGCATTTAGAACAGTGCCTAGTACATAATACGTACTACATTTTATTGCAATTTTTTTATTTCACAAGTTAAGGTCAAAACTAATTACCTACAATGGTAACTTGCATTATAAAGAAATGTTTGTTAATTAACTTCCTTTCCTTATTACACTTCCCAAATGTCTGCTCAGCCTCAGAGTCTGCTTCTAGGGAACCCCAAAACAAGCCAATTGATAACGACATCTTAGAAAACTCCACAGTAAAGGAAAGGTTTTAGATCATCTTAGTGATGCTAGTATAATCAAAACTCATTGGGAAAAGCAGAAAACAATTTGATAATATGTTTGGATCTTAACCTTTACTATCCGTGTGGACTGGCCTTTAAAATTAGTAAGGAAAGATGAGCTAGTCATTGTAACAACTAGCTGGCCATCAGAGTTGGGGGCGGTAACTAAATTAGATCTCCTACCGCATACCAATAAAATGCCAAATATGTCACTTTGCTGTGGAAGAGGCCTTCTAACGTCAGAAACCTCATCCCTATAACACTAGGTCAGCTGCCAGGCTTCCCACCTGCAATGAAAATGAGGGGATGGAATGAACAAAAATTGTGAATGTTGAAGCTATAAGATTTGAAAACTGTACATGGAAAACCTGAGATAAGGCGTTTCAGCAGAGTTTCTGACCTTGATCCTGGGTAACAGATTAAACAACGTGTATACCATCATCTCTGACCATTTCATTCTCATGTTTCTAAACCTTCCATGTCTCTCTACTATCAAATGAAGTACAAAAATGTACAAAATCCTTTAGCTAAATATTGTGATAGTCAAGATCCTAATCTGCCTTCTTGTATCCTTATTATTAATGTTCCCCTAAGTTTCTCTTACCTGTCAATCATGCTGACCTCTGCATTGTCCTACACACACACACACACACACACACACACACACAGCCTCTCTTACCCTGCCTAGACTTGAGCGCATCCTCTACCTAGAGAGTTTTTCCTTTCCCATTCCAAATTCATCTCAGAGCCAGATTCTCCCACATACAGTGGGATGCTGGTAAGTGTTTAACAATTAGCTTTGTGTGGAGGAACCCCAAGTTGTAGAGTTTGCCAATTTCTGTGGTGTAAATACTCCTACTCTGGGCGATTTCAAGCTCTTAAGATGACATCAGCCAGCAGGCAAAATTCCTAAAAATGTAATAAGAAGCTGCAGAGAGGCAATACAAACTAATTGCAGCATAACACCTTTTCTAAACTGCCCCTCCATGTCCCAGTTCCCCAATCCACCTACCAAATATAATTTGTGCCCCACTAACCTTCTCTCTCCTTACAGCACTCTGTATTTGACTTGCATTTTTCTCATCATGTATTTCATTAAGAACTGGCTATGTATCCCCTCTATGGATGTGAGGTAAAACTATTTGAGGACAAGTTCATTGTTTTATTCCTTGTTAAAACCTCCACAGAATTTGAGCAAGGGAGCCTGGATAATGAAGTTCTAAAGCATCAACTTTCCAGGGTCCAGAGCAAGATGGAGCAGAAAAACAAAAGTTCATAGAGAATATTTGGGAAGAGTTTTTACCCACTCAGAAGAAATGGTATGAAATTTATGTTTTAGTAGGAAAGAACTGACAGCCTGTTCCATTGAATTATTGATACTAGTTGTCTCCCCAATATAGAGGAGAGTCACAGAAGAGATTAAAGCTAACTCCAGCACATTTGCTTCCTGCTTTCTATTTTTTACACATAGCATGCCATCAGGACCTCACCTCCCAAGTCAATGTCTGTCCTATAGAAAATGATTCCCATTCTATCTCCCTACCCTCTAAGAACGTGTTGCCCACTAAAAACATGAAATCACTGAGGGTAAGGATAATGTCTTTTTTGTTTTTATGATCCCCAGGGCCAGTCTAGTGTTTGGTACCCAGCCAGTATTCAATGAAGGTATAGTGAGTCAGAAAAATAATGTTTTCAGCCAAAAAAGGAAATGGATTTAGAATAACAGTAGACTTGGTATTAATTCACATAATATCATTTTCAATTGAGCCAAATTTAGACTCTTATCCAAAAGATAGACTATAGTACTAAGGACACCTGATTGCCCCCAGACTTGAAGATACATGAATTCTCTGTGTGCTTGTTATTAGGATTTTAGGCAAGGCTCAAATACCATTTATTCATTCCCTCATTCTGCCAATACTTACCTACTACGTTTACATGCCAAACATTGAGCACATTTCTTCATAGTTAACACTCAATTTGTATCCAATGCAAAAGAAAACAAGAAAGTGAGTGCCCTGGGATACGAGGCATGACAAAATCACAACCTTAGAGAAAGTACCTGCTTCCAAATGCTCACTCAAAACATAAAACCCACATAGTCTCTGATTTTCCTAAACTATAAACTTTTGAATTAAACTCAAAGAGAACTGTTACTAGAAGGTTTGTGAACACTAATAGTATGGTATTAAAAATATTTTAAGAATAGACCTAAGGAGAGAATGAGCTCAAAGGGCTTGCTCGAAAAATCCAAGAAGGTGTTTTCTAGATTTCTCAGAAAGTCCTTCTGTTATACAACCTAAAACTTTTTGGTATTTAATGGGGGGTGGGGTGGTTACCTGCCAGTCACAAACACTTGTCTGTGATAGCAAATAAGATACTCAATTCATCAATAAGTACTATCACCTTTATTGACAGAACATGTGCCTTATCTAACCACTTCTCACCATCTCCATTGCTGTCACCCTGGTTAAGTTTCCATCATCTCTTTCCAGACTATCATAACAGCCTCCTAACAGAGCAGTCAAAGTCACCTTTCTAAAGTAGAAATCAAACTTCATTCAGCCCTTGCTCAAATTCCAATGGCTTCTCCAGATAAAGGGAGTCTCCAAAATCACTCTCATTCTGACAGCAACCACATATTTCAGGGATCCTCCAAGATCACCCATACTTTTGACACCAATTGCAAGTTTGGGGGTTCCCTAGACCGCTCAAATTGTATAATTCACTAGAAAAAAAAATCACAGAACTCACGAAAAGCTGTTATATTCACGGTTATGGGTTTATTACAGTGAAAAGACATAGATTAAAATGACCCAAGTAAAAAACATGGAGTACAAAGTTCAGGAGAGTTCCACACACAAAGCTTCCAGTTATCCTTTCCCAGTAGAGTCATGTACAAAACAAGTTTTCCCAGCAATGATGGGTGACAGTCATCATGGAGTATTACCACAGAAGCTCACCCAAGTCTTGGCATCTAGAGTTTTTACTGGGGCTCGGTCACCTAGACATGGTTGATTTCTCATGTGACTAATCTTTAGTCTCCAATCCCTCCGAAGATTGAACTAGCACAACATGGTACAAGCTACCACCATAAATCACATTGCTAGGATAGCCAGTGTGGCTCAAGACCCCTAGGTAAATAAAGACATGCTTATAAGGCAGAGTATTCTAAGGAGCTCTCAAGAGCTGAGGGAAAGGCCAGGTATCTCATTAGGTAAAGTTAATTGTTCTCAATAGATCTTAGAGTAAAAACTGATCCCAGCCTGCAAAGTCAAATAAGATGTGACCCTTACCTGCCTTTCCTACATCTCCATTTCCCCGTCATTTAATCTGCTCCAATCACATCTGCCTTCTTTCAGTTCCTGGGACACACTCAGCCCCAACCCAGGGCTATTGCTCTTGCTGTTCCTTCTGTCTAGGTGCCCTTCCCCAGATCCTCATACAGTTGCCTGCTGCTCATCAAATTAAATGCCACATCCTCAGAGAGGCCCTAGCAAAGCAGCTGCAACCTGCCTCCAGACACATGCATGAAAATATGCACAGAGCACACACAATATATATGTGTGTGCTGCATGCATGCATACACCACACATATGTACACAAAATATACATACACATACACACACACACATGCCCATTCTGCCATGTTACTGTTTTCTTTATAGCATTTTTCAGAACCTCAATTATATTTATTACTTGTTTATTTATTGCCTCTCTATTGTTTATAAGCTCCATCTTATTCACCAATCTCTTCCGAGTATACAGATTGGTACCTAATATCCAGTATGTATTCAAAGATATCTGTGGACTGAATATGTGTCTGATATTAGACAGGTATAGACACAAAGAATTATTACTTGCTTGAACTGGTTTCAGATCAAGTGTATACTTACAGCATTAAGAACAAGTCTTTTTCTTAGAAAACAAGAGACTAGACATCATATGCCATTTATAATTAACCAAGGGAAACCACTAACAGGAATATATGGAATGTAATCAGAATGTAATCAGAATGAATCTTATTTTCCCATGTGGATTGTTAAATTTGTATCATTATTTTGTGGATATACATTATGCTGGTGACTTAACTGTATCAAGTTATCAGGAAAAGAAAATACAAGATGCCAGGCTGGATTCAGGAGAGCAAAGGTGAATCTCCTTACTTTTTCTTCCATATCAGAAAATCTGAGTTCCTACTCAATGTTGCCCAATGAAAAACTGATAGTTCAGCAATTTAAAAGGAATTAGCTATTGAAGGGGAACAGAAGAGGCAGAATAATAGGCAGTCCCAAAATGTGTCTCATCAGCATGTGGATTACATTGAGCTGAACACAATTCAATTCGAACTGCCTAAAAGAATTTAGACAGAGGGCCTGGTCCAGGAAAAGAACTATCACCAGAGGTAAGTAAAAGGACTATGGGCTAGGTGTGGCAGGCTGGGGGTAGCTCAGCAGGGCTTGTATGTTCAAATTTCCATGTCAAGCATTTGTTGATCAAACATTTGCTCTTCTCATCTTCCTTGAATTGTCTTCCTTTCTTTTGGTTCCCACTTCTCCTTAACTCAGGATGGCATATAAACCTCAATTACCTGACTGTCATGGAGCCTCTCATGCCTACATGAGGCTCCCGTACACACGAAATTAAATTTGTTTTTCTCCTGATCACCTGCATCAATTAAATATCAAACCAAAAGAATCTAAGAAGGTAGAAAAAAATTTTTGGCCCCTACAACACTATCAAGCCAAGCCATAAAAGACATGAACAAATCTTAAATGCATACTGCTAAATGTAAGAAGCCAATCTTAAAAGGCCACCCACTGTATGATTCCAACTATATGACATTCTGGAAAAGGCAAAACTATGGAGCCAGTAAAAATAACAGTGGCTGCAAGAGGTCTAGTGTGCAGGGAGTTGGGTGGAGCACAGGGCAGTCAAACTGTTTAATATGACACTGTAATGGTGGGTACCTGTCATTACATATTTGTCAAAATCCATAGAATGTGCATGGGGCTTAAGAACAGGCCTCCCCAAAATGTGCCACTTTGGTTTGTGAATTATTTTGAACTAAAGGCAATTGAGATCTTGCAGACTTATGAGAAACTTACTTCTCCTTAAAGATTTTAAATTAGAGGCCTTGTCCATAGTAACAGTTATCACCAGAAATAACTTTTTATGATCTATCTATAGGGTAGGGCAATTGCTGGACATCTTCTAATTACTGAAAATCTACTCTTCGTAGCATCCTGCAAATGACCTTTCTCTCTGAAGCCCCAAGGGTTCCTCGCCTCAAAATGTTATATACTCCTGATTTTCCCTTTCTGTCTCTGACCTCTCTGTATGTGGGGTTTCCATACATACTCATGTAATTAATATGGTTTTCTATTGATAATCTGTCTAATATAGATTCAATTATTAGATCAGCTGAAAGAACACTGAAGGACTGAGGAAGGTTTGTTCCTTCCCCACATGCTCAACACCAAAAGTAAGCCCTAATGTAAACTGTGGACTTCAGTGAATAATGGCGTACAACATTCGCTCATCGATTGTAATAAATGTACCACACCAAGTCAAGTTGTTAACAGGGGAAACTGGGCCGGGGGAGGGAAGAAGGGAGCATATGAGAACTCTGCAATTCCCCTTCAATTTTTTGTAAACTCAAAACTGCTCCAAAAAAGTAAAGCCTATTAATTAAAAAAAAAAATGTACAAGGTGCATTTCTTTTCATGGTAATTTGAGAAGCTATTTCCACAACTCTAAATGTATTAAGATATACTGAGTCTTACATATATTTTAGTTAATTACAAACTTTTACCATCACATTTTTAGATTCTATGTAACAGATGGTGAAAATGTCTATTCTGAATGCCTAAAAATATTTCTGTTCAAGAATAGTGGCTATTATCCAGCAAATCCACCCAAGAGTTGGCATATCTAGGGTAGGGTAGGAGAGGGGGCCACACACCAGGAAATGGAGGAAAACTGAAAGCAAATCCTCAGGGTGCTAACAAGAATAGAAGCAACTCCTAGAGGAATTAAAAGTAACCCCCACCAGGAACCTAGGGAAATCATCTATACAAGAAAGAAACGACTTGTTTGAAATTCATTCACACTGGCAGGGTCAATAGAAAAATTTTAATGTAAATAACAGGAGACTTTAAATGTGTGTTTGCTGAATGCTGAAGCATTGGGGGCAGAAACTAAGCAAAGGTTTCTGCAGTAGCCAAATGTTGCCTCTTATCACAGCAGAACGGCCATTAAAAAAAGAATCCTGAGAATATCATGAATGTTGATGGAGGCCAATCAGATATCCTTGCGAGAGATTTTTAAAGATTTTTCCCCCTATTTTCCGGGTAGTCCATATGGACTGGAAAAGATTTGGGGGAGCAATAATTTGCCATTGTCTTAACCTCAGAGTAAAAGTAAAATTTAAAGGGATTAATGTGGCTTTTTTCCCCTCTCAGGAGTATCTTCACCTTTATGCAGCCAACCTTTCGTTCCTCATCAGCAAGCTGGGGACAGTAATTCAGGAAACAATGGCAGCAGCACCACAGCACTGTGGGTTTAATGCTATTTCTGTCTCTATAAAATCTTCAATAATTTGTTTACGACTTCCAAAATTCAACAATAGTGTGCAAATGCAGTTCCACTTATGTTAATGTGCGCTTCCTTCTCGCATATCAGATTCTGAATAAAAATTAGGCAAGTACTCTGTTTTGAAAATATATAAGATGTGAACTTGCTGGAAAGAAGAAAAAAAAACCTCCAAATGCACTATCCTATCAACCACATTTTTTTAACTTAATAACTTAAGTGAACTGTTAGTGAAATTACAACCTGCTTGTGACACAATAAATTTACAACAAAATTCATTCCATAAATTATTCAATTCTGTGACTGCAGTCAAGGAGAGAAATATCACCAGGAGCAGTGGATTAGCATGTGAAAGGAAAAACCCGTCTCCCCACCGAAACAATCACTGTCAAAGCCTCCTATTGGAGTTTTGTAAAAATTACCATTAAGAACACACGGTTAAGTCTTTGTAGTTCCTATAAAAGGGCTAAGTATTTGATTTACATTAGATGCATTTGTTCTTTCTTCAACTGTCTCTTTCGCCTACAAACCATAACTGCCTCAATAAATGCTTGCTCAATCAAGTGTGCATTAAAACAAAAGATTTTAACTTTAATAAAAGTGATGAATCAGGGCCAAAAGTTAACTTTTCCTTCCTCTGTATATCTTGCTATAAAGTAAGCAAAGCAGAAATTTATATCTGCTGTTCCACAGGGGAATACTACAGGTTTCTACTGTGTGGTTGGTCATATTTGTAGATTTGTGCATAAATCATTTGAGACCGAAGTTGCAGAGCAAAAGGATTTCAACCAAACTACATTTGTAAACATGTTCTATAGGCAACATATCTATGTAAATAGGACTGTCAACTTTCCACCAACTCAATGATTGAAAGATGGTGCTAGTGGACTAAGGAAAGAGTTCTAGAATCAAGATGGTTTCCTGAAATATGGAAAACAAATCCCCAGCTGTTGGTATTGTTAGCCAACTATTAGAGACCTTTCTTGCCCTACATGGTAGCTGCTCTTCAATAAACCAAAGAAGTAGATGCTGCCTGCCACCTTTTTTCTTAAAACAAGAATGTGGCTGTCTTCACATATCAATACTTATAATAGTTTTCATTTCAACAGATGCTTTGAAATTTGTTTTTCTTTAGGGATTACTCTTTTTCTCATAAGTAATGTGTGGTATGCAGAATAATGGCCCCCCAAAGATGTCCATGTTTTATTTCCCAAAGCCTGTGAATATATTATATTACCTGCCAAAGTAGAACTAAGGTTACAGATTGAACTGAGGCTGCTAATCAGCTGACCTTAACATAGGGAGATTACCCTGGATTATTCAGGTGGGCTGTATTAAAAACAAGTCCACAGCTCAAAATGGAGTCATTTAAATGAAGCCCCACATCACTTAACTGAGATTGAATTAGTTTAAACTCTTCCAGAAATGGAATCTTAAACCTGTTCATCATGAATCACCTGATCAGTGCTAGGTAAGTAATCTGCCTGATAGACCTCTGCCATCCCCTAAAGGAAGGTAACTTTGCAATAACTAGCCCTTTTTTTGCCTATTATAACTTCCTTGTTCCTGCTTATTTTTGCATATGACTTTCATTTTTGTATAGCTCCTTGGAGCTCCTCTCTATCTTCTAAATTGGATTCTGCCTTATGCAAATCAATTTTTGCTGAAATAAACTCTTAAAATTGTTAACATGCCTTAGTTTATCTTGTAATCACAAGATAAACATCCCAAAATAATCACCAGAGAAGACGGAGACAAAAGAGGCTACCAAAGTGATGTGATATGAGAAAGACTGTCCCAGCAATGGCTGGCTTTACAGAGAGAAGGGGCCATGAGCCAAAGAATATGGGTGGCCTTTAGAGGGTGGAAAGGGCAAGGAAACAAATCATCCTCTGGAGTCTCCAGAAGGAACACAGCCCTGCTGACACCTTGATCTTAATCCAATGAGACCCATTTCAGAGTTCTGACTTTTGGAACTATAAGATACTAAATTTGTATTATTTTCAACTCTCAAGTCTGCAGTAATTTATTAAAAGCAGCAGTAGGAACTTAATACAGTGTTTAAATAATACTGTCTACTCTGAAATGCAAATGATGTGTACAAAAGAAAAGAATTCTGCCAATTGTTAGTGTTTATTCATAATTAAAATCACAAAAGGAAAGGTCTAAAGATTAATTTTCTATAACTCTCTTTAAAATTACATAGGAAGGAATACTTTAGATGAGTACTTATGTTTTAGTTGCTATTATCTTTCTTTCATTTATCAGAAAGATTCTGTAGTCTTTATGGATATATCTTCCACCTATAGTGGAATACTTCACCCGTCTACAGCTAATCTTTCTTTAAAGAATGCCTATTTCTCATCTATTGTCTGATTCTCCAAAATCATCAGTTACTACCTGGCATTTGGTTTGCACTTTGATACACAGAAGACTTCTTAAAAGATCATCTCTACTTGTAAGGGTAAATTCTTATTAGATGTGTAGGGAAGGAAAAACTGTAAGGGGTGGGCTGGGCCTGAAAATTCAACTGACAAAGACAGATTAACAAGATAGAGGCATGCAACTTTATTTCATATAAGGTTTGCGTTATACTGGAACCTTCATAAGGAAATGAAGAACCGAGGAGTAGTTAAGCCTGAGCATTTTCATACTAGGTTTGATGAAGAGTGGAAAAACGTGATAGGACCAAAAAAAAAAAAAAAAAGAGTATGAGCTAAAAGTAGTAACTGAGGAAACTTAGCCAGGTCTGTGTGTTTGGACTTCTCAGTGTGCCACCACCTTCGGAGACAAGGATGTTTATTTCCTCTGTGTATAGGAAGAGCATCTCTCACCTGAGGATCTATGACCTGCTTCAGGGAAGAAGGGGAAGGTGAAAAGGTCATTATTACACCTGCTGTTTCTCAATCCTTCGGCTTATAATATTCAGTATGCCAAAGTACCATGTTTCAGGATAGCATGTCCTGAATCCTGTCAATTGTCCAGCATAAAAGAAAACAGACACAGAAATACAGAATGAAAGAGCTAAAAGAAACTCTGTGATCCGGTTTAACCTCATCTTATCAGAAAAGCAATCAAGATCCAAAAGGTAGAATTTTCTCCTAAGATCACACGGTCTGGAGAAAAAGTTGCTTAGAATATAGGCTCAAACCTCTTTCATTTTTTTAATTAAATTTATTGGGGTGACATTGGCTAATAAAATTATATAGGCTTCAAGTGTACCTTTCAATAATGCATGCATCACATGTATATTGCATTTTGTGTACCACCCCAAGTCAAATCTCCTTTAGTCACCATATATTTGACCCCCTTTACCCTTATCTACCTTCCCCCTCCTCATATCCCTCTGATAACCACTATATATTATCCATTTCTATGAGTTTTGTTTGTCTTCTTCGTTTGCTACTTTCAGTTTTATATCCCACCAGACCTCTTTCCATAATACATAATGCTGCCTAATATGGGATATTCAAATTCATTCCTTCATTCATCCAATGAATATTTGTTGAGCACCTCACTTTGTGTTGGACACTGCTTTAGGCATTGGTTGTACAGTGGGGAACAAGAGAAATAACTACGTAGTAGCTATGTAGTTACCTATATAACAGAGTTAACTATGCTAACTATACAGGCACTGATTAGTTAGTAATCCAATGGAAGGAAACAGACAATACTAAATAAATAAGCAAACATATAAATAACAAGTGCTATAATGAAAATGTAACTGGCTAATATGATAGAAAAGACTGGCTGATCTGCAGAGGACTCTGAAAAAGTCTGTATGGTAAGAAAGAGCCAAGCAGGGTGGGGAAAGAGCATTGCAAGCAGAGGGTAAAGCTAGTGCCAAGTCTGTAAAGCAGGAACTAATTTGACCTTTTGGAGGAATGTCGTGAAGGCCAGTGTGGCAGGAACCTTGTAATGAGGTAGAGATAGAGAGATGGTAGAAAGGTAGGTAAGGGACAGATCAAGTTCTGGAATCTCTTTGTACTGCATGTGGCTATATCTGTCTATATTTACATTTGAGTTGACTTCCATGTTGTAATGTGAAATGTTCACAAGGACAAATTTAATACACAAAGCACCTAATATTACCAAGTAAATATGAACTTAAACCTGTCCCCCCTGCTTCATGGAGAAGGCTTGGGTTCAAAAAAATCAAATCAACAAAGTATTAAGTGGATTGCTGGCACTAATCAATGACATTTTGTTAGGTTTTATCAAGTGGAGGCTCACAAGGGCCTTCAAGATAAAGATGAAATAATTTCAACTAAAGGAAGCCAGACATTTCCTAGCACAGGGGAAACTTATTAGGGTTCTTAAGCACACCTATATGCCAGGCACTCTAGTAGATTTCACCTACATTATCACTGTTAATGCCCCACTAAACAATTTAATGTCAGAAGCACTTAGATGTGAACTGATTGGCTCAAGACTGCATACTTAGAGGAAGTATGGAAACTGATACATTGGTCTGCCAGACCCCAAAAGGTCATACTTCCCCCCATTTTGCCATCTGCCACTCACATTAACTAAAAACTACCTTGTGTAATTCACCTCATTTCTAAACAACTCATTCTTTACTTGTATTCAAAGACAGGTGGGACCAGACGAGCTCAAAAATGCCTCTCCTCTAATATTCTGTGATTCCATGGTTCTATTAATTGGCAGGAATGATCCTCCCCATTCTTGCAGCCCTTTGCACCTAGAAGGCTGCTACCTAGCAATCAGAAATGTTTCCTTTCATCTAGAACAGGAGTTCCCAACTCCTGTGCCATAGACTGGTACCACTCCATGGCCTTCCAGAAACCAGGCCGCACAGCAGAAGGTGGGCAACACAACACGCGAGCCAGTGAAGCTTCATCTGTATTTGCAGCCACTCCCCAGCACAGCATCACTGCCTAAGCTCCATCTCAGACCTTTGGGCATTAGAATCTCATAGGAGCACTGGTCCCTGGTGCCATAAAGGCTGGGAACTGCTGATATAGAAGTCAGGTTCTTGCCTCCACTGGAGAAACCAAACTGAGAAACGCCTGAGAAAGCAAACCTACCTCCCCCTGCTGGTAAAGGGGGAAAAATAACAAGGGTCTGTACTAGCTGACGTTTAGCTCCGATTATTTCCTTCTCACCAAATGAATATCAACCTCCAAATCCATGAGAGATCAACCTCAACAATGTTTGTGTGAAGACACCATTATGAGGAAATTGCATTCACAGATGAACGTTAAGTATAGCTCTCAGCAACTTGATCTGCAAGTGTCAATACTTTCCCTCTCTGTACTGGGCTCACTTTCAGTTCAAAGTAAAATGAAAAACACAATATTTGCTTCTAAGAAGCACAATCTATTTATGGGGAGTAAAGTTCTCTGCCTTAGAGACTTCTCTACTGAAAAATAAAAGATTCAATGGCATATCATAACTAAGCCAGTTAAGTTTCAAGCTTTGACAGGTAGTTCATCTTCTCTTTGAATACTACATAAATTAGATTTAATTTAATGCCATGGAGCAATAATTAAATATTTGAATGTAAAGAGTCATTATTTTTAATATTAAATTATCAAGAATAAAATGCATCATAATTAAAGAGTCAGTTTGGGCTATGCCACAAGGCAAATATTATGACTAAAAAGATCCAGCGTCCCTCCTATATGGTACTTTCCTTTACACGTAGAACTGTTTTTCTGTACTCTGGGAAAATCATCTGACTGTTCTGAGCCACCATTTGTAGCAGACAGTGCTGTTTTTGCCTGCCTAGCATTTTTTCATCTCAATTTTCTTTTAGAAATCACTCCGGTCCAATCCTGTGTGCCTGTGGTTTAGGAGTAGCTGACTCTACCTCCAGGTCCAGAAACAATTACATGATCCATTTCTTGCGAACAGCCTATTCCATTCTCCTAAGAACAGTGATGCGCACATGTCTAATTGGTGTTAATCCCCAGTTTGTTGGAGACTCTAAGATAAAGATGGTCTCCTTCTCCTGGGAAAGGCATTATCAGCCTGGAACTGCTGAGAGCCATCCTGCCAACACAGGTGGGAGCTTGCTTGAGAAAAGACCAACACAAGAAAACAGAAAGAGGCAAAAAAAAGTTTGTTAAATCTTAGTGACCCAACTTGAACTCTGAATCCAACTGTGCTTGAAGCCTATGTGGATTTTTTCAGGTAATTGAGCCATACGTTTCTTTTTTTGCTTAAGTTAGTCTAGGCTATGTTTTCCATTACTTGCAACCAAAAATAGTTTAATATTCCATTTCATACTACAATGTTAACATAATATCCTTTGATTACAAAAATTCTGTGAAAGTCTACCAAGTGTGTCCATAGAATAGAAACACAAAGTCTTAGAGAGCCAGTGGGAATCTTTTTCTACCTAAAGAAAATGTGTTTATAGAATTACTTACAAAGAACTACACAAGAGTATCTACAATCTACAAGAGTATCTATCTCTAGCAGCAGAAGAAAATTTCAGCAACATGTTTTTGAAAAAATAAGCTCCTCTAACCCATTCTTCATTTTTATTTTAGGTCACCAAATTATGTGTACATATAATACATTGTCCCATGTAAGAATAAAAAAGCCTCCCCACTTGACCATGTATGCTTTGTCTTTAAATAATTACACAGTATGGCAAAATTTGTTATTCATTCCAGGGAAAAAGTGTTACAGGTCAGTAATCATTAGTAAATTTAATCATAAAAGCAGTGTGAATCTGGAGACCTTAACAAGTATTGAGATCACAGTCCATGTGAAAAATAGATGATCGAGAAATAAAAGCCAGTACACAGTGCCATGAAGGCAAATATCATGTAGTCCATCCAGGGGTATTTTTAAGGAGACAGTGAAGAGAACAGATGGGAAATCAGTGAACATAATTGTACTGGTGTTCGCAGTAACATTAAATAGACCAAGAGATGACATTAATGACTTCATGCATTTATTAGGAAGTGTCTATTCTCCAAAAATCCCAAAGCACTTTGCCAACTCTTGGGTGAAATGTTGATGGTCGTAAGTGATATTGAAAGGCATGATTCATATTGTTACCATATTACTGACTTAAAGCACTCAGGTTCTGAGAAGTCAGACCTGTAGAGGCATTGTTGTAGAATATTTCTGATGAGGTAGTAAAAGACAACTATTGAAATAAAATGGAGAAAAAGAAAGTATCAACCCACCAAATATAGAAATCTATTTTGTTCAATTATTATGGTGTATAAATGATCTAAAGTTTAAAAAGTACTACAATCACATGTTCCTGTAGTGACTACAGGGAACTTCTACTATTTAAGAAACACTATTTTTATAGGGTAACATTAGAGAGCTTATGATATTAAATTGCCACAAGATTGGATTCCCAGAGTTTACTCTGGGGTAAAAAATAACATATGAATTTGTGAAGAAAACCTCATAGGGGGAAATGTAATTACCATAAAGATATATGATCAAACTTCCATGAAACAAATGTGAGCTACTATGTTTATCCTGTGGTTCAGAGTAGAAGGAATGTAGGACTCCTGAACAGGAAATTGTTTACTTGCCCACCAATTTTCTGGGGCCCATTTTGGAACCACCTTATAGAAAATGAAATGGAAAAGCTATGTGACAAGATTGAAATGATGAAATCCTGATATTTCTGCTATGAGGGAAGATTGGAAGTGATGCTCAATGGAGAAAGATGGCTAAAATGGATATAAATAACGTTATTATTAAGATGCACAAGAGTATAGTGAAAGGAAGGGCCATTACCAAGGAGGGGCATTAAAGGTAATGTGTAAGAAGAGTCCAAGTTTGAAATAGCATGAGTATCAAATTCAATGAGTTTATCAAAGCCTAGATTTTAATAGTCTGTCAATCAACTTAGCTTTATGAATATTTTATACTATCTTATGCATTGCTTTGTAAAATTTTTAAATTAATATTTCAAAATTAAAACCAGTGGGCCTTATGTAATTTAGAAACCACACTGCTCTTCGGCTACTAGCTATTATAATTGGTGATTATGTGATTAATCTTTGAAACACCTATGAAACATGTATTACATTCTCACAGTCTAGGCACATACTTAAATTCTATTAAAGTATATTAAAAGCTACTATCTATAAATTAGCAATAGAACACATTTCCAAGGGCAATGAAAACTCAAAGAAAGTATCATCGATTCTAGAAACTGAATTCTCAAATTATGAGAAGATTTTTAAATCATTGTTAAGAAATAGTTTGTGAATACTGTTGGAGAAGAACAAACTTAATAATACCTCTATATTTTCTGATAGTCTTGATAAAGGGGCATGTCAACCATACACATCCATAAGGGAAGACCCTTATGCATAGGGAAGACAAATCCAAAGAGTCAGTTATAGTCCATTCAGGATTCAGAGATTAGGTCCAGCTCCAGTCACTCATTCACTTTGCTCTCCTAATCTTGAGCCTCCTTGGACCAGGTGTCAATTTCAAACCCAGGCATGCCCATAATTTTTACCCCTAAATTCTTTCATGTTTGTCCAGGTGATTAGACTGGCCTTCTATCTTTGCACCACCATGAGCCACGCTGAGCACTACCCTGTCTCCAAATGTCTGTTAGAAGCCTGGACACCATGACTGGTTCTCAATAGTCCCTCTCCCTAAAGCCAAGACCTGCTTTCCACACTCCCAGCATTGGCTCTGGTTCTACATCAAAAGATGCCCCTTGAAATCAAGACATGAAAAGTGGCCAGGAACATTCTGGACGGAAAGCTCAGCACGAGAAATCCTTGGACATTGTAGGGGCTCAACATACTCAAGGAATTCCCCAGAGATCACATAGCCCATTTAGTAAAGCAACCTCTTAAAAAAATATATCTCTAACCTGCACCACCTATACTCACAGATCTGACAATAAAATTTGATGTTTGAAATCCCCAGGAATGCAGCATTATATTACATTATAAATACACTTTCTAAAGCAAAAACATAAGCTCCTGTATTTTTTTGAAAGAACTTTAACCACAAGAATTTAAACAAATTGGGTAGGGGATTTTTGTTTTTCTTTTTCTGTTTTTCTTTTTAGTGGTTGTTGCTTTTATTAGGAAGATGCATGTCCACTTTCTGAGCATTCTGATTAATTGTGGCTTAAATATGTTAATATGTTACAGTTATCTATTGCTGAATAATAAACCATCAAAAACTTGTGTACCAAAAAACAAAAACAAAAACAAAGAAACAGGGAATCTCCAGTATAAAGAAGAACACATAACCAATAATCACTAAACATTTTAGGAAAACCAACACCACAAAAAAAAAGTATCAAACAGGGGAAGGATTGACACATGAAGAAAATGAAACCTTCATACATTGATTGCTGTGGGATAGTAAAATTAAGCGGCCACTCTGTAAAGTAATATGACAGTTTCTCAAAATGTTAAACATATAAGTAATATAGGACGCAGCAATTCCACTCGGAGGTATATAAACAACAGAACTGAAAATATATGTCTACACAAAAACATACATGAATATTCATAGCAACATTATTCATAATAGCCAAATGTCCATCAACTGATGAGTGGATAAATAAAATGCAGTATATTCTACTATTCATCAATAAAGAGGAATAAAATTCTGATACATGCTATAATATAAATGAGCCTTGAAAACATTATGCTAAGTGAAAGAAGCCAGTTACAAAAGGCCACATATTGTATGATCCTATTTATATGGAAATATCCACAATAGGCAAATCTAGAGACAGAAAGTAGATTTGTGGTCGCCAGGAGCTGTTGGGAGGAAAAAATGGGGAGTGACTGCTAATGGGTACAGGGTTTCTTTTGGAGTAAAGAAAATGTTCTGAAATTAGATAGTGGTTGTTTCTGGAAAAGGCTGTGTATGCATGCAAAGTGGCCCCCAAATGTGGAAGGAGGCGAGAGGCCAAAGAACTATGCAGACAAGTCCAGCTCATCAGTTTAAAGAATTTTAACATGACACTTAAAGAAACGCAGTCCTAGGTGTCATTAGGACAAAAATGGATCCCGCACCATTCACCACCGCAACCTGCTCCCCGCCCCTGCCCAAGAGCATTTGTTTTATACCCCTCTAAGAAATGGATCTACATATTCCAAAAGAAATACAGTGGTGATCCAGGGGAACAAAGGGACCCGCTATCAGGGGCCCTGGCACCAGAGTGAGTTAAACATTGAGGGTGCCTTGCCCCAGAGGAAGGGCTAAATGGAGGAGGTAGGATTAATGGTAGTTTGTGATTAAAACTAAGACTCTGTGCTATTCCAGAGTCCACCCCAGGGAGGTGGGGAGGGAAGGCAGACAAGGGTTCAAGCAGATTAGTTTTAAAATGGAGTCAACTTAAGATGAAGTCAGCTTTGTCCACATAGTGATGATAACTGTCCAGTTTAATAAATATACTAAAACCTACTGAACTGTACACTTCAAAGGGGCGGATTTTTTTATGAGATATGTGAATTGTATATCAATAAAGCTATGATAAACATATATATACATATATACACATATGAATTTATAAATATATGTATGATAGGAAATTGCATCCATAAAACAATAGTAGGCAGTTATGAGGAAAATAAATTAGAGATAAGGTAAAGAAATTTGAAAAACTGTCACTAAAACAAGTAGGTCAATGAAACAGAATAGAGAGCCCAGAAATAGACCCATATAAGTATAGTCAACTGATTTTGACAAAGGAACAAAGGCAATACAATAGAGCAAAGAGCATCTCTTCAATAAATGGTGCTGGAATAATAACACCTACATGCAAAAAAAATGAATATAGACACAGACATTATACCCTTCACAAAAATTAACTCGGATTGGATCACATACCTTGAATGAGAAATTATAAAATTTCTAAAAGATAACAGAGGAGAAAACCTAGATGACTTTGGATATGGCAATGGCTTTTGAGATACAACATCAAAGACAAAATCCATGAAAGAAATAACTGATTAGCTGAACTTTGTTAAAATTAAAAACTCTGGCTCTGCCAATGACAATATCAAGAAAATGAAAAGACAAGCCACAGACAGGGAGAAAATATTTACAAAACACATTTAATAAAAGATTGTTATCCAAAATATACAAAGAATTCTTAAAAGTCAACAAGAAAATAAACAACCCAATTTAAAAAATTACAAAAGACATTTTTGTTTAACAAAAACATAACCAAAGAAGATATATAGACAGGAAATAAGCTTATAAAAAGATGTTTTACATCATGTCATTAGGGGAAATTCAAAATAAAACAACAATACAATACCACTATGTACTTTATTAAATGGTCAAAACCCAGGACACTGACAACACCAAATACTGGCAAGGATGTGGAACAACAGAAACTATCATTCATTATTGGTGGGAATGCAGAATGGTGTAGCCACTTTGGAAGGCAGTTTGGCAGTTTCTTACAAAACTAAACATACTCTTACCATCTGATTCAGCAATTGCTCTCCTCAGTATTAACCCAAAGGAGTTGAAAACATATCCACAGAAAAACCTGTACATGACTTATGGAAGCTTTATTTAGAATTGTCAAAACTTGGAAGCAACCAAGATGTCCTTCAGTAGGTGAATGGATAAATAAACTATGTTATATCCAGACAATGGAATACTATTCAGCGCTAAAAAGAAAAGAGCCATCAAACCATGAAAAGACAGGGAGGAACTTAAATGCATACAACTCAGTGAAAGATAGCAACTTGAAAAGGCTACTTACTATATGATATTTTAGAAAGATAAGAACTATGGAGACAGTAAAAAAAAATCCATGGTTGCCAGAAGTTGGAAGAAGGGAGTATGAACACTGAAGGGGCTATGAACACTGAAAATTTTTAGGGCAGTGAAAATACTCTTGTATGATACTATAATGATGGATATATGTCATTAGATATTTGTCCTAACCCACAGAACGCACACCAAGAGTGAACACTAATGTAAACTATGGACTTTGGGTAATTACGATAAGTCCATGTAGTTCATCAGTTCTAACAAAAGTGCCATTCTGGTAAGTAATGTTGATAATGGGAGAAGCTATGCATGTGTAGGAGGTTGGGATATATGAGAAATCTTTATACCTTTCTATCTTCCTGCGAACCTAAAACTGCTCTTTAAAAAAAGTATTTTAAAATATCTCTGAAATTAAAATCTTAGTACATGATCTAAAAAGCAAAATAGACAGAGCTGGAAATTTAAAAGTCAACTGAAAAATACATCTAAAGAATTCTCAAAAATCAGAGCTTAAAAGATACAGAAATTAAGAACTAGAAGAAGTTTAAAGAATATATCCATATATTCTAAATATCTGATAGGAGTGAAAGAAGAAAGAAAGAAATGGGTAGGGGAGATAATTCATACACAAGTGCACACACACAGACAATCAGCCCAGAGGTCAGCTTCTGATGTAATGGAGAAACACGAGAAGCCTTCATGCTAAAATTAGGCATAAATATGCTCACAGTCATTGTATTGGCCCAATTCAATTAGAACACAGAAGGAAATAAGAAGCATAAAACTAGAAAGAGTCAAAGCTATCTCTATTTTTAGATGACATTATTTTGTTTCTGTAAACCGAATAAATCAACTGAAAAACCACTCTAAGATATGAGATAATTCAGTAAGATATCAGCATGTAAAATTAATTAAAAAGAAATCAATACCCTTTATATAACAAAACAAATTAGAAGATACGATGGAAGAAAAGATCTTATTTACAGCCAGCAACAAGCTTAATGAGAAAAGTGCAAAACCAAATGATAGGAGGAAAACTGAACTATTACCAAAGAATAAAAGCAATATGAAAAAGATACACTATATTCTTGGAAAGGAAGACTCAAAGTCAATTCCCCCTAAGTTAATTTAATGCAATACAATAAAATACCTATGGGTTATTTTTCTAGAACAAGACAAATTGATCCTAAAATTCATATGGAAAAATAAAGTCTTAAATAGCTACAAAACAAAAATAAAAAAACAACTCTGAAAAAGAAGAGAAATGATGGAAGAATAGACGTACTAGCTATTAAAATAAACCAATTAAAAGTAAACAATGGTGACTGAAGAGACAAACAAATCACTGGAACAGAATAGAGAGTTGAGAAATAGATCAAAATGTATATAGAATGTATTATATTATTAAAATGACATCTCAAATTGCTGAGATGTAGAAAGACATTTTAATAAGTATCAGGATAGCTGGGTAACAGTCTGGGAAAAAGATAAAGTTGGTTCCCTACTTCAATTGTACATAAGTATTAAAAAGGATTAAAGACTTAAAGGTTTAAAAAAAGTACTAGAAATACATTTAAAATGGAGTGGGCAAGTTCTTTATAAGTTAGACCTCAAAATCCAGAAGCCATATAAGACTGGTAAAATTGACTGAATAAAAAATCAAAACCTTCAGCAAGACAAAAAGCACTATGAGCAAAATTAAAAGTCAAGTGACAAATTCAAAAGGGGGAGATAATTTATAAATGTTATCTAGAATTCTAGAAGAAAATTGCAAAAAATTCAAAATAAAAATGGACAAAAGGCAAAACAGTCCTCAGCAAAAACAAAAACAAAAAAAACAAATTCCGTACATAATGACCATTAAGCTTATAAAAAGGTCTCAACCTCCCTTAAAGTAAGATAAAGGTAAATCAAAACTACACTGACATACCACTTATAATCTACCAATTTGGAAAAAATTAAAATTTGACAACACTCTTAGGCTGAAAGGAACAGCATAGAGAATACATTGCTAGTGAGAAAGTAAAATGGCACAACTCTCAGGGAGAGGAATCTGACTATCACTATGAAAAATACAGATGCATTTACCCTTTGACCTAATAATCCTACATCTGGGACTCTA
Source organism: Eonycteris spelaea (assembly GCA_003508835.1). Taxonomy (NCBI): domain Eukaryota; kingdom Metazoa; phylum Chordata; class Mammalia; order Chiroptera; family Pteropodidae; genus Eonycteris; species Eonycteris spelaea. Next base: position 1,060,443 of record PUFA01000149.1, on the reverse strand, counting down.
TCCCACAGATATATCTGCACACATATAAAATGGCACATGTCGAAGATTATTCATTATGGCATTATTTGTAATAGCAAAAAATGGAAATGATCCAGCAGTCCATTTAGGGTATTGGTCAAAACTATGGATAGATCCACCCAATTAAATACTATGCAATTGAATAGAAGTCTCAGGAATATCTCTACTTACTGATGTGGAAAAATCTTCAGGAAACACATCACTGAAAAAAGTAAGATGCAAAGCCAATGATGTAGCATGCTACTTTTACTGTAACAAAGAAGGAGAAATAGAAATATACATTTGCTTTTCTTTAAATAAAGATACATAGAAAAGATAAACAAAAATCTAATAGAAATGATTACCTATTGAGGGAGAACAGGAAGGTGGAAACAAGGGTAGAAGCAAGAATTCTGAATGCAAGATTTTATGATTTTTATTTGTGAATTAGGTAAAAGTATTACCTATAAGTAAAAAATTTTTTTGAAATGTTCCAAAGATGGAAAAAACATGAAAATCTGACCTAAAAGTAAATAAGAATAAAATTAACTTCAGATTTCTAATGGAACAACATCACCAATAAGCTAAGGGAAAAACATTTAAACCTGAAATTCTAGAAACATTCTAATTATTTTTTAAAATAAGGACATTTTCAGATATGAAAGCATTCATATACAAACTAATACAATTTCTTGAGAATGTACTCAAAGAGAGAGATTGAGAGATTGAGCTATAGTGAGAGCAAGCAAGAGAGGATATAAAAACAAGGATGAGCAAAGAAACCAGTAAAACTAATTAAATTTAAACAAATGTTGATTTCAAATAAAAACATTTTTTAACATTTTGGAACTAAAGACTTGAACAGTGTCAGAGAAGGTGGAAAGTGACAGAAATCAAAATATATCACCGTATTCACCTTATTCTAGGACAAGGCAGAGGTTGTCAACACAATGTTGGAAAGTAATATAATCAATACGTTTGTTAAAATTATAAGTGTAATTATAAAAAGAACAGAAAAAAAAACAGGTATAACTTACAAGCCACCACTGGAGGGGAAAAGTGGAATAAAATAAATAGAAAATATAAATAAGTCTAAACACAAATTGTGGTAATGATGATTTGGGTGAAGGATCAATTATCTATTAAAAATAAAAACTTTCATATTGCAATAGAAAACCTACAGGCTACATTTAAAAGGCATATCTAAAATAAGATAAATAGAAAGAGTAAAAATAACAATATAAAAAAGATAAACTAAACAATTCTTAGTATCAGGAAAAAAGAAAGAATTTTAGGCAAACACACTAAAAAGACAAAAAGGAATATTCACCAAGAAAATGTAACTCATAAACTCCTGGGCATACTTATCAACACAGCTTTTAGGAATCAGCAGATAAAATAGATGGACAAAAAGAATACAGAATATTTGAATAAGCTAATTAACAAGTTTGATCTAATAGATATAAAATAGAATACTGAACATAATACAGGTAATTCTTCTCAAACAGTCAGGGACACTCACAAAAAAAAAAAAAAACTGATTACATATTAGGTCACGAAGAAAAATCTTATCGACTCCCGTAAAGCAGAAATCACATAAGCCATATTGATTGATCACAATGAAATAAAATTAGATTCATCATCAAAAAGATAACCAGAAAAATCTATAGACTTAGAAACTTTAAAACCCCCATGACAATAACTCTTATGTTTAAGAGAAAAATCAATACAGAACTTACAAACTATTTAGAAATGAAAATAAGAGCATTGTAAAACCTGTGGGATTTAGGTAAAACCATACTCAAAGGAAATTTTAAGTGCACTCATTGACCCTACTTGCCTACTTTATGGTATCTTCCCCCAAGAAATATTTTCACTGAGTACAGAGGTTATCATAGCACCATTGTTTGTCACAATTAACATTCTCCTATTGATGGATACTTAGGTTCTTCCCAGATCTTTCTAGCTCCATGTTATAGACTACTAAGCAACAACTCAACCAAAAAAAAGTAGACATATATATGTTAAAATGGAAAAATATCAGAGCCATAATATTAAGTAAAATAAGAAAAATGCAGAAAGATTAAAATGGCATAATGCCTTTTATGTTAGAATAATTTAACAAAAATTAAAACTAATGTTTTTTCTATATGTACATATCTATTTTACAGAGTAAAATGTCAGAAAGAATACCTGCTGACCAGTGTATTACTTTTAGAGAAGAGAGTAGGATAGGAGGAATGATCAAGGGAATATTCAATTAACTGTATTCTTTACATTTTGTGTACAACAGGAAAGCATTTACCTAAAATTTGTATAATAGAAAAAGAAAAGTTATCTATGTGAATGATCTAAAATGAACATATGGGATTCTTCTCTTATAGACAAATTTTGCAGGAACCATTTATTTGATTTGTATAATAATTTTATTTTGCTCAGGCAGATTTTGCCCAGGCAAGTTTTTATTGATAAAGCTAGCTTCTTTTCATTTAGAACCTTAGAGGAAAGGAAAGCATTAGACATTCTTCATTAATGAATTTAGGTTGTTACATCATTTCACATTTCTAAATTATCAGACTAGAACACACTTTAGAGCTAAGGGGCAGAAAATAAATGAGACTAAACTTTACAAACTCTATTTATTGTTTAAGAATTGTGATGAAATCAACTGTAAAACAAATAAATCTTCAAAGCCCTTAAGTTCATCACTGTCAACATACTTTAAACCCAGTACCTTATTAGACTCAGACTCAAACACAAGAGTGTCTTAAGAGAAAAACTCATCAAATATTAAATAGTGCAGGACAGGAACCAAAATGTAAACTACAAATATAAGAATAAAATAAAATGTTACTCGAAGAAAGTGCAAGGTAAAAAAAAATGTGTAACCCATTTCTCTGGCTGTATAACAAAATATTAAAATAACTCTCGGATACAGTGGTTGTTAAACGGGGAGGGGAATGAATAAGAAAGTTACTATAATTTAAACAAAATTAATAAAGAAATGTTCTGCATGGGTTTTTTTTTTCCTGTTTCTGCTTCTAATCATTTATCATGCAAATGAAAGCAGTAATGGAAAATGTAAAGAAAACAAATTCTGCAATATACTGAAACCCATATCCAGCAAGAGATAAGATTGAATGTCAGAAGGAAAGGGTCTGAAATTAGTTGTCTGTACAATAACTGGGAGGGAAAACTGTTTTATTTAGCCTAGAGAGATTTTTTTTTGTAGCAAACTGACTAAATTAAAATCCAGTCTATTAAATCTAGTATCATACTAGAAAACGCCTTTTTCTTGCACTTTTAGATAAATTTTCATTGATCTCATTTTACGCATGATTACATTTTTAATGAGATGTGCAATATTTCCAGGCTAATTTTAAATCCCCCTTTCTTTTCTACCCCCCTCCACTTACTGCTTGCTGGATTAACATTTCTGATAAATTGTTGGACCAGAAAGAAGGAATATTACCAAGATGAAATAAATTACTTCCATTTTTGCAGCTCTAAAGTGATAACAGGAGAATACAAATGCCCACTGTCTAATTAAGCCACATCTTCCAATTCATTTCACAAAAACAATTATTTTATTTTTATGTAACAGGCATGTTACCTTGTATTCACTATAAATGACCCTGAACTGTATAGAGTTTATCAGAATAAAAAAAAATTCACCCCAAAGTGATCAAGGAAACATGGTGTATGACTATCTTAAAAGGAATGGCCAAAGGAGCAACTTCATAAACTAAAGAATATGGAGACAATTAGAAAATCTACACACTAAGGAATAGTTTTTTTTAATGATTTGCATTGCTTAAAATTAACTTTCAAGCAAAAGAATAGTGTGCATAAATGCTTTAAAAGACTCATTCTCATGTGGGCCAGGAGGCCAGGAGAACACCTTAAGTATAACCTCCTACATTGAGAAGAGTAAGGCCATTTTTCTCCATCAGCATCTTCAGGCCTATATGCCAAGAAGATGATTTAATGGGAGCCACTGGAGTTCCAGCCTCTATTCAAGGAAGGCAGTCAGAAACTAATTAATTGGGACCATGACCAAGAAAGGCATTTAAAAGAGTTCTTAAACATCTGTGTTTCCCCCCATGTTAGCTATTTTTATAACTCCCTGTCTGATTCTTTGTGATGACTAAGAGCAAAATTCTGTCAATGGATTAAATCTATCAAAGACTGATGATAACATTAAACAAATAATTACAAAATTTCCCTTTCTGGTGCTTTAAAACTAAAAATATTGACTTTGAAAACTCAAAGGTAAAATATGGGAAATGATTTGCCAGGCAAACACTAACCAGAGGAAACTGGTAATATAGTGATTAGGCGTGATTTTTAGTAATTTTTAGTGTCAAAGTAAAAATTAAAGCAAAAAGTTTTAAAAGGAATTTTTTTTAAAATCCACAAGAAGATTATATATGTATGTATGTATATCTATATGTATCTGTATATACACACATGTGCACATACACACACACACATGCACACAAGATATAAACTTGTATGCTCTAACACAATATAGCTTTAAATATCAAAAGCAAAAACTCACAAAATTATAAGAGAAAAATGTTAGAGGAAAGAATGAATATGTTAAAGGGAGACATAGAAGATATTTTTTAAAAAGAAGAAGATACAATTAGACTTCTAGAAATAAAAAACTAAAGTGTGTGAGATGAAAATATAGTATATTAGAGTAATAGATTAGGCAAAGCAGAAGAAAAGATTAGTAAACTACAAGACATAGCAATAGAAACTATCCAAAATTAAACACAGCATCAGTGAAGCCACGGGAACAACTTCAAATGGTCAAATATAATGTAATCGACATTATATTTGACCATCAAAAGCAAAAACTCACAAAATTATAAGAATGTCAATTATAAGAATGTAATTGACATTCCTGAAAGGATGGGCAAGTAACAAATATTTTGAAGAACTAATAGCTGAATTTTTTCAAATTTGATGAAAACTATAAGCCCTTTTGTGGGCGGTGGCAAGAATGGAAAGAATACCATGAAAGCCTCAGGCACACTGCAAGAGTACAAGGCAGTGGGGCTTTGACTGCTCATTCCAAATGCCACTCAGCCAACCCTCTACTACCACATGTGAATCTTTGCACCAGAACACGATGTCACCAAGTCCTGCTTCTGGTATTCTGTGTCTCCACTGAAGAAGTCTTCAGTCTACAGTGTAGTAGCATCTACAGTATTTAAGAAAATCTCTCCTGCAGCGGGGATTTGGCTACAATGCAACTCCCACAGTGGCACCAACATGTACCAGATATACTAGGACCTGACCACCATGGGCACTGTCTGTCACCCAGTGCTATCACAATATGGGAGCCCAGCACCATGCCTGGGCCTACTCAATCTATATTGTGAAGGTGAAAGAGATCATGGCCAACAACTGCTGCCTAAAGTGTACGAACAGTTTTACACTCTAAGTTCAAGTTCCTTTGCTGCTCCTACTGGGTCCTGCACTGCCAGCACAAGTCAAGCTTCACCACCCAGTTCCAACATCTTGTCTTTGATGTAGAACCCTTTCCCACCCCAGGTTTCAAGTTCAATGAACCCCGAGCACAAAATACGTGAAGAAAACTAAGATATATGATAATCAAATTGCTTAAAGTCAGTTGATAAAGAAAAAAAAAAGGGAAAACAGCTGGGGGGTGGGGAAGAATAGAGATACGTTATACATAGAGAAATAAAGACAACAGCTTATATTGGAAACAATATAAGCTAAGAAATAGTGTAACAAACTCTTTAAAGTACTGATTGGAAGGGGGGAAAAAACAGTGAAAATAGATAGAAAAATGACTATGAATATAAAGACCGTGTATCCAGACATCAAAAATTGGAAAAATTAATCACCGTCAAAGACTTGCAGTAAAATAAATGGTAAAGTGCCTCCAACAGAATGAAAATGATACGAGAAGGAAACCCAGATGTATACAAAGGAAGAAAGAGCATTGGAAACAGATAATACAAAGGTAAATACAAAGAAGCCTTCTTAATTTAAATCTCTGTAAGATAATTGTTTAAAGCAAAAATAATGGCAATGTATTAAAGGAACTTTAACATATGTGAAAATAAAATGTATGGAAATAGCTTAAAGGCCAAGAGGAAGGAGAAATGAAAGAATACAATTGTAAGGTTCTTAGACAATGAGTATATAATATCACTAGAAAGTAGAGTGTGATATGTTAAAGATATATAATATGAACCCTAAAGCAACCAATATAATTGCACAACGGTTATAGCTAATAATAATACAACAAGAGACAAAGGAGAATCACTTAAATATTAATATAAAAAGAAAGCAAATAAAAAGATAAAGGGAACATAAAATAGAAGGGACAAACAGAAAATAAAAACAAAATAGTAGATTCAAATACAATTTTATGAATAATCACATTAAATGTAAATGATCTAAAAACCCAAATTAAAGGCCAAAAAATATTACATTAGGGGAAAAAAAGGCAACATAGAACTAGGCAGCTGCACAATTTTTTTTAATAGTAAAGGTAAAAATGATAGAAAAAGCTATTTCATACTGATATAAATTGAAAGAAAGTAGAAGCAGCTATATCAATATCAAACAAAGTAGATTTCAGAACAAAGAAGCTTGTCAGGGATAAAGAAAAAGTCATTTCATAAGGATAAAAAGGGTTGATTCACCAAGATGATATAAAAGTCATAAACATGTGTGCACCTAGTAACAGGGCTTGAAAATACATGAAGAGCTGCAAAAAGAAATAGAAAATCCATGATTATACTCTAATATTTCCACCCATCTCAATACTTGATAGAAAAAGTAGAAAATTATTAAAGACACAGAAGATATGAAAAACACTATTAACCAACTTGTTTTAACATTAATCGAATACTCCACCCAACAATAGCAGCATACACTCATTTCATCTGCCTAAAATCTATATAAGCTAGACCATATTTGGGGCCATAAAAGAAGTCAAAAAAATTAAAAAGCATTCAAGTCACACAAATATATTTTCTTACCACACTGGAATTAAATTAGAAATTGGTAACTGAAAGATCTAGGGAAAAAGTCCCCAAACATTTAGAACTACTAAATAATATAGCGCTATATAATTCACAGGTAAAGGAAGAAATCAAACAGACATTACAAAGTATTTTGAATTGAGTTAAAATGAAAACACGACCTATCAAAATTTGTGGCTCTACATTTCCTAGAATGAAAAACTTCTCCTAAGACAATGTGAGTAACTAGAATTACATTTAGGAAGATTATACTGTATTTTAGGTCTGATGCAGACCCAATCTCAACCGTGAATTAAAATCTTCACCCTGGCTTTGAAACAAGTTGGTATCAGTCATCATGACTGCCATTCCTTTTTCTCACTGTATTAAAGGGTAAAAGTTAATCTTTTTGTGATCTTTTACAGTTCTACCTCTTTGTCCTCTCTGAAAAAAACAAAAATATGATAGAACTTTAATATTTAAAACATACAAGTCTGACCAATTTCTGGGTATACTTCCCATTTTTATCACAGAAACATGTTTCAGGGAATTAAAGAATTATAATAAAAATCCAAAGTGTATGGTTGAACAATTTAGCTATTTTTAATGATGTGAACAGTAAATACATGACCAGAAACATAAAATATTAACATCAAAGTATATATAGAAAGGCTCAGAAAGTACTAATGGCCTAAGGGAATGTAGTAGAGAGTTTAACAGACTATAAAGTTCACAAGAGAACATGACAAGAATCTAATGTTCAAAATAGCAAAACCAATTTTATATTTGTTTAACCTACTGAAAAATTCTCTGTTGTCTGGACAGCCAGTCTAAGGTTTCAGCAATGAAAACGTAATTAAGATATGCTTATATTGGACAAGAAAACAAGAGTTGGGGTTGTGGAAACATCTTCCACACCACTCAGGTGGGTAGTCTCTGAACATTGGAAGGCGGTTTCAAGGGGTGGTCTGCAGGAACAGCAAAAGTCGCAAAAAGGTTTTTAAAAAGCCATAAATCAGAAAACTCAGAGGAGCTTCTGTTAATGGAAACATCTCACAGACCTTTGTCCTGGTCTGCGTGCCAAGAACAGGAACATCTATTTCAGGGAAATGCCGTGAGCAGAATTCAGGGAAGTCAACAAGTCTAATGCAGATAGATTTGACAGCAGTTTCAAAAGAAACTTTACGATGAAGCTTGAAAACCAGCATTTTCAGTGCAAAAAGCACCAACTTTGAAATTGGAAATCTCTTGTTTCCAAAGATGATTTTACCACTTTACAAACTATGAGAACTTGGGTAATTTTCTTATTTACTCAAAGCCTCAGTTTTTTTAATCAAGAAAATAGAGGTAATAATATCTTCCTCAAAGGGTTGTTTTAAGAACTTGATCATATATATTAAGAACTAAAATCAGTCTCGAGTACATAGTAAGGCCTAACTAACTATATTAAGAATAATTAGGATCAGCTTTCCTTAAGGAACAGAAAATGCTGGCAAGTGAATGTAAGATTGCTCTAATAAAGGGAGCTGAAGATACATGAGAAAATCTAATTTATAATATTAAATAGTGCTAATTTAAAGTGAGTAATGAGGCTGTGGTAGGTATTCTCCAAAGATGGCCGCTATCAAATTTTTTTCTACCTGTATGAGCAAGCCACTCTGCCCATCAAGAAGTGGCATCTGTATTTCCTTCTTTGAATTTGGATTGGTCTTGTAACTTGGGTAAAAGTGACACTGTGCCAGAACCAGTCCTATAAAAGGCTTGGCAACTTCTGCTTCCCCTCTTAAAGCCAGTTGCAGTACAGAAGTCTGACTAACCTGAGACCACCAGGCTGTAAGGAGGCCCAAGCTAGCCACATGAAAAGAACACGGGGAGAAGCAAACTATGGGACATTTGAATGAGGCTTTCATGTAACTTTAGCCCAGCCAAGATGCCAACTGAATGCAAGCAACTGAGCAACTGAAGTTGACATTATATAAGGCGGAAATACCTCCCAGCTAAGCCCAGTCAACCCTCAGAATCATGAGAAAATAAATTCTTTTCTTTTTAAAACAGTTTTAGGCAATAGATAACTGAAACAGAGTCTAAAGCTATCAACTATTGACTGTATGTATCTATAGCCAGAGACTGTCAGAATCTGCTCATCAAATTTCCTTTCTTAACCAATTTTTATGGGGTATATGCAGGAGTTTCCAAGAATGCTGGAGATGAGCACCACCTACAGAAGTAAAAGAGAGACCTACAATTCCAGAAACATTCTCTTTGCAGGACAACCCTAGATTCACTGGGTGGGAGCCACAAAAAAGGACTTAGACAGTGAGAACAGCTAGAACACCTCTGGTAAAGGGGTGATTCTTTCTTATCTACAAATAAAAGAATATTTTTAAAAAAACTTTTTCTGGCAAAGCCTATAGAAAAACAACTTGCAACTTATATGTCACTTCAGGAAACCTGAATTTATTACCAAAAGTCATTTTGCTAATATTTTTTCTTTCCCTACATAGAACTGATATTTAAGAACACAATCAGCCTTTTCAACTTCATAACCTCATAAGGATTTGATTTATGGTTTAAGAACCTTTTGGAGTCGGGGATTTTCCCCCTTTTTAGAAATATTGAACTTATTATTCTAATTAGTGATCAATGCTGTGATGTTAGAAAATAATTCTAAAAACACGAGGTAATTCAACAAACAAGAGTCCTTGGATGCTTAGTCTTCCCCTTTGTAATTCAGTTTCTTTCCTTAGAATAAAACCCTTTCTTGGTCTTTAAATGAAGTCTGTCTTATTATCACCTTCAACTGGTTATAGGCTAAAAAAAAAAAAAGTTTTCCACCTTTTCCCACAAATTTTCTTCCTAACTCATTTCCCACACACTGTGGCAGGAGATGGCATGAAGAATAATTCTGGGCATAAAAGCTTTTCAGGTCTTTAATATCATGAACTCACCTCAATTAATTATCTCTAATATTTCTCTGATTTGCTGACAGTGACCTTACTCTTAATAGCCTTTGTTGAAATCACTGCAGCTTTCACTCTCCAGAATTTCAAGACAGTTATTTACTGGTTTATTCCTTTCGCTCTACCATATATCTTCATAAAATAAAATAATTTCTAAATTAAACAAATTTTAAATAGCACTTTTTTATAGTAAGGTCAAGAAGACTTAACTTTTGATCTCATTATGGCCTGTTTTGACATCCAAAGTCACATATATTTTTACACACATCTTTCGAAGAGCATTAAAAGAAATAAGCTTGGATTTAAAAAGATAGAAACAAACAAAAAGAGAGCCTTTCATGTACTTGAAACTAATAAAAAATGAAATTTAAAAAATAATAATAAAATACAACAATTATAACAATAAAAAAAAGAGAAAGCCTTTCATTAAGTAATGGAAGTCAATTTTGTGCCCATCACATCCCAAGCTGTGGGAATATAAAGATGAAATGGCCTCAACTCCTAGAAGTTCATGGGTTAACAGAGACACAGACACTGAATGACAAACTAGATACATCATGGAAAGAGAAAATACGACAATGTGATATGAACAAAGGACTGACTATACAGATAAAGTGGCAAGGTGAGGAGGAAGGGATTCTGAGGTGGTAAATTTGAGCAGAGACCACAGTTTACTACATGGTGGGAGAAAAGCAGGAGAAGGGGAGAACAGGGCACATTGCAGACAGAGGAAAAGGCCTGGAACAGAAGCCTGGAAGCACCTTGTATAAAGAAATATTAAGACTGAGTATAATGAGCAGGTTTGGGAAGAGAGGCTATATTCCTGCAAGCTGTCATAACAAATTACCACAAACCAAGTGCCTTAAAATAACAGAAATTATTATTTCTCAGTTCTAGAGACCAGAAGTTGTGAGTCAAGTTTTTAGCAGGGCTGATTCTTTCTGGATGCTCTAAGAGAAAATCTGCTTTATGCCTCTCTCCTAGCTTCTGGTGATTGCTGCAATCCTTGGTATTTTTAGGTCTAGAGATTACTTAAATTGTCATCATAACAATTATTGGGAGCTCACAATGGTTTACAGTGAAGAAAAATGAAGAGGAAGGAGATCTGAAAATCATGGGATGGACATTGGTGTGAATGGCTAAAGAGTTAGAAGTAGGTTTCCTGATGGAACTGGAGCGATGCTAATATCATTAAATGTAAGAAAGAATAAAGGAACAGGTGTGTGAGAGAAGATAATTGATTTGGTCTGGAGGCAGTGCCCAGTCTGTTAAAAATGACCAGTAAAATCCCCCCTTGAGACAATGATAACAAAGCCTTGGATATAGATCTGCTCAGACAGCACTCTCAGGAAGAGTCGGAGTTCTCGGGGCAAAAAACTTGAAATCATAAGCCTTGGGGAAAAAAAAAAAAAAGCAACAGGACAAATAAAGATGAGTGGTCAGGAAGGAAAGGGGATCCAGAGAGCATGGCCATAGAGGTCAAAAGCACAGACATCTTCAAGAAAGGGGAAAGAACTTGTGTGAAATACAGCCAAGAAGTTAAGGAAGATAAGAATTAAAAGAAGCCTCGGGGTTGTAGCCTGCAGGGGCTTATTCATGAGATTGAGAAGGGTAACATTCAGGAGAATAAAATGTCAAAGCCAAAGCCAGGACATGCTGCAGAGTAACTAGGAAGTGAAGTGAATGTGGCAGGTACAGACAACTGTTCCAAGAAGTTTAGCAGTAAAAGGGGAAAAAATAGAGCAGCAACTTCAGTTGGAGCTGACTTGGTGGGGATGGGGGTTGTTTGTTAGTTATATTTTGCATTTGGGGTCAGAGCAGGAGGAAAAGAGCCACAAAAAGGTGTGAGAGGCTGAAAGCAAGAGAGGAAGAGAGACAAGTGTAAGATTGAAGCAGCAGGTAATGGGGTAACTAAAGAAGAAAAAAGGCAGATGAGTAGGGCTGAAGGGCTCATAACTGCCACCTTATTCAGCACTACTGTGTCCAGCCACTACATGGAGTTATCAATATGTATTTTCTCATCTAACTCTGACAACAACTACCAAGTAGCTACTATTATGATTTGTTGTCTACAGCTGGGGAATCTGAGGTTCAGAGAGGTGATAAGATTTGCTGAAGCTTACACTGCCTATAGGAAAAGAGGAGTGATGTGGGCAGAAGAGTTGCAGGTGGAATGAAAAAGAAGGTGGAGGATGCTAAAGGCAAAGTATAAATTGCTGTTGCCTTCTGAATAGGGAGACAAACCATGCCAGACAGGATTAAATGCCACTTCCTACTCCAGATTGTACAGGGCAAGGCACAGATAGCAAAGTTTCTGTAATTAACTTACATAACAGAGATCGCAAGGATCTGTGAGGACCAGGGGAAACTGGAGTCTTTAAAATGGTTTAGAATGGCAGGCCCTGCCCTAAGGGACCCTTGGGCTAGATTTAAGAATGGAAGAGAAATTTCCCAAATGCCAGTGGCTTTATCCCATTTACATGTCATTTCTCAATAATTTTTAAAACTCACCGCTTTTCCTATCGCTTTGCTTTCAACCTAATGAAAAGAAACTTTAATCCAAGGGAGGAAACTGATTGCATCTAAATGTATTCTGCTGGTTAAGAGATCCAGAGGCAACTACTAATTTACATTTTTATCACTGCCTTTTAACTTGATTTAAACACATTGTCTGTTTGTCCATTGTTTTAAGAAACTCCTCTAGCTTTCTGATTTTTCAATCAATCTTTTTTTGTTTAGTAATCATCATTTCTCACAGACTTCTGAAGCATTCTGCTTTGTGCCTGTGAAAAGTCTGGGGGTGAGATTTTATTTTCTCTTCTAGGTTTTATTCTCTGCAGCTAAAGGCAACAAGAACCCCTATAACTTTTTATTTCTATGAGGCTTTTTTTCAAGGAGTGTTGACAATGCAGCTGATGATCTGGTTACAAATTGAGAATTTGTGGTTCTTTCTAAAAACACATAATTTTGATCAGCCACTACCTGAAAGAAGAGTTCCAGTGTAAATGCAAGGTGACAGTTCCTATATATGATTCAGGAAGCTTCTTTCGCTGGGCAGTTTCCTTCATGAATGCAACTAATTCTTATTATTTGTAAGTAAAATTTTAAAATACAAATACAAGGTTTGTACCCTGAAGGAGTTTACAGATTCCCCTCCCTACTCTCTCCCTCACCCCCTACACACACACACACACACACACACACACTCTCTCTCTCTCTCTCTCTCTCTCTCTCTCTCTCTCTCTCTCTCTCTTCTCTCTCCCCCCCCCCCCCCCCACACACACACAGGTTCTCATTGCAAGCACATGGGTCTGGCCACAGGACCATCTCCGGCCACAAACCATATCTGGAGTCTGGGGGAATTCATTCCCTGGGAAGCAGCCAAGTCACTTCTTGCTTCAATGTGACATGTGAAATACTATGGAGAGTCCTGGAATCACTTTCCAAAAAAACTACTTACATTCAAAGTTGGGGACAGTTTGGGAAAAAAAGATAGGTTCAAAAGAACTGCCACAGCTCAGAGATGGCAGCAAATTACCAAACAAACTTACAAAATCTAACCAACCAAAAACTCTGTCCCTGACAATGCTAACAACTTTGAGATTTCTTTTTCTCTTTTGCATAACTGTGGTTTCTCAGTTATGCAAAAGAAGAAACTTGAAAGGCAAATAGCCTTGATTTTTATGCATAACATAAATGAAACCATCTCAGTCAGAGTTCAGTCAAGGAAATAGAGTCCATGCCAGGTATTTTAATAAAGGATATTTTACACAGGGAATTAGTTACAAAGGGACTGAAAAAGCCAAATGGCAGAAGAAAGGACAATTAGACAATGCAGAGATTTGCAACAGAAAGAAGCAAACCATCCAGTTCCTCAGTGTAGAGCTTCTATAAATGATCAAGTTGTTCTATTCAACTAGGTATATCTCTTTTTCCTTAAGAGACTTAAGAATTTCAATCTGCAAATTGAAAACATAGGTTCACACAAAAACTTGTACATAAATGTTTAGAGCAGTGTTCATAATGGCAAAAAAAAAATGGAAACAACCAAATGTTCATCAATTGATAAATGAACAAAAATGTGGTATATCCATAAAATGGAATATCATTTGGCCATAAAATTGAACTACTGATACATACTACAACATGGATGAACCTTGAAGACATTATGCTAAGTGAAAAAAAAAGAAAAAGAAAGCCAGTCACAAAGGCCACATATTATATAATTCCATTTATATGAAACATACAGAACAGGCAAATTCATAAAGACAAAAAATGGATCCCATGGTTTCCATGGGCTGTGAGGAAAGCTGAATTGAGAGCTACTGCTAATAGGTATATGGTATCTTTCTGGAATGATGAAAATGTTCTAGAATTAGTGGTGATGGTTGCACAAGTCTGCGAATATACTAAAAACAACTAAACTGTATGCTTTAAAAGGGTAGATTTTATGGTATCTGAATTATATTTCAATTAAAAGGAAGGAAAGAAAAAAGGGGTAGGGAGGAAGAAAGGAAAGAAAGAAGGAAAGAAAAGAGGAAAAAGAGCAGAATTAGCAAGGGAATCTGAGAAACACAAACTGCAGGTCTTGGTCCTATAATACAAAGAGGAGGGAAGGGCAGGGAATGAGTATGAGAGCAAACAGACAAATGCTTTTCAGAAGACCCCATTGCTTCAAACATGAAACTCTTCCCAGTTGAGATTATTAATACAACCTAGCCAACAGAATGGGTAGTGTGAAAACTAACACACAAGCCTTCAATGAATGCTGTTTGGAGATAATGAAGGAGGAGAGGGACAATTATTTCAGTAGTAGTTAAGGAAAAGCTAGCATTACCTTAAGCCAAATGGGCACTCTCATTTGGCCTTACATTCCACAAATATTATTGAACATCCTAGGGACACACAGTTAAAGAGATACTATCTTTGCCCTCAAAGAGATCATTAAGGAACTCTTAGTTCTTGAAAACATTAACCAGGTCTGGAAACTCAGGAATTACAACAGCATGCAAAGTGTTAAATATTTAAATTTTAATAGTGCCTCCCTATCAAATACCTCAAAGAGCTTAAAACTGAAAGGGCAGCCTTTGGAAAGGTGCCAAAGAACCCTCCACTCTCACTGAATTACGCTCTATCTAAACATCATTATCTCAGACACACTGAAGTCTTCTTAGTCTATATTCCTGCACACCTATTTTCAAAATAATTGCTGCTCACTTTGGTACACTGCAAGGAATACCCACTAAAACGCAGAACAGAATTCATAGCTTAAATTTCTCAGTGAGAACAACTGAAGGCAAAGATTGGGGCAGTAGTGGGATGAGGGGGACAAAGTCAAATTAAGTTGACCCAAGATTCTATAAACCCTTTAAGGCATTTGAAATTCCCAAACAGATATGGCTCCAATCAACTCTTGACACTCAGATGGCCGGCTATTATTCTGACATCTATGAGCTGCTGCACTTTGCTGTTAATTTCATCCCTAGAAATAATGTTGGTGGAAAACTGACTCTTAGAGGTATTACTATGAACTGAGGCTAGATCCCTGCTGACTATATGAATGTCTTTAATCTAGGGTATATGTCATACCTTGAAAAAAGCCTAAAACAGAATTATTAAAGATGTTTTTCTTTTTTTTTTTTAAAGGGTAGGAGGTTCTTTTTCCTTTATATAAGTGAACTGCTTATATATAAGCAATTTTTTTTTTCTTAAGGCCAAAATAGTGTCAAAAAAAATAAAGCAAAAGACAAACACATACCTCTGATACCAAACTCTCCTCATTTCTACTTTTCTTCCTGGATAATTCTCAGTATTAACACAGCTTGAGAGGATGGGGTAACCAGAAGTTGGAAGGGGCAATGAATAGAATTTAGCAAAAAAAAAAAAAAAAGCAAATGGGACTACTAACCCATTGCAAGCACATGCAAATGTTTCCAAGGATAAAATATTTCAAGGCAAATTCATACATAACAAAGAACTAACTCACCATTACAATAAAGTCAGACTTTGGAATAGTTTACTGAAATATACCATTTATTTTGGGCTCTAGCCATACATCAAAGCACAGTACAAAGACTAAACATTTTTTCCTTCTCAATATGTATTTATGAAAAGTAGAGCAGTCAATATAACCAATTTTGTTCTTGGATCTTGTACTCTAACTTAAAGTTAGAGTACATTTGGGTATAAGACTTTAAAATAGTTTTCCTTTCCAGAGCTCCAAAGGAAAATTATTACTTGATGACATATGTATGTGAATTAGCAAGTACTTTATAATCTATAATACAGTAATCAGTAATAAAGATATTAAACTGTTACTGTATTTCATCAATATCTTAAAAAACAACAAAGCACTACTAAACAAAATATTCCACAAAAGCAAGTTTAAATACTTCCTTCAGACTGGTTAATGACGGTAAATTCTCAATTACCAGTTTATTTTGTTTTTAAGTTCTTTTTGAAATAATTAACCAGAAGAAATTAAAAATTCCTGAAGTTGTGGTATTCATGACCTCTTGGGTGTTTTAAGCTAAAATACTTAATAATTTCATTCACATCGAAGTATATGTGAGATGCAAAAGCAGAAGGAATGATCTACTTTTTTTAGGCTGTTTGTATCTATTTACCATAGAAAGAGAAACACGGGAATGTTCTGAGCAAATGAAGAATCATGAAGAGAAAGCTGAGCATGTTGGCTAAAGTATCTGTGAAATTATTAAACATCAAAAATACCTGGTAATCACATAACTGCAGAATAGCAAGTTGTTTTTCATAATCTACTCCATTGATATGATAATAGAAATTGACTATAAATATCTGTACTCAGGTTACCATTGATTCTAAAATAAAGACATGGACTATATCTCAACACTACATCTGGGATTCTCAGAGATTACTGTTAGCACTTTTTATCTAGTGCCATACAACTGAGCAATTAACAGTACAATGTCTTAGGTAATTAATTGGTAATATTGATCTCATCTAGCTAGTGAGATTAAGTATTCCTCTGTACTCACTCAATATTCTCGCACATGTAGCAGGTGCTCAAAAAGTACTTCCTAACTGATAAGTATGTTTATCTAAAATGGCAGTCTCTAGCCTCTAAATACATTGGCTGACATTCAATTCTCTGTTTTATTGTGTTATTTTAATAGTCAAAAGTTGACATCTACATATCAGGGACAACGCACACCCAAATAATGTAACGACATTCTTTTATTTTATATTTCCCAGAATATGTGAGCAAAACTTAAGTTTTTGTCTTAATCTCGAAAAATACCAACCTGTTCTATAAATGAACAGTAAAACAGTTTAGGCAATTACTAATAAGTTTTTTTCCTATTTGTTTCTTTTTCTATTTTGTGTGCAAAATATATGACTAAAACACATGCTTAGAAGTTACAGTATTAATAAAGTGACTGTGAGTAGAAGTCCCACCTAGATTAAGAAACAGAACATCGCCACTCAGAGTCCTTGTGTGCCCCTTCCTCATTGTATCATCTGCTCTAGCCCAGAGGTAACCTGTATTCTAACTCTGTTTGGCTCTTTCTTTTGCTTTATTTACAGTTTTACCACCTGTGTGTGTATAACCTGATAGGATATTGTTTAATGTGGCTACTTTGGGTCTTCGCATAAACAAAAAAATACTGTATACATTATTTCAGTAGCATGCTTCTTTTGTTCAGTCATTATGGCCCATTCTCCAACTCTATTCACAATGCGGCAGCCAAAGCAATCTTATTAACCTATATGTCAAGTTGGGGCATCGCCTCTGCTCAAAATCCTGCAGTGGCTGCTCAACTCAGTAAAAGCAAGAAAGCCAATGGGTCTCTCCATGATCTCAGTGTGTAACTTACTTCTCCGATCTAATCTTACTTCCCTCTAGCCATCCTATCTCCTTCCCAGAAATGTCCCTACTTGTGCCTTTGCATTGGCTGTGCCCTCTGCCTGCATGGTGCCCCCTAACCCACACCCCCTGATACAAACAATACCACTGGCAAGTCTTTTCTGTAATGTCACATTCTCAGTGAAGCCTATCTGATATCCCTATTTAAAATTTTAAACACACACACACTCTATTCCACTCCCAGAAATTCCTGATTCCCTTTCCATATATTCCTTTTATTTTCCCATACCACTCATCCTTTTGACATTCCAATTATTTAATACACTTATTGTTTTCTATCTTCTCACAGAAATATAAATTCCATTTGGCATCCCCAGCATGTGGAACAGTACCTGGCATATAGTAAGCACTCAATAAATA
Organism: Eonycteris spelaea; assembly: GCA_003508835.1. Taxonomy (NCBI): domain Eukaryota; kingdom Metazoa; phylum Chordata; class Mammalia; order Chiroptera; family Pteropodidae; genus Eonycteris; species Eonycteris spelaea. The sequence goes on along the minus strand of PUFA01000149.1, from coordinate 1,042,210 downwards.
TCTCTCGAATAAAGGAACATAACGCTTCTGAGAGCATTCATACTGATGGCAGAGAGCTATAGTTTGTTTCACATTTCCACTTTACAAATACCACAATTCAATTATCTAATTTGTTGTTAATGGACATGGAGTCATTTCCAGCTTTGTTCTTTTGTTTTGTTTGGCTTTTATAAGCAATACTTCTATGCACTTTTACATATGCGAAACTTGGTGCACACAAATGCAAGAGATTCTCAAAGGTGGACATTTGAGAAGGGACTTGCAGGACTATTGAGAGTATATGAATCTCAACTCCCATAGTAGTGCCCAATTGTCTACCAAAGTAGTTGTGCCAGTCTAGACCCAGACTTTCTTTCACACCATCCGACATTTATTCATATTTGTGGTGAATGTATGCTATCTCATTGTGCTCTCAGTATTTCTCTAATTATTAATGAGATAAAGCATTTTTCCCTACATTTATTGCCCTTTCTTTCTTTTGAAGTGCCTATTTAAGACTTTCGCCCAGATTTCTACTGGGTTATTTGTCTTTTCCTTATTGATTCCTAAGTTGTATAAGTCAAGGTCCAGTCAAGAAAACCAAAACCAGACAAAATATTTTAGATAGAACAAATTTAATACAGGGAACGGTTACATGGGTATTAGAAGGCTGAAGAAACAAAAAAGGTTTGGGGGTGGATATCTTGCGGTAACCCAGATAATAACATCAGGAATCAGCTTATGCCCTTAGAGTAAAGGAAAAGAGATGAGACTCTGGACCTCTGGAAGGATCAGACTATTCTTGGATCCAGTGGGTGTTCAAACAACCGACAGGTGAGTTAGAGAATGTGGTATTTCAGTTGTCAAAGAGAGGGGTGGCCGCCTACCAGCTGGTATTCCCCTGGAGCAGAAGAGGCCTTTTGCTGGAAGCAGGTTCATTCCTATCACTTACAGGACTGGGATTTAGAATACAGATGGATGGAGACTCACATACCATGCCTACATTTAAACTGTTAAACAAATTATGAGCCATCATCACATTATGGCAATATATATCTTCACAATGTCCTATAAGGCCAGGTTTAAATTTAGGTGAATGGTACTTGAAGTATGGCCCACAAGGCAAGTCTGCAAATTATGTTATTGGTCCACAACAAATAAGCATAGAAATTGAGAGTGTTTACAAAGTTTTCTAGCAGTGTGACCAAGTAATGTCACACTGGTTGAATACTTTTTAAATTTCATTTTTTCTTGCAATTACTTTTAATGCATTTAACAAAGCATTTGTCTGTGATGAATTTGAAATCTTTTTTTAGAAACTAGATTTTTATCACAGTTTAGAAGCACCGATTTAAATATTTCAGCTTCTCAAAATTTCTGGCTAGAATGTGGCAGCACCCATCAGAATGAGGGCAGAGGCATCATACTCTAGCCTCAGAGCCCTGGTGCATGACCCATCCACTTCTCACTCAGCTCCATCCTGCTCTATTAGGGGTCTCAAGTGCATACATGTGTTCAGTCAAGCCCACATTCCAAGTTCCATGCAACTCCATATGCAAGCAGTTATACACAAATAGCCATCCCTTCAGCCAAGACATGCACACTAGAGATATAGCTTACCCTTGGAAGGAGGGGCCCAGAGCATTTTGCACAGGAAACGTCAAGCATTTACCCAACCAGGAGCAGGTAGGGGAACAGACTCCAAACAGTCACACTCCCTTTAGCCACCAGACTCTGCCTCTATTGCCTCTATCACATATCAAATGTTATTATATGTGTGAATCTCTATCTCAGCTCCCTTATGCTCTCTTGTAGTACTCCCTCTGTAACACCACCAAAGTATCTCAATTACTATGGTTTTATAAAGTTTGATCTTGCTTGGCAACTTCTTGAACTTTGTTCTTTGTCTTTATGAACAATGTAGTTATTCTTGGCCCCTTGGATTGCCACATAACTAGCTTATCAAATTTCAGGAAAAAAAATAATAAATCCTACGTGGATTCTAAACAGAATTGCATTGAATCTAAATCAATTAGAGAACTGACAACTTTACAATAAGCTGTCAATAAGCTTGGCTTATCTCTCTATTTGTTTAGGTCTTCTTTGATATCCTTCAATAAAATTTTACAACTTTTTCCATAAAGCTCTTGCATCTCTTTTGTTAGATTTATTCTTCAGTGCTTCATAGCTTTGTGCTATTATAAGCATCTTTTTTATTCATTTTCTGAATGTTTGTTACTGGCATGTAGAAATGCAATTGATTTTTGTATATTGATTTTATACTCAACTACCTTTCTAAACTCACTTATTAATTCTAATAAATTACTTGTAGCTTTCTTTGTATTTTCTACGCGATCATATCATCTGTAAATGTGACAGTTTTCTTTCCTCGCATCAAGTCCTGATATTTTTTATTTCTTGATCTTCATGGTGTTTATCAGAAACTTCCATAGACTGTTGAATAAAACAGCTATGGGGACATCCTTGTCTTTTGCTAATCTCAAACATAAGGCAACAAAGTTTCACCAATAAGTATGACAGTTACTGTTTTTAGAACCTAGTTTTTTTTTTAAGGGAATTTCCCTTCTGATCTCAGTTTACTATGAGTATTTTCTAATTTTATGGTGAATTTAATCAAGTGTTTGTTTGCATCACTTGAAGTGGTATGATTTTTCTCTTTTAACCTATGAATGTGGTAAATAACATTAACTTTCTAAAAGTTAAACAACCTAATATTCCTGGGACAAACACCACTTGCTCATGATTCTTTGCCCTTTATACATATTAAGAGATTTTGATTTGTTAATATTTTGTACAGGATTTTTGCATGCATTTTCATTATAATTTCATTACAGGATTTTTGCATGCATTTTCATTATAATATTAGCCTGTAATTGTTTCTTATATTATGTATGTCAGATTTTGGTATCAAGGATATACTCTGGAATGGAGTAAATTTGGAATTGTTTTTCCCAGAATATTTGCAGATTTTGCTGGGACCGGAGTTTTTGTTGTAGGAACATTTTTTACATTGGATTCAATTTCTTTGATGGTTTTGTTAATGTCTGGGTTTTCTATTTATGCTCAAGGCAGTTTTGGTAGATTATATTTTTGGTAGATTCTGTCGGTTTCTTATCAATTTTCAAAGTTATAGCCTGAAGTTTATCATTATAGCCTTTGATTATCATTGTGATACCCAGAACATTTTTTGTTTCTTTTCCAATCCTGATAATGATTATTTCTCAATCAGTCTTACTAGGGGTTTGTCCATTATGTTAATCTTTTCAAATAACTTAGCTTTGTAGATCCTCTTCATTAAAAATTAATTTCTACTGTATTGATTCTACTGTATTGATACTGTATTGATTTCAGCTTTTGTTTACTACTTCCTTCTACTTTTTTTGCACTTAATTAAGGTGGAAGCTTATTGCATTAATTCTTTCCTGTTACAGCATTTAACTGAAATTCTCTTTCAGTTATGCTTTAGCTGCATTCCACCAGTTTTGACATTTAAGATTTTTATCATAAATCAGTTCTAATTATTTTATAATTCTCTTTCTTGGCTCTTTGTTTAGAAGCTCTTTCTTAATTTCCAATATACACTTTTTTCCAGTTTTATTTTTGTTATTGATTTCTAAGTTAATTGCATTATAGCAGCAAAGTGCATTTTTCTTTGCTTATCATCTGCATATTTGTATATTTAAATCTCCCCCCCCTTTCCCTTATCATTTTATTTCATGTTGGTAGTGGCTAAATTTGCAATTTAGTCTTTAGGTTACAGGACATCCACATGAGAGTTTAATGAATTAGAAGAGAAATTAACATCATCCAGATATGGATTCAGTGATAGGATTCTATAGCTTCCATTTTGGGGAAAAGGGGAGTGCACCTTTGTTTGGTACAAGAGATAGTTTCAACCTGTCAGGCAGGAGCACAGTGTTACTTTTATTGTAGTTGTATGGGTGTCTAAGAGTGTATATAGGTGCTGAGTAGTTAAAGGAATGCCCTGTGCTGAACACTATCTCTTGTCCTCCGTTTGCTCTTCAGTTATCTCCTCCATAATGACAGAGCTGGAAGCCTGCAATTATATTTCCCAAATTCCCTTCCCATCTGTCTTCCTGTTGATTTCTTTCCAAGGCACTAATAAGAGATGGGAAGGCAAAAGGAAGGAAGAAGTCACTCTCTCCTGGCCTCTAGCAGAGCTTTTGGCTATGCCTCTTTGATGATGGCAACAGCAATAGGGCATGACAGTAGCATCCCAGAAGCACAGCATTCAGCAATTCTGTAAAACCACATTTTCCATTTTGTTCTTCCAGCCCTTCCAACACCTTTGCAACAAATTCTCAAAATGTTCTCAGTTTAAATACCCAAAATGGTTTCTGGTTCCTTATTAAACAATAACATATTCCTGGGAGACCCTTCTAGTTATTTTTTTTATAGTTGACCACATTGAGAAAGAGAATGTAGACTATACAACTGAATGCTTGAAATACATTGCAACTTGCTTAAAAGCCCAGAATATGATCAATTTGCATAAACAGTCCATTTGTGTTTTAAATATATATATATTCTGCAGCTGTTGGGTAGAGTATTTTCTATGGTTCTGTTAGGTCAAGTTTTTTGTGTTAATCACATTTTCTATTCCCATATAGAATTTTTGTTTACTTGAATCTACCAATGACTAAGAAAGATTATTGCAGTTTTATCTATTTCTCTGTGTAGTTCTCCCAATTTTTGCTTTATATATTATGGGGCCTTGTTATCATGTGCATAAAATTTAAATTATTATATTTTCCCAGTGATTAAGACACTTAACTAAGAAATGATCCTCTTTATCTTCAGTAATGTGATCTGCTTAAACTTTATCTGATATTAATATAACTACCCAAGCTTTATTTTGTTTGGCATCTTCCGGGTGTACTGTCTTCCATGTTTTTATTTTCAGCCTTTCTATATCCTTATGTTTCAGATGAGCTTCTTATCAATAGCACATAGTTAGATTTGTTCTTTTTTAATTCAGTCTGATAACTTCTGTCCTTTAATTTAGTCTGTCTACATTTACTATAATTACCAACATGTTTGTATTTATATCTACCATCTTATTCCAGGTTTTTCTACTTAGGTCATCTTTTCTCTCCTTTTTTTTTTTTTTTTTTTTGTCTTATTTTGGTTGTGATTTTCTCCCCTTTTCGTTTTCTTCTCTACAAGTTTAGAAATTATACACTTATTTTCATTGTTATAGAAGTTGGCCTACAAATTATAAACTTATTAAAGTCAAAAGTTCTTCAATTTTCTTACCTTCTTAAAACAATTTGAGGGCATTAGAACACTTTACTCATGACTTATAAATGAAGATGATCCCCAACTTAGGATGGTACAGCTTACAATTTTTCAGCTTTACAATGGTGCAAATGCAATATGCATTCAGTAGAAACCATACTTCAAATTGTAAATTTTTATCTTTTCCTAGGCTAACAATATGTGGTACAATACTCTCTCATAATGCTGGACAGTAGCAGCAGCAAGTCACAGCTTCCAGTCAGGCATGTGATCACAAGGGTAAACAACTTAATAGATTGTCAGTGTTTTTGGATATTGTGTTCTGAACACATTAAGGTAGGCTAGGCTAAGCTATACTGTTGGGTAGGTTAGGTGTGTTAGATATACAAAATGCATTTTCAACTTACAATATATTCAGTTTATGATGAATTTATTTGGACATAGCCCCATTAAAAATTGAGGAGTGCCTGTACTTAGATTCAGGTTTCTTCAGACCCAAAGAGTATAAATGCAGGCTACAAAATCCTATGTGTTGACTTGTAAGTCTAAATGGACCACTCTAATCAAAGCACTTGACTTTCCAATCACCCTCAACTACCTTAATTTCTCATGATGTTCCATGTTCCATATTCCCTGATCTTTTGCAATCACTCATCTTTGACCTGGGACACACTCTCATATTTTTCATCTGGCTCCTTTTCTCATGTATCATCTCTTCCAAGACGCCCCCCGCCAATCCCAGGTTATTTTCCTTGCTCAGATAGTCCCATCTTATAATTCTTCCCATCATAGCACCTATCACACTATACTATAAATGCCTTTTTCCTTGTCTATATTTTCCATAGACTATAAGTCCTTTGATAACAGGAACTATGTCTGCAGTTTCACTTTTGAATTGCTAGTTCTCAGAACTATGCCTGGTACTATTAGTTACTTAATAAATATTTGTCGAACAAATAAGAGCCCCTTGCTTGAAATCCTTCACTGCTCTTACTTGAATTTCTGATCAGCTCCTACTATGCACACCCCTGATTTGAGGATCACCCACTGCTTTAGGGGTAAACGAGAACCCATCTGCCATCCTTACTCCTATGGATCTCTCATCAGCCAGCCTAGGTTTCTCAAAAACCATTATTATCTCTTTTGTCCACCCACCTCCACACAACTGATTTTACCCTACTAACTAAAGATAAGGTCTCCAACAATTTGTCAGTTAAATCTTACTACTCCAGATGAATTCCACATTCTCTGATTCTAAATTCTATTAAGATAAAGAGTATCTGATCATCATTCTTCATATACTTATGCTCCTTTAAAAATATAACAGTAATGTTTTCTTTAAAATAAGAGAGAATATGTTGGAAACACCACTGGCATTAATAATATTTCTGTGAACTATAACCATTCAAGTCAACTCAACTCAATGGCAACATTTGGAGTAGCAGAACAAGGACATTAGAAACAGAAAAATAATATGTAATCTTTATATTGACATAAAAGGAAAGCTAGACAATAGCTTTTCTTCCAGTTAAGGGCAAGTCTACATACTACAAAATAAATGGCTCTGCAACCATTGTTGTGGGTAAAACATTGTGTAAGTAAAACATACACAGAGAAAGATAAAAGAAATAAAAAATGCCAAGACCTCGTTCCCCTACCTTCACTCACAAAATATGACAAATTGAATATCTGGAGAATCAACTTAAAAAGTCAAAACTAATCAGAAAATAACAATTATACAGCATAATAGGAGAAACTGTCATTTCCTACAATTTCTAGACGATGATAGGGGAGAAAAAAATAAAGTCACAAAAACCACACAAAAGGTATAAATACTTGAACTCAGCAGGAACAATTTTAAAAAATAACCAGGATGAAATGCCAAGAACTAAAAAAAAATTACAAAGAATAATTTAAATGTTCTGTGTCCTTTTCAAGAAATGGCTTTCTGTCTTTTTATTCTTTTAATGGCTTCCATTTTCTACTCAAAATTACGCATTCAAAATCCTCCTCATATGAGGTTGTTAATAATGTTATCCATCTACAAGCAAAAAACTCCAGATACAAATACACACATCTGGCTCTTCCTCCTGGTCTTTGTTGGACAGATTGTAGATAGATGTCATAAATACCGTACTGCTGGGATCTAAAACCAAGGGATATCTTTGTTTGTGAATAGTTTTCTTTTACTTCCTCTTTGAGAAAGACAGTAAAACATGCTGGAGCATGTTTAAGTTTGTTTGAAATGGTATATGAAAGACAAAAATGGAAAGTCTGAAATAGAAGCATTAATTACAAAACATATCAATGTAAAGATTTGGTCTCACAACCTATAGGGATGCAAAGATAATGCTACTTAGCACTCACTGTTTTACTCTGTATTTTTAATGTGTTATATTAATAAAATACTGATCAAATTCTGCTACCTGTCCTTCATTTGGTATTAATTGCCTCAACCTCCTCCACAGAAAACCACAGGAGACCTCATAGGCCTTGCAATATTAGGTACTTTGGCTAAAATGAATGTAAATTTCAAACAATAAAACCAAATGAAGAGATTGTCAAATTCCAGGAAGATAATAAACAAAATAAAGCAGGAGTAGCAACATTAATAGCAAAAAAGATAAAATATAAATTTAAGTACTAAATAAAATAAAGAGTAAAATTATTAACAAAAGGTAGAATTTTTAAAGATGGTTTAACATTCATAGATTAACATATCAAACATACAGGAGCTAAATATATAAAGAAAAGGTTTTTTAATGCAAATTTGAGTAATAGGAACCAAAATTACCCTCCTGCCAGAAATAACTACATAATAGTCTAAATATACGAAAAACAGTTTTAAAGTTGATGGACATTGGGCAGTGAAAACAGTGATCCCTGAAAATGCAAAACAAATTAGCTAAAACCTAAGATTGCCCCATTTTAATGATGCAAGAGTTTCTAGGCTATGGTATAGGGAAGGGAAACCCAGTGAACTTTCTGACTGAGATCTATAATTCTATACACAGTGAAAATATATTTAGCAACAAAAGCAAATAAAGATGTTTTCAGATATACAAAAGCTGGAAGAATTCATTACTAGCAGATCTTCACTCTAAGAAATGTTAAAAGAAGCCCTTTGGACGAAAGGAAAATAATATCAGATGAAAATATGGATCTACATAAAGGAATTAAGATAATCAGAAATAGTAACACCATGAGTAAATATGTAGACTTTTTCTTATTATTTAAATCTCTTTAAAAGATAATGTGACTTTCAACAAAAAATAATTATAATGTAGTATGGGATATGATATATGTAAAAGTAATATATATAACAATAGTAGTATAAAAGTCAGGAAGGAAAAAATAGTATAAGCTATTGTAAGGTTTTGTACTAAATGTGAAATGGTATAATGTCACTTGAAAGTAAACTGTAATAAGTTAAAGATGTATACTATCCTATATACCCTAACACAACTACTAAAAGAGCAAAACAAATAGCTATAGCTGATAAACCAAAAAAGGCTATGAAATCATTTAAAAGGTTCAATTAGTCCAAAATGAATTTTAAAAATTAAAAAAACAAATAGAACAAATTAAAAACAAACAGCAAGATGATAGATTTAAGCCCAGCCATATCAACAATTACATTAAATGTAAATGGCCTAAACACCCTTACTAAAAGGCAAAGATTGTCAGGTTGAATATAAAAGCAAGACTTAACTATATTTTTCTGCCTACTAAAAACATTTTAAATACAATGTCACTTAAAGGTTAAAAATAAAAGAACAGAAAAAGATACATCATGCTAACATGAATCAAAAGAAACTAGAATGATGGCATTCAGACTATTATTAACAGATTTGCAAGTAAAAATACAGCTACATAGAAACCAATTTATCAAGACAAAATAATAATCTTAAGCTTTTATGCAACTAATAACACAGCTTCAAAGTATATAAAACAACAATTGATATAACTGCAATGGGCAAGAGACAAATCCACAATTATAGTTAGGAATTTCAATACCAATCTCTTAATATTGATAGAACAAGTAAACAAAAAATCAATAAGGATACAGAAGACTTGAACAACATAAACAACATGTTTTAGTTAATTCTATCCAACAACAGCAGAATACACACACTTTTCAAGTACACATGGAATATTGATCCAGATAGACTATATTTGGGGGCATAAAACAAATCTCAATGAATTTAAAAGCAAGTTATATAAAGTATGCTTTCTTACCACAATGAAAATGCATTAAAGGAACACACAGAAAAGGATGGTAGTGGTTACCTATAACATCAGGTACTATGTAACAGCCTGACATTTGCTGAAAGTATAAATTAGGAGTAGGCACTGCACAATGCTCTACAAGTACATATGCCAGACCGATATTTTTCTTCCTCCCCCATTCATAAAGACCACTCTCGTCCTTATTACCCTGACACCTGGAGCTTACAGTTAGGTTTATCTGAGGGTGTATTCCTCTGGAAAGAAGAAGACACTTCTTTCACATTCTGGTTGGCTCTCCTCATAGTTCAATCTTATCTATAGAATATTTTGCAAATAGCTCTCCAAGCTTGTAAATTAATAACAGTATTCTAGTTTCCAGCACCTGCATACATTTTTCCCTAATTTTATATTTCTTCGGTAATTTCAATGAAAATTTAGAAGGAATAGTTAAATGCATTTGCTCAAATCACTTCTTTAAATCATAACCCACATGTCTTTTCTATCACATTAGGTTTCTTTTTCAAAACACCAAGAAATATAGAATTTCACAAACTTTCCTTGGTTCATAAAACTACATATTTATTTTTCTCTATATAATTACCTTCAAACATCTAGCTAAAATAAAAAGCCTTCCAAAAAATGTAGATCAGAAAAAAATATATCTATAGATTTAATAGGAATATTCTTTCTTCAATGCCTTAATCAAAATGGAACTGAAAGATTTTCAGAATTTTCAGAAGCTAAAAGTTAAAGAGAGACACTTGGGAAAAAGAGGGGAAAAGGATGAAATTAGTGACAGATAAATAACTAAAGTCCTTATTCAATCATAGCCATAAGTGTTCAAGCGCGCGCACTCACACACGTGCACGCGCGCGCCGCGCACACACACACACACACACACACACACACACTCTATCTCTCTTTCTCTCTCTCTCTCTCTCTCTCCCTCCCTCCCTCTCTCTACTTCTTTATTAAAATGCATAAAGCAGCCAGAGCAGGAGCACCAATAAATTCTTCTGTATAAGCAGAATTTTTTAATGGCTCCCTGAACACTAATAACCACTGCTCTCTTATGTGTACTTGACTCTGTTTAACCTTTTTCTGGTGCTTTTTAACTTCTCCAAGTCAGGTACTAATATGGAACTAATGTGGGGTTTATTTTCCCTATAGGAATAGCAAAAAGAGGAGTGCACATTATCGTAATCACACAAGTCCTTCTAGCAATAGTAGGACTTTAGATCAAAGCCTATGCATTATAGCCCAGGAAAAGAATTTAATAATAATTGCAAGGGTAAGCAACTTGTTTTTAAACATCAGGTATTTCGCTAAATGCTAGTCATGGAAAAAAAATTATTCTTGGCGAGCCAGTGACCCGGTAGGAGGGAAAATGGACATCCTTTCCATTCTGAGTCGCTGTTGGCCTCAGCAGCAAGGACACCCATGCAATGGCCGACCATCACAGCCTGACATTGATGAAAGATGGCTAGAAACATGAACTCTTTTTATCTTTGGAAGATGAATTTTTGAGGTGTTTCTCACTGCTGGAAATAACACAATTTAAGTGAATGGGTTAGGGACAATGTCACCTTTCTGTTCATATTAATCACGCACCTCAATATTCCAGGTTCCTTGTGAGTTGCTAACATGAAATGTATTAAAACGTATTCCAGCCTCAGCATTTCTACCTGACTGTTTCACCTTCATTTAAAGGTTTTTTGTTTTTTAATTATGATTTTTCTCTCACAGGATACCTTGGAGATGCTGCCAACATTTCCTTGGTGGAAATGAACAAGATGCATCAAGATTTTTTCCTTTTGACTTTAGCTGCTGGATACTTTTCAATTCTTTTATTTTTCAAATACAGAGGTCACCTCAGCATCCTGACACTACACTATTTGTGTTCCAGCTGCATTAATCCATTTCCTGCTGAGCTTTTGCAGAAAAAGGAATTCATTTGACACCAGAAGGGAGAAAACAAGGGAAAAATTAAGTTTGAGTGAATAAGTACTTTAAACAAAAGAGAATAGCAAAAACAAAGTAAATGACTATATGTGGGTGTGCATGCATGTATACACAGGAGGACATAAGTATAATTGTACAGGAAGAGGCACCAACATATATTATTTCAAAAAAAAAAAGAAAGAAAGAAAGAAATGAGAATTACTTGCTCTTCAATGAAATGTAGCCACCTTAAGGGTTTTATCTGGGTCAAATTTAAATACTATCTTGAAATAAAAACTTAGTTCATCAATTCTCTCAGCTGAATAAAGACATGTCTACTGAGCAGTCCATAGCAATAAAATTAGTTGCTTCCAATATTAGCCAGTATTTTCATCAAAGCTGTAGTCAGATATGTAGCTGAGCCAACATAGTTTTAAATCATTGTTCTAACACTTTAATATGTTCATCATGCTTGGAAATACAGAATGTTTGCATTCATAATTATTTTCAGGCACAGGATCACATGTGCAAATGAACTTGGATAATATCTAAAGTAAACTGGGAACACTAAAATACCCTCTTCTAAGATACAATATCTACAAAAAGAAAAAGTTGAAACATGTTTCCTTCTGTTTTATTAATTAAAGGATAACTAAAATGACTGAAATAAGTAGATATACCTGGTAAATAAAGCTGAAATACTGCTAAAGCAATTTTTTGAAAATACAGTCATAACAAGATTATTTAACATAATGTCTAAGAAAATTTGTAACTATAGCACTGATAGTAATGAAATAAAAAAGATATATATGTAGTTAATTAGCCAACATGAATTTAATTTATGTATCTCATTTCCTTAAATTATATTGATGTAGTAAACATACAACAAACCAACATATTTATTTTATGAATAAGTTCCCTCTCACCTCCAAATGTAATAACAAATAGCTATCGAAATTAGAAAATTAATTTCTATAATTTCTATAATTTTCTTCTCATTCTCTGAAGTGAGGAGCAGCAGAAAGTAAAAGCTAGAGATCTAAATTATGCAGAAAATATATGAACATCTTGATAATAATTAAGAACTACAACTTTAGGTAATGGTAACATTTAGTTGGGATGAGAGTCTCCATTTCTGAGAACTCATCTATATGCAAGGCACTGATTTGGGGCAATTTCATTATCCCCAATATATAGATGAAGAAACTGAGGTGTGAAGAGATTATTTTTTTAAGGTCCAATAGCTGGTAGCCATGATTTGAATGGAGACCAGTCTAACTTCAGAGATGATCCTCTTACCCACTATACTTACTTCTTCCCTAATACTGACATATCCTAAGCCAAGGTATAAAAAGTGTGTAATCCCTATTCACAAGTGTTTTGCTATTACTGTAAAACTATATATCCTTCTGTGCATCCTGGAGACTGTTTCATCAAAATCTCAAGGGCCAGTGCTTTACAACGTCTACCTTAAAAAACTGTATTTCCAGTTTGATACTCAATACCTCCAAGAATTGGCATTGCCACTTACATGTTATATCAGGAAAATAATCACTGATCGCATCATCTTCAAAAATGAAGAACGTTAACAAGAAATCTGAGTAAGCTATTTTCTTTTTAAATTTTCTTCTACTACTAAGCTGTGTAAATTTTTCTAAATATGAATCTCTTTCAACTCCTGCTTTGGAAATTCTTCATACCCTCTTAAATGGCCAGCTTTTACGAAGGGCAGGTAGGGTTTCCTGCTCCACATAGTAATAATAGTGATAATAATACCTTGTGTTTCTATAGCGCCTTTTCTCCAAAGAGCTCTGAGTTATTGGATTAACTTCACCAGTTTCCCTTGCCAACACACTTCCAAATATAATATTACCTTTTATCACTGTGCTTTACAAGGAGAGAAAAAGTATTTGAAGTACAAATAATATGCTAAAGAATCAACAAATATAGATTATCCTTAGTGCAAACACATTTCAAGAAAAATGTATGTATTTTAACATATATTCAGGCATCCATTATTAGAACAATTTTTATTTCTTTTCACCTTTAATTGAATTATATTTCCATAGCTTACTGCTTACCAGTAAAGTTTTAACTATTTGAATATTTGGTTAATGCATAAGAGGATAATTAATTAGTTTGGCATTGTACATAATTTATAATGAAATTAAATATTTAGGAATATTTCTGAATGTGGAAAAACTCTTTTCTCTTTTAATTAAATGACATCTTAAGAATATCCTGTATAAAGGGAAAAACCAAGATAGCTACACATTCTGAGGCAACTAAGCAACTAAGGCAAGACTGTAACATGTTTGTTTCTACAGTGTTAATCGAAATATAGTGACTGCTTACTTATCATGAGAAGCAAAACTTATCCAAAGAGTCAACCAAGAATTTTTTTCGACTTGTACAAAATATTGTAATTATGTGGACAATATAATGCTGACTGATCCACATAGCTTCTTTCTTTCCAGAAATATCCATGCAAGTAAGAATCCAGACAGCCAGATGTGGAATATTTACTTTTGTGATATCATTGTTTATGACACTCAAGTCAAACAGAAACTTTTCTGTGAATCAACCCCAGTTTCCAGTTGCTTAGTATGAATGCTCCTGTGGACATTTGTTGTAAATAGTTTGACCACATCTGTCACGTGTCTGGAAGTTACTTCAGAAGCAAAATGGAGATATGCAGCATATGGGCTTAGAATTCACAAAAAGTTCCCTTGTAAAGGTAAAGATTAGAATTACATGATCACAGCAGGGAAATTGTTAACTCAGCAATTCCAGACAGAGTGTCCTGCCAAGTAGTGGAGGGTGAATTGGGAGAGATGGAATAAAGTAAGAAATTAAAACATGAGACCAGAATGTCATAAATTAAAAATGATAGTGATAAAGTGAAAGTTAAAACAATGACTAGATATACTATATGCACAGAGTTCGCAAATGTCTGTAAAAAGAATAGTGTCTAGTAAGACTCTACAGCTAGAGTTAATCACAGTATTTCATTTCTTCCCCATAAAAAGAAATTTCTAAGATAAACTGATTTTACAGTTATTACAAAATTCAACACTTGCAAATATTTATTCAGTGCCCTACCATGAGCCTAGTAGTATGCTAGAAGTATATCTAAATAAATGTTAAAGAGGAATAATGAATTAAAAACCACATGTATATGGTTGTTGAAAGACTACTATACATAATAAAAGGTCGATTCTCCATTTTAGATCTATTAAACATGACAAGATCATGTATTAGTAGCACAGATTATAATATTACCCTGAATTATATTATACTATTCAAAGTGAGTGGCAATGATTAGTCTACATTCTCTTGTCCAAACTTCCTTGTGACAAATAGCATAACAACAGCTTCATTAAATCCTGTTACAAAGTACAAATGTTAGCTACATATATAAAATATAGAAAATCCAGCCTAATTCTACAACACAGCTTTTATTCTCTTTTGAAGGCCTTATCAATGCTGTCTTATCAAGAGGATTAATACATCTCTTATAGTGGATCTAATGGCATACCCAGTGAGGAGGTATAATTCAGAGGTGAAGTTTTTCTTCAATATCTAGTACACCAAAGAAAACCCAAAATTCTTCTAAAGTGTGATTATCATTGTTGTCTTTAAAAGTTCTTTATTCTCTACTGGTGATAAAATTAAGACAGTTTCAGGACAAATTTGGTGGGTAGGTTGTGTTTCCAAAGATGGCTGCAACACACCTCTTGCAATGAGACTTAGCCACTTCCTTGTCAAGTGGTAGAGTTTATTTCACTCTCCTAAAATCTGGATGGCCCTGTGACCTACTCTGTTCACAGGAGCAATCTAAATGTAGTGAAAGTTACATGGTACAACATCATAAGCTGGGCCTTAAGAAATCTGCAACTCTTGTCTGACCCCCAAAATGCCCATGCGGAACCAGCTATATCCTATGATTAAGTGGGAATTGTTCAACCCATCCTCTGAATATGCTCTTCCTACATTATTTCTTGCTAGAGATGGTTTTAAATAACCAGAATAACTTCAAATCCCAACAGCAATAAGCTTTAATGACTAAAGTAATTCTTCTCAAATAAAAAGTATAACACTTTCCTAAATTCTGAAAAGGCTATCCATATAAAAAAGGCCCAAACATCTTTTTTGGGGGGAGGGGCGCAGGGAATCCTTTGAGCTTAAAAAACCTCAACTATATAACATTATTTGAGTCTCCATTTTATCATCTCTAACATGAAAAAAAATTGTGAAAATTCAATAAGATAATAATAGAAAAGGGTCTATAAATGGTATGACATTGTACCAAAAAAACAGTGAGAAATTATTATTCAACGGTCATTCTGTACATAGTAAGATTATAATGCCATAGAAGTGGCTCTGAGTTGCTGTATCTGGCTTTCTGAAAGCACGAATTTGGGTTGTGACTTTCAGAGAACTAGGACATAAGGTTCAAGAACAGGAGACTCAGCGGCACTGGTCTTCATATATTCATTCAATAGATATTGATTGGGCATTGATGATACAGCAGGCATTGTTCTAGGCACAAGGAAAGCAGAATGCACAAAACAAAATCTAGGCTCTCTTGGAACTTCTTTATGCATGACTGGAGATACATTATCATGCTAATAGAGCACTAAGAAGAATAAATAAATCTATGTAAGAAGACAGTAATGAGGAGGAGAAGGGATAATTTTAGGAAGTCCTCTCTGACAAGGTAAAATTTATTTGAAGACCTGAATGAAGGGAACAAACTAAGTATATATGTATGGAAAGATATTCCAGGTATTAGGAACAGCCAGTGCAAAATCCCTAAAGTAGTATCATGCTCATTGGTTTATAACCAGCAGGGAGGCTGGTGCAGCTGAGATGGAAGCATCAAGGAGAAGAGTGGTAGGAAATGAGAGCAAAGGGCCAGAGGAGTCTAGATCGGGTAAGATCTGGTGGACCAGAGCAATAACTCCAGATTTATTCCAAATGAGAAGGGACACCAAAACAAGTTAAGAACAGAGGAAAAACATAACCTAATCTACCTTTTTAAGAAACCATTCTGTCTTGGTGTAGAATACATCGTGGATGGGAAGCAGGAACCTAAATAGAAAGTGTTTGTAGAGTCCCGGCAAGAGATGGTGCAGCTTTAACTCAGGTTGTAGTAGTCAGGTGGGTAAAAAGAGGCTGCATCATGGATCTACTTCAAATCAGAGCCGGTGGATTTGCAAATAGATTGGGGGTAATGGGTAGGGGGAAAGTGAGGAGTCAAGAAAGAGATGGATTATGCTGTCGCCAGGAAAACAAAAGGATAATTTTAGGTTTGTTTTGCTGAAAGATAATCAAAAAGTAGGTCATTTTTAGTATCAGGTTTTCAATGTCCTGGAAAAAAAATGTAAATGCCAGTAAGCTCTTTAGAAATCATTTAACTGTCATATAAATATACTGATTTGAGGAAATATTATGAGATATATAAAAGCAACTCAAATTCTATTTTCTTTAGTTAAAGCTTTATAACTAAGCACAGCTGCAGACTGCCCAGGCATAATTATAGCTCCACCTGGCAGGCAAGCCCCTTGGTTTGAAGCATAGCATTTCATTAATAAAATGAAAGAACGTGTGAAATTGTATTTTTAAACAGCTGAAATGAAAGGAGACTTGTAGGTGGCAGGCTCCTTTGGTTCAGTCACAACCTAATATGTTAAAATGTCACATGAAGATTGCTTGTCACATATACCATCTTAACATGAGTGAAGTTGGCCTTACCATGGGGTATTCGGGTCATACACAGGGCCTTCTTAATGCACTCTTTTAACTTCAGAGCATTCAAGGAAAGGAAAAGGCACAACCCAGAAGGAATCCTTATTGCACTTGCATTCTGCAAATGTCTTTGTTTTCTTAAGACTATCAGGTTACTAAGAAGCAATATTAAAGAAAATGTGCATAACTGATAATAATTATATTGACTGCTGTCCAATTATTTCTCATTTATTTATTCATGCAATTATTTGCATTTCATTATATTATTAAATTGCATACACTAACCAGCATCACAACTCCCAAAATATGATATTTTCAATTCCTCCTGGAGCTACCAACAAAATCTAAGTACTCTCTTACAAAAGAAAATATCTATGTTTGTACTCTATGGATCTAATACTAAATAAAAAGAAGAAAATTTAATATTATACTGTTTTGAATTATTCATCTTACAGATGAGAATACTTAGACTTTCTATCTATATCCTAATATCATATACTAAATCATAACTTTCACAATAAGTAAGCTAAAATATATTTTTAGAAATGAAAGAATAGATAAACCACTAGATAGCAGTTGTTTTTAACACAATTCTCTTAAAAACTTACAGATAAACTAACAAAAATAATGTTTATGAATAACAATTTATAATTGATTTAATAACTCCACAGAATTCTTTTCAAATGCTCATAAACCATTTTTAATTGGTAATGCCAATGGTAGGCCATAAAAAAAATTACACAGCTACATTCTCTGGCTACAGGAAATAAAGAAATTAACAACAAAATCAAAGCCAAAAGCTAACCACTTAGTTAAACTTTAAAACACTTTTCTGAATAACTTAACATCTAAGAAGGAAATTATAGACTATTTAGAATATAGTAATGATTCCTACTAATAAGAACTAGAACTTCTTGGGGAAAATAACAGATCCCAGATCTGGGGCAGGAGCTGTACAAGATATGCCTGAGATATCTTATTGTACCAGAAAACAAGAAAACTATGAAAGACTACAAGGGTCATGTGAAAAGGACCGTAGGAATCAATGCTAATGGCCTTCCATTGCCCAAAGATGAGACAACATGAACACTGAAAAAATAATACTACAATGGATTAAAATACATCAAACATATTAAAATCTATGCATTTGTAATAATGCTTTAAAAATGGTCACTTTGGGAGGTTTCTAGAGCACCAATACAATCTGAAAAGTGGCAAATACAAGACTCAAGAATTTATCCTGCTCTTCTCTATGAAATCTATTTCATGGTAAACACTCAGTTAATATAAAGAAGTCATAGAATTGAAACTCACCATTTTGCAACCCATAATGAAATAATGCATCTTGGCAATGATCATAAATGGCTGCTAAAACCATTAGATAATACTGAGGAGGAACCTTATAATGAATGGATCAACCTGGAAACACTTGAGCCACTAATCAATCTTAATATCATAAGGAGAAGCAATCAGATATTATGGGTCTCTTGATATGATGTAATAGGAAATGCACAGTATCACCTATGAAAGATTCTTGCCAAAAATATTAAACTCAGGCTTTTACTTGTAACCAACAGTTTACAGGAAATATAAACAACAGGATGGAGATACACTCAGCCAAATTTTGCAAAACAAATGCCCATTTCTTTATAAAAAAAAAAAAGGATAAGAACAAAGAAGAAGAGGGAGAAAGGTCTGATACAAACTGAAAGAGACATATCAACCAAACCATATGTGGGCTTTATTTGACTGCTGATTCAAACAAACCAAGTGTAAAAGAATGTTCATGAGATGAGTGGGGAAAATTTAACCACTGACTGCCAATTAAATGATATGAAGAATTTTTTTTCACTTTTTCATTTGGATATAATGATGTTTATTTAAGAATTCAAATCTGTTAGAGATGCAAATAAAAGTGCTTGCAGATAAAATAATATGTCTAGCTTTGCTTTGAAATAACCCAGATGGTTGGACAAACAAGATTGGCCGTATTTGTAGAAACTGGTGGTATAAAACTAGAGCTTCATTATTCTAGTCTGTTTTTGCAATGATTAGAAACACTCATAATAAAACATGTTTTTAAAGAATTTAATTACATGTCGTATGAAAGGAGAGAATGTTAGCACTCCCCTTGACAAGGATGGAAGAGGCCCTCGAGCCTGACAACATGAATATGGTTAAAGAATGTAATGACAATGACACTATCACACATCAAAATGTATCAGATGAGGAATGATGTCAGCATCGTGACAAAATAAAATATCCCTTGTTTTGTCCCCTTCCCTCAGCAATAATAATTCAGCATCCATCCACAAATATAAGTGCATTGTATGAACTACAGGATCCAGCACCAAAGGCAAGGTATCCAGGAGGAGTCTCACTCACTCATGCACCAGGTAATAGGCATACCGATCTCAGTCCCAGCTGTGGACCCTGCACTGACCCATGAACTGGCTCCAGCCTCTCTTGGCCATGGTCTAAAAGCCTTTGGAAAACACTGCCTTTGACAATCAACCATGGACAAGAGAACCTTATGGAAGTCCAAGTTTCCAGATGAGAAGTTCTAATACATAACTGAAGAAAAAAATATGAGTTTGGATGAACTGCGGAGCATAAAAAAGGCTTAATCTTACCTGATCCACCCTTCCAAGAAAGTACAACTTAGGGGCAGGATAGAACTTTTCAGCCTGTGATTTCTTTGGCTGGAGGAAATGAAAGCATGTAAGTAAGCACATAGCTTCCCTAGCTGTGTGGGACACTGTCAAAGAGCTGCATGACTTGGGGGCAGGAAGAGGCTGGGAATGTGCAGCAGATGAGACTCTCAGAGGACATTAAAAGACACAAATCCTACCAACTGGACTCTATCAAGAAGCCATCCATGATCCACTGGCAATGCCTGACCCACAGCTCCCCACTAGCTGGTCTGCCAGCACTGCCAGTGCTCAGCACACCTTACCCACATGCATTTCAATTCTATGGCGATGCTCCCAATTATGGTCACAAGCGCAAGCTTTGGCAGATGGATAGTAAACACAGAGAAAGCTAGCCCAAATCTGTGGGCCAGGAGTAGACCACAGATAGGGATCTTTAGTGCTATCTTTAGCTTTAATTCTATCTTTTGAAAAAACAAACGGGAGGCTGTCAGCACCTGGCCTAGTGCATAGCAAAATCAAGAGAAGACATACAAGCTTAAGAGTTCTGCCAAGAAGGAGAAAAAGGGTGGAGCAGGTGTACACATAGAAGGTCTAAGAAAGCCTCAGAATCACTAGCAGAGCTGACAAAAGGTATTTCTCTCTGAAAGCAGTTAATAAAACTGGAGGAGGTGACTGCTACTTCAAATGTGAAGACAGCAATGCAGTGCTTCAAAGAATATGAAAAATCAAAGAAACATAACATCACCAAAGGGTCACTCTAATCTTCCAGTAATGAATCTCAAAGTCATAAAGTTCTGTGATTCACCTGATAAAGAATTCAAAATAGCTGTTTAAAGGAAACTCAATGAGCTACAAGAAAACAAAGAAAGGTAATTCAATGAAATCAGGAAAACATACATGAATAAATTGAGAAGTTTAACAAGGAGATAGAAATCAAAGAAAAACCAACAGACATTCTAAAGCTGAGTAATATAATGAATGAAATGAAAAATACAATAGAGAGTATCAATAGCAGAACACATCGACAAGAAGAAAGACTCTGAGATAGAATACAGGAACTTTGAAATTAACCAGTCAGAAAAGAAGAAAAAAGAATGAAAAAGAGTGAAGAAAGCTGACTGTGATTTATGGGTTATCATCCAAACAATCAGTGTGCAGATTATTGGTGTTTGAAATGAAGAAAAAAGGGAGAAAGGAGCAGAAAGTCAAAAAATAATGGCTAAGACTTTCCAAGTCTGGGAAGATATTTGGATAACTAAGTTCAGGAATCTCATAGGTCACCAAAGAAACCCAACTTAAAAATCTCCTCCAAGAATAATTAAATAAAAGACATTAAGTAAAACTTTCAAAAATCAAAGACAAAGGAAGAATCTTAAAAACAGCAAAAGAAAAGAAGCTTGTAACTTACCATGGAGCCCTTATAAGACTATCAATAAATTTCTCAGCAAAAGCTTAGGCTAGGAGAGAATGAGGTCATATATTCAAAGTGCTGAAAGAAAAATCTGCCAACCAAGAATACTCTCTACATGGCAAATTATCCTTCAGAAATGAGAAAGACTTTTCCATACAAACGAAAGCTGAGGGAATTCATAACCATTAGACCTGCCTAAAGGAGTCCATTCAACAAAAAACTATAACAATGACAAATATATATGCACCCAATATCAGAACACCTAAATATATTAAGCAAATACTAACATATTTAAAAGGAGAAAAGAAAATACAATAATAATAGGGAACTTCAATACCCCACTTTCAACAACAGACAGATCATCCAGGAAGAAATTCAACAAGGAAAGAGTGGACTTGAACTAAACTTTGTATCAAATGGAACTCATAATATATAAAATATGCCATCTGACAGCAGCAGAAAACACATTCCTCCTCACTCAGGCCAAGTTTCCTCTTCTTCTTGACTCTATGTTATGTTGCTTTCTCCTTTATGAATTTTAGGAGGGGAGTGGAGGGATATTTAATCCTACTCTATTACCATGTTCCTACAAGAAGGCTGAAAGATTGAATTCTGTATACATTTCTGTATATTTTTTGTATTCAAATTATTTATAAATTGTTAAACAGTGTATGGTACATATGGGATTTTCATGTTAAGTTAAAACCCTCTTCTTTAACACTCTCGATAAATAGCAATGTGTACTACCATATTCTTGATATTTACTATAAAGTTGGTGTCATTGAGATAGTAATTATTTTTTCTAACTTCAACATATTAATAGTGTAAAACAATATGTATTATAACCCAAAAGCAAGCTTATCTTAATTCAATGATGAAGTTCTTCTGGTTACAAGATGTGATTCTAAAGACATAAATCAAATATTTTGTTTCAATAATCATATATAACCAATATTAATGTGTATTGATGCATTTATATAATAAGGTATACCTTAAATATTGCTCAGAACCACAGCAGCCACTTAAAATCACGAAGACAGAACCATAGGATATCATTTGAATTCTAAAAACAACATGACAGAAAGTGGAAAATAATTACTGCTATTATTTTGGGCTTTATGACATTTCTCTGTAGTGCCATCCTGTGTTACCCCTACTCCAGGTAGCAATCTCTCTCCTTCCCACACTCAATGACAAGGATTACATGTCTGAATAAAATGTCAACATCCCACATTATGCAGGGTAATGGGAATTCATCAACTAAATATCATTACAAGTAAGGACTGTCATGTTCAAATTCTCCCTCACTATTCACAGCTGAAAGAAACATCTTTAAGACCTTGCCTGAGTTTTCAGCTAAAACCCACTTGATTTCAAGGTGACAGAGTAGGTTCTTAAGAGCTATTACCACCTTGGATAATTATAAAGTTAGAGAAAGGCTGCAAGAGGGAACAAAACGCAGATTAACACCTCTGCGTGTTGATGCAGCATAAACTGAGGTGAAGTCACTGGTGACCCAGAACTAAGAAAGCTGCAGCAATCCCCGCCAATTGGGAAGAAAACTGAAGTAACATGGAAGTGAGGAAACCATTATCAACAATTAAAAACTAAGAGCTTACTTTATCTTTTTGTAAGCTACATATATTTGTGGCTAAGAACAAAGGATTCTGAATATTGTCAAGGTCACAGCTGCAAATAGTGAGTTGGTCGGCAATAAAAAAAAATACAAAGAATAAATGGATAGAAGTAAACAAAAATATTATTGAAAACAAAAACGGGGAACTGGGAAGAGAATTTCATATTTGGCCTTGGCACCTGCACAGGTAATGGAGAGATTACCAAAGCTCCAGGGCTATATTGTTGTTTCCTGAAGATTTAGGCTAGTGGAATTCAGTACTTCTGTTTTCAGATGAGTTCAACTCGACAAATACATTCTAAAACAGTGACCCCGGAATCATAACCCACTGACATATGAGAAAAAGATGCTCACACTTCTTATATGTATTTTTTATCTCACTTTAAAAACATCTAACTTGTTAATATATTCTAAAATATATTTTACAATAGAACAACAGTACATGTAAATTACTAACTATATGAACAAGCCTATAGTCAAGACAAAAGATCAAAAATTATTTACTGATAATGGTATACGATAAAGAAAGTACGAGATTCTGATTAAGTAGGTCTAGGGTAGGGCCCAAGTGACTCTGGTGGATGTGTTTTACAGATATTAATTCATTTTAATCCTTGCAACAATTGTACCATTAGGTTGTATAGTATACTTAGGCAAGTATTTTAACTATTCTCATTGCACCAATGAGAAAACTGAGGCATAGAAAGGTTAAGTAACACCCCAGTTCACACACAGCTAGCGAGGAAGGGGAAGCAGAATTTGAATCCAGACTGTCTGGCACCAAACTCAGGGTTCTCAAATACTAGATGACATAGTCTCAAGAAGTTAGGAAACTATGACTAACTCAAAATAAAGATAAGCAGAGTAGATTGAAGAATTGAAAATCTCAAGTAGAAGACACAAGTGGGTCATCCAGTGGGGAGTTTCACCAACTTGGATAACCCTCCAATGCAGTTTCCTCACTCATGAGTACCAACATAGAATCCCAAACAAAATACCTCACATATGTTAGTCACATTTGATTGGTTTTGTGAGATGGGACTACTCGAGAAAGACAAAGATAGGAAATAAGACACTAAAATTGCTTCAATAAAATATCACCCAACCAAAGCAGCTCACTGTCATTTTTTTAAGTAGAAGCCTTTCTCCATATGGAACTAATTATCGCCATCTGCTGTTCCATACTTCTATTTCCTCTCTAACAGCTCATTCTTCAAAAACTCAGTAGCTTCCTCCCTTTACATTTGTAAATGCTGTTGACTATGGATAAAATCCATGTTTACTTTCTATTCAGAACCCCATAGGAAAGCTTGTTTTAATCATCCACAGATGTTTCATTCAGTTCTGCTTAGCTTGGCATAGAACTTCAGAGGGAAATAAAAGAAAAATCTTTATTTTATATTTCAATTGTAGATTGTTACAGACTAAATAAAACGCCAAATTGTTATTGGAAACAACAGAGCCACTGTAATAATGATAGTCGACATCTCATTTTTACAATTATAATTTTTTCTGGCGTTTGTTTAACTCAAGATGGTTTCCATATTTTGCAAAGGGCTTTTTTTCTCCTTCTCTGAATGAACCTTCATTGAAGCCAAAGAACTTCGTGATTCATTTTTAATACAGTCTTAAACATTTGAAAAATATTGAAATAGTTGTATGATATTTAGTGACTAGGCTTTTAAATACTTTCCACCCTTCTGATACCATGTTTTCATACGTTATCCTTTTGAATTTCTTTAAAAACACCCATTAACCTCAAAGACCACTTTATACACATTTAATACTTGTATGGGTCAGTTCTTCCTTATTTCTCTTCCATTTTTGATTTCTTAACTAAAAAACAGTTGATGACATATAGATATTCATTATCAAATACATTTACACTTCATTGTTATTAAATGTCGAGGGAAAGACATTTTCTGGTGGAAAGAGTATTTCTATGAATTTGTGGTAGATTCTCTACTTACCTCTAAAAACTGTGACACAAGTGTTTAGTACACCATTCCTTTATAATCTGACCCTTTCAATCACCTAAAGCTCCTCACTGACATCCTACAATTTTCTAATGAAGTGCTTTGTAATTTTTCACTTCGTTAGTGTCAAGAATCAAACTACACTCCCCAAGACCTAAGTCCAGCCAATCACATTTAAATTATATTTACATAGCAGAGTTCATTTTGACTTTTCTTCTCATTTTAATGTGTTACAATATCATGAATATTAACTTGAGTTTTTTGTGTTTGATTCAGTGCACATGGTTCTAGATGTATTCCCTTAAAGCACTAGAAGGAGCCCCTGTACACATATTTTTTAATATGTTCAAATAAAGATGACCTCAACTGACTTGAAGAGAAAGCCAGTGATGGCTCCTTACAACCATTTCAGTACACATCTCAGAACTCTGGTTTGATCCATTTATTTTGCTCAATCAGAATTCTCTTGCTCTTTATGTATCTATTCAGAATACATGGGTCAAAGAAGTTGCCCATTACTAGAGCAAAGAGTGAATATCTGAGGGGGAACGATCGAGATTGTATCTAAGAGAAGTAACCAAATCAAATAAAACCTTTTAAGTCAAAATAAAGAAGAAAAAAAGTTTTTTTTACATCACCATATTTTCCTATGTAAAAGTGACAGCTCTTCAGACAACAGTTCTGAATTCTATGCTGATAATAAGAAAGACTATTTACTTTCCCAAACTATTTGACCGACCAGCTATATGCATTTATGACCTAACATCAAAGACAATGAACAAATCCATTAAAGATCTGAGGGTACTTTTTGATGTCAAAGTTGTGCATAATATTTAGTGTAACTAATATTTTCTGCCTTTAATTAATTAAAGCTATTAGTGGCTATAAATAACTTAAGGGTTTTTATTATTATTATTGTTTCACAAGTCTTTCATTTCAGAAAAGGGAGTAAGGCTTAGTCATCCTTTGATATCCAGACACTGTAATTAAGAAAATTGGATTCCTATGAGGCAAAGACAACACATTATAATCTACCTCACCATAAGAATAAATAAAACTTAAATTCACAAAGTAACTAAAGAGTTTTTCCTGCTATAGAATTCTGCCACCATTTACAAAGCAAGGACACTAAAATCCAGTTCACTTATCATGTGTCTTTTTTAAAGAAAGGGGAGAGCTGTAATACCAATGCTAACTTGAGCATTATTTCTCTATGCATATAGAGAAGGATCCTTTGGAGGATCCTTTATTAATATAAAATACAGGCAGCTAATTGCTGCAAAAAAATAGGGGGAATAAAAACAGAGTAGTTAACTTTCTGAAGAGATTATCATTAAAATAAAGTGCAGAAAGGAAAACAAAAATGCTAAAAAGCTGTAAGGAGACATTATATTTTATACCATAATTGAAAGAATAATTTAGTTGATTTTTTAATTCAAATATAAGGTCTTCAAACATCTCAAACACAAGCATGTATCATCTTATGGGTGGATATATCGTATATCTAGAAAATGTCAAGAAATTTCCACCTATTTCTACCAAAAAAGAAAAAAGGTCAGAAGGTTATTACTGTTTCTTAATCTGTGAAATCACCTATGTAATAGCATATTTCCTCAAATCTAAGATGTCATTAATCTAAAACATATTATTTTATTTACTAAGAAAAAACTCATGACAATTAAGTTATGATAGCCTTTTGACTGTAAAACACATCTCAATTTCAGAGATATTATAATGTGAAAAAATGTACATCTTAGATTTGGAGAAATACAGTAATATCCTTTCCATGTATTCACATAGAAACGAAAGCCCAGTTCTGGAACACAATTGAATTCTTGCATCTTAAGAATATTCAATGTATAATAAATGCTTTAAAGAAGAAGAAAACATCTCACAGATAACATGTTAAGTTAACTTGTCTATACATGTTCAAAAATCTGAACTTTCCAATACATTTTTTTCCATTATGGCCTTACATATCTTTTTATTTTAACTTTAGTGCTGACTATAAGTAATAAGTATTTATAATTAAAAAAGAAAAACTCTAGAAAATGCAAAAAAAAAAAAAATAGGATCCTGATAAAGATTTGGCCTGATTTTGATCTGCAACAATGCAGACACTATAAAAACAAAACAAAACAAAACAAAAACTCTCTTCCTTTTCTCTTGTTTCATTCTTACTTCGTATGGCCCCTTACCACATACACAGTTGCTGTTATAGTAACTCCAAAAGCTTCCCTTAGCCCCTGTATTGCTCACCCAGCTTTTAGAGCCTTTGCCCGATTTGTGACTGGAGACTTCTATCCTCCAATTTGATTCCTCTGAAGGAGGGAGGAGGGATAGATGCCAATTAGAATTCAAAGATATTAGAACTAGGGATTCAGAAACAGCTTCAAGGTAGTTTGAAGTTAACACTATTGTTTCAACTACTTTATGGATGTGAAGAAGGAAAAGATGGTTATGTTTCTCCTCTTGAGTTTTTTAGTGCCTTCTAGTGGATCCTAAAATTTTGTTTTAATTGGCATGATAATATATATGCGTTCAAATTAAACAAACAAAACTCAAGAGTTCTAATTCCACTTATGATGTTGAATGTCATAAAAGAATATTGCTTCCACTCTAATAACAATGATCCCCAAAAAGCCAGATGATCTACTATGCTTGAGCCCATCAGAGAGCCGAAATCATAATGCAATCAAGTAACCTGAATTCTAAAGAGGGACAAGCCTTTTCAAAGAGAGACTGGATGCACAAATTGTTTAGCCTTTGATAAAGCAAGGGAGAAAGAGGTAAGAAAAATCAGCCAAAATTTTAATGATTTCTCAAAGGGCAATAAATACGAGCTAATGTGTCCATTTGGAATAGCTAGGAGCCCCAGACACAAAGGAAGTTTCCACTCACAATCTCTGTTCTGTGAGTACCCACTGGGTACTCACACTCATGAGAAAGATTGAGAGCAGTACAGAAAACCCGATAGAGCCCCATTTAGTGGCCCATCTGCTGCTGCTGGGGAAACACACCCAGTGAACTTTTTTCTCTTATGAAACAATAGCCTTAAGGTACTAAAGGAGGAACAACAAACCCTGTTGACCCAAGTCCAGGAAAAGAGCCACTACTTATGAAGAAGGAGCAGAAGCAGAAACCATCTGTCCCTGGAATGACACAGGAAATCTTGGAACCAGGATTCTGCACTGATGCCAAGGAGGGATCAGCTTCTGCTAAAAGACAAGAATTCTCTCCTACGTAAGACCAATCACAGACACAAGGTGAAGTTTGGCTACAGCAGCCAACATTAGGGGAACTTGAAGTGATAACCATAGCAACCACAAAACCCAAAAGCAGCTCAATTCCTGAACAGATTGATTCAAGGTCCTCATGGTATGAGAGAAGAAGAGACATGCTTATAACCAGACAAAAATATTATTTGAATCAGTTTCTTCCATTCTTCTATACATTACGTCCAGGATTAAATAAAAAGTACGAGACATAATAACAACAAAAACAACAAAATAAAGCAAGCCACTGTCAAATGATAAACCAACAGGAGCAAACACAGAAATTACTTAGATATTGGAAGTATCAAACAGGGACTTTAAAATAACTATGATTTCTATATTAAAGGATCTAGAGGAAAAAATGGACAACATGTATGAAATTTCATCAGGGAGAGGGAAACTATAAAAAAGAGTCAAATAGAACTAGAAGTAAACAAACATAATATTAGAAATGAAGAATTCCCTTGATAGGCTCTTTAGCAGATAAGACACAATGAACCTACAGATGGATTAATAGAAAGTATGAATGAAAATAATAAATTTTTAAATTTTTAAAAAACAGAGCTGTAGGACAATATCAAATGGCCTAACATATGTGTAACTGATGTTCAGAAAGAAAAAAAATTAGAAATATTTGAAGAGACAATGGCCAATAATTTTCCAAAATTAATGAAAACAACAAATTACAGATCTAAGAATTTCAATTTTTTTTTGAAAAAGGAAAAAACTAACAAAAAGACACTTAGACATAGCATAGTCAAACTGCTAAAAAAATATGAAGACAAATGGAGAAAAAAGGAACATTGTATTTAGAGAAAGAAAACTAATTCAATGCCTAAAACAATATCACTTATAAGATTTAAAATCATAAAAATAAATAGCAACACTCACTTTGTCATCTTATATTGTGTACTTGATGCTTCCTCTGAAATTTTTTCTCTCTGATTTGACTGTAGAAGAGACCTGCCCTTATCCTCTTATTAATATTATCTTTATCCTTTGGATAGTACTGGTCAAAGCATAGGAGCAGATTTGCTTTCTACATATTTTTTTGCATGACATCAGTGAAAGTTTCATTCACAACATAGTCTTAAATTATAAATATATTTTTAAATTAACTTAAAAAATTTTTATCTTACATTCTCTACCTCTTATTTTTCTAAAATACAAGAAGAGAGAAACATTTTTGATACTGGCTCTACATTTAGCAAAATGAGAGCATGGATCCTCCCCACTTTGATATTTCCTTTCCCAGCACTTACATATTGAATTTTAAATAATACTATATTTATCAATGTATTGTCTTATTATCTGTAATTTCTTATGTGCACTTGCTTTTCCTCCACAGTTTATTGCTTCTTTAAAATAAGGTCTGTGACATTCCATACACAAAAGTAACATAATAATATGCTTGGTTACTAATGTTAATATGACCAAAACATCTAAAAAGGTCCAGCTCTGTCCTGCTACTTTTAGGTCCCAGGTCCAAGAAAAGCAAACCTGTAGGAAGCAGATGTGGAGTCCACTGTTGACCTTTACCCTGACTTTCATCTGTCCTCCAAGCTACTTCTTCCCTGCTAGCCTTTCTGGTCTCTCATCTGTCCCAGCCCATGGTTATATCTGAGTTTCCCTAATATACTTCTTTATCTCTCTGGTTTCTCCATCATCACTTGATTACCTAGTCTATAGCCTGTTCTCTTCCAAGCACTATATCTGTTCAGACAAACTTTCTAGAACCTTCCTCATAAGCCACATACCAGGTTCTAATTCTAGCCCGAGGAGTAATGCTCTAGACAAAGAGTAATCTCAAAAGGTCTGCAAACAAAGAAACCTCTACATAAAGTCAGCATAAGAAGGTGATATTACTAGGTATGTAAATAATTACTAGAATTATGTTTAAGGAAAATACAGCAAAGTTTCATACAACAAATATCTATAAAACCAAAAAAAAAATTCCAAAATTAGTAGTTTAGCAGAATGTTTAAATAAATGGAATATTCAGCCTACCAACTTCTAATATAAGCATAATAATTATTTCACAAAAACTAGTATAGCACTCTAAAGACTAGACCAGTGTGCTCTTAATAATTTAAGTGAAACTCCAAGGATCTGAGTTTAAAAGATGAGAAGCACTAAAGTGTCCAATCTACTTCAGACCTACCCAATGTATCAGAGTCATCTCTCATTATTCATGGTAGTTATATTCTATAAAGTTGCTGCAAACATTGAACACTGAATCACTGTCCCTAGGGGAAATACAAAGTTGGATTCTCATGAGTTTCTGGTCAAAACATTTTTGTCAACCAATCAATACATAACCTTGTTTTATGTGTTTCTGTTTTTAAAGACACCTTATTTAATATATATTGTCAAGTTGTAACATTGAACTCACAGCCAACAGCACTATAACTCATGCATGAAGGAAGCTTATCTAACACACATGTCCTCTCTGTAAGACATCACAGTCTTCTTAGACAGCACATTAGCAGTACACTTAGGGAGGAGGCATTTTAAACAGGTAAATCACCAACAAAAAGCAAATGTGGGGAAATATGACACTAAATGGACTGGAAGTGGTAGGCAGGGGGGAAACCTTTACAGCACGAGCACCAAAAAAAGAATGCAGAGCATCAGCTTGTTCAACATCAGCTGGGACTATGTATAGAGCAGGACTCAAATTTTTCCTCTCTGTGCATGTCCTTGAATAACTGCAAAGGCACTGTGAATATTGATTTGGGGGTTACAAACAAATTTTACAAGTAAGCAAATCCACAAATATGGAATCTGTAAATGATGAGGACTGATATCTCTATTTCGATTGTCCTCCTCTATGGCCCAATTTGATATATACCTTGAATTTCATCTCACCTTTCAATCTTCTTGTTAACATATTCATAAGCTTCACCCCTTAGTTTCAATGCATATCTCCATTCTTCTTAACCACTGCTTGGCTCCAAGGTCCTTGTCCCAGCAATGCATTCACATGGATGGGAGTGGGAAAGGTACATAATGCCTCACACATAGCACTGCCACAGACAGTTCACGGGCAGCTCATGATTTCCACTGTTTCAACAACATCCACTCAAAACCTAAATTCACGGCCCTTTATCACTTTCTTTTCAATCTACTATATTGCAGAATCTATAATCTCAAACTGAAAAAGCTTAAAGGTGAGTCTCTGGATAATTTGGTTCTAAATTATTTAGATCATTTATAATTTTTTTTAATTTAGGAAATCCTCCATAATTACCCCAACTCTACTTCCCTTTGCTAAAAGAATCTAATCTACTTGGTCAAATACTGCCTATCCCTTGTTCTCCATAGAGAAGTACTAAGTCTTTGAGCCACAACTTTTTGGGGGGTATACTGAAGCTGTCCATAAAGAAAGACAGACAGAAAGACAGACAGATAGAATGAATGAATGAATGAATGAATGAAAGAACAAACTACAATTATTTACTGGTGAGCTAATTTATTTTATTGATTGATTTAGTTCCCTCTATAACTGAGAGGGAAGAGGAGATCAGCAAAACTGTAGCTCTGAAGTCTAGACACCCTGAGCTGCTTGAATGGAAGTATACAAAAAGGTTTAGAGGACACTGAAATATAAGCTGTCTGATACAATATCTACATGTCTAAGGTTTGGAAGGAATCTTAAAGGTCTTCACTAAACTGTGGGCACCATCAGAGTAGGGGGATCAAGGCTTGTCTTGTTCAGCATTGTGTGCCCAACACCTTCACTTTGCCTAGCACATTGTAAACACCAAAAATATTTAGTTATTTCTCAACAATAAAATGATATATAAAACATGGATGAGTTTCAAAAATATGTTGAGTGAAAAATCCTTAAAACAGAAGACACCTACTCAATGATGATTCCATCTATATGAAGATCTGAAGATCTAGAAAGCAAAACCAATCCATTGTAGCAAACAATCACAACAGTGGTTCTCTGGTTAGGGGCTGTTGAGGAACGCGGCTGGAGATGGCCTGAGACAGAGTGTGAGGGAACCTTCTGAGGTGATGATAATGTTCTACATTTTGAAAGGGGTTTGAGATAAACAAGTACATGCATTTGTCAAAACTCATAGAATGGTACACTAAATTTGAGCATTTCATTGTATATAAACTTTACTCAATAGTTATGTGATAAAACAAGTATAGTTAAATGTCGTTAATGAGAGAAACTAGCTGGTGGGTATACAGGTGTTCACTGCAAAATTCTTTCAACTTTTTAGTATGTTTGAAAATGTTTTTAATAAAACACTTGGTAGGCGGCAGGAATTCCACATTCTAAAATGTCCTGAAAATATATTTAATGAAATGAAACTGCATTTTCCCCCAATCTTTCACCTGATGCCTAAATTTCCCTCATGATGTCCTCATCATGTGGTCATTTAGATCAGTGAATTTCCAAATGCTGGTTCACAAACCAGCAGCATAACAATTACCTTGGGTGCAAATAAAAATAGAGATGCCCAGCCCCACACAGACATACTATATCAAAACCACTGGCATACTTTTAATGAGCCTCTTCCCAAGGTTGTGTGTATGACCAGATTTAGAAGTGACAGATCTGGATTATATACAACCACTGCAATGATTAGGGGTTGGCCCACTTCCTTTTGGGGGAAGCTTTATTCAAATTTTTTCCTTCCATCAAACTAGAGTCTGCCTTACTGGGATATACCACTCATCTATTCTTCCTATTTTGGAGCCATAAACTGAATACCTCTCCCTCATTATTAAAATTATAGCTTTCGTTTTGAGGGTTATTACATCGTATTATGTAGCATATGCTGTGTTACACTCTATGTGTGTTATCTCACAGCAGCCTTTTCAATTTCATATCTCCCCTCTCTACCACCACTCCTTTTCTCCCATCTGCCTTCCTTTCCCTATACCAAGCAGTCATGGTAACTTCAACTTCTGTGAAATTTTTGTGGTATCGCTTCTATTCCTGTCACCATCTTTTTCAGAAAGTGGTCACAGAAAAAAAAAAAAAACCTCATATTTTACTCTGCTATGAATGAGCTTATCAGATCTTTTTTCTGAAAGTAGATTCTGACAGAAGTAGACACCAAGCAACATAAAAAGTCTGAAACCAAATGAAAATCAACTTTTGGCTACTTCACAGTTCTGCCTGATACCAGTTCTACTTATGGTGTATTCCTCTACTTAGCCAAATAAAAGATTTCAAATGATCTGGAAACTACAGTTTCTACTATTTATAATTTAGACTTGTTTGACTGAAATTTAAAATTAATCCTTTCAGCTGCCATATTCCATGAGTATTCCATGAGCTAAAATAAAATATTTGTATAATATCTCAATGTAAAATATTGTCACCTCAAGGTCTGTTTAATTTTGCTTTTTTGAATATGTTCAAACATTCCTGCTAAATACAGAACTTTAAACAAGCTTGATTGAAAGATTTTTTAAATAAGTTTTACAAGATGAAATTACCAAGTTACCTTTTTTTTTCTGTAGTCAACTTGAGATTTCTCGATTTTATAATTTTTACATGAGGTAGCATGTACTATGCCATGCGTCAGATGAACAGTTTAACTAGTTGGTACCATCAGTCCAACTTTCATAAATGTTGGTATTCTTGAATGGGACACATTTTTTCATAAGTGTGATAATCTTGTTAATATAGTTATGACATGTTGAGTTAATGTTTTCATAATGTTTCTTCAGCCGTTAATTTTAAAATTGGAGTGTTCTACATTTCAGGCATATTTAGCTACTGCTATATTGAACCATTTTGGCCAAAAAAATAGCAATTTCATGGTTCAACCTAATATTAACTTAATTTGAATTGTAAAAGATAAAGCAGAAGTGTGTCAATTAGCAATCTTACTTCTTCTGCCTCCCACTGGAATAACTCTCAAACACTTTTCACTCTACTATGAAAGTATGATTTTCTACTATGAATATTCTTTTCATAATTTTGAAAACATACACCTGAATCTGCCTCTAAGACTATCTTTTCACCATTTTGACTGTTCTTGAATATATGCCCATGTCAATTCTGAGGAAACAAGTTTACATGCAATGTCAAGGATAACATTCAAAGGTAGGATGGAAATAAAGATGTTTTATATCCTTCTAAATACTCTTTAAATTTTACTTTAAGTGGCTTTAATGATTTTCATATAGAAAATGGTTATAATTCTCTCATAATGTGACACAGAGCCCAAAGGAAACCAGGAAAATTCAGTATTTGCAAAGATTAGGAATTGATGGTATAGAAAGAATTTTAAATGATAAATAAAACATTTCCATAAGATATTTACTTTTGAATAACATCTGGATATCAAGAAAAAGATACAGAGATTACAAAAAAGAGTTATATTCCTTTTTTAATATAAAAAATAAGATACATCTAGAATAGTTTACTATACAATATTCTTTTAACCAATATTTTAACTCATATTTTCCAACTTGGATTAAATATATGTATTTTGCATCTTTTAGTGGCTAATTCCTTTCTAGATTTCACCAATATGAAATATTTTCCCTCTTCTATGTCATATTAGTTTTGATATATACATATATCTCATCTTAAGGAAAGAGACTATGTCTTAAGTATCTCTGTTTCCTCCTCAAAGTCTTGCACACTGAAAACAGTCTTGCACACCAAGCAGAATTTCTGTCTCTTTTTTTTAATTAAAATGTATTGGGGTAACAGTGATCAACAAAATCCAATAAATTTCAAGTGTGTAATTCAACAGTATGACCCTTTTATTGAAACAGAACAGTGTATTTTACCCTTGACCTTTTTAGTTACTTTTATCTGTATCTTTCCTATTCCATCTCTACTATTTCTAGAGAAGTAATGGCTAAACAATATACAGTGGTCTAGGTACAGACACACCATGGTTTTATTTTGGTGATAAACAGATTTGTGCACCTAAACTAGCTGTGTTCCATGTAGTCCCAGAATGTACGCAGGTACATGAAAACTTAGGTACTGCATGAAAACTTAATTATGTAATAGTTCAAAATACCTAATAACCAATTCAGATATTCCAGGTCTCAATTTTGTAATACAAAAATATTTAATATTGTTAATCTTTCAAACTCTATTAAGATTCATGTATGGACTGAATCATTTCACTAGAGAAACCTACTCTCTGTGGGAAGATATCAGCCCAGGATTTTCAAATTTTTTATATATGATCTAAAGGAATCTCCATAGGAGAAATACCTTTCAGATAAGCACAGAAATATTTTCTGCCTTAATTTCTGATTATTACTTTTGAATATAACATGGACAGATTTTCAAGGCTAAAATCTAAGACAACTGTCCAGCTAATCAATCACAAATAGTATCTAAGTAATCAAAATAATCTAGTCATTATCTAGGCATAGAATCACTGGTTCTGTCACTACCTTAGGCTGAATAGACTTGGAATAGTCATTTAATCTCTCCATGTGTATTTTCTCATAACTAGAGCAAACAAACTTCTACTACTTGTCTATCTACTTGAAAGAGATATTTTGAAAAATTAAACTAGAGCAGGTTTCTCAACCTTGGCACTACTGACATTTTTGGGCCCAATAATTCTTTGTCGCAATGTTGTGCATTGTAGGATGTTCAGTAACATGTTTGGTCTCGATCCACTGGATGCCAGTAGAGAAAACAACACACACACACACACACACACACACACACACACACACACACACACTGTGGCTGTGACAACTCAAGTGTGGAGAGATATTGTTGAATGTCCTTTTTTTGGAAGGGGTGAGAAGACCAAAATCACCCCTGTCTCCACTTGAAAATGACTGAATTACACAGGTGTGTGTGTGTGTGTGTGTGTAAAAATCATTTATAATCAAATATATTCTGATCACCTACCATATGCTGGACACTGTGGCCAGGTAAAATATAATGTGATTCATGACCTCAAATATTTTACAGCCTTGTATGAGAAACAAATGAACAAATCCAAGTTTGTAGTGATGGCAGTTTGGGAGCCCATGTGGAAGAAAGGGCAGAGAGATCACAACATTTAAAGAGGTGAATCCACAGTAATTGGTAACTAAATAGATGTGGGGATAAGTAAATAGGAGAGAAAAACAAAATGTCAACAATGGTTAATTATTATTTAGTGCCTAAGTCAAAAGAGTTTTTCCACAAAAACCAGAACATTTCCCAGAAGAAAACTCTTATCACATAAATGTTCATAAAATAAATATTTTCACTATGACTGCTTCAATTTTAACCAGTGGAGGAACACATGTAGACAAACGACTCCATTTCTTCCATCCAATTGGCACTCCTCTCACCAGAATTATCAAGACCAACAGGGATCAGTTAATTCCCATATTGTAATTGCACTATCAAGGTCCACAAAAACAGCAGTAACATGGTAAAAAAAACAACATGCATCATTTATGGTTTATTTATTTCACTCACAGAAGAAACATCACTTTAACATTATCTAAGAGTTTTATTCAATATCGATTTTAAAAGCCCAAATCAAATGCATCTGCCCCAATGCCAAAAGAAACTAAAACCTAAACTAGGGTCAGAAATCACCTTTATCCCAAGACAGTGGAGATGTGTAACTTTTCAGAATATCATCTGCATTTGAGGTTCACACAGAGGTGACTCTGTTAGCTTCCCCACACTATGGTATATCAGGGCAAACAACTATCCCATTATCTCATGGTATTTTCTACTTTGCGTGAAACTAGGCAAGTGCAGTTTCAAGACACAGAACACAGCATTCATTAGAGAAGAGTTGTTAGAGCTGCTAATGGGGCCCCTTTGGCTTCTGGTCCTACAGAGGTATTTGGAGGAGGTCCAAGTGACTAACCACATTGATTTCAGATGAAATTCCCTGCAAATACATGTTACACAATACCCCAAAATATATGAAAGCCTTCCTGGTTTTTAGAGTTTATAAGTCCCTTGACAATGGAATTCTGTGTGGAAATATCAAAATTCAAGTAACAAAGATGATTTTTGAGAGGATTAAAAATAGAAACCATTATTGGGATACACAAACATTTCAGTTACTTAAGAATCCATATTTCTAAGAAAAGCAGTCTTATTAACGACATTTGTTCAATTGGCAATTTTCCCCCATTTAATTTTCATAAACAGATCACTTTGAAATGTATTTCCCCTAACAAAGATCCTACATTAACAACAAATAATACAACTTCTTCAAATTTTAATTACTATTAAGTGCTTTGTTGCGCTTCCAAGAAACTTACAGAAAAATGTTACTAAGATAATTTCATATAAGGGGGTAGGCATTTGTTTTCTATTTTTAAAAAGGTGGTTCTGAAATTCTGGCCCTGTCAACATCATTTATACATTCCTGTTTGCATGCCTCAATATAATAAATTAAATCAGCATTTTAATTGTGCCCATGCTTTGTGGTTCCTGGTAGCACAAAAAGATTCTCTGTGAATTCACGACTTCCTCCCAAAAAACCACACTGAGTGATTAATTACTAGTCTGGAAGATATAAATATGTCTCTCAATAAAGACAGTATAGACTGCTAGAAGCTCGAGCCTTATACATCTCTGTAGGGTGCCTTAATGTAGCAGACATTCTCCTAATTCAAACAGGATTCTGGCTCTAACATTCACAGACAGCACCATGAAAACTGTTCCTTTATTGAACACCATATATTATTTTAATTAGCATCATTTTGTACACATATAAGAATCAGAGGAAAATCAGGCTTTTTTGTGTAAATATATAGAAATCTCAAGGTGTCTCTGCTCTTTAAGAAAGAACTGAGAACAATGGAGAATAACCTTGACTTTTTAAAAAGCACCATCTCTCTGTATACAGTATTTTAGGTTACAACCTGACATTACTTATGCTTCATTCTGAGGTAAGGGTTTGGCCAAAATGCCACAACTTTATATGAAGACATGAACCAGCAGGTCTATGTAGTTCTGCGTGAACCATGCAACTACTGTCTGAACTGAGAAGCTATCATGATGATTAGAAGAAAGATAAGCTTAAAGAAAGGACCTATTGGCCACCTCCCCTTATGTCTAAACAGTAGAAACAAGAATTGATGAAATTTCTAAAACTATATTTACAAGACCAAAAAGATTAAAGAAATTATACCAATCATTTAAAACAGGAATTGTAAGCAAAGTCAACTAACTTGAAAATAAAGATAAATACAAGAAATCAAGATTAGAAGTTGGCTTTTTTAAATTGGAGAATTGTGATGTGTAGCTTTTATTTAATGCTTTGTATTCATGATCATAGTAGAACTAAACACCACAACTCCTTCACCCTTTCAATATGTGTTCTTAAGAAAGGGCAGGCAAGATTATCATAAATCATTCTAGCCAGTCTAGAAATCCAGACATCATGTTCCTAATGTTCCTATTTAAAACAGCATGAAAGAAAGGTTCTCTAAAAGCCAATATACATCTGGCCAAGATAAAAAGATATTTGTATTGTAGCTCTACTGATAATTATATTTCTACCTGGCCTTTTCAAAGACATCTTGAGCATGATCATCACACATAACTACAAGGATTAAATCACTAAGTAAACATGAGTCTGAATTGGAGTTTTGCAGGAGACTGCAAAAATGGCCATAATATTTTAACGCCGCTCTTTAAGAGGTAAAATATATTTTCCCACCCCTTGAATTTGGGCTGGTCTTGTAGCTTTGACCAATAGGATACACAAAAATGGCAGTATACCAATCCCGCGCTGAGTCCTCAAGAAGCCTTGCAGCTTCCATTCTCAAACTCTCGGTACTCTGTGCCTACCACAGGAACAAACCCAATCCAGCCTGTAATAGGTTGGGAGCCCATATGAGAAAAGGCTCCAGTCATCTCAGCTGTCTAAGATGCAGCCATTATAAACAACTGAGCACAAGCAATCAATCAGCTGACTATAGTTTTATAAGTGAGCCCAGCCAAGATTGGATAAGCTTAGCCTACACCAGAATGATCCAGCTGAGTCCAACCAACATGTCAATCTACATTATCATGAGCTAAATTAAATAAGTATTTTTTGAAGCCAACAAGCTTTGGGGTGATTGTTATCCAGAAAGAGATAACTGATGCAGGTCCTGTAACCTCATAACTAAACCTTTCCCAGGCTTTAAGCTCCAAATCAAGTTTTCTACTATGATCATAGCCTTTACCAGTTACAACTGTACATACTCTGTTGACCTAGTTCCTTTTGATACCAATTTTTTCTGTAATGAAATTCAGCACTTAGTTAAATAATGCCCAATATGATTTTCTAAGGTATATCTCAGTATTTATGATTCACATACAAATGCTCAGCAGAGACTATGTTGTACCTTTGTTTTTTATTATTCATCACCCTAAACACATAGTAGATATTAAATACTTGGTTTGATTTGAAAATAGCTGGAGTTTATAAGACCCTTAAACTTTTCTTATTTGTAACATATAAATAATAAAAATCTGTTTCACCACAAAGAATACTGAGTAATTTTCACATTCCCTTACAAATAGAAAATATAATTAATTTCATAAGAAAGCAAAAAAGAGATAAAATTTAAACTTCTATATAGCCAAAGATACAAAAACACAATTAAAAGACAATGACTAAAAATAGTCATGATATACGTAAGAGCTAAAAATCCACAAAAAGACCTTTTAAAGCAATAGAAAAAGATGAATGGTCCAAAATAAAATTGAGAAAAGGTTATAAAACGATAGTGTTCAGAAGTACAAAGGGAAAAAACTCATAAAAAGATGCTTAATCTCACAGATAAAAGAGTAAATGTAAATTAAAATAAGAAGATGCTCACCAATCAGATTATTACATTTTAAAAAGACTAAAATAAGATCCAGTATTGGTGATACAACTGTAAACAGAAACAGGCATCCTGATACAAGATTCATAGAAGTCTAATGTGGCACAGTGGGCAATATTCATCAAAATGTTAACTCAAAATGTTACCGGTTTTAACCCAAAAATATTCACTGAAACCTTGTTTTTAGTATTAAGAACTGGATAGCTAAATATTCATCAGTACTTTCAAGGTAAATAATGATTCATCCATATACGGAAAACTAAGCAAAATTTTTCAAGAATTTGAAGGATTTGTACATTCTGACATGAAAAGATCAAGAAATATTGTTAAAAGTCAGATCAACAAAAATAGTGTAATTACATTTTTTAAAATAAGAATATAGATGCATAGAAAAAAGGATAGAATGATACACACTAATAAGGAGGAATGTGGTTGGGAGAGTGAAGGAAAACTATAATTTTTACACACTTAATGTATAATTTGAATTTCCCACAAGCATGGATTTATGTGATATGTGTATAATTTGTTTATATTACACCTACCTGGGCAGCAGAAGGAGGCAGGTCATAGATAGATTCAACTGAAGAGCCAAAGAAAGAGCTGTGCATTCAGGGAGGTCTCCACTTTTGTCCTGGTTCAAGGCAGTGGAGTGGTTGGCATTGCACACAGATGTGAGCAGGGACTAGCATTGTGATCCCTTGTAATGTGACTTCCTCAATGGCAGAGGAGAGGAGACGCTGAGCAGTTAGCTGTGCTGGGGACCTCATGTTTGGCCTCTTAGAACCACAGAGCAGTATCCTGGATCTGGAATTAAGAAAAATAAGATGAGCTTCTGAAAGTTTAACCTGAACATCAATACAAACTAGATCACAGGAGAGAGATGAGAGGCTGTCTAAAATAACAACAAAGTAGCAGTTACCAATCACCAAGCAATCTATTTAAAAAGCTGAGGAATGTCAGACACCATTATCTCACTTAATCTTCACAACAACTCACTTGTTTTTATTTTATAGAAGGGAACATGAGTTTAGAGAGGTTAAGGAAATTAGTAAAGGTCACATAACTTATGTGGCAGTGGTAGGAATTTGAACCCAGCCCTGTTTTATTCAACACCCATGTTCTTATCTAAAATGGTGTACTCTCTTCCGTAACAGAGGCAAAAAGGCTTCTTCATTGGCAATATAAACTGCTGTATGTATTAACATAGTAAGGATATAAACGAGTCAATTAAAATAAGCATTGCTTAGCTATGTACACACAGAACCAAGGTTTCTGACAAGCACATGGTAACAGAGCCTATTCAAATGAGCTCTAGACAACAGGGACCCTGGTCCAAGGATCCATTTGGTTCAAGCAACAGGTTGGCTGGCCCACACATGTGTGAACAAAATCAAATTTCTCATCCTAGCACAATAAAGGCCAGGTCTGGACCATAGATTCACCAAGGCAATGTCATCCTATGCAATCTCTTAAAAAGCAAACAGCTCCTCCATGGGCTTTTTCGTTTTTGGAACTTCTATGGTCCTTTTGGTATATTTCCCTCATCTTTTGCTATTTTAGGCCTGTTTTGAATTCATACAATAAGTAATTGACACGAGGCATTGGTGAAGAATATATCACAAATCTATCTCAAACCTGGGTCAACTGGATTATCCTCACGGGGGGACCCAGAGTTTAAATACATAAAGAATTGAAGGCAAGTATTGGGGAGAAAAGAGTTGCAGGAAAGAGTGCTGTGTCCCTAAACTAGAGAAAGAGATTTATGGAACAATCCTGGCAGGACACACTAATAGAAAATTCGCACCCACTTTTATCTGTTTTAAATATTGTGGTACATGAGATTTTTTTGACGAATGGGTTCCATTGCTTGTAAAAAAAAGTTTGAACACCAATGAGGTAAAGAAAGGGATGGCTGATGCTCTGTTTCCACATAATGACTATTGTTTATTTTGGAAATCAATTTTGTAGGCACTTGTAGCTATTCTGATTGAGACATGCGGTTGGGAATGGATTTCCAAGGAGTTCTGCAGAGTGGCTCTATTCAGTATTCTCTTAA
Organism: Eonycteris spelaea; assembly: GCA_003508835.1. Taxonomy (NCBI): domain Eukaryota; kingdom Metazoa; phylum Chordata; class Mammalia; order Chiroptera; family Pteropodidae; genus Eonycteris; species Eonycteris spelaea. The sequence goes on along the minus strand of PUFA01000149.1, from coordinate 1,000,222 downwards.
GAGTCTGCTTGTAACTATAAAGAGCCTTCATAATTAAAACTCTCACCAAACTGCAACCTTAATAGACGTAGGTTTTATTAGGCATTATGATGGCACAAAGGGAATGCAGTTTTCTGGCAATGGTAAGTAATCCTTTTGGAATGGAAGCCCATTATCTGGAGACAGTGGCAGTTATCAAAATAGGCTCTAACCTGAGCCACTGAGTTCAAACCCGAGTTACTCCTAGCTATACAGTCTCAGGGAGGTTATGTACCCTCTTCAAGCCTAAGTATTTTTATATGTAAAATGTAAACTACATAGAAGTATTGTGAGGATTATATGTCTATAAAATGCTTTGTACTAGGTCTAGTCCAGATAAGCTCTTCATATATTAGTCTGTACATTATCATAGTATGACTAAGGATAAAATTAAATATGATTTGGAGAACAGAAAGCACAACAACATAGAGGGGGCATGAAGTGAACAGAAAATAGGGAGTGCAAAGAGGGATGTGGGGGACTAAAGGAGATTTCGTGATCTCCTAAGTTTTGGGCTTCAATTCAGGGTTGTTTAGTAATTCACTGGTTTGTAAAAACACACATTAAGTGTTTACTCTGTGTCAAGCTCCAGAGTGAAAAAATAAATAAAAAAAATAAGGCAAGATTCCTGCCTTAAAGCAAGTCCATTTATTAGGAAAACGATTAATTACAATCCTAAGAGATGGAGGATATAATAAAAATATGTACAATGTGCTAGGGAAACACAAAACTTAGAGTGCCGAAATTTGGAAAAGAAGAGAGATCTTCCTAAAACTATAAATGGTAGGTTAGAGAGGGGACTGACTCCCCCAAAATGAAGAGAGAGATCTTTATTAAATGTCTAAAAGAAAGAGAAGAAATAGTTCTACCCACTGAGGAAGTTTAAAATAGCTGAGATTCCAATATATTTGTACCACCAGGCGTCAGGCTGAACCTAAAGCAATGGACCCTAAAACTCTGATCCCTCAAAGTCCACAGGCCTCTTAAAGATACAGAGAAAGAGTTCAAAATATAAGGGAGCCAAATCTGAAAAATGTTTACTTCCCTGAAGCTGATCATTGTTTTGACTCTTAGGAGGAATTTTAGAGAGGATGAAACAAAATTTCTCTTATCTAAGAATTTCACAGTCATTGCCAATTAAGGGTGGAATGAAGTATTCATCCACAAATGGAAAAACAGAATGAGGATTGCAAAAGTTTTATGCAGTATAATGCTGAAGCTAATACCCCACTGCCTAAAAGATATGCATGTCCTAATCCCCAGAACGTGTGAATACATTACTTTAAGTGGTAACAGAGATTTTGCAGATGTAATTAAGTTAAGAATCTAGAGAAGGAGATGGGATGATAGAAGCAGAGGTTGGTGTATGCTTTGAAGATGGAGGAAGGAACCATAAGCCAAGGAAAGCTGAGTTTCTATACGCAGGAAAAGACAAGGAAACAGATTTCTGGCCTGGAGACTCTAGAGGGAACATAACCCTGCCAATACCTTTATCCCCATAAGCCTTATTTTGAACCTGTAAGAGAATGTGTTTTTGACCCATAAATTTGTAGTAACTTGTTACAGTATCAATAGGAAACTTATATGAGGAAAAGGGTTTTCCAACAAAAAACCTCAAAGCCCAAAGAAGAGAAAGAAAATGGAAAAGAAGTTAGTCACCCAAGACTACAGCAAATAAATAGCATAAGGGGAAAAAATAACAAGTCTAATACCCAGAGGGAGACATGATCCTCCCAACTCCAAAAATGCAGCTCTAGCTCTCTGCAAGACTGCTAAGCTTCATTTGAGTGAAATTCAGATCCTGCCTATGTGGAAGCCCGGCATTTCATTTTGATGATGTCTCAGGATCACACTAAAAGAAGATGGTGGCCCATGTTTGGTTATTCTTTCTGCCAGAAGAATGGTGTCCTTACCAAAGAACTTGTACTAACTGACCCACAGCTAGAAGTGCCCAGCCACCCCAAACAAAAAGAATGTTGATATTATATGGGGAGAAAATTCTCTTACTCTCCCCAAAGCAAAGTTTGTGCTGGTGTTCATGGGAGGAAAGGGAGAAAGCAAAATCATGTAGAAGACACATCTACATCATTCACATCCCCAAGCAGATAAACAGACTAAGAACTTTAGAAAATACCAAATTTAGTTCTTTGCATTATTCCTGACTTGCAGATCCCTTGCAAACATATTTAAATGTTATTATCAATAACATCACCTTCTAAAATAAACATCTTTTCATTTATGAATTTTTCTCCATTTTGACCATGTGAAACCTGCAAATTAAATATACAACAGGAGACAAAGGCAACAAGGCAGACAATCTCCAGCTAAGAAGTTTGAAAAAAAAAATAGGGAATAGAAAAAAAAATCAAACTTTGATGAAATAATTGCGTCTGCTGTTATTTTTGGTATTGCTTCAGAAATGTTCTCTCTCTTTTCCTTTCTTGTCCCTATAGTGAGGTGCCCTGCTGCTGTGCAGATGAAAGGTCTAGTCTCTTAAAATTTCATGCCGAGCTCTTCACAACATCGAAGCTTTAAAGGCCCATGGCAAATTCAACATATTGTTAGACTTGATGGAAGCATACAAAAATTACATGCAAAATATACTGTATATTCATTGTCTGAAAATACAGTTAGAGCTTCCCATATTTCACTAACCAATATGGACTGATTTCAATATTTAAAAACACAAAAGATGCACATGGAGTGAGTATTATAGCAAAATAAGAATGAACTCAAATTATCTAAGGTTAGATTAGGGTCCTAGAATGTGTGAATAGTTTTATTCATAGTTTTCCTGAATTGTTTTAGGTATGTAAAGCATATTTAAAAGAATACAAAGGGCAAAAAAACCTTTTTTTCTAAAACTTGTGGATATCATTCTTTGCCCTATGTTATCTCTTTTTATATCTCTATGAGAAAAATATGGGATAGCTGATTTTTTATTTTTATATATAGAATTACCTCAAAAAAATTAAGACCTCGATCTGAAGACTGTAGTAGAAAGCATGATAATCTCAAAAGTAAGTTTATCAATCATTATTTAATGGTAATATGTGAACTTTAAAGTTAATTTTATATTCACAAGTTAAATAAACATCATTAACTATACATCTAAACTTTAGGTTTGTGTTTTATTGTAGCTATTTTTATATCGCCGCATTTAGCCAGACTCATTCATTTGTATTCACTCATTCTATTCTTTCAAACATTTATTGAACATCTACTCATGCCAGTTACTGTGCCAGCTGTTGAAAATGAAAAAACAGAAAGATGCAGTCCCTGCCTCCAGAAGGATTACAACACAGTACACAGGAGAAGAACACAGTGAAAGTGTGACAAAGCCTCAGAGGTCCTATAGCAGAAATAGGGGATATCAAGGTAACACCAAGAGCGGTTGATTGATTCTTTCTGAAGGAAGAAGAAAAGTTATATCCAAGAGTCAGTCCTTGACCAGAGGTTTGGAAACTATGTAGGTGCTGATGACATAAATCAAGGCAGTAGTAGTAAAATTAGATAAGAGGAGACACGTTCTGGAAAAATCAAGAGTACAAAATCTACAGGACTTGGCTACGAATAAGAAGTTGAAAGCAACAGCATGAGAGGAGGGCGAGATGAATCCCAGGTTTCTAATATTGGTATCATTTGCCCATACATTCATTGTTTCAACAGTTACTTTGCTACCTAATGTGCCAGGCATCAGTCTACATGCTGGAGAACAACAACGAACAAATTATAAAAGAACTCAACTCGCTAAACTTAGAGGACAAAAGAATAGTAAACAAATGAGTAAGTACTGTTAGGATAACATAAAATATTGCAAGCTCACGAATATGGAGAAGGCCAAGACAACTGTGGCATGGTGAGCAAAATGAAATCACAGGCAGACAAGCAAGGCCAAATTATATAGGATTATAGACCAGGTAAGGAGTTTGGATTTTGCTTAAAGTACAATGGGAAAATTTGCAGCTTTTAAGCAGAGAAGTGATAAAAGATCATTGGGATATAGCTTAGGAAGTAAAAAGGAATCAGAGAGCCCAGCTCAGAGGCCCTTGTAGTGATCTAGACTACAGATCACTTGGACCAGAAAAGTAGTGGTGCAGGTGAGAAATTAGGTAGTGTCAGGTTCCCTTTTAGAGATAAAGTTGACAGGTCTTGCTAATGAGTTAGCTGTGCTGGGTAAGGAAAAAACATCAAGGTGATTCCTAGGGTTTGGCTTTTAGGAATTAGGATACCAAATGATACTGAGTGGATAAAGCAGCTAATAAAGGGAAAATCAGGGGCAAAAGCAAGACAGGGGAAGAGAATCAAAAACTGTTTGAGGCATGTTAGATTTGAGATGCCCTTCAGGCATTGAAGTAAAGATATCAAGTTGGTTATATGAGACTAAAACTCAGAGAAGAGGTCAGAGCTGGATTTGCATTTGGGAGTCTCTCAGTATATAGGTGCAAAGTCATGGGGCTGAGTGAGATCATGGTGAGTAGGATGGGAAAAACTTTCCATAGATAAGAGATCCCTGAGACTCCCCCACACTTAGAGGCAGAAAGGAGATCATGAAGCTAGGGCCACAGAGGTAGGAGAGAAACCAGGAGAGTATGATGTTACAGAAGCCAAAGAGACAAGTAGTGTTTCAAGAAGTCAGTTATGGGAAAAGCACGTGAAAGTCAAAGAAATGAGGACATAGAAGTAACCACCGGATTGGAAATCATTAAGATTCTTGGTGACCTTATAAAAAGTTGCTGGGAGTTGAGAGTATATAAGACCACAACTGTAAAGAGAATGAGATGTAAGGAAGTAGAAACCACTAGTGTCAACAACTTTCATGATCCAAATTTTGTTGCAAAAGGTAGCCAAAAGATGGGACTGGATCAGGAGGCATTTGACTTTCTCAAGGGCTCCTGAAATTACCCACAGAGGAGGACAGAGGTAGCTGAAATTGTATTAGAGTTCCTTGGGCTCTAGTTCTGATTGTTCTATCACGAATGAGCTATGTGACCTTAGGCAAGTCATTTCTCTTCTCTGAGGTCCATGTCTTTACCTGTCATGGGAATAGTTTCTATCATAGCTGAAACTTAAGACTAAGACCATCTATATGTGCTCATGAATGTTAATATAAAGAGCACTTTGATCAAATAAATGTATGTACACTTTAAAGACAGATCAATATTTGCAATGAAAACATTATCATCAATTTCAATGCACTTCAAGAGCATACTCATGTTTATAAATTTTTACTTTGTCTTATTTTATTCTAAACAACAACTTCCACTTGACAATGTATTTCATTTAGTTTCAAGTAAATTTTCATTTGAAATTAATATCTTTAAATTCTTGACACCTCAATTTTTTTTCAATGACTTTAATACTTCACTTACATTATGTACATTTTGAGATGTTTCTGCCATTTTGTTTACTTTTTTTTCACCCTTATTAAAGTAACTGAAAAAAATTATCAAAACTATGCCCAATGTCAATCAGCAATTTTATTATACAATACTACAAACTTATCACATCTCTATCAACATTATCATAAGCAGTGTGTGTTTTACTGAAACAATCTATAGGTTATGTGTGTTTGTGTGTGTCCATGTGTGCTTGCATATGAGTAGAATTTTCATGAACTTTCAAAATTTGGTCTTTGAGATATCCAGAAATTATCAGTTTAGGCAAAATCAACTGTTAACATTGGTCATAATTAGTACTGAAATAACCTAGAATTAGAGTTCTACATCTATACATATGATGTGGAAATATTTTGTATATTGTAAAATATTACATATATGTCCACATACTATTATGAAATTTAAAAACTATCATTTGGCTCCAATGTTTAGCTGATGTATAAATCTTTGTAATGTTAAAATTCCAGGTGAAAGACAATTGAATAAAAGACAAAATAATCTCTAAAAATAACTAAGATATGATCTGGAAATCTGATGAATTTTCAATTGCCTGAAGTAATAATAGATATTGGCTTTTATCGAAGAACTGTGAGGACCCAGGCTCAAAGCTAAAGGCTTTACTTTCATCATATATTTAAAAGCTCACAACTGGCTTTGCCTTCTCAATTTCCCCACTACTGAACAAATAGAGAAACAGATGAAGCTTGTCCTACTGTCGGAGGCCTGATGTGACAGGGCCAGGATCAATATCTGAGATCTTCTGTCTGAAAGGCATACAAATTGGGGAGATTCCACCTAGGAAACGGGTGCTTTACCCATTTTATAGATGAGGACACTAAGGCTTGAGGCATTAACCAATCTGTCCTAGATCTCATAGCTGGTAAATAGAAAAGCTGAGACCAGAAGCCAAGGAGTCCCCAAACATAGATTTTGTTATACTACAGTGCCTGGCAGAGGGAAAGTTTTTCAAAAATCGTCCCATTGATTAATGAAGAATTAAGGAACTCTTAAAATACCTAGACTTCTCTAAAAATCATGCCCTTTGAGAAAGCAAGACCATTTATGTTTTTTTTACTCAGTGCAACTGCCACTTTTCCAGCTCAGGAATCAGGCAGAGTTTTAAGCCCTGGGATTTACCCTGAAATGTCCCATGGGGTACTGTTCTGCCTAATTCTCCCAAATCTTTCTTTGTTTCTATAAGTAAAATATTAACAGCTTTGCCCCATATGAAGCTAACAACTGAAAGATATTATATAATTGATACATCCTGCAAAAATAATATTCATATGCAAATAGCTTCTACAAACATAATTAAATTAGGGGCAACTGAATAGGTGCTACTCACCAGCTCCTTTAAGTTAATCAGATAATATAAAGAACACACGTTGAAAGAATCACAGAAATAGAATGTACCCTTAAGTTATATCACAAAGAGGAAAAAAACTCTCTGGATAAGAAATTCAGGTTTAGTTTAACTTAAATCAGACCAAGGGGATTTAGGTTGCTTTTTTAATCTACTTCTGCATAATGATCTCTCAGATTAATCATACAGTTTAATAGAATATTATTATTAATTAGACATGTCATTGCTTCAGGCAGAAAGTTATTGGAAAGTAAAAAGGCCATATTCTAAAGGCTCATAAGAGAAAGATTTCCATTTCTATCATTGCACATCTCTTGCGGTTCCAATTCTCAGTGGAAAATCCTCAATGAATTCAGTACTTGTAACACTAACAGTTAGAAGTGTTTCCCATTTAAAAGACAGGGTTTGCCTTGTAAGATATTTTCTGTGTTATTTATAAGCCAATCACTTTTTTTTTTTTTAGGGTATGTGTTTTCAGAAGAAAAATCTTCAGTGTTGCCCAGATGTTTATTATCTTTCACTAGGGCTCTTAGGTTGAGACATGGAGAAGAACAGCTGGATCATCAGTTTCATCCATCAGGCTAGCATTATCTAGTGTTCTTGTTTTCATTCAGTTGGCTCTCACAGATCACTGAAGCTACCTCCTCATTCCCATAAGCCCCATATATTATATCTATACCACTCTAGCCACACAGGAAAACTTTACTCTCCTCCCATAGGCCAGGACTCCATGAGGCTCTCTCAGGCACCCTGAACAGACATCTCTTTTACTCCCACACTAGGCTACATGCAAGAAACTTCTAGAATTATATTGTTTTCTCAAGCTCCAGCATAAGAACAAGGACACAGGTATTCTCTGTCCCCAGATTCCTCACACTTATTTGGTCCTATTGTCCATCCACCTTCACCCTCCATTCTCCCTTCAACTCTAGCCTCCTCACTCTGAACATCCAAGCAAATGACCAAGGATTCTATTTAACAGTAAAAAATAGAGACTAACAAAGTCCAACTACCTCAACTTCTGGCCACACATATCAATGAATTTTTTTCCCAGCTATTCAAAGTTAATCTCTTCACTTGTACCCCTTATCTCATGTCCAACCTCCTCTTCAGAATCTCCCTCCATCAGCTGCCTTCCTCCTCTATATTTCCAGCTTGACTCTTTGACTCTTTCTCCTCAGCTTACAGAATAAACACATGGCTGTCATTAAAATACATACATCAGCAATGAGAACCACACAAACAACTCTCTCTTGACCCTTTTAACTCATCTTCCCTTCACAGATAAGCTTCTTTAACAAATAATAATAAGACTATTCCGGGCAAAGAGAAGAATATGTGTGGGAGATGAAAAAGAACACAGCCCTTCTAGAAACCTGAAGGCCTGAATGAGTAGAGAATTTTAAGTGGTGGGAAGCTAGACAAGGGGAAGACAGAAAACATTAGCCTTGTAAGTAGTGAAGAATTTTAACATGCATCATGGATTTGTTTGGAAGGTTAAATAAGAGTATGGCTATAAAGTGCATAGCATGCAATCAAATGTAACTATTACTATTTTTAAACAGATGGCCCTGTCCTTCTAACTTCGTTATGGAATCTTTCAAGATGATGGAAGTAAGAACAAATCCTTTGTTACTATGCTTGAAGTCCAATTGAGTAATCAGGATTAAGGTGAAATTTCTCAAGCACTGGAGGGCTCACAGTATTTAGAAGTATTTGGAAATAGTGATGGATATACTGAAGATATATGTAGCACAATGAGTGTGCAAAACACGTAAATATGCAAAATAAAGGAAAATATCAAACTTGCACTAAAGCTCCTATTCAGGTACATGGAGTTTGGTTGTGGAGTGAGAAATTGGACTGGAAATTGTCAATTAAAAACAACTCCATCTCACAGGACAAGTGAATTCAAAAGGTGATCCTGGATTGAATCCTGGACTGGAAAAAAAAAGCTAAAAGGACGCCATTGGGAGAATTGATGAAATTGGAATATGCACTATAGATTATGTAGTGTAGCAATGTTAAATTTTCTGAATTTAATATATGTAAGAAAAGATCCTTGTTCATGGAAAATACACACAGAAAGACTGAAGTTACCTGATTTATGTAACCTGCTCTCAAATGCTTCAAAACTAATAATTATATATGGAGGGAGACAATATGCTAAAGTATACATGGTAAACTGATGTATCTGGTAAAGGGTATAGGGGAATTCTTTGCACTATTTTTACATTTGGGGTTCAAGGGCTGGACCATGAACTGTCCTCTGGACCCTCATAGCCCGATAGACTCTGTGGAGATGCCTCTTTCCCTCCTGGTCACTCTGCAGTACCCCTGCTGAAGTCCTCAGCTGGTGGAACCTGTGGTCTGTCCTCCAGGCACTTTTGGGACCCAGTGGGGCTTCCCTGTCTTTGCAGAGCTGGCCTTATCTTAAGTTGCTTCTTGTTTCTGTAAAAGAAGTTTTGGGAAAACAGAAATCCCTTTTCTCTCTTGTCAAAGCCTGAGAAATATTTCACTGCTACTTCCCAAAAACCTTAAATTGATGCTTAAAGCTGAGATTTGACTTAGTTACTCTAATCTTTTGCCTTTCCCCTGTCAACTCTGAAACCTGTATCTCAATGAATCGTACAATCCATGGCATCTTGGTTTACAGGAATAAAAAACACATCTGCTTAATATTTTCATAAATAAAGTTCTTAAATATATTTTCTAATTCAACTAATAGTCCCAACCTTTATTTTCTATTTCCCTAGACAGCAGAACTATAGTTGATACTCTTTAGAAAAACCCTCAAGATCTTGATAGTCATCAACTATAATAATATTTAATGCAAAGTTTAGTAAAAGAAATGGGTAGATTTTAGACATAGATTTTCAAAACTCTATTTGATAAACTAAATAATGTGGTGTTTATGTGGTCAGAATTTGCACTATAATTAAAATTTGTAAGCCATAGCTATTACATGAAAGCAAAGCATAAAATTGTACAGTTTTACCATGCCCCTCCATGCTTCATCTCCCACCCCCCCACCCCCCAATAACAGGATCAAAATCAAAATATTCATTTTTTTTGCATAAACACAAGTAATAATGACAGTTGTAGATGTGTATAAAATTTTTCCATAGGTCTCAACAAGTAGCAATAAGTAGAAAAAATTTAAGGTGGTAAAATTATAAGGATGTACATAACAAAGTTCAGCTGCACTGGCACCATCTCCAACTCTTGCACAGTGAAAGGAGACCTGTGAGGCTTTCATTTGTTTGGGCGCTGGTTGGCTATAAAGCCACAAAAAAGAAATGGACAGTAAGAGAAGCAGAAGCAAGAAGATGACATCACTTCCACATACTAAGGTCAGTCTCGTCACCTCTTCAGTCCCCTTTCTGATGACTGTATAAAGACCAGGATGTTTTTCTTTTTTTAGTGTCATTTTATGCTTACAAATATTGGATATAAAGAGAAAACTAAGAAGGATTTAAAACCTTGTTATTTTGGAATCTTTCATTTTGGGGTCTTTGATCTCCTTGAAAACTTAAAAGTAAAAAAAAAAAAAAAAGAGGACCTTGCTTGATTTGTGTTAGGTGCACCATTAATGTTGCTTAGAAGGGCACTTATCTTTTTAAGGGCTATAGATTCCTCTAGAAAAATGGAGTTAATAAAGATATAGAAGAAACTTTTACTTTTAGATTACTGTGAAATACTCCATGGCCTCTCTCTTTGTATTCTACTTTTATGTGCAATTTTTGTAAATCTATTGAACATTCTTCTTATGAACTAACAACGTAAGACCTGAATAATCTTACAGAGCAAATAAAAATTCTATTCCTCTATAACTAATGCCCTCAAAAAAGCATTGCATTGTTTCTCCAAATAATTTTCATAAAGGCAAACTGTGGAAGTTTATCAAAAAAGAAAATTTTTCATTGTATTTTTGAGTGATTAGGAATAAAGAGTCATAAGGAAATTTTCTTGGAGCTTTAACATAATTTTTCATGACTACAAATATGCATCTATATTATACAAGATTATGTATTTTAAATTATACACAAAAGACATACCCTAAGATTATTAAACTTTACAAATCTACTGATATGTATTTCTCTTTGTGCTCATCTTTTACAAAAGTTTTTTTTATTCATACTATACCTGATCACAAGGTAACCTAAATCATTTTCGCTTTAATAACTTTTACACATTCATAAATATTTTTAAACCCCATAAATGTTTAACATTAGTATAGCATATCAAAGTACTGTTCTTTTCTCTGTAAATAAATCATTTCTAATCTAAAGACTGGTGAGGAAGGGAGATGCATAAAGTAACAAAAATCTTTCTGGCCAGTAAATCAAAGGACATTCCCAGACATTAACTTCTCTTCTCAAATATGAAAAACGTATTAAATATATATCTTATAATAAGATGTTTTTCTCATGTTTCCTTTGGGTAAAATCTGTTAAGCACATTCCCCTTTACATTGTGCAATGGAATTCTTAGTCAAGTTTGTCATTTTCCTTCTGCAAAAAGCTGGAAAGAAGCCAAATTTGCTGTGATCTCACTCAGTCAAACACTACTAACCATGTTAAGTTCAGGCAAAAAAATGAGTTATAATGTAAATGAAAAATGATAAAATATATATATAATACATAAATACACACACACACACACACACACACACACACACACACACACACACACTGCCCATTACACTACTTCTAAAGAAAAACAGATAACTCGCACTGTCTATGTTTTGAAAAGAAGACAAGCTATGAAAAAAGACATAAGGTGTTTAGGATTGCAATGAACTTTTAAGACTGCTAAATGTTCTCTAATTTAATTTTTTCCTCTAACCCATGTGGCCATCTGTATCTATAATTAGGAGTGAAATAATAAGAGATTGTTCAAGTAAACCTTTCCTAAGGCTGCAAACTGCCATGGTACTTATAGGAAGGAGCGCCAAACAACTCGTGTGTTTCTGGACAGCCTTATCGCAACAAATGGTGCATGTGGGTGGCCACATTTATTGTGCTTGTGGTATGTTAAGTTAGTGATATTAGTTACACTGGCATCTTACAAGCAAAGAAAGTCCCCATGTTACTTATATCTCTCACATCTTTTTTGCCATGCCTATCACCAAGCTAAGCCAATCAATTATGTCTATAGCTGTCAATAATTTTTCTGTATAAACATCTTCTTTGAATCAATCTTTTGCCACCTGCATTGTTATACTTTGCTTCCTTTCAGCAGACTAACTGCTTCAAAAAGACAACTGCCACAGAAAACATGGCACTGAAGCAATCATTTTGGTTCTGTGCACACATTTTAATTTCATGCCTTACAGGGGGGAATCACTATCAGCCTTAAACAAAAATTTAGTCTTTAATGATTTGTTGTTTTATATAATTTATCTTTCAAATAGTCTATTAGCTCTTAAAAAAAAAAAAAAAGAAAAAATTTTCAATTGGTCTTGAGTATTCAAGGAGCATTCAACCCCCAAATCTAAATCCTACAAATATTTCCCCAACTTATTTTTATGAAAATAAACTGAAATAAACTGAATTTGTCAAATGTCTTCCTTCTTTATAGCCTATCCTGTTGTGATCCCAACACAGTGAGACCTAACATTTTAAGCCAACCCTATTGTGATTGCCAGAAAAGCATTCAGTTTTTGATATCACAGATTTAGATGGGTTTTGTAGCATGGCCTGCAATTTAAATCTCAGAGAACAAAAAGGACAAAAGCAGTGTGGGGGTGGGAGCTGGTGAGAAAATAGTGAGGAATAAACCCTAACATGAGCAGAAGAATGTATGAACGTGTATGATCAGGACTGGCCTCAAACCTATTATGTGATTTTTGTTTTTCTTTGGGTGTTCTTCTTTTTTGGAAGAAGCAACTAATGAAATGCTGGCCTTTTCCTTTGCCCCACGTACGAATTAAGGATCTAAAGCCATAAGTGGATGAAAATGCACTGCCTTCGTGTTGGAACAGTAGCCCAATATCGCTAAGTCTGGCAATTAGAACCTACTATTAGAATACAGAGTGGGTAAAAGTGATGAGCAAAGCTAGAGAATTACTGACAGAAAATAAAAGAAACATTAAAAATCATCCACTCATGGAACTTTTTTTAAAGGGGAAACATTTTTATAATTAAAAAGTATATATTGAAGGTAAAGCACTACTTCCCATTAAGATTTTTTTTTTTTTTTGAAAATTTTTATTTACGGCCCAGACTTTTCTGCCCTCTTGTGGAGAAAATACAGAGCTCTCTATCAATATAAATATCATGATGGTTTTTAAAAACTTGCACTTGGCTTTTCCCATGGTATATGAGATATACTGTCATGGTTGGGTCCCCTGACATTCACAGAACTTTACCAACTGTTAAATGTTGTACAAAAATTAAACAAAATCTGAATAACAAAATAGAGCTAAATCAGGTGTTAGACTGCAAGAAATCATCTAATTTGGAACAAGGGAAAACTGCAATGATTAAGAGGTTTTTTGATCAGTTTTTAGTAATACTTAATGTTTAAGTAAATATTTTAAACAAATAGGAAGAGACAGAGAAAACAGAGTTTTCAAAGTGACCGTCAGAAAGCTCTAGTCCTGTTTCCATCTTTCTACTCAGAGAATGGACACAACGTCTCTCCAAGGGGCCTGCCACTACACATTGTCATCTGGGCAGAACCAGCCTGAGACAAAGAACACCCAAATCCCATCAGCAACTGGTATAAAAATCAGATAATTCCTAAGTTGCCTTATGTTATTTTTAAAGAAATTTTGTAGACATTGGTTTCAACTGACACAAGAAAACAGGGATGGGAAGTCTTGAGAGCCCTACACTTAATGCCTAACTCCAACAAATGGCCAACTGATGCTGTGGTTTACGCCCAACTCTACCCTGACCATGCACAAGAAGATGCTAAATTCCATTTTACTTTATCTCATGTTCTAAAATTATCAAATAAAAGGTGCTTCAGTAAAATCCAGTTTTTTATGGGTTTTATTAATTGGGAGGAGAAAAGAAAAACTCTTTATAACAGATAAAATTATCTTGGCAATATCTTAAAACTTCTGAAAGGCAGGGAACATGATGTATTGTAAATAGAACTCTTTCCAATGTTACAGACACTTCTCTGAGCATTCTCTAGCACAGTGCTAAGTACCAAGCCAACACAAAAGAAACACTCATCTTCATTCACATCTTACACCACTAGATATTCACCAAAGCACCAACGGTGTACAAGGGCTCAGTCTATTTAGGGAAATCAGGTATATGCAACAGCTGGGCCGCAAGGCCCAAATGGGCAAAACAGACAGTAATAAATGGGTCACACACGGGAGGCTACAGTATCAGGGAATTGCTGGACAGAAAATAGGACACAGTCAGAAGTAAAGTTTAAAGAAAGAAAAGGAAGGAAGAAACTTGCTCCATGCAGCACTAACTGGGGATGACTTTTAAAAATATAAAATATGGTGGATTTGGAAGACCTCTGAGACACAGTTCTCTAAGTAAAAAGTACCTGTGACAAAAGAAGGTAAGTTAGGTTGCACAGATGGAATAGACCAGATTTGTGTGGACTACAAAGTCTGAGCCTAGATTTCATCAATAGAAAGCCACAGATGATATCTGGGTAGGGGGTTATGGATGACATGTCTGCAGATGATTCTAAAGAGAGTTTCTAGTGCCCTGAGAATGGGAATATTCATATAAGAAAGATTGTTGTTAAAGTGAATCAGGACGAGCTCGAAGGGAGACAATGAATCCACAAGCTGTTGTCTAAAAATATTAAGTACAGTGATTGGCTGACCATAGGAAAGAAAACCAAAAAAAATGACTGAGGTTTAAATCCTATGGGGATATGGGACATGGCACTGAAAGAATTAAAAAATTGGGCAAATAGAAAATTTACATACTTTATGTTCACTGGCTTCTCTCAGATAGCCTTAAATGCTGCTTTATAAGAGTGGTAATTTTCCCTCCAAACTGTTTTTTAAAAACGCAAAGTTTTTCAAACTGCCTTAAAAAAAACTCAGCAGTTACAGTGTTTGTGTCCACAGGTAAAAACTGACAGTTCTGGATGCCATCAAAATTTACCATCTAACATAATTAAGTACTCACATATCACATCAATAATTATAATGTCAATAATTTCTCAGTACATCCTCATTTAAGCATTTATTGATAATCTAAGATATGCCTGGCACTGTACTAGGTGGTACAAAGAATTTGAAAATAAGAAAATAAAATGCAGTCCCTGACCCAACACAATTTTTTATCTGTAAGAATAAGACAAGGCATAAACAACTATAAAATAAGGCAGAATGTTATCAATGTTGTTTTAAAGGGAATATAAATAAAGTACATGGAAAATCAAAGAAAATAAATCACTTCAACTAGAAGTCAGGAACAGGAGTATATGTTCTTGGTCTTGAAAATCAGAGAGAATGAAATGTTGAAAGTCTCTCCCTATCCTTATATCCCAAAGTTATCTGTGCAAATGAAGAGAAAGCACATTCCAAGTTGAGATTTTTTTCTGAGGTAGAGCGATAGGGTTTATTTAAGTGCAGTGATACAACTCTCCTGAAAGAGAGGGTACCCGGAAGTGGGATGCCCCCACTCTACTTACTGTCCAGGTGCAAAAGAAGGGTGACTCAAGGGCTCAGTGTGTGTGTGTGTGTTGGCGGGGGTGGGGGGTTAGGGGGAGATTCTTTAAAGGTAAGAAGGTAGGAAAGCAGGAGGTCTATTCAGGGTTCAAAACACTGTAGATTAATCATAAATGAGACAACTGAAAAGTTAGACAAAACCATTACTACAATGGACTTTGGTAGATAAACCTACACTGTGTAATTCCATAGGCAATGGTAATCACTTAAGATTTCGAACAGGATTTTGGTATGATGGGATATAATTTTAATTCAGCAAATTCATGTTCTTTAGTACATTTTATCTGGCATAATGTGCTTGGGACAAGGGAAACACACATGAAAATGATTGCAAGAGGTAATACAAACCACAATCATCTTAAGTGATCACTATCAGAGTCTTAGATCAACAGTAATAAACAAATGAATTGGATCATCAAATAGCATGTTTTTGCTAAATATCTCCCACAATCTCAGTAGTAAGTATGAGTGATAACAGGCAGACTTTCAGCAGCATTTTAAATAAGTAGACACAAGCCAGATGCCTCCAGGCTACTATTTTTCACTGGAATCCCCAATACCCAGGTTGATCTTCCAACAAGACAAGGCTGCTGAAACAAATGGATATAACCTTTTAGCAGAGTTCAAAATTGAGCCAGCAAAGTCAATCCATGTATACACATTGGTGAACTTTAATTAGTGACTATCCCAGCACAAACTAACATTTTCGTTAATAGCAATTCTTATAGAATATAAATATTGTTTATTAATTGAAATACTATCCTTTCATACTATCTGGCATTCTTCTCTCCACCTAAGATTAAACCCAAAAGACCAAAGTAACCTATTTATTACTGGTTAGCTTCTGTCCAAGGCCACCCATTCAGTTCTTAATTTTAACCCCAAATCAGGCTACTGCAGTCATTAGACTCATAGGATAGTATATACAAACCCACGATTGGTATTTTAAACGTAAATTTGCTGAATTATGTACAGGTAAAATCTCATCACAATTTAATTGTAATAAAAAGATGCAAGAAAAGATCCATATGTCAAGAAAAGGATGATTTGATCACATTCCTAATTTTACCAAAGCAATGACTTCCACAACTATGAAATTATTACTGATCCCTGATGTGAAATAATTCCTTTATTTTGAAGGGTTTCTATTTCCTTCCAGTAGAAAGGAAGTATTCTTCATCAAGAAATTATCCTTAAAAAAAATATTTCACATGAAATAATACAGAAATTTAAAATCAGTTAAAAATTCAAACAATAAGTTACTGATTTCCCCTATAAAATTAGCAAATACACGTATTTTAATTATAGTAACTAGCTTTTGGGAAAGTGTGGAAACATTAATTGGAACATACTTTCTGGAGGGCAATTTGAAAATATATATCTAAAGAAATAAAATGAGCATACTATTTGACTAAGCAATTTCATTTTTAGGAATTTATCCTAAAAATAAGGAAAAATTATACATGCAAAAAAAATTAGGTTTCAGGATGTTAAATGAAATGCATTTATAACATAAAACTGGAAACTTCCAAAATATCAAAAATCTTTAATGATTTAAATTAATTTTAACCTATATAATAGAATATATGCACCTGTTTAAAACTATCCTAATAATTAATGAAATACAGTGTAATACAAAACAGTACAGTGCAACTGTTTTTGTAAAATATACATATTTGAATTTTTAATACAGAAAAGGTGAAATAAACTAAAAGACACTGAAATTACAGTGGTGGTTTTTCCTAGTGGTAGGTTCAGAGGTATTTTTATTTTATTTTTATTTATCCATTATTTCTAAATTTTCTTCAATGAATAATTGTTATTCTTATAAGAAAAAAAGATATAAAAAATTACCCTTTTCCCCTTCTTTCCTCAGATATATCCCACCCCTTCAGAAAAAACTACCTGCACTCTCAAACTAACCACCAAGAATCAAAATACAAACATTTACCACAAGAGAAATGTAATCCAAAGCTATTAACTTCTCCAGCTCACTTTAGAGTACTTAATTTCATTGATTATTCATCACAGTGAGTCTATCTTTATAGTTTCTATTGCTAAGCATTGTAATCTCTAGACATTCATTCTTCATAACAAATCCTAATACAAAAAAAAAGACTTGGATTGCTCATATTCACCATAATAGAAACTGACCAAATATTATTTGCTTGTCAAATCTGGATAGATGAGAGGCCACACTTGAACAAAAACAATGGTAGTGTTTTCATAAATTTTTCCCTGTTGCCTGATGGGAAATAGCAAAAAATTCGGACTGTGAATTCTTCTTTTAGAGCTTTAACCTAAAGAGCTCATCCTAATGATGCCCCTGGTGGCAGGTAACATTTAATTTTTCTCTGTGTCATTGAAAAATAATTAGATGTAAAACTCAGGTAAGAGATTAATATTTCACACCCTGAGGCTAAATATTTCAACATGAATATTCATAAAGGCCTATTCTGAGTGAAATCTCATGTAACTGTAGATTTAAACTGCTTGAATATTTTACATAGTTCAGAGATTAGGCATTCCATAGAAAAAGGCAAGAATTCAGTCAACTATCAAGTATTAATAGCAGGTCTGAACATGTGACTGTGGTAAAATGCATTCGTACACCAAATTATTCT
The DNA here is from genome assembly GCA_003508835.1 of Eonycteris spelaea. NCBI lineage: Eukaryota > Metazoa > Chordata > Mammalia > Chiroptera > Pteropodidae > Eonycteris > Eonycteris spelaea. The sequence goes on along the minus strand of PUFA01000149.1, from coordinate 982,153 downwards.
ACAGTCTCCTGCCAAAAGTCCAAACTCGGGTGTCTTTTTCCTGGGTCTCTTCTTATTGATGATGTAGGTTAAATGTTGATGATCAGTAAGATCAGAAAGTCAATTTACTCCCTGAGGCTCCAGATGCCTGACTATGTCTATATCCTCTGCTAAGTTCAAAAGGGATTTGGGAGGGTGGAAAGGAGGAAAAGTGGAAAAGGAAATGTAGGTAGGATCATCTTGGTACTGGTTGGATTCACTTTATTTTAGGTTCCCCCATCCCATGACAATAGGATACAGGGCTTCAAGTGAGTGTCCTAACTTATTCTCCCCTGAGACAACATTGCTCTTGGTCCCTGGAGGTATTTTCCACCTTAAGGAAAAGAATAACTAAAGGGATTGCTCAAAGAATTCTCTTTGTTCACAGCATTGTGAACAAAGCCTAAAGTAATGTAGACATAAGTCAAAGAAAGTAATGTAGACATAAGTCAAAGAAAGGGGGGAAAGTAGAAATAAGGGCAAAACTAAAGAAATAAAGAGTATAAAAATAAAAATTAATAATGAACTTCCTGGCCAAACAACAACCGAGCTAGCTAGGGACCCACAATAATAGCCAATAAATGCCTTAAAGGTGTAAACAAAGAGGAAAAAAAGTTTAGTGTGGCATCTGGAGCAATGAAGAAATAGAATGAAATTTAATCAATGTTAAATGTAGACCTAGGGTAAACTTCACAACACATCTACAATTTTGGAGAATATTCTTCCCATAAGATAAGGTCTTTTTCCCTCTAAATGACAATTAAAATACAGCACAACAAATCAGTCATTAATATTCTTTATGGAATATTATGGAATGATTCTGCATTGAGTCTCATATTTAGATTACACAACCAGATAAAGGGATAACATCTGAAGATTCTTCTCACATCTAAGGCCCGAGATGTGCAGCTGCTCCTTTCTTACATCTGGCAAGTAACCCTCAATGCATAGCTGCTCCTCATAGTGTTCCTATGCCTCTACCATCTCAACTTTGTAAAGTACTCTGTGTCACCATCCATATGTCTAGGGAAATAAATTTCAATAATCAACTGAGGGTCAAATGGCAAAACAAACATGCCTCCTCTCATAACAGCTCCTTGAGCCCCAAAGTTCTGTTTCCTGACAATTCTGATGTCTCAGTGGTGCACCCCACACAGATGGCTTGGTGGTTCTGGTACAATAATATAAGGATCTAGACCAAGAAGAATGAGGTGAAGTAGAAACACAGGGAAGCAGATAAAAGCACAGGACAGAGATGGAACAGAAAGGCTTGCAATCATTCAGTGAACATTTACAATGTATCTACTACAGGCCAAGCTCCAGGGATGCAAAGGTAAGTCTTCATCCACCATCCAGCAAGAGAGCAAGTGAACAAATAATATGATTACACTAGAATACAGGTAAGAATACAAAGGAGCAAGAAGTTAGGGCAGACCAAAAAGAGCTAAGCAAAGAAACAAATCAAACTGACATATATTTAAAAATAAATATGTAAACTGACATAACAATTTAGAACTAAAACCCAAGATAATCTTAATATATAAAATGGTGGGATGGTAAATGTGAAGTAGAAATATGCTAATATTCTTGTTTTATGCCTGATAATAAATATACAACAATTTTAAGCACTGATGAAAAATCTAAATGTGACTCTTAAAATAACACTGTAAAATATATATAATTCCCAAAACATTATAGACAATAGAACAGGAAATAGTGGGAGATAAAGTTACAAATTTGACAAAGGAAAAAATGAAATAAGAAAGCATAGTAAGTTGGAAAAAAAAGATGGAAGTCATCAAGATTAAATGCATCCATAATATTGAAAATAAATAAACTAAATCCCTGTCTTAAAAGACAGAAACTCTCAAGCTATGTTAAAAATCCAGGTAGATATTATCTAAATGAGATATACCTAAAATAAATATTCATAATAGGTTGGGAACAAAGAATGATAAAAGATATTCCAAGTTATAGTAGTTTAAAGAAAACAGAAGTTTATAACAAGTCCTGGAGACCTAATACACAGCATAGTAAGTATAGTCAACAATACTGTATTATAAAGTTCAAAGTTGCTAAGAGACTACATCTAAATTATTCACACCACAAAAAAATGATAATTATGTGATGTGATAGAGGTGTTAGCTAATGTTATGGTGGTAATCATACTGTAATATAAAAATGTATAAAATTAACACATTATACATGTTAAACTTACACATGTCAATTATATTGATAAAAAAAAATGTGTAATAAAGGTGTTCCAAAGGAAAAAAAAAGATGTTTATTTCTTTCTCACATTATTCTGAATACCATGGAGCCTTTACAACAGCCTTTAGTTCTGCCTTGAATGGCCCCTCTCTCCTATCCTATATATTGGCCCAACCCAGCACTTCCATGTCATTCACAACTTAGATAAAATGTGACACCATCCCCACTCAAATAGGTCTTTATGACCACTAATTCTAAAGAATACCACTCTCTCCATTTTATTTTTTTTTAATTTCTTGATTTTTAAAAAATCTTATCCCACTAGAACATAAGCTTCATGTGAGCACAGACCTTTACTGTCTTACATCCTTATCACTCAGAACAGTGCTTGACTCTTGGAGAGAAAAGAAGTTCTTTTTTTTTTTTTTAAGGTATTCATTTACTTAAAATTGAAAAGGGCTGTGCTCCTGCAGACCAAAGGAATTAGATAAGTAGATATAAATCAGTTTTGGCTTTCACTGTTTTTCTCTACTGTTTTTTCTATTCAATGATTTCTTCTCTTATCTATATTTCCTTTCTTCTATTAGTTTTGATTTCATTTTCTCTCTTCCTTCTAAGGTGGAAGGTAGAAATTTCTTAAGGGGAGGTCATTAAATTGAGACTTTTCTTCCTTCCTAATATAGCACTGCTTCAGTTGCAGTCACAAATTATATTATTTTGTATTTTCATTTTCAGTTGAAAATACCAAGTTTCCATTGATTTCTTCTTGACACATGCCTTAGCTAGAATTGTTTTGTTTCCAAATATTTGCGGGTTTTTCCATATTTCCTTTTGTTATTGATTTCTAAATTAGTTCCATTGAAGCCAGAGGACATACTTTGTATAACTATAATCCTTTTAAATTTATTGAGGCTTGTTTTAGAGACCATAATATGGTTTATCTTGGCAAATATTTCATATTCGCCTGAGAAGAATGTGTACTTTGCTGCTGTTGGGTTGAATATTCTAGAAATGCCAATAACATGAAGTTAGTTGATAATGTTGTTCAAGTCTTCTATGTCCTTCCTGATCATTTTGTCTCCTTGTTCTATCAATGAGAAAGAAGTGATAAAATATCTAGCTGTGATGTTTGAAATAGACATATTTCTCCTGCATTTCTATCAATTTTTGTTTAGTGTATCTTGAAAATCTGTTATTAGGTACACAAACATTTAGGATTGTTATGTCCTCTGGACAAATTGACACTTTTATCATTTTATTTATGAAATAACTCTTTATCCCCGGTAATCTTTTCTCTAAAATCTACTAACCATATGGATTAGGAGAAAAAAAAGAGAACACAAAAATTATCAATATCAAGAATGAGAGGTGATATCATTACAGACCCTTCACATATGAAAAAATAAAAAAATATAAATAACTTTATGCCAATAAATTCAACAATCTAGATGAATGGAGATTCCTTGAAAGGCACAAACTGTCAAGGCTCACTCAGAAGAAACAGATAACCTCAATAACTCTCTATTAAAGAAATTGAATTGTACTTTAAAATCTTTTCCCACAAAGTACACCAGGCCCAGATAGTTCACTGGTGAATTCCACCAAATACTTAAGAAATACTATGACTTCTACACAAATTCTTCCAGAATAAAATTGGAAGAGGGCTCATTCCCAAAACATTTTATGAAGCCAGCATTACTCTGATATAAAAACCAAGACAAAGAAATCACATGAAAACTGCAAACCAACATCCTTCTGAACACAGATGCAAAAATTCTTTAAGTTTTAACATATCAAATTCCAATAATACATAAAATGAGTAATACAGCATGACAAGTGGGTTTTACCCCAGGAATTGCAAGTTTAGCTAACAGTCAAATATCAATCAAATTAAACTAAAAAGGACCTATCATCATCCAACAGATGGAGAAAAAGAATTTGACAAAATTCAACTAATTCCTGATAAACTCCTCTCAGCAAAGTATGAAGAGAATGTTCCCAACCTGATAAAGAACATCTATGTAAGGTTATACCTCACAGCACAGTTAATATTAAAAAAGACTTATGGAAATACTTCCCCTAAGATCAGACACAAAGGCAAATGTGTCCACTCTTACAACTTCTATTCAAGATTATACTGTTGGGTTTTAGCCAGTGAATAAGACAAGAAAATAAAAGAACAGTCCATATGGAAAGTATTAAGTAAAATATTCAGAGACAACACTGTCATCTAGGTAGGAAAGCTATGGTTCTATTTTTAAAAGCAACTCGAACTAATGAATGTATGTAACATGCTTACAGAATGCAAGGTCAATATACAAAAATCAGTTGTATTTCTACATATTAGCAAGGGGAAAAACTGAGAAATAAAATTAAAGAAACTACCAGTTACAAGTAACATCAAAAAGAAACACATAGGTATAAACTTGACAAAAATGTATAGTGTTCTGAGCCAAAAAATTAAAGAAGGCCTAAATAAGTGACCTGATATACCAGAGGATCAATGTTAAGGTGTCTATTCTCCCCAAAATGTCTATAGAGTCAATGTAACCCCAATCAAAATCCCACAGGCCTTTTTGTAGAAATGATACAATGAAACATAGCAATGAACCTCTCTAGCACCCCAATCATGGTGATGAAATACCATTTCCTACCAAAAGAAAACAGGGGTTCTTGGAGAAACGACTGATTCTAAATCTTTGGTGGAAATTAATAAATAAGCCTAAATGTTTGTCATCTCAGATGGCAGGAAAAAGCTTCAGAGACTACTTGGGTCATACCAAGGACTCAGCAGCCAATTTAAAGGGCCCTCCAACTGGCCAAACCTGGAATAACCTGAGCTACAATAAGGATGGAACTATCAACTGTATTTAATCCATGAGTTCATGACAAAATAATTTTTTTAAAGAAATTGGCCACCTTCAGAGCATTAAGAAACTAATTTACTATCTTGAAAACAAATAAATAACAGGAGTTAAGCATTTAGTCTATGCTTTCTTATTTGAACCAAACAGATATAAGGGGCAGCATCTCTTTAAAAATGTATATCAATAAATTAATTGAATTAATTTAATACCTAGTTGGGAGAGGAAACAAAATTGGAAGGGAAATATTAAATGCTAAGCCAAGGGAAAATAAGTTGAGACAAGACTATAAAAACAGAAGAAGATTTCAGTGAAATGACCAAGTTTATGGGGCTGGGGTTCCAAAACATAGGGATCAGCTTTAAAGAGAAAAGAAACATCTTTGGAGACCACTAGAAAAATATGAAAGGAAAGTAATAAGAGCTATGAAATAATGTTGTTAAATATAGATATGTAACCCTGCCGAGTGTCTAATGGCTTTTTAAGAGGCCAAGACATATTCTAATAGACACCATAAGTTATTTACACAGTGTATAAATGGAAAAAAGCAGAGCAGAGGCCAGGTCTTGGTATATACTACTGTTAATTGCATGCTTTGGAGTTAGGAGGCAAAGTATGTGAGTGTGTGTCTATTTGTAATTAATTGGGGTGGTGTGGGTAAAGGAGAGAAGAAACTACAAAAGGTTTAAGTACAATAGACCAAAGGTACTAAAGAGGACATCTTTAAGATGGATAATAATAGAATTCTATTAAATAGATTGGATGAAATCAGGGAAACTAGGATGACTGGAGATGCCAGTAAGCCGGTCAGAGAAAAACAAGATGAGTAAGTTGTATGTGCTGTGGTAGAAAAGGTAAGAAAGAGAATGAGATCCAACATATTCATTCGACAAACAATTTACTGAGTGCCTACCAACTAACTGCCCAGTCCAAAGGAGAAGTTACTTAGAAAAGGGGCCAGATGTTGTGATGGTCTGGGGCTACAATAGGTGAAACTGGAGAAGAGGAAAGAGTAACATGGCATTAACGAGCAATTCTGATGTTAAAGGATACACAAGAAGTAGAAAAATAATGATTAATTTTGGCTTTGTCTTATTTTCATTCCTTTAAGGCTCAAAGAAATGCAGCCATACTGTTAACTGTGTAATTCCATACCTGTAACAGTGATGATGCAGCAGCTTGCTATTCTGATTCAAAGCTAAGGAAGACAAGGGATAGATATTACTGCAATTCTACTGTTATATTTCAATATATTTAAACAATCAAAAAACACTTGGACATTCCATCTTATGATTCAGATCTTTTATAAAAAGAAAAACCCACTACACCCACATATGTGCTTACTAAAATAACCCCCATGTCATACGAAAAAACACATTAGAAAGTACGTGAGCATTTTATTAATCATCTGAAGGGGATATTTTTGAAAACACAGTGACAAAGGTTGTAGTAACTTTCCTTTGAACATGTGCTGACTTTTTGCTGTCTGTTTGTTCTCATTTGTCAAGTTTCTTAACATTCCTTCTTAATATAGTGTCTTTATTTACTTCTCCAGAGGAATATCAGCAATTTCTGGGAGCAAGAGGAAAACTTTCTGTCAATTCTGTATAATGACCAGAACAGAGTGACTGAATCACTTAATTGAAGCTCTGTCGTTTCTAATGTAATATTAGGGCCCTGCTCACTGTGAAAAGGAAACAGTGGGTGAGTGTTCATGTAGACAGTAAGAACAGAGAACCAAGTCTCTTTTGTCTTTGCTTTTTTCTCTGAAGCTCACACAATCCACTAGGGATTCCCTCTCAGCTCTGTAATAGCTAAGGGGTAATAGGAGGAGGGGAGATTAAAATATAACTAAATAGGAGCACATAAAAGCCTTGCATATAGATTTTTATTAATTCAGAATTATATTAGCCACAAAATTGCCAACATTCCTGACCTCACCTGTTAGCATCACAGCAAAACTGCCTTTGGAAGAATGTGCAATTTCAGTTATGGGATACATAACAATGCATGGGTTGGATTTTCCCAAAGTGGCTAACTTTGAGGCTATGCTAAATACTCTCAGTTCCCAAGTCTTATGAGTATGTACTTATTTGACTGACTGGGTTTAGGAAATGTCCCAAAGCAGTCTAAAGGGTCTGTGTCCAAGATCACAGCTTCAAGTCACATCCAGCACTTAGTCACCTTGCTCTTGGACTATGAAGGACATTACTATGTCATTTGGAAGATGCTGGGCTTAGTTTACTGACTCTGGATGCCCCTTAGCTCTTCCTCAACACTGAATAAATAATACTTCCTGTTATGTATTCCAGCTTCAGTTCATACTTATTCAATCCAATTAGTGAAGAATCAAGCTAAGAGTGGCAACAGAAAATTAGAGGGAATATTAAGAATACAGTCAAAAATTCTTATTATCTGATTCAGAGTGGTGGTTCACAGGTTAACTTCTTTTAAAATTTTTTTAAAAACAAACATATTTTTTAAAAATCCATACTTAAAACATTTTGTTTACCTTAAACGTTAAATCTGCATTCATTTAATAAAATCTAGTATTTTTTTAAATTAAGTTTACTGGATAACACTGGCTAATACAATTATATAATTTTCAGGTGTATTATTATAATTTGACATCAGTATATTCTATTGTGTTTACACCCAAAAATCCAGTTTCCTTCAGCTACCATATATTTTAGCCTCTTTACCCACTTCACCCTCCCTCTACCCACCAATTTAACCCCCTTTACTCCAAATACCTCTTCCCTCCTCCCCCACTCCCCTACCCTCTGGTAAACACTAATCTATAGTTCATGTCCATGAATCTCTATTTCTTTGTCCTGTTCGTTTGTTGCTTTTAGGTTTATATCCCACATATAAGTGATATCATGTGATTTTCAACTTTTTCTGTATCTGACTTACTTCACTTAGCATGATTATCTTGAGGTCCATCCATGCTGTCGCAAATAACATTTCATTTCATCTCTCCTTATGGCTAATATTTCCATTGTATATATGTACCACAGCTCCTTTAGCAATCATCTATCATAGTCACTGGTTGTTTCCATGTCCTGGCCACTGAATAATGTTGCTATGAACATCGGTGTGCAAAAATCTTTTCAGATATGGGTTTTCAAGTCTTTGGGGTAAATACCCAGTAGGAGGATTGCTGATCATATGGTTAGATCAATTCTTAGTTTTTTGAGAACTCATTACTGTTTTCCATAGTGGCTGTACCAGTTTGCAAGTCCCACCATAGTGTATGAGGGTTCCTATTTCTCACATCCTCTCAAACATGTTATTACTTGTCCTGTTGATTATAGCTATTCTAACAGTGTGAGATGGTATCTCATTGTGGTTTTGATTTGCATTTCCCTAATAGCTAGCGTGTTAATCATCTTTTCAAACATTTGTTGGTCATCTGTATGTCCTCTAGGGAGAAGTGTCTCTTCAGGTCCCTGCCCATTTTTTGATTGAATCATTTGATTTTTTGTTGTATTGAGTATATGATCTTTATATTTTGGATATTAGCCCTCTTATCAAGCATGGCTTGCAAATATATTTTCCCACGGATGGCTCTCTTTACCTTGTTGATGATTTCTTTTGACTGAGCAGAAGCTTTTTAGTTTGATGTAGTCCCATTCATTTATTTTAGCTTTTACTTCCCTTGCCTTTGAGGTCAAATTTAAAATCCTCTTTAAGTCCAAGGTCTTGAGTTTAGTTCTATGTTTTCTTCTATGCATTTTATTGTTTCAGGTCTTATATTCAGGTCCTTAATCCATTTTGAGTTAATTTTGGTTGTGGTGATAGACAACAGTCTAGTTTCATTCTTTTGCATGGCTTTCCAGTTTTCCCAGCACCATTTATTGAAGAGGCTTTCCTTTCTCCACTGTATGTTTTTGGCTTTTTGTCAAAAATTATTTGCCCATATAAATATGGTTTACTTCTGGACTCTCGATTCTGTTCCACTGGTCCATGTGTCTGTTTTCTGCCAATACCATGCCATTTTGATTACTGTCACTTTGTAGTATAATTTGAAGTCAGGCAGAGTGATGCCTCCAGCCTCATTCTTTTTTCTCAGGATGGCTTTGGCAATTCGGGTCTTTTGTGCTTCCATACAAATCTGATGATTTTTTGTTCTATTTCTTTAAAAATGCCAATGGGATTTTGATGGGGATTGCATTAAATCTGTATAATGCTTTAGGTAATATGGTCATTTTAACTATGTTGATTCTTCCAATCCAAGAACATGAATATCTTTCCATTTCTTTGTATTTCTTGATTTCTTTTAATAGGGTCTTGTAGTTTTCATTTATAGGTCCTTCATTTTCATTAAATTTATTCCTAGGTATTTTATTCTTTTTGTTGCAATTGCAAAAGGAATTTTTTTTCCACTTTTTTTCTGACACTTCATTATTAGAGTATAGGAACTATGGATTTTTGAATGTTGATTTTGTATCCAGAACTTTACTGTATTTGCTTATTGTTTCTAGTGTTCTTGTGGAGTCTTTAGGGTTTTCTATAAGAGAATCATGTCATCCACAAATAGTGACAGTTTGACTTCTTCATTTCCTATTTGGATGCCTTTTATATCTTTCTCTTGCCTGATTGCTCTCACTAGGACCTCCAATGTTATATTGAATAACAGTGGCAATAGTGGACAGCCTTGCCTTGTTCCTGATCTTAGAGGGAAGGTTTTTAGTTTTTCACCATTAAGTATAATGTTGGCTGAGGGTTTGTCATAGATGGCCTTTATTATGTTAAGGTACTTTCTTCTATACCGTTTGTTAAGTGTTTTGATCATAAATGATGCTGTATCTTGTTGAAGGCTTTTTCTGCATCTATTGATATGATCATATTATTCTTATTTTTTAATTGTTTATGTGGTGTATTCATTAAGCATTCACGTATGTTGAACCATCCTTGTGCCTTTGGGATAAGCCACTTGATTGTGGTGTATAATCTTTTTAATATGTTGCTGTATTCGGTTCACTAGTATCTTATTTAGGATTTTTGCAGCTGTGTTCATGAGAGATATTGGTCTGTAGTTTTCTTTTTTGTGTTATCTTACCAGGTTTGGTATCAGGTAATATGGCCTCATAAAAAAGTTGGAAATATTGCCTCCTCTTCGATTTTTTGGAAGAGTTTGAGGAGAATAGGTATTAAATCTTCTTTGAATGTTTGGTAGAATTCACTGGTGAAGCCATCTGGTCCTGGACTTTTACTTTTTGGTAGTTTTTGATGATTGTTTCAATTTTATACTGTTGATCAGTCTATTTAGATTTTCCAGTTTTCTTGATTCAGTCTAGGAAGATTATTTTTCTAAGTACTGGTCCATTTCTTCTAGGTTATTAAATTTGGTGTTATATACTTTTTCATAGTATTCTTGTATAATCTTTTGTATTTCTGCAGTGTCAGTTGTAATTTCCCCTCTTTTGTCCCTGATTTTGTGTCCTCTTTTTTCTTTAGTGAGTCTAGCCAGGGGTTTGTCAATTTTATTAACCTTCTCAAAGATCCAGCTCTGTGTTGCATTGATTTTTTCTATTGTTTTTCTGTTTTCAATTTCATTATTCTGCTCTAATTTTGATTTCTTTCTTTCTGCTGACTTTAGGCTTCATTTGTTCTTTCTTTTCTAGTTTTTTAAGATGAAGCTTTGGTTATTTGGCTCATTCTTGTTTTTGGACATAGGCCTGGAATGATATGACTTTCCTCTATGACCACTTTTGCCATGCCCAAAAGTTTTGATATGTTGTACTATCATTATCATTCGTTTCTATGTATCTCTTGATCTTTTATTTCTTCTCTGACCCAGTTATTCTTCAGTAGCATGTTGTTTAATCTCCATTTGTGGTTCTTCTGCTTTCTTTTTGCAGTTGATCTCTAGTTTCAAAGCATTATGATCAGAGAATATGGTTGGTATGATTTCAACCTTTTATATTTGTTGAGGCTATTTCTGTGTTCCAGTATGTCTGATCTTGAGAATGTTCCATGTGTACTAGAGAAGAATGTATAAGCAGCTTTTGGGATGGAAGGTCTGTAAATGTCAATTATGTCCATTGGTCTAATGTGTCATTTAAGGATGTTATTTCCTTACTGATTTTTTGTTTGGATGATCTGTCCATATCCGACAGTGGGTATTTAGATCCCCTACTACAAAGTGTTTTGATCTGTTTCTCCCTTTAGTTCTGTTAGTAATTACTTTACATATTTCAGGACTTGATTGGGAGCATAGATATTAATAAGTGTTATATCTTCTTGGTGCATGATTCCCTTTATCATTATGAAGTATCCCTCATAAGTGTCCCTTAGTATCTTTCTTTACTTTTTTATTTTGAAGTCTACTTCATCTGAACTAGCACTGCTGCTCCCGCTTTTCTCTGAATGCATTTGCTTGAAATATATTTTCCATCCTTTCATTTTGAGTCTATATTTGTCTTTGGAGCTGAGATGTGTCTTCTGAAGCAGCATATGGTTGGTTGTTGTTTTTTTGATCCATTCTGCAATTCTGTGCCTTTTAATTGTGAGTCAGTCCATTTACATTTAGGGTGATTACTGAAATATGAGGTCTTCTTATATTGTTTTATCTTTTGCCTTCTGGTAGCTCTTGTTTCCATTGCTTCCTTGTCCTTGTGTTTGTTTTATTTTGGTTGGCTTTTGTGAGTTTTCCCTTGTTTTTCTTGTTTTATGTTGTATACTTCAGCTCTGAATCTTTGGTGTGTGGTTACCATTAAGAATAATAAAGGATAGTTATACATACACACACACACACACACAACACACACACACACACACACACTAGTCCATTTCTTTTGCGTGTGCCTTATCTCCATTCCCCTTTGCAATTTGGATTTTTGAATCCTCCCTTCTCAGTCATTGTTAGATAACAAATTTGTCCCTATGTATGCTGAACATTTGTTACTAACTTGCTATAGCAATTCTCTTATTATTTAAGCTCATAATGCCTTGTTCTTTGTAAGGGTTGCACTCTTCTGCTTCTATCTGCCTGATAGTCACTTTACTCTTAAGTATGTCTTTTTTGTTGTTGTCATTTTATTTAGGTGAGCTGACCCCTTTCAGTATCCTGTAGTGCAGGCCTCATAGAAGAATTCCTTCAATTTTTGTATGTCTGGAAAGGTCTTAATTTCTCCTTTATAACTAAGGAGAGCTTAGCTGGATATTATTCTAGGCTGGTAGTTCCTTTCACTTAATAGTTTAAATATTTGATTCCATTACTTTCTGGCTTGTAAGGTCTGTGCTGAGAAGTCTGAGGATAATCTAATGAGTTTTCCTTTATAAGTTACCGTTTTCTTCTCCCTGCTGCCCTGAGAATTCTGTCTTTGTCGTTGATTTTTGATAATTAATACAATGTGTCTTGATGAAGGCCTTTTTCAGGTTGAGATAATTGAGTGTTCTGTTGATTTCTTGAATTCCAAGCTCCAGTTCACTCCTTAGATTTGGGAAATTCTTGCCAACTATTTATCTGAAAATGCTTTCTAGTCCAGGCTCTTTTTCTTCACCTGAGATAATGCCCATTATTCTATGTTTCCTCTCCTGATGGTATCAGCTAGTTCTTGTGTATCTCTTTCATTATTTTTCATTCTTTGGTTTCTCTCTTCTTATTATTTCTAGGTTTCTATCTTCAATATCACTGATCCTTTCCTCCATTTGGTCGACTCTATTTCCCAAGCTTGCTATTTCATTTTTCACTCTTGCAGATCTATTGATTCTTTTTGAGGGTTTCAATCTCCTTGTTCTGCTCATCTAGTTGTTTTTCAATTCCTGAAGATTGTTGATATGACTCGTTTTGGAACTCACTGTGTTTTTTCAGAAGTACCATTCTGAATTCTCTTTAAGTTACATATTTCTATGTCTATAAACTTATTTTCTGGAGATTTTTCTCTTTCTGAAATGCCTTGTCACCTTGGTTGTTCATGGTATTTAATGGACTATTTCTCTGCCTGGGCATTAATGGAACTGTATTCTGCTTTTTTTCCAGAATTATGTAAAGGTTTCTCTTTACCCTGCTGCAAAGAAGGCACTTTTCTTTTGGTTTCCAGTAGGTGACACCTAAGCCTCTTGGATCCCTGCTTTATATAAAGCCTTAATAATGCCTTTTTATTTTCTTGTAGATATTTAATCACACTTGCTACCTCAGCTTCAGTCCCTGTCAGTGTTAGCAACAGTTTGGGTAGCATTTGCTCATATTCCTCTGGAGCTCCGCAATGTCCAGTCTTGGAAGGTATGTGAGGAGAAACGCTCTGGGTTGGGGGTTGGAGGCTGCCGCCCAGCCTTGGTTTTGCAACCACGACTGGTAAAACTCAACTGTTCTTTTTCTGCCATCCATCCTGCTCTTCTGCTTTCTGCCTTGATGACTGGGCCCTGCCACCAGCTGCGTGGAATGCACAACTCTCCCAGGCAGGTCTGTTCAGGGAACTCACCACACCTTATCTCCTCCCCCTCCTCTTACAGGAAACCCCTTCAGCTGTGAGAGGCAGTTTCTTTCTTTCTCCCAGCCTACTGCCCAACACCCAGGGTTCTGACCTGTGGTAGCTCTTATGCACAGATCCCACACTAAGATGTGCTGGTGTGCTGTTTAGGTGTTTGTTTGTTTTAGATGTTTAGATTATTGTTGTTTCAAGGGGAGGATCCGGGGATGTCTCTCACTCTGCCATGTTTCCTCTGTTTATCTCCAATAAAATCTAATATTAATCTGTTAGAGGATGGAATATATTTTTTACCTGTAGATCCTCCAAGTTTCTGTAGCATATTGTTGATTGTTGTGAATTCAAGTTGTGGTCCAGTATAGTGTAAAGAGGCATCTTTTGGCTACAACATGAATAATTCCTGCCTCTGGATTTGTTTTTACCTTTTTCTTCATATTCAGCTCCATCTTTTCTTGTTTTAGCATGTATGATTTCTATACCATTCACAAATCACTTTCCAACAAACTGTCACCCTCAATCCTTTGTTGTACACCATCTTCCAAAAAATCACTAGAACCATCATTTGTTTGAAATCAGCTAACAACTAATTGATTTTCTTCTTGTACATTTAGATTTTCTGCAGTAGTTGTCAAATTCAGGCCAGTTTTCTCCAAGATGTCGTACATGCTGAACTGGAAACTATTCTACTCCAATATTACATTATAAATAATATATGTTTGTGACTCAATTCTTTGCTACTTACATTTTTATCTTCAATTGTTTCCAAAATAAAAGTCAAAAAACTTCCACTTGTATTTTTCTATAAGCATTTTAGAATTACTTACTAGATCAATGATATTACATCTGCTGGGGAAAACACAGCATTTATATCTCCTACATGGTCCTCAGAAGGAATGCAAAGGAGTGAAAACTAGAAGAGCAATTTTTTCGGTATTTTTTTCAGGTACAATTTTCTTTAGAAAATATCCAACTTCGCAAAAAAAAAAAATTATTTGTTCAGAGTTCATCCATGCCATATTTTTTGAGCTATAGTAAACCAGTAAAGACAAATAATTCATACTTTTAAATGCTCTAGGATTTGCTGGTTAGTGAATAACGTGTGGCAATATTTAAGCTCCAAATGGAAGACTGCAAGCCACTATTGTGATGTTTCTTTGGATCTTAATGATACATGCTCTACTTTTTTGTCACTGTTTTTATAAGCAACATCTCACACTTTGGGCTTATATGGCAATATTGTAAAAATGTCAGTAAAATATTTTGATAAATGATTCACTTATCTATAGATTACTAATCAACTTGTTCAATGGATAATTTCTCCTTCTACTGTCTAATAACTAATATCTTGATTTTTTCCCCACCATCAAACCATTTATTATTTGCTATAAATTATCTGCTACCATCATTTCGATATAAAACCAAGGCACTCTCTTTTAGTATAAGGTCACCAACTGGAGTATCACACATTTTTTTTTCGCATGAGCTGCCCTTAATATCACTGCTTATGGTTTGCATTTCATTTACTTCAAGTACAGCTAATATGTAAAGACACTTGGACAGCAGTCAAAAAACAGAACACTTCTAGACTTGCGATATTTTCCAATATTAAGCATCTGAGCTGACAGCATTTTCAGTGATAAGTCTTTGAATTTTCTAAAGTATTCAATGTAATTTTCAAAGAAACAACTCTTTACTCACAGTTCATCAGTATACATAATATGTAACTACATTACATAGTCTTAATATCAAGCAAAACTGGCTTGAGAACAGACTTGACTCATGCTAAGTATTTAACTCAAATGATGAAACAAAGGTGGCTAAGAATGAAACTTATTGGCTGCAAGCACTCATTATGTGATGAGCACTAACCAAGGTATTTTACTAAGAAAATTACTACATTAGAATTAATTCTTAATACCTTGATTTTTACTACTGGTAACTAAATTGTATTTGTGCAAATAGACATTACCCCAAAACTGAGCCATATGGCAACCCAAAATAATATTTTGGGGGCCAAAACGAGCCACTCTCAAAAATTCGAGACCTTAGGTACATACAATATCAGAAGAACCCTGAAATTAAATACTTATCTTGAAGCTGAGGTAAGCAAGAGTTTTCAAAAGGAATGGGGTTGATCAAACAAGTGCTATTATAGTGTTTGGAATACAATCCCACAGCCAAAGCAATTTTGGAAACGATGCCAGAATTGTAATTACAATTTGAGAGACAAGCCATGCTTCAGGACTAGATGTTTCAAGAACAGAAATAAATCATGCAATGATATGTTAGTACCAAACTAAGGAAATCTGAAAAGCTCTCATGTAAAGTTATAAACTCAAGAGCATATTTCTTCAGAAATTAGAGTTGTTTATTAGTGAATGGAAATGGAAGATATCCACCCTGTTCAGATTACTTCAAGGTTTCTGCCTTACAGTAAGTTGGTATTTATAGATCTCTACTATATGCCAGGCACTCTATTTGGTACTTCATATGTATGGTCTCATTTAATCCTCATAATTACATTGGAAAGTAGGTTTTCCAAATGAGAAAACAGCATTTTCCCAGTATATAGAGCAACAGGGTGGGATAGGTCTTGAATTCAAAGGTCATGACTTTCCACTCTGCTATCTTGCCCTTCCATTACATACCAACCTGCTCAAAAACTTCCTTCCAACATCACCAAGGAAATCTCAAATCACTGCTAACAAAATCAAAGCTATTTCACACATAATCAGTTTGTATTATTTCAGCTTTGGAAACTTCTGAAAACTCCTCAATGAAAGGTAACTTTGGGTTTGGTGCAATGACGGGTACAAAAAAAACAGGCCACAAAACTAACATGTAAACAAAAACACTTTTGTGTTCCAAAAAAATATATATGAGATTAAACAAAAGAAAACGAACATGCAGCAAGTGGAATCCTTACCAACATTAATACAGCCTTTCTTCCTAATTTATAGAGGTTTGAATTAACATTTATTCTTACTCATTTTCTCACCTTTTTAAGAGATAATAAGTCATCATTGTTGTCACTTTATGCTATCACTTCTGCATCTATAAAAATTTCTAGAAAGATTTATCATTTATTTTCCAGGTCAATTAATAGAATAGTTTGGGAAACTTTCAAAACTTTTTAAAAGACAAAAATCAAATTATTAGAGAAAACTGACAAAGGAAAGGGTAGTTTTACCAGCACTTTTCCTCTAGCATTTTTTAAATGAGAATAATCCACAATAACACATTTCACAGATTAATACAAAATTGTTATCAAGAAGTTAACCTATTTTTTTAAAGCTAATTTCAAATTGAAGTCTTGTCTGTATTTTAACAAAGAAAACTCACGCGGAGGATTCTCAGTTTTAAAAATCCATGGAGGTTGATTCCATAATATATAGGGTTCAAAGTATACATGTTATGTCATGTCTTCTTACGGTTCCCTGAAAAGCAGATACTGAGATAAAGCTGCAGGTAGTTGATTTGAGAAATGGTGCCAGAGGGCATCAGTGAAGAAGTGGAGAAACAAAAAAAAACGCCATATAAAGGTGCATCAATACCGTTACCTGATAGATATCTGGAGCAGGGACCCTCTGAGATGCTCTGTAGCACAAGCCTCAGAACCTACACCTGAGGGCTGGGAGACGGGGTATTTATATACCAACTCCCATCCCTCATTAGCTGAGGGTTGAGCACAGAACCAGCTCCACCCTTATAGACTGCACCTGTGCCCAGACCAATTCTGAAATTTTTTATTCTGAAATATGAGTCTAATACAACTAGATTTTTTCCCTCCTATAATCCAATAGAGACAATAGAGCTGAAGGAAGCATGAACAATATGATGACAATCAGATGGTTTTGCCCAAGGAAACTGAGGATGAGCTCAAAGGACTTTCTTGACTAGTGAAGCTCATTAACATTAATAGCAGCTGTAAGTTCATTTCCAAACGGGAAAGTGCCTCATGAGGTAAAAATACACTAGTCTATTCTATCAACTACTTATTCATACTTTCAGTTTGGTAAGACAAACTGAGAAAGCATTAAATGTAAACATCACCTCCTTGTTAACTAAACTTCATTTGCCTACTCTCTTTTATATGGGAGGAGGGGTTAATGTAAAAATCTCCATTTAGTCTCACTATTTACAGGAGTATATATGGTACAAGAGGTATCTTAGGTATTTTTATAGTAAAATATTTCCTCTGGAAAATAAATCTTAAAAAGTAATTTTGTTTTACCCTGAGGGGGAAAAAAAGTCATTCTACATTTCTGTAAAATATAATTCATCATTATTAAATTACCAGATTACATGCACAATTAAACTTATTTATTAAACAAGACATATGCCAACAACTTTGCAATAATCCTCTAAACCATAATAGCAGATTTTCAACTTTAATAACAACATCATGCAGCTAATACTCAAAGGACTAATTTTAAAAGTAAGGGCATTTGGTAATTGAAACTGAAATTATACAATTAAGCACTTGAGTAATTTAAACATGAACATAAGTGTCCTGGCTGTGCTGTTCTTGGCTTTTAGTCAAATTTACTAGCGCTGGTTAGACTTTATCATTCTAATTATTTCTGCTCGTATCTGATCTTGCTAAATAGAAACTGAGAATTATTTGAACTATATTTTTATTCCTGTAAATTTTCTGCTTCAAAAATACTTTACTATATTCTTCTAATTAAAGCTTCACACAGATAATCAAGAATAATCTTGTGATATTTATCAAAACTCTACAGAAATTCAAAAAGATATTTTTGTATACCTAGTCCCAGAAATTGGCATAAAAGAAATAGTTTTAATATGTCAAAGTTATCCAGTGAGTACATGTGACTTTTAACTGTTTTCAAATAATCTCCTCTCTCTTTCCACACATCCTCCCTTTTTTCCATTTTCTTCATGCCATGCTAACTTCATCTCTTTACTTCTTGGAACGTTCTAAAACAAAAAAGGTTGTCTCTTGACAATGAACATGAGAAAACAGGCTCTAACTTGGTAGAACTTATCTCTGATTTTTACTGTATAATTAAGACTTTTGATATTATATAATTAGTGAGATTTAGAAATATTAATTCTTAAGTGAATCATAAACTTCAGCGAATTTTTTAAAGTAGAAGAACAGAAAACAAGAAACATTGTAAATATCCCAAAACAAGGCAGAGGCTTTAAAACCAGAAGCAGGCAGACTGTCCCTAACCAACATAGGTATTAGATACAATGTAAGTTAGGTGCCACAGAAAGATGGCATCCACCACCAAGACCTCATTACTACAACTTGAGTATAGAGGCATGGAACTCAGAGAAAGTACATTTCAAGTTCAGGAGACTGCACAGTAAAGGAATATGGGATAAAAGAGATGATGAGTTCCAGGATATATTGCTGGTGTCGAGGGTACACTAAGAGGAGCTATAACAGTGAAGCTGAACAAGTAGGCATATTTCAGCTCAAAAAGTACCTTGGATTCCAGAGTAAGGTATTGGGATTTTATCCTGGAGGCAATGGGGAGTTGCTGTGGACTTTTTAAAAGAAAAAAAAAAAAAAACGGGGAATAGGCATGGTCAAATTTTAGAAAGATCCTGTGGCAGCAGGATGGACAGTTAATTGAGGCAAGCTACAATGGAGGAAAGAAGGACCTTTCTAGAGTAGTCCAGAATAGCATTTTACCATATTACCCAAGTCCAGAACAGCATTTGCTTTATTATAGTATTCCAGGACACCGCTTTACCATGTTACAGTAGTCTAAGCTGCAAAGAGTGAGAACATGAACCAAGATAACAGCAGCAGAAAAAGAGAAGTAACTAGACCTTGAGATATTTTCAAAGTAAATACTTCATTCATGGTGTCCAACTGGATGTGGCAGATGAGAGCAGGGAAGAATCTAGTTTCTACCCAGGCCCTTTTAAAGTTACCCCTTTTAACTCTAAGCAACTTCTTATAGGCTAAAGTAATTCAAGAGACCTCAAAAGATTGTTTTTAAAAAATACAAAATAAAAATAGCAGTATTTAGTCCTGTGTGGGTGTAAAGCACAAATCCTTAAAATTTAGGTTGCTTACTTTATTGAAGAATGTCAAGAAAAATGGCTGTGCTGTTTAGCCACTAAATTCTAACATCTGTACATATTTAAGAGGTGGAAACACAGAATCAGTTTACTAATCTTGCATTTTGCAGTGAGACTGAGAGCCACATGGCAGAGTCGAGGCCTCTAGCACCCCTAAGGCTGTGGGTTGCCTCCTCATTGCTCCAGCTACTATGTTAGGCAGTTTACACATTATCTCATTTAATCCTAGCATGATACTAAATATTGGCCCAATGTGCCACTGGTAAGTATCTTACAAAATATAGGACACCTAGCAGTTCTATTTGTAGTCTATAAACATGGAATTGTTCTTCCACATAGATTAACCACTAGTTTATTTCAAATACCCTTTGTCCACCTTGTTCAGCAAATGAGCAACACCTGCTAAAATTAGTGCATAAACACATAAAGTACCAGGATGTTAAAAAAATCCTTTGGCACCTTCAAAGGTTTCAGTTTAAATAAAAGAATTGTCTAACCAAGAGGGACTACAAGCCGCTCAAGTTTATTACTAGGCAAAATTGCAGAATCACCTTCATAGGCACATTAAGAAACTAAAGTCTTCTATGATTAAATGTCCTTTTGAAAAAATCCATTCCAGAATTAAAATACTGCAACATTTTCTATGTTGCAACACTAAGGAAATTAATATCTGAAGGCTTGATCCTAGCTGTATTTAGAGGGAGACCAGAGAGTTAATTTAAGAACGGAAATCAAGATCCACACAATTCAACATTCACTTCTTTATTCAAAGGTCACTAAAATGCATACGTCAGACATCTGCTGCTTTCTTTTAAGAATGCTGAATTTTAAACCCAGTAAGTCTAAATGTAATCTACAAATGACCTTACTAAGTTTTCTACATCCCATAAAAGTATATTAATTGTATCATTTTATTTAAGTCCTCAATTTGCTGTGATGTATTAGCATATTAAAATTAACTCTGCAGGCTCTAATCATTTCACCTTCTGAGCCAACTTACCAGGACAAATTTGATAAAATTATAGTACCCCCTTGTGGTGTTACCTTCATACCCTACTAGGATGTTTTGCAATATTACATTTCTTAAAATCTTCTTCCACTAAGATCAGTGTACAACTAATTAACCTTTTCTAAATTCTAATAAAACCATGGGAAAATTAAAGGAGCTACCACCAGATTGTGAGAACAGATGAGACAGCATGGCATTTCATTAAAGTAAGACTATCTGGAGCCATTCATATTAACAGACAGAAAACACTTTTAAGAAATGTTTTCTATGGACTGCTCCTTAAAACCAAATTAAAGCACACAATTTGCCTGGCAAGCAAATTCAAATAAGTGAAGGGGGGTGGGGATGATGTTTTTGAATGGTAAACCAATGTAAATTTTTCACAAATCAGGAAGGAAAAAGAAAGTTGGCAAAATTTTAATGCAAAGATTTTCCCTCATAATTCATTCTATCAGATCCAAGTTAACTGTATATTATTGTCATTGCTCCCAAATACTCTTACTTTAATTACATTAGTTTTACTATCATTTAACAAAATGAGTAAGACTTTTGGGCACATATGTAGATATAAAGATTTCCTAGCTTTATTTTTTCTTTATTTGCTTTCCTCCCCATCCACTGACTCACCCCAAAAAATTCCCTACTCCCAATCTCCTGATTTCCTCACTAATCAGTTTTCATCTTATTCTAGAATGGGCTTTTGGCAATAATGCAAGGAATCATGGAAGGAAGACAAAAGTCAAGAAGTCAGGAAGGCGGGAAGGTGGGAGGGAGAGAGGGAAGGGAAGGGGGAAGGAAGGAACGAAGGAAGGAAGGAAGGAAGGAAGGAAGGAAGGAAGGAAGGAAGGAAGGAAGGAAGGAAGGAAGGAAGGAAGGAAGGAAAGGAGGGAGGGAAGGAGGAAGAAATAAAAGAAAAGGAGAAAATGTAGGAGGGAGGGAGATAAGTAAGAGTATTCGCAATATTTTGGCAGGCCCTGGAATCATTTCCCTTAGGTCAGAGGAGCTTATAAAAGATCCTGGAAGAAGCAGAAGCTCTCACCTATGAGTTAATATATTTATATCCACTGTCAACAAAATGGCAATTTCATATTCATAGAATGTCCAAGTACCTTACTAAGTAACTGGAGAATAAACCAGTACATTTTTCAGATTAGTTCCACTTTGAGTTCAGCAGTACTGCAGTTTATCTCTGGTTCAAGCCAGTAAGCAATTCTAACTGACTGACAATGAAAATATCAAGCAGGTTTTTTTTCAGGGTCAGGTTCAATACAACAGAAGTTGCAGTTCAGTTCTGGAAATGTGGAAACATATTTTACTAGCTTCTGATTCACATTCCATTGGCTTCCTGATTATAATTTAAAAGGAAGAACAGGTATTCATGCAACATTTTTGAAGCCCTTACAATGTTTCAGAGACTGTCATGGATATTGGAATACAAAAATGAATACAGCAAAAGTCCTGCCTTAAAGAATATCATAGTCTAGCAAGGAAACAATCAAGTGAGCACATGTAGTCATATGGAGAAAACTGTGTTATCCTAAGAGCTATAATAAGAATTTCTCATAGATATCATCTTGGTTTGGAAAATGCCTCGATGAGCCCCTAAGAGTAAGGTCCACCAAAGACATCCTAAAATAACCACAAAACTTCTAAAGTCAGCGACCCTGTTTTCACCTCTTCTGGGTTGAGCACCACTAGGCAGTTGGAAGACTAAACAGAACAAGCTGAATTGTTCTGTGTAATGGAGAATAGCAACCAAGGGTCTCCAGGGTGCAGAGAGATGTGCAAGGGAGAAGATACAACAGGCCCAGGGCCATGCACAACTCCAGAGAGCACCACATATATCTTATTCCATGGGAATGGCAACGTACAAATGCAAAAGCCAAAGAGACTGGGCAGTACTGAGCACTAAAAGAATCCACAATGGCCAAGAAATCTGAATCAAGAGCAGGCATGTCTAGAAGGGATTTCTGTAGCTATTTTACCTCGAAGTATGATATAAACTCTTCTTCCATCTCCCTCTCCAAAATCAACTTCTAAGACTTTTATGTAAGTGGATTTCAATTTCTACTATTTCTACTATTTCAATTTCTACTATTTCAATTTCTACTAGGTGGTGGTTATCATTTGGAGTTTTCTGGTGGTGATGGCCACTTTCATTTGTAAGCCCAAGAAGTGCTGAACCTTGCATCTTCATGGGCCCAGGGCGTATACTGCTTGTGATGATGCTGGACTCAAAGGACGAGAGAAAAGTTGATATCTGAGTTACACAGAGTTATAATTTAAAAAGTAATAAAAACTAAAACAAAGGTCCTGTGAGAGAAGAGAAAAGGAAGTATCTGCTTTGCCTTAGGGAAACAGAAGCATCACAGAGAAACAAACATTTGAACTGAGTCTTGAAGGATGAATACTAGTTATCCAAGAAAAGAAAAATTGGGAAAGGCACTCAGCAGAGACAACAATGTGAGCAAAGAGGGAGCATTTTAGGATCACCAAGGAGCCAAGAGTGGCTGGAACAAAGAGCATTCCTGTTCCATTCCATGCCATTATCAGGTTTGTTCTGACAGACTATCAATGAAACCTGTCTGTTACACAGCATTTACATGTTTGTGAGAACAGGTGTCCCCAGTCTGCTACTACCCAATCTCTCTCTACTTCCTTTAACAAAACTTCTTTAAAAAGACCTGCTGTCACTGTGTAGTGGATTGTGTTGCTTGTCCTCAATGTTTCCTTCCCTCCCCATTCATCCCATGGCCCCCTGGTGGATGGAATATAGTTCTCCATTCCATTGACTTCGGTTTTCGTCATGTGACTTGTTTTAAACAATGGAATATGGACAGAAGAGACAGTGTATCACTTCTAAGCTGAGGCCGTAAATGGCATCCTGTGTATCTACCCCACTTATCCGCAGGTCCAAGAATGAGGAGACACATTTATATGGGATGAATATTGTTCTCCCTCTAAATTCATATGTTGAAGTCCTAACCCCAAGTACCTCAGAACATGTCTGTATTTGGAGATAGGGTCTTTAAAGCAGTAATTACATTAAAATGAGGCTTTATAGTAAGGCCTCATCCAATCCGACTGATGTCCTTAGAAGAAGAAATCTGGACACACAGAGATACCAGGGATGCTCACACACTAAGGAAAAGACATAATGAGGACACAATGAGATGTGGCCAACTGCAAGCCATGGAAAGAGGCCTCAGAAGAAACCAAACTTTCTGACACATTGCTCTTAAACTTCTAGCCTCCAGAACTATGAGAAAATTAACTTGTTTAGGCCACCTAGTCCGTAGTATTTCTTATGGAAGCCACAGTAAGTTAATACACACTGCACCCACTATACTTACAATTAAATGGCTAATTAATAGTTTCTGAACCCCCTGATTGTCTCATGTTATAAGGGATCTGAAATCATCTATGACTGAATTCCAATTGCTAAAGATTTATCTCCTACATACCTTGTACAATCGCATGAAGTGCTATACCTGACCATCTCCAGGATACAAAATAAGAACCATACTGCCCCTAACAACCAGGGCCCACCATCCATGAAAGGAGGGGAGGCACATTCACAATTAACTTAATAAAGAATACACTGCAGCAAACAGAGTGCAGTAGGAGAGGATGAAGGGATAAATTTATTCCATGAAAGTATATTCAGGGATTGGGAAACATTCTCTGAAATGAAAGAATGTGACCTGGACCTTATAAAATGCATAGGGGTTGGTGTAAGAGTATTCTATGTGGACAGCATGAGCAAAGGCACACAAGATATTAGGCACACAAGAGGCAAAATAGTAGAGGGCATATTTGGAGAAGAGCAAATAGTCTGACATTGCTAGAAGATGAGGGTGTAGGGAGAAGAGAGATGGAGGAGGAAAGATTACTGGAAATCCTGGAATATAAGTTTGAAAATGTACGCTGGGAGACTTTGACTTAAATTCCAAATGAAAATGGTATCTATAATCATAATAATAAACTTCAAAGCAAGTCTACTAAACATCCATGTTAAAAACACTAATAAGCAATGTACACCCAATATTTGATTTTAATAATGGACTCCTAGTCAGTGAGGAAGACTCTTGAAAGATCCTATCTCCGCCTTCAAGAAATAAAACACAAAACCCTCTGGAGAAGGATGGAAATGGGGCATCCAAAATAAAGGGAGTGGGTTGAACAAACCTCTTCCTGGCCAGAAGCAATGCTTGCCAAAATGCCTCTCAAAAAATTTCGCCAGTTCCACATGTGACCTGACCCTGAATAATGGTCTCCTTCTACCCTCCCTTGCACAAGTAACGATAAAAATGTTGTGCCCATCAATCGGCACGTTTAATTCAGCAGCAGCACTTAAATCTGCCTCTCATTTTCCTACCACTTTCCCGAAATTCCAGAGGACGGGGTTATTGTTTAACAGCAGCAAGCATTATTCTCACAGCAGTGCACATTAATAATAATTCAGAGTGGTGTCATGGAAGCCTGTAGGCTCTTAGCTGAATTTATTTGAAAATAAAGTTTGTTTTTTTTCCCTGAAGATCTTTACTTAAGTCAGCATGGAACTCTTGTAAGATAACTACCAATAAGTCAAAACTACCCAAGGTGCAGTCTTGTTTTTTTTTTAATTCACTGCTCACCATGACAACATAATAAACACACACCTTTAGTGGCTCATACGTGCCCAGCTATTGAAAATGTCATAGCTCCTCCTTCATGGTGCTCCCAGGCATAAATCTCAATGCATTTTTTTTTTTATTTTCTGAAATTCTAGTAAAACACCAATTTTCAACTGCAAGCTACTATGAATAATTTTGTGATAAGTTAGTAACACAAGCCTTATTTCATAATCCACTAATAATTACTAAGCTCCTTTTTTATTTTTTAAAAAATAGCAAACCATCAAGCTAATATAGTTTCACATCTGTTTTTTTCAATTTTTGTTAGGAGTTCTCTTAGATGTTCTTGTATCCTTTCATAAATGACTAATAGGAAAGATACAAGACTAATAGGAAACATAACTTTATGCAACTTCATTGACGGTTGGTTTCAGTTAACAGCTGGTCTTTAAACTACCCAACATAAAAGCATATATTTTAGGGGAAAAAAATTGACCCCAAAACTGCTTCATAAAATGAAGTATTTCATTTTTCAAAACCTTTAGCATTATTTGAGAGGCTCTAGTATTAAAAAGTCCCTAGAGTTTTTTTTAAAGAAAGTTAAAAGTTTCCACCTTTAAATATCAGAGACTAGAGATTTTACAATACAATAAGTGTCAGAAATAAACTGCAATTCTCTTCAAAGTTATATTTTTAAAAAAGTAAGCCTTTGTAAAAAGTTTTTCCTTCCAATAGTGAAGTATGGACCTAAAATTATAACAAACAATTATGGCAGTCTTTCTGCAGCGGTGCCCAGGCATCCAAATTGCCAAGGCTTCAGGTTTCCATATGCTCAGGTTAGTAACAATGCTTTCTCTGCTACTCGACAGCTGCTCCCTTTTGGTTAAGGAAATAATACAAGAAGCGCACCGTGAATCAGAGTGCTTGGTTTCCCACCATCCTCCAGACAGACATGGTCCCTTCCCAAGTGCACAGAATATCACATAAATACAGAAAAAAAGTGACTTCTTTATTCAAATAATTGCTTTTTTCCTTCTCTATCCTATATCTTTTATACCAATGAATTTGGTTTAAGGGAGAAGATTCCGAATAACAGGCAGATTCAAAAAGAATGGTCAGTGTCTCTTAGATAATTAAAAAAAAAAAAAAACATTTCTCACTAGAAGCTTCTGGTTGGGCTCATCTCCCTCTATGATGCCTACCAGATCCCTACATACCAGAGGTGTTTAGCTTTCTCTCCAACAGGGATAATGAGCTTTTCAGCACTTTTATCAAATTACTGACAGAAGGGCCTATTTCCCCTTCCTGAAAAAAGAAACTGATAGTGACAGAATCAAGAGAATAATTTACCACTAAATTATACATTGCAAAGAATGGATGGATAAATGAAACTCTCACATACTACCATTCCAAATTCTTTCACCAAAAGTTTATAAGAATGGCCAATAAGTCACAAAAGTACCTGACCTGAATTTTTTTCCTGGATTTTTATGTCCTCTGCCTTACTGTCTTTTGAACATATTATTTTCATTAATATACCAATAAGAAACATAAAACAACTGTATATTTTGGAAATGCCAAGAAATTTTACTAGAGTGTCCTTGTCTTTTTCAGAGACTAATTTAACTACTATAACTTGTTCCATTAGGAATAACAGTCACAATTTAATATGTGTTCATTTTCCCATAAGTAAAAACACTACTATTGTCTCTAGTTTCGAATCATTGACCTTTTTCCCAGTAATCTTTGTAGCCAACACATTGTCATGCACAGGTGAGTGCTTAATAAATACTATTGGATAACAGATATACTCAATTATAGAACATTCAAAAATGTCCCATTTTGTAAGTCTCCCAAACAGCAAAACTGCTGTGGCCTTTATGTCCAGTTTAGCTCAAAGTCTGACGAATTCATTTTAAGAACCTACAAACGTGTAATCAATGTTCAGAGACATCTTAAAAGTGTCTCTGCATATCACACCTGCCTAAAACACAAAATCAAAATCAAATACAAAGTGAATTGAAAAATGTGTACTGGAACTGGTTTTGCTTTTCAGCATCAAAATTCAGATGAGGTATTCTTTGATACAACAAAAAATTGTGACTCAAAATCCAAATTTTCATGCTATTTACTAAAAAACAAAACCCTATTAACATTCCTTCTACACCCTTCTGAAACAAAAGAAAGCACACACATATAAAGTATTGTTCAAAGTAATCTGGGAATTAATACAAATATATTGGCAGCTAAAAATTGTGTGTTGAAGATAAACACATAGCACCATTCATGGCCAGGTATTCCAGGTGTATCATCAATGTTATCATGTTAACAATTTATCATTAAGTGTGGATGAGGTAGTGCCAAGTTGCCACCAGAGAAACCTGGCATGCCCAGGTTTAGAGAACAGGGAACAGAGAATGTGTCTTGGTTATAAAACAAAAGAATTCGTTTTATCACTTGCCTTTACCGCTGGAGAAAATGGCTCCTGGTGTGCTGAACTCCATGATAAATGTGCCCCCTCTAGTTCTTTATTGCCTCTGTAAATCACAGGACTGACAGCAGTTAATAAGAAAAGCTTTTGAGTGGTTTTGAAGTTTTGCTTTGTACAAATAAAGTATCATATTAAAGATTTTGCTAGTCCTCAAGGTGTAGAAAAAGCAGCACACTAGAACTTCCATACTTTTAACTGTTTGTCTCCTTTTTTAATTTTCAAACAAAAAGAAAACCTTTCAGACATACACATTGGAAAAATAAAAACGTCATAGTTTAAATGGCTTCATATACTAAGAGTTGCTGATGCTATTGAAATTACAATCTCCTCTAGTTTTTATAAGCTGGATATTCAGATAAATAACAGAAAAGATATGTGGTGGAAAGAAAGTTGTTACAATAGATTTATTATTACATTTCTGACCATAATTGTATACTTTGCCTCTTTTAGCCAAAGCAAATTTTGGTTCAGAGTTTAGAAAGAGAACTCTAAATTCCAATGAATCGATCAGCTGCCAGGTCAATCATGGGTCCTGGGATCCTGAATTCTGAAATCATATTTCAGAATATCATTGATGTTAAACGAAATAATAAAGCTACCTGAGTAGCCTTTTTCTCCAAGGAGTTCAAAATACCTTGCCACAACAGACTTATAAAATCTTAAAGGGCAGATTTCATTATTTGTACCTTCTTGCAGAGGAAGCTAAGGCACAAAAAGCAAGAAATGTCTTTTCCTGATTATTACTAAGTTCCCCAGAGAGCTAGACAGGACTAGCTAGAGTCAGTATTCCTCTCATAAGTCCTCACTTATACAGTCCACAAAATAAGAATTCTGAATGCATTTTCCTCTGATAATATCTCCATAAAAGAATAAAGAAGAGTTAGTAATCCATATAAATTGGCTGAATAACTATCTGTACATCAGAAACTGGTCAGTTTACATATAGTCTGGGGTTCAAATCCACTTTGCCCCAGACACTAAAAGCAAGTAAAAATTGGACTTCCAAATTGTCTCTTGCAGCAGTTTGCAGTTGGTAAGCATAAAGTTAAAGGGGCTAGACAATAGCTAATTTTAATGTAGGTTTTTAGAACATTCTGATTAAGTACACATTTCATAGCAGTGTACATCCAGAACCTGGCTTTGCCATTAAGATTTCATTAAAAGACATTTTACTGAAACAAATTAGAACTAATGTTCTAGTGGTTTTGTTTCCTTTCATGGTTTGCTTTATCCTAGTCTAACTCTTGCCAATTCTTTCTAAAGTAGATTTTCTTAGCCCATTGCCCCAAGTAAATAAGAATGAACAAGAATCCATATTCTTCCAGCACTCTGTTGATATTTCCAATGTGCACAGGTCACCCTGGGAGTCACCTGGGGCAGTCAATACTGCAGACCTTCAGCAGCTCAGACTTGGTTATCAGTTCTTATACCACTATAAGTAGAAGACAGATGTGTGATTACCTCTCCACTGTCATCTCCATACTCCCAGAGATTATTCCTTGAGGTGCAGAAACTCCACGTGTGCTATCAGCTCCTATGAAATACTAAGGCATTTCTCTGGAAGGAAGACCCAAGTTCTCTCTAGATTATCAGGACATATTTCTTTGAATCTCTGATTGAGTTCACCAGTAGAAGTCTGGCCCAGCTCAGATAAAGGACTCATGTCGAGGAAGTCAGATCTGCCCAAACGTCACGTAGGTGTGGTCAAGTGAAAGCATGCGAAAGAGCATCCCTATAGTTTTATAACAGACTTGACATTTAAAAACCTGATGAGATAAAATGGGTACTAGGATTCACGGACATTAACCAGATTTTCTGGGGTTTAGAACAACAAGACCCATACCAGGCTGCTTCAGAAGGCAGTAGGCCATAGTCCAAAGGATCACAGACTCCAGTGCTGAACAGAGCTGGGTGTAAATCCAAGTTCAGCCACTTTCTATCATTGTGACATTGCTAATAACCCAACATGCTGGAATCTCTTTAAATTTATCTATATGATTGGTGTATGATAAGATTTATAAAGCATTTGTAAAGTGCCCCATAGAGAAGGCATCCAGTAAAATACTCATTAATTTAGTCCACAAATATGTGCCAGAAAGAGTGCTTTACATATGTAATTTAAGTGAATCCACACAGCTATTATATGTAAAATAGAGGCAGTCAGAGGGTCATTTTAAAAGAGATCCATTTGGTGACAGACAAGGGATGGGGGTTGGGGCTGGGAGAATGGGGTGAAAGGTTAAAGAAGTACAAATTATTAGTTGATAGTTGGTCACAAGGATGGGAGCACAGCATAGGGAATGCAGTTAGCATTGATATGATGGCTAGGTGGAGGGTCAGAGGAGGGAGGAAACAATTGGGGGGATCATTTTATGAACTATATAGATGTCTAACCAATGTGCTGTATGATTTAAACTAATTTAAATAAATAATTTTTTTAAAAAAGAAAGATCCCAATCCAAAAGGGTCAGGGTACCTCAGCAGAAATAGGCTGGAGATAGACCCTGTAATGCGGCCAGAGAATAGGCACGTGACCTGAAGTCTGCCAGCCCCAGGTCGGAGACCCAGAAGAGCATGTCTTAAGAGTCAGAGCTCAGCATCTGCCATGCCCAGAGAACACCACCAGCAGATCAAAACAGGGCAGCCAAGGAAGACTCTCCTGTCCCTTGCCACTCCTGCTTATCCCTCATAGCACCTACCCTGGTATGGGACGGGTTTGGAAGAGAAGCAGCAGGAGGGGAAATGAAGAAGTCAATCCACCCCACTCCCCACCTCCTACTGTGGGCTTCTCAACCAGAAACAATACCAAACTGGTAAGAATAGTGGCTTGAACTTTAACAAAAGTTGGGCTAGTCACTTTTATTACTGAAATTTGACAGTTCTTATGACTAGAAGTAATCAGAGTATTTTTTTTAAATCTTAGAGTGACTGGAAAAACTAAGGGATATGTCTGAGATATCATCCAGACGCAGGCAGAGAACTGACCACAGAGTGAGTTCGACAGGGATAACATTTTTTGTATCCTATAGTTACACCTTTTCAATATACTATTGCCTATAACATAAAATATATTCACCTATATGTTCAATGAATCTAGAAAATGAAAATGGGGGTAAAAAGAGCAATGGTCAATGTCTGCCAAATTAAAAAGTAATTCTGAAAATACTTGTTGCTAAATTTAAAGATATGAGTATTCCTCCACACTGACATGGAAGTCTATATATGCATGAAAATTCTTCATAGCCAAATATGTGACTTTCCCATAATGCACTGGGATTCATTTAGTCATTCAATCTGGGTATAACTGGGCAAGAAAAGAAAGGCCTATGAAGCTCAAAGCAAAGCAAAAACTATAATCTGAATAAATCTGACTATTTCCTATTTCAAATCATATTGACAGTCCTGTAACAAAAATATTAATAATAACTTCCATCAAAAAAAGAAATCTGAATTCACTAGACAAACTTCACTTTATCTTGTATGGATCTAACCCAAGTTAAGAATAAGGGGGCCGTGGTCTTGAGAGATCCAGATTTTTGTGTGCTTTCCAACGAGGTATAAGACAATTAAATAATTGGAAGTTTTGGCAGAGCAGAAGAGAAGAGCTGTGGAGGAATGCACTAGGGCTTCAGAAATATTGTAATATTCTGTATCTCAACTGGAAGGTGAACATATTTTATTTATTTCATTGTTCTTTATACATCACACACACATACTAGTATACCGAACATTTCAAAATTTTCAAGTTTTTATGTTATAGAGACAGTAAAAATATCAGTGGTTGCCAGGAGTTGACAGGAAAGGAGGGATGAACTGGCTGAGCACAGAGGATTTTTAGGACAGTGAAATTATTCTATGTGATATTGTAAGGGCGGATACATGTCATGGTACGTATTTCAAAACCCACAGAATATATAGCAAGAGTGAACACTAATGTAAAATATGGACTTTGGGTGATAATGACATGTCAATGTAAGTTCATCAATTGTGACAAATGTACCACTCTGATGCAGAATGTTGATAATGGAGGAGGCTTGTGCACATGTGTGGGTCAGGGGACATATGAGAACTCTCTATACTCCCCACTTAATTTTGCTGTGAACCTAAAACTTCTCTAAAAAATAAGCTTATTAAAAAAAAAAAAAAGCTTTTGTATTATTAGACTCTCTACTTCTGAATGATCATCTCCAACTGTTCAAAATCAATATTAAGTGACACCTCCATAAGGCCTTCCATGGCACTTCCTCTTCCCACAAAAGAACCCGTTACTCCTTTCTACACTGCAACAGCTCCTGACCTTTATTCCAGCCCTTCTATGGGATGTGCATGGCACATATCCATCCTACTATTCCCTCACTGAGGGAAAGGAAGACATCATCTTGGTGTTATTTATATTTCCAACACCTACAAGTGTATTGCATATAATAGATACTCAATATAGCCTAAGTTATTCATATTACAACTTATTTGCAATAATTATTAAAAAATAACCAATGTTACTACTGAATCTGGTTTTCAGCCTCAAATTAATATATTAATTCTATAAAGATGCTTCCAACATCCCCAATTTATTTGAAATGACACCTATCAGCATTTTAACTCATTTTCTTGCCTTGCTGGTGAATAATTGCCACAAATGTAGATATGAGCTCATTTGAAGAAATGAAAAGAGCTTTATCTAAGATCATTTAATAGACCTATGCATAATTATCAATTTCCTCTTGAAGCTAATATTTGCTAAAAGAAAAGGAAAGATTCTATTAATAATCAAAACACTTGACTTTCTGGACCTATTCCATTTAATGGGGAAAACTCGGTTCTCTGTTCTTGGGTTACTGCCAGGTGGTCTTTTACCAGGAATCATTCTAAACTTCTAATCACAGTTCAACAACCATCTGCCAAATCATATACAAGTATTGATATTTAGCACTCTACAGTTAAATTACATCAAATGTCAATGCAATCAAATCATTAGCAGGCTTGTATCGAGCTTCCATGCTCACTACCCACTTCTGTACCTCTTTGATTAAGCACTGTATGGACCACATTCCTTGTCTGTTGACCAGCTGATCAGCTCAGTAATACAGCTAATATAAAATCAAATGAGCAGAAGGAAGTGGTAAAAACCCCTGTGAGCACTCTGGTTCCCTCTTACAAAGAATATCAATATACTATAATCTAGCAAGAAAAGCAAATGAAATTTTAAAATTGCTTAGAGAATCATTTTAACCAAAGTCACAAGAGGTCATTAAAAAGCACTGTAATTGCCTCTGGATGACACTTTGCTATCATTCTTCCACCTTCCTTGCTACCTAAGATTTTAAATCTTTCTTGCTGATGTAAAAATCATAGGCAAACCTGAAGTGTGACTGTCACATGCAGAACCTGAATGTTAGAGGTCAGTATGGCTTACTGGTATGCTGGTCCACTGCTCCAAATTTTATCTCTCTTCTGTCCCTCAGTTATTGCCTGACATGATTTAACAACTGTAATTCCTTATTTAACGATGTCAAAGGTTTTTAGGAAATTGACTGTATTTCACCAACAATATATTTCTTCTTGATTACGGAGTGGTTAAAATGATTTTAAACCAAGACAGCAAAATAAAGCAGTAATAAAATCAATAAAAGGTGCTTAAAACATTCCTTCTATTAGGTAATGGCATTTAAAATATCCGTAGCTTGTAATGGCACTTAGGATATGCCCAAAAATCAATGAGCTAAATTACTTATTGAACTAGTTAATTTGAACATTGAGTTTTTTATGTATATTGATAAAATGGGCTACAGAATCCTCCTGGCAAGTAGCAATACCACGTTCATGATCAGATGTCTCCCTCTGCTGGAAAAACAAATTAATTTCCCTCAGTTACAGAACAAAAAGATAAAAAATTAAAAGATATAACCTCAAAAAGTCCACCACAGTCCTCTGAATCTTAAAAGGCTCTGGAAATTCATGGGAATACAAAATTATTAAGAGTTAAAAAACATGTTCACCTTTTAAAAACTGTGTCATTAATCTGGAACATGGTACTTTATAGTCAATAACAAAGAGCAGATGCGAACCAAAATTTAATTATTTCAAAACCCTCTTCCTAGTTTTCTAACTATTATCTTAGGGTTTTTTAGGTGTCTTAGAATGCTATTCCAAAAGACCTGAGACCTTTCTCCTTGATGTCAGAAGGGAAAGAGTTATATATTTTAAAAGAGAAGAGAAAGTAGTTCAATTTGATCAAGTTTGAACTATCTCTGAAATGAAGGTTTTTTGAGAACTCAGAGTATGAATCCACTGAACAGCTTCACTATCCTCTCCCTGCATGAGGTGGTATGAGAGTTTCAAATACTATTATTATCATTATTTTTTTTCAAATATCTACTATTTAAAATGCTAAGTACTTTATTGAAAAGACTCTTTACTTCTTTTCAATTTCTCCCCCACCATTTCAGCCCTAAGCAGGTGTTAGAGTTCTGAAGAGCTTGCCTCAGGACTTTTAACTTGAACTACAAAGGGGAGCTTCAGAAATTATGATAAAAGGTGTTAAAAGAGAAATGGAGGTGAAGAGGTTATCTGACACTAACCTAAAACTGTACATAATACCTTTCGAAAAATTACAGCTACTTGAGAATATACCATTTGGTCTTGAATGGCTTCATTATGATAGTCCATATATTTTTTCACCCACATTTCAACACATTTCATTTACATTTGAAACAATGGGTATATATAAAATTACATACACTGACAGGAGAGATTTTTAATCAAAGAGATTTGCTCATTCTATATGAATTTGGTTTTATTTTGTAGTGGAAATAAACTTAATAGGACACTACAGAGAATGTTGTTAATTTTTGCATGCTGAGAGATTATTGACCAACATATTATGGAGGCACTGTGGAACATACTACCCAAGTTAACAAATGTCTGACTTGCTAGATGCAGGCTCTAAAAAAATGATTAATCTATAGTCCTAACTTTCACACATAACCTAGGACAGAAGACACATATGTCAAATGAACCATCATTCTCCAGCATGATAAGAGCAATAATAGAAATATGAACAAAATGCTGTGGGGACTTAGAGGACAGAGGAACTAACATTGCCTGGGGAAGACAAGGAAAACAACAGAAGAGGTGACCTGCTTGACCTAGAATGTCTCAGTGTCTAAGGGGGTAAAAGGCAATTCATAGAGCAGGAATTGGCTGAGCATAGAGAAATGCAAATAGATGGTAATAGCTGAAATGTTAGAGTTTCATGTTGGTTTGGCAGAGAGTCAGAGCAATAGGAGATGTGGCTCTGGTTGAGGCTGGTTGAGGCTGGTTGAGGTCAGGGTGGGAAGAGCCTTGGATTGTCTCCTAAAGTTCAGATTTTATCCCATAGGCATTGGAAAAGTTTTTAATGATTTTATGGAAGTAATGTCAGTACTTCACATGGCAGGAGGAGGGGACCAATGCAAGTAATGTGGAAGATGGCTTGAAGGTCCTTCCTGTAGGTAGGTAAAAGGTATCTGCAATAATTTTGGTGAAAGTCAAAATAAGGCATAGCAGATGACTACAGCTACTAAGATAAGCAACAAAGTGCAGACATTTGGAAAATTTGAGAGGATGTCAGTGATAACGAAGCATTACCCAAATCCAAATTAACTTACTTCTCTTCTGACTTCCATGTCAAAAACAAGAAAATTCCTGTTATATGAGAAATGTACTGATTTTTTAAAAGACTTATGCCCTTTCTTGTTCTTGCAGGAAGCAAAAAAATTACAGTTTACTATCAGTAAGCATTGCTTTATTCTTAAAACATAAAGAGTATAGCAATTTCAAACTGATTCAACTTGCTTTAAATTCTTCCTTAATAGTTTTTCTAGTTACATTAAAACTTTAACTAAAGATGTGTGCATGGACCCAAAACTGGAAGGCATATACAAAACTAAAGTGAGTAGCTACACTTGATATTAGGATTATGGTTGATATTTTTCCTCCAAAAGCAGTTATTTAATATTACTGCCTCAATTTTTCTAATTAAAAATTAGAAAATGTTTTTGATTTACAGTCTTGAAGAAAATGAGGAAAGGAAAACTAGCTCTTTCCTTAAAAAGATGGAAAGTTTCATCTATTTCCAAACCTTGTACTAATTTTGATAGTAAATTCATCAATCTGCATCTAAAAGGTAAAACTGAGAAGAAAAAAAAATGTTTAATTTTACACAGCCATTAAGAGTGAAAAGAATCAGAATAGAAACAAAAGACAACAGACATTTAAAAACGTTAAAGAGATGAAAACAGTTGATTTATTAAATTAATTTAATAAATTCTTTTTATTAAAGCTGAAACCATGCTGAATCAAAGGACTGGGTAAATTCAAAATAAAGGTCTAAGGCTCAAACTAAAGTAGCTCTCAGAGATGAATCTGGCCCCCTGGGTTTTCTTATACAGTTAACTGTCATAAGTGTTCCTATACCAATCTTAAAGTGTCTTGTTTTAATCACAGCAGCCCCTAGCACTGAACCTGAAAGAAAATTAACTCTTCAGATGGGAAATTTCCTACAGCCTGTGCACCACAGTCTCTCTGGGCTTCATCCAAGAGAGGTGAACTGTGCTCCATTGTGGCTTCCTTACAGGCTTTCAAAGCACAATAGAAAATAGTTTTCTAACATTTTGTACCATGCAAGGGTTCCTGTGGAGAGTTCTATTTCCTGGATATAAACTAGAAATTGCCATAATTTTTTTCATTCTTTTTAATTTGCAGTTAAATGAAATGTGACAAGAGAAATAACCATGCAGGTATCTAGGGCCAACACATAGAAACATCACTTATGTAAAGCATAAGACAAGGAATACCTCTTTAAACTAATGAAGTCTTTCTGTAACGGCCATTTGAAAAATCAAAATGATCATAAATACATAAAGAAAAAGGAATTTTTAAAAACTTGATGCAAAAGATAAGGATAAAGAAATACTCAGTTAACACAAAAGATGAATTACAACTCGTTTTGCTGGATTAGTTAAAATAGAAACACCAGGTAGTAAAATACAAAATTCATTTGTTATAAAATATAATAATAAAATATAATAATGACAACCTTACACGCTAATGATAATCATGTCTAACATCTACTGAATTCTAATTATGTTCCACGACCTGTGGTAAGTTCTTTATATCACAGAATAAACTTGTTTTGCCTGTCTAGCATTCATTCCCCCACTTCTGGTTATGACATCCTCTTTTTCCTTGTAATCCTGGTGAGCTGATCCATCACAGCTGCTCCATCCCCAAACTGATCTCAAACTGATCATTTAGAGAATTCCATTACCCTGGGTACCATGGTTAGATCTGGGATGGCATCCAGTCATAGAAAAGCCAATCAAATTTCATAAACAAAGGTTTGGAGTTCAAGGTCTCTCTTCCTTTAAAGATTTAAACCTGTGACTGTCTGTAGCCATCAACATGTTTTCCTGTCACTGGTAGGAAACTGTTCTGAAGATGGAGCCAAAACACTGAAAGATGCTGAAAGGTAGAAAGAGAAACATCATTTGAGCCCCTGGACTTGCAGGGCCCTTGAGTATGTCTATTACATGAGATAATTAATTTCTCTTTGTGCTTCAGCTGGATAGAGCAGGATTGCCCTACTAGCAATCAAAAAGGGTCTGGCTAGTGCACATCTACAGCTAGTCCTTGCAGTCACACAAGTACACACCAATAGCCAGGGCCCCCAGAGCTGCTCATGGCCCACAATTGGCTCTGGCCTATGCTACTGGCTCTGGTCATCACCACTGTGTGTATATCTGCAGCAAACCCCTGCTCCCACACAGACAGCTGCAGCTGGTACCTGCAGCCAAGTGTGTACATACTACCAGCTCTGGCCACTATTACTACCTGCCCTGGTCCCAGCAGCTAGACCTGGAGGCACTGCTGAGGACCCCAACAGCCCTTGCAGCCACTGGAGACACCTTACAGCTCTTGCCAAAGATCATGCCATTATTGACTTTGTGGATCCCAGCTGCCTAACAAAACACCACAACCCCGGGACTCGGAGCTGCCATTTGCCCTCAGACTTAGCACTCTATACCACTAGATCCAGGGCCATAGCACACACCAGTATACTCTCATCCACAGGTGAAGGTCTTTCCTTACTGAAGTCAGTCCATAAAGTCTGGAAGAGGTGACTGCTTCTTCAAATGTACAGATACCTACGCAAGGCTATAGGGATTATGAAGAATCAGAGAACATGACACTAGCAAAAGAAACAGTAAACTTCCAGTACCTGACTACAAAGAAATGGAGATACAAAAACAGCCTGAAAATAATTCAAAATAATTGTTCTACAGATTCTCAGAGAGCTATAGAATACAGATAAACAATTTAACAAAATCAGGGGAAAAAATCGAGAAAATGAGAGTTCGACAAAGAGATAGAAAACAAAAAAAGAACCAAACAAATTTTAGAGCTAAAGAATACAATGACAGACCTGAAGACTTCAATAGCAAGCCTTCAACAGCAGACAAACCA
Organism: Eonycteris spelaea; assembly: GCA_003508835.1. Lineage (NCBI taxonomy): Eukaryota > Metazoa > Chordata > Mammalia > Chiroptera > Pteropodidae > Eonycteris > Eonycteris spelaea. Next base: position 943,937 of record PUFA01000149.1, on the reverse strand, counting down.
AGCACAAGAAATAATCAATGAATTCAAAGACAAATCATTTGAAATTATCCAGTCAAAGGAGAAAAAATTTTTAAAAAGAGTGAAGAAAGACTACATGAGTTATGGGATACCATCAAAAGAAACAACCTGTGCATTACTGAAGTCCCAGAAGGAGAAGAGAGGAGAAAGGGGCAGAAAATTTATTTAAAGAAATAACAGCTAAAAATTTCCCAAATCTGGTCAGAGATTTGGACATCCAAGTACATGAAGCTCATCAGTCACCCCAAAATTTCAATGCAAAATAATCTTCTCCACAACACATTATAATAAAACTGTCAAAATCAAAGACAAAAAGAAAAATTTTAAAGCAGCCAGAAACAAAGAATTTCTCACATGAGGGAACCCCCATAAGGCTATTGGCGGATTTCTCAGTGGAGACACAGACTAGGAAAGAGCAGGATGATATACTAAAAATACTGAAAGAAAAAAAAAACCTGCCAACCAAGAATACTTTACCTGGCAAAGTTGTCCTTCAGAAATGAAGGATACTTTCCTAAACAAACAAAAGCTAGGGAGTTCATCACCACTAGACCTGCCTTACAAGAAATGATGAAAGGAGTTCTTCAAGCTGAAATGAAAGGACACTAATTAGTAACATAAAAACACAGAAATATAAAAAACACTGGTAAAGATAAGTATATAGTCAAATTCGAAATACTCTAATACTGTAACATGATGGTGTGTTAATCACTTAACTCTAGTACAAAAGTTAAAGGACAGAAATGTTAAAAATAACTATAGCTACAATAATTTGTTCATGAATACACAATATAAAAAGACGTAAATTATTGCAATAAAAACATGAAATGTGATGGAGGGAGTAAAAGAAAAATTATATGTGATTGAAGTTGTTATCAGCTTTAAAAAACTATTATATCTTATATAAGCCTCATGGTAACCATAAAGTAAAAATCTATTATAGATACACAAATAATAAAGAGAAGAGAATCAAAGAATGATCTGACTAATAGGTGTTCATTAATAAATGTATCATCATCCACTTTTACAGATAAGGAAACAGAGGATGTTAAAATGCACAGGTCTGTTTATGAAGGCCACACTATTAATCACTATGCTCTTCTGCCCTGCAAATATGACAACCTGTTTCTGGTGATTTCCACTAAATACTAATAATATGACTAGAGAAAAAGTGGAAAACATGTAACACTAAAAAAATGAAATATACTGCTCATTATCACCAAAGACAACCAGTGTTAACAATATGATATATTTCTTTCAAGGCTTTTTTCTTAAGTGTTATCTAGTAACAGTTCATATTAAAACATGAGTAGTCACAGAGTACTTTTTAAAACTAGTACTTCATATTTCTTACATTTATTAAGAACCTCACATTACTGTGCATTATGTAGCTAAACAAACCCACTCTTGAAGAAGCTAAACTGAAAGTAAAGGGCAGTACACAAATTGAGGGCCACATTTGCAAACTAGCCTATATTTACATATATAGGCTTACTCAAAAGTAGGAAAACATTAAAAACATTCAGCATCAACTGAAAGGTCAGTCAGGTTTGCATGAGATCGCTTAGCAATACAAATGCTAATTTATCTACCTTCCTGGAAAAAGTAAAAAGTAAAACACAAAATTATTATAAGTTTCTAAAAGCATAGCTTTTAGAATTTTACTCATTGAACAAGTGTTTATTATTGAACGTTATTAAATGTCTGGCACTAGCCTGCTTTGAGACACAAAGATGAATAGTACAAAATCCCTACTCTCTAGGGCCACTTGTTCTACTGTGGGAGCCTGAAAATAAACAGGTATTGAATAGTACAGTAACTACAAAAACAGAGCATCTGCCGAATGCTTAAATCTAAATGTCCTGGGACACAAAGTCTTTACAAAGCTTCCTGAACTCAGATTCAAAAGATGACTTAGGGGTTCTATAAGCATACAACATAGGAAAGGACATTGCAAGCAGAGAGAAAACATATGCAAAGACACCAAAGCATGAGTGAGCATGACAGAGCAGAGCAATTACCATTCTGGTTGGTGTTTAAGTGCTGTGTAAAGAAGTCAGAAGAGCAAGCAGATGCCAGAAAGTGACAAGTCTGTTGATCTCTGATACAATGTCTCTTATAATCTGGTTGTTAAGGGTCTTGCTAGCCTCCAAAGTCCATTCCATAGCTGGTGTACTTGGGACCTTTTCCTGTGGTTAAGCTGCTCTGGGAGGGCTCCAGGCCAGTTGGCCTCACCTCAGCACCTCTGAGACATACCTGTAACTGTGGTGAGGGCCAGCTAAGGCATCCAGTGCTGTGGGATTCAGGGCAGAGCAGACATCTACTCCCATTGTGGCCATTTCTTCTTGCTATGCCACACACCAGAACCATGGTAGCTCAGGCAGCTAAACCTGAAAATCCTTTCCCCTTCCCTCACTGTGCTATATACAGGTAGATGCAGGACGATCTAAGATATTCCTGAGTCCCAAACAAGGCACAAACAGGAACTCCTCCCTGCCTTATAGTAACCTTACTCCTGAAACATACCTTCTATTCTCTGAGACAATGAGACCAAGCCCAAGGTGGTCACATTTGATCACCTTCCTTGTCTTCTCTCATTTCCCTTGGAAGGAAAAGAAGTGTTTTCTTTTGCCTCCCTTATATAATTTCATTCTTCCTGATTTTTGCTAAGCCTTAGTGGGGAGCAAGGCATTTCCTTAAACTATAGGCACCTATGAACCTCCTATGAACATCAAAGCTAGGATGAAAACAAGGAGAATAAAAAGATTTAGAAAATTATCTCTCCAGATGTCCTAACTTGCAGAGGTATTAGTTTATTGAATAACCCAATTTTGCATTTCAGAAGCTAAATATTACCTATTTCTCTGACTTACTTCTTCTTGAGCCACACTCTCCCCACAAACTACAGCAAACGTTTTATATGGGAAACCCAAAGGACAAGAAGGACATTAATAATTTTCCAAAGACTACCTCCATTGCATATGTACATAACAGCCTCCATCAGAACAGACAAGTTCAGTATAACATAATCACAGTACAATGCACGTAGATACACATATATACCTTCAAAATACTTTTTTCCTTTGAATACATTACTTCTAAAAATCTTACTTTTTCATTCCGATGTTTTGTATGCCGTCAACTTTGATTAATAAAGTACTAGAATTTTGAAATTATTTTCTTACTTTTATTATGAGATGATAGAGAAATTAAAGAACTCCTCCTAAAAAATAATTTTTCAATGAACAACAGAGGCCTTGAGCTATATATGTAATTTGTAATAGGCAGGGAACTATTTTTAGGTAGCCTTTGTTGAATACCTAATACCATCCTATATACACATATAATCAATATTTCATCAGCAATTGCATTCTACTTGTTATTGCAGAACTCCAGGACTTTACTAAGTTTCTCCCACCCCAGGGATATTTTACATGCATACCATGGTGAACCTGTGGGATTTTATTTTTCCTGCCCTGTTCCCTGTCTGATAAATGTCTCTACATCCCTCAGGCCTGCCGACACTGCTAAACACCATCAACTCCTATAGACTCCAGTCTCCTGCCATCACCATCACTCAAGTACTGATGCCTCATGGGACCAAAATTGCAAGTAAATAAGAAGGCTTCTTCCATGTTTTGGGGATACAATCTGTTAGAGAAATACTATAAACAGTGCTACTACTTGTGCTGGTATGTCTCACAAAGATTTTATTAAACAGCTCTTTCAATTTTTTCATATAAGTTATCCAACACAGCTCTCTAAACTCTGATACAATTTCATGATGGGCTGAACTGAGCCAAACTTGAGTGGCAGATTCATACTATCTCAAGAATCACTGTTCTCTCTCCAAAGATTGAGGCTTTGTTTCTGGGTCAGATTGGTCTATCTGACTCTTCTCTTAAGATGAGTTCCATTCTGGGTTTCTTAGTGACTCAGTGGGCCTACCCTGGTTTGCCAGACATTCCCAAGAATGTCTAAACCCCAACAATAAATACAGCTTAGGCTGAAGGTGATATATTTGCTATATTTCTTTCTTCCAATTCTAATAAGATGAAAAATAGAGGCTGCAAAGTTCAAAGGAGTTGCTTCCATGTTTCCAGGATCATTATTCCATGTTCTGGACTTAACACAAATAAGAACTCTTTTTAAAATACTAGGGTCTGTTGGGGCTATCTCCTGAAATTAAAAGACAAAGATAAATTGGTGGGAGTTATATGGGCAAGATGGCAATATAGGAATTTCTAGCACTCATATCCTTCCAGAAATATCAATTTGAACAACTACACACAAAAACACCTTCACATGACATAAGAATTTCAGATAAGAAATTATAGCATGTGGATAGAGCACAGACAGAAGAAAAGATGCATTAAAGAAGATAGGAAAGAATTTCACATTACTCCTGTCACCCCTCCCTCAAGCCTAGGCAGCTCTGTGTTGGGGAAGGGGAGTGAATTGGGTACCCAACTTCACCACAAGTCCAGCACCAGCGACAGGCCAACTCCCGCAAATCCAGGCTCCCAACCCACCCTACCTTTGGCTGGCTCCTGTGACCTCAGACAGTTCCCAGGGCCCCGTTGGACTTGAATTATAATTTAGATAAAATGGACCCAACACACATATATAGAACACCACATCCAACAGGAGTAGAACACACTCTCAAGTGCACATAGATCATATCTTTGGTTACAAAGCAAGCCTTAGCAAATACGAGAAGAGTGAAAGCATATTGAGTATCTCTTCCAACTATAATAGCATAAAACTAGAAATCAATAACAAGAGGAAAACTGGAAAATTTGCAAACATTGGAAATTAAACAACATACTCCTGAACAAATGATGGTTCAAAGAATAAATCAAAAGGGAAGTCAAAAAATATCTTGAGATAAGTGAAAATGAAAACACAACATACCAAAATTTATGGGATGCAGTTCTAAAAAAGAATATTATAGTGATAAATGTCTACATTAAGAAAAAAGCAAAATTTCAATAAGCAACCTAGTTTTATACCTCAAGAATCTAGAAAGAGAACTAAGCCCCAAGTTAGCAAAAGGAATAAAATAAAATAAAAACAGGTCAGAGCAGATATAAATGAAATAGAAACCAGAAAAAAATAGAAAAGATCAATGAAACTAGAGCTGTTTCCTAAAGAGATATACAAAATTGACAAATCTTTAGCTAAACTAAGAAAAAAGACAGAAACCTCAAATAAATAACGTAAGAAATGAAAGAGGAGACATTGCAACTGATACTAGAGAAATAAAAAGCATCATTAGAAATTACCATGAACAACTACATACCAACAAATTGGATAACCTATAATAAATGGATAAATTCCCATAAACATACAACCTAGCAAAACTGAACCATGAAGAAATAGAAAATCTGAACAGACTACTAACATGTAAGAAGAGCAAAGCAGTAATCAAAACCCTCCCAACAAAGAAAAGCCCAGGACCAGGTGGCTTCACTAGTGAATTCTACCAAACATGAAAAGAAGAATTAACACCAATTTTCTCAAACTCTTCAAAAAAACTGAAGAGGAGGGAACACTCCCAAATTCATTTTGTGAGGCCAGCATTAGCTTGATATCAAAGCCAGATAAGGACACTACAAGAAAACTACAGACTAATATCCCTGATAAATATAGATGCAAAAATCTTCAACAAAATACCAGCAAAACAAATTCATCAGCATATTAAAAGGATCACATCCATCACATCAAGCAGGATTTATACCTTGCTGAATTTATAACATGAATAAGTTTAACATACACAAATTAATAAATGTGATACACCACATTAATGAATGATTAAAACCATATGATCATCTTAATGCGTGCAGAAAAAGCACTTGATAAAATTCAACATCATTTCATGTTTACAACTCTCAATAAGTTAGGTATAGAAGGAACATACCTCAACAGAATAAATGCCATGTATGACAAGCCCACAGCTAACCTCATATTCAGTAATAAAAAGTTGAAAGCTTTCCCTCCATGATCAGGAACAAGACATGGGTGGTCATTCTTACCACTTTTATTCAATATAAGACTAGAAGTCCTAGCCACAACAATTAGGTAACAAAAAAATTTTAAAAAATAAAAAATAAATAAAATAAAATAAAATAAATAAAATAAAATGCATGCAAATCAGAAAGGAAGAAGTAAATTCTGTTTGCAAATGACATGATCTTATATATAGAAAATCCTAAAGGCTCTACTAAAAAACTGTTAGGGTAAATAAATTCAGTAAAGTTCCAGGATACAAATTCAGTTGTGTTTCTATATGCCAACAAGGAAATATCTGAAAAAGAAATAAAGAAAATAATCCTATTTATAACATCATCAAAAACAATACTTAGAAATAAACTTAGCCAAGGAGGTGAAAGATCTTACACTAAAAATTATAAAACACTGATGAAAGAGACTGAAGAAGACAAATGAATGAAAAGATATTCCTTATTCATAGATTGGAAGAACTAATAGTTAAAATGTCCATACTACCCAAAGCCATCTATAGATTCAATGCAATCTCTATAAATGGCAATTTCAATAGAAATAGAAAAAAAATAGTAATGTCAACAGAAATAGAAAAAAAAAATCCTAAAACCTGTGTGGAACCACAAAGACCCAAAATAGCCAAAGCACTCTTAAGCAAGATCATCAATGCTGGAGGCATCACACTTCTCGATTTCAAACTTTATTACTAAGCCACAGTAATCAAAATAGCAGAGTGCTGGCATGAAAACAGACACATAGACCAGTGGAACAGAATACAGAGACCAAAAATAAACCTACACATACATGGTCAACTAATATTTGAAAAGAGAGCCAAGAATATTCAATGGGGAAAGGGTAATCTCTTCAATAAATGGTGTTGGGAATACTGGATAGCCACTTGTAAACAAAAGAAATTGGACCCTTATCTTACACCACACAAAAAATTAACTTGAAATGGATTAAAGACTTTAATGTAAGACCTGACACTGTAAAACTCCTAGATGAAAATATAGGAGAAATAACTCCTTGACATTGGTCTTGGCAACAATTTTTTGTATATGACACCAGAAGTGTAAGCAACAAAAGTTAAACACAAACAAGTGTGACTACCTCAAATTAAATAGTTTCTGCACAGCAAAATAAATGATCAACAAAATGAAAATACAACCTGTATAATGGGAGAAAAAAATGCAAACCATGTATCTAATCAGGGTTTAATATCCAATATATATAAAGAATTCATACAACTCAATAGCAAAAAAAAAAAATTCTAATAAAAAAACGGCAGAGGACCAGAATATTTTTCCAAAGAAGACATACAAATGGCCAACAGGTGCATGAAAAAATGCTCAACATCACTAATCATCAAGGAAATCCAAACTGAAACCACAGTGATATATTACCTCACACCTGTTAGGATGGCTAATATCAAAGATATGAGATCACAAGCATTGGCAAGGATGTAGAGAAAAGGGAACTCTTGTGCACTGCTGATGGGAATAAACTGGTACAGTCACTGTGGAAAATGGCATGAAGATTCCTCAAAAAACTAAAAATAGAACTACCATATTATCCAGCAACTCTTCTTCTGGGTATATAGCCAAAAGAAATGAAATTAGTATCTCAAAGAGATGTCTGCAACCCTCATGTTCATTGTTAACAGTATTCACAATGCCCAAGACATGTATACAACCTATATGTCTGCTGACAGATGAATGGAAAATGTGATATGATTATATATATATATATACACACACATACACATACACACACACACCACATATATAGTGAAATAATGTCATAAAAAGAAAGAAACCCTACCATTTGTGACAACATAGATGAACCTTGAGAGCATTATGCTAAGTGAAATAAGTGAGGCAGAAAGATACAAATACTGCATGATCTCACTTATATATAGAATCAAAAAAAAAGCCAAACTCACAAAATATAACACTGGTTGCCAGAGGCTGGGGTGGGGGGGACAGGGCAATGGTCAAAAAGTAAAAGCTTCCAGTTACAAGCTGAGGCTCTAATACACAATATGGTGACTAAAGTTAACAATATTTATTGTATACTTGAAAGTTGATAGTAGAGTAGATCTTAAATGTTCTTGCCACAAAAAGAAATGGCAATTATGTTAACTGATTGAAGTGTTAACTAACCTTACTGTAGTAATCATTTCATAATATAAATGTGTATCAATTTATCATGTGTACACCTTAAACTTCACAAAGATATACCTCAATTACATCTCAATAAATCTGAGAAAAAAAAATTCTTTCCTCCTCTTTAATTCTCCTCCATCCACTGACTTCCATCCTTGAGCTATGGATGTTGCCATTTCCCCTTAAGAACTGGATCTCTGTGGGGCATCTCTTCCCACACCCTCCCGACATGCACCCAGGGCCTGGCACCCCCAGTGCACTTGGGGGGCCTGGCACACCCAGGGCCTGGCACACCTGGGGTATGGTCCGTGACTCCACCTGGGCCGCAAACCGAGGACCTTCTGTGAGTAAAGCAGACCTGCTAACCACTACACTAAGGAACCACCCATGAGAAAAGAGTTTAACATGAAAAAAAGAAAAAACTAAGGAAAGGAAAATGTATTACCCTTAAGCTCTCAAGTCCTTCCAAGTTAAGTCCCGAATTCAAAGAACTAAAGAAAGGGATTTCTTATATCTCCTGCATTCCTCTGAATGAACTCAACCCCTTGTAGTGGCTACAATACCAAGTATGACTTCAACTCAATTCCATTAAAAAGAAAAAAAATAAATAGGGCTACATGGGGAAGCAGGCTAAAATTCCAAGCAAAGTTCTCTGGCTAATGCTACCCTGAACACGCCCCATCCGGTCTGATTTCAGAAGCTAAGCAGGGTCAGGCCTTGGATGGGAGACCACCCAGGAAGACCAGGTGCTGTAGGTGTAAAAACAAAAAAAATTTCTCTGGCCATTCTTCAGAGAGGTCAGATGTCTGGTGATATTGGAAGGGTAAATGTGTTTAAAGACAGATAATAAGAAGTGAATAATTCAAGTTGAAGTACTTTAGAGAAAGAGCAACTTAAAATTACACAAATATAAATTTGTATGGATTTTAAGTAATTTGCCTCCTTCTGAAAATAAACTTAAGTCCTTGACGCCAACGTTTCTCCACTCAGCTTTTTTCTCTTCCCTAGCTAAATATCAAAGCATACTTATTGCCTTCCACCTTTTCCTCAACCCTAAGTGTCTATGAAAAGCATCCTGAATGGTCTGACTCTAGGCACAAACTGCGCTCTTCTAGCCCTAAATGGTAATATAAAGACAAGTGGAAAAGTATAAATACGGGTTATCTGCAAAAAATGTCCATGCAAAGATTAAGGGGAAATTCCCCGACAGTAAAATGAGATAAATTACCAAATCTACTGTAAAGGTGTGCCCTAATGCTGGAGATTTAAAGTTAGTTCCTCAAATAAGTTATGGAGAATTTTGACTTGAAGCCAAAGTGAACATTTTTCTGGAGTGGAAATATTACTTATTACTATTTCTATTTTTTCTTAGTATTTTTGCCTAGTCTTCAGATCGGAGGAGCTGAGAGGGAGCTGAGAGGGCACTGAGGCGGCACTGAGGCGGAAAACCGCTGCAGAGAACGGTGCACGCCAAATACCAGGAAGTCAACCTTTATCAGCCTTCAGAGTCCCTTTAGCTTTCAAGACCAGGGAAACTCGTAGCCAAGTCACCTAAAGCATGTCCCGCCTTCCTCCGGCACTTCCCCTCCTCAGGGTGGCGGCAGGAGCGACAGCCCGGGAACTACGCGCGCGGCACTCTGGGAGCGGAAGCAGGGGGCCGCGCGGCGGCGGTCGAGCCGGAAGAGGTGGAGCTGGGCCTGGAGGATCTGCAAGAGTCCTTGCCGCTGCGGCCACCTGTGTTTGCGGGTCGCAGGGAGCGGATCCTGGCGGCTGGGGTGTGTCGCGATGCCGGAGCTGGCGGTGCAGAAGGTGGTGGTCCACCCCCTGGTGCTGCTCAGTGTGGTGGATCATTTCAACCGGTGAGCGTGCCGCGCGGGGCGGCCTAGTGTGGCTGGCGGCACTGTCGCTGCTGAGTCACGGGCACTCTGGGGAAGGCGCAGCGGCCGCTGGAGCACTGATGGGCGGAGGGCGGCCCTGCCTTGCCGAGGGCCCCAGACCAACCGCGGTCCTAGGAAGCTCGAGTCAGCCAGCATCGTACCCTGGCCCTAGCCGGCACTCCGGGCGCTGGGCTGCTCGTTTCTTTTATCCAAGTCTGTACGCTGCCAGATTATGGGGGATAGCCTTCAGTTAGTTATGGTCCCCCAGGCCTCGTGCCCATCTGTCACTTTTCCTGCCCCTTTTCACCTTGAATGACTCAATGTCTCCTAGGAAAGCCGTTCAAGCTGGCGCTTCTGTGCCTCTGAAAGCCGTAACAGAAATTCTGGTCTCGGCGCCCCAAAGGGCTCCCTGGAAGAGCTGTGGTTTTAACTTGTAAAAGTTTCTAAGCTGGAATTTGGCTTAACAATAAATTAAAAAGCAGATGAGGTGTCAAGTTTTTCTTTTAAAAGTGAAATCAGTTGTAGACTTTGGCCTAAAAGAATAAGATAAGAAAACATCCAGATGGTTATTCCGCCTCCCCTTGCTTCTTTTCAAGTTGTTCATCCTGCTGGACCTGTTACACGTGTTCATAGATTTTACAAGATAATTACTTGAATTGGCAAATATAAAGACCCGGTTGGGAGCATCTGCTGTAGGGTCATAGGTTTTAAGTGCCCATTCATTCTCTTGCATCTTGCTCTGTACAACTGCTTCAACCAGACCCCCAAAAACAAATTTGAGATTACTAAGGTCTAGGGTCCCCAGTTTAGTTCCATTGCTTTGTAAGACCTTCAGTCTACCAGGATATATATTGCAGGCTTTCCCACTGTACAGTAATTACTGGCCCCCCCCCACCATAGGATACTAGGGATGCTAATGAGGCACGCATCTATTCAGTAAACTCAGCAAACACTTGTTAACGGCATAGGGCAGGCACATACTGCTGGCTGCTGTGTCAGATAACAAATGTAGGGTTTTATAAAAGGCAAATGGATTTTTGTAAACCAAAAGAAAAGTAAGTGTGGAAGTTTCCTTTGATGTGTGGTAACTCAGTGCCTAAGATTTCCAAAAAAGTCAGAAGCGCCAGGAATACAGAATCCTTAATATTGACCCAAACCACAAATTTAGTAAGCATTTATAAATTTTCCAAATCATGTTTACATAAATAATTCAGTTAAACTAATGTGAATCCAGCGACTGTTAAGGAATTGGAATCTGAGTTCATTTCACAGTGGCTTTTGTACTTCTAGAGTTGTGTTGTGTCTGGGTCTCACTTGCTACACTCATAGCTCCTTAGTACAAAATCACGGAGGCTTGATATGGAGATAGAAATTCTGAAGCAAAATCTTTCTCACTGAGTTAGCCCCCTGTCAATGTGATTAGTCGCCAGCTTACTTTTGACTTCTTTTTAATTGAGAGACCACAAATGACACACACGTGCCTCAATGTCAGAATCACTTTTTGAGCCCCTAGCTGGTTCAAAGAATTATTACATCTAGTGGGGCTTGTTGATGTGGAATAGATGTGCCAAAGAACAGTATCAAGCTGGACCATAAAACTGGTTCTACTTTAGCATCTTTATCCCAGAAAAGATTCAAAGATCGAGAGAATGGGGAAAGTTTAAAGGAGAAAAGTAAGCTGCAGAGAAAAAAAAATAAAGGTGGTAACATAAATGTGTTTTTCAAATACCAACCAAGTAACATTTTAAAACTTATGATCAGGGGAGTTTTCATTTTCTCTTTTAAATTTCTGTTAAGTCTGAGATTTCTCCAAGCTTGTATTACTTTGCAGTTAACAACAGTAAGTAAAAACTGCCAGTGTACAAAGTTCATGAATTACTGATATTTATTAGAATTTAATATTAAGGACTAACCTAACTCTATTACATTTGTTTAGTGAGATTAGTTCCCAGGTAAACTCACTCAATTGTATCTGTACCATTAATATTTCCTGTTGAGTATCTAATTGTTGGCAAATCTCTGTGTGCCTGTCAGACTGACTCTGCTTTCTCATTCAGAATAGGCAAGGTTGGAAACCAGAAGCGTGTTGTTGGTGTGCTTTTGGGATCATGGCAAAAGAAAGTACTCGATGTATCCAATAGTTTTGCAGGTAAAAGGCCAATTTTACATTTTTCTGAGCATGGTTAAGATCTCAGTTAACTTGAAAATTAAAAAAAGAAAAACTTTTTGTGGTTTCCATTTTTTACTACAACCAAGGATTCTAATTAAGAATTGTTGTGGTATTAAAAGGGAGGCTAAAGGCTACACACTAAACTGGAGGTGAGTGATTTAAACCTACAGGCCTTACAGTCTCCATTGCAACTGCCCAGCTCTGCTATTATAGTGGAAAAGCAGTTATAGACAGTATGTAGACAAATGGGTGGGTGTAGTCCAGTAAAACTTTATTTATAAAAATAGACGGTGTAGTTTGTAAACCCAAGCACTAAACTATTAACTAAGATTATGAGTTAGCAAGGGGGAGTTGGAGAACATATCCCTTGTTTGTTTCATGAATCTTTATAAGAAAATATCAGGGTATTTTGTCATTAAAGCAACAACAAAGAAGAACAAAATAATTGCTGGCATGAGCTCAGGACTAGAGGTCACTAACTCCAATGTCTAAAAGGACCAGATAGTAATGTAATTTGCCAAACAGGAAACATTAGGAAGTAATGGGGCCTTTAGCAAACTGAAGGGCATGTGTCCTTTTTAAAAGGCACAGCTTCTGTCTGGCTCGAGCCAGTTGCTGGCAGGTCTCCTGATTTTTCAAGAAAAGCTAGAAGTCTGGATTTTTATGTGAAATCTCTTTTTAATGAGAGCAACTCAAAAACAATTTTATTAACTATGTTGAACAAACCACCTACATGGATCAGATCTAGCCTAATGGTCTTCAGTTTTGACCTGTGCTCTAGAGGTCTAACATGCTAAACTAAATCTTAAATTTTTTTTCTCTTTAGTACCTTTTGATGAAGATGACAAAGATGACTCTGTCTGGTTTTTAGACCATGATTATTTGGAAAACATGTATGGAATGTTTAAAAAGGTCAATGGTATGTCTTGATTTTTTTAAGAAGGTGTTGTGGCATTTATATGTGTGTGCGTGTGTAATATTTTTCTTTTTTAAGTATTCCCTTTTCTTAATGTTTAATATAAAGGACCCTTTCCTTAGCTAGACTTAAGACTAGTGGTAGTAAATGAACAAGGTAGAAATGAGAAACTAGAATAGCAGTTTAAGACCACCTAGGTTTTGGGGGAGAGAGCAGAAAGTGAAGAACGATCAAAACTCACCTGCCCCTAGAGTTTTAGTACCACCAGGATTCATCTCTCTCTCCATCACATATATCATTTTCATTTCATTTTATTACAGCAACCACATTACTTTGAAAATGATTATTCTTGCAATAATCACAGTTATAATCTATATGCCATGAAATCGCATTTGTTTATATATTGCTTTAGAATTATTTTCTGGTTATCGTGTATGCCTGGTCTCCTAAACTAATCTGAAATGTAGATGTCTCTGGATTTTCCTTGCTGCTTTTTTTATGTCTTGAATTTTGAAAAAGGTAGAGAACATAACAACTGGAGTTCTTATGCTGTTTAAGGGACTTACATAGATCTTCATATAACATTTCAAACCCACCAATCCTTTCCTTCCCAGCCAGAGAAAGAATAGTTGGGTGGTACCACACAGGCCCTAAACTACACAAGAATGACATCGCCATCAATGAACTCATGAAAAGATACTGCCCTAACTCAGTGAGTACACTCTATCTTTAAAACTCTTGAATGATGTTCCTTGCCAGCAAACTCAAATAAGAGCATCTTAGGAAGGATTTGGGTAACAAATCATTTCACTGCTTTTTCTTTGTAAGCTTGTGTTAATTGGTAATGTTTTGTGTAATACACAATAACCCAGTGTATTAAATACTTAACAGTAAATACCTGCCAAGTGCCAGGTACCTAAGTTGTCTTCCTTAATCCTCTCAATGACTATATGGAGCTGTTAACCTCTTTACAATAAGAAAACTGAGGTTTAAAGTGGTTAGTAAGGTCTTGTAAGTGGTGGGTCAGGGATTTAAATGTTGGCTACCTTGATTCCAATCTCTTTGTGCTTGATAACCACACTATGCTACTCCTCAGTTTATTAATTAATGGGAGCGAAGAACAGCAAATAATGAAATTTGAATGTAATCTCGTTTTTGCTAAAAATTCTGACTCATGTCCGATTGAATGAATGAAATTGCTTCAATACTCATGATCAGAAGAATGGCAACAGTTATTCCTTATGTGCTCAGTGTGAGGTGGTTTGCTTAGATATGTTTTTCTGCCAGGTATTAGTCATCATTGATGTGAAGCCAAAGGACCTGGGACTGCCCACAGAAGCATATATTTCAGTGGAAGAAGTCCATGATGTAAGTCATCTTGCTATGAGCCTAGGAAATTAAATTTGCTATTTATGGAGCAATCCTTTGGAGTTTGGGTTTTTCCCCCTCCCCCAAGTCAGTAAATCCTTTATAACAAAGAGAAGGTTGTTGATTTCTGTTAACAGTTTGGTATTATGGTTTTTCCCTTTGACTGTTTGAATTGCCACATTTTAGAAATACAAAGGATTGTAAAACTCTAAAGTCCCCTTTTACAAATGAAATTTAGGCCCAAAGTAGTCCAGTGATTGCTCAGGGATGTTCATAGCAAAGTAAATGTAGAGCCTAGCGAGCTTAGTCTTTATGCAATTTCTACTGTTGGGACCCCTCTGGGTAAATATTCCTTTCTCCTTGAGGATTTTTAATCCCTATAGACTAGAGCATAGTTTTCAAATAAAGTATGTCAGAGCTGCCTGGAGCTAGATGGCAAGACCCATCTGTGTGCTTTGACACCTGAACACTCAGCTTCACCTCATCCAGTACCTGCTTTGTGGTTCGTTATCTTGTACTTTGGGTATAGACATAAAGAGCTGCCACAATATAGCTTTTCTCTATTTCCTGGGAAATTGAACTCTGATTCTAGGATAGGAGCATAAACTATTTGCACTTAGGTTATGCAAATAGCTTGATCTTGAATTTCCAAAGTCAAAAGCCTGGAGGATTAAGTCTATATTAAAATTTAGATGTGTAATATTTATCCTTAGACTTGGTTTTTAAATCGGGAAAAAAGATATTTTAGGTTAGCTCCCTGTAAATGTTTCTCGCACTGAGCTCTATCCTCATTTTCTCTTTTTGCCTTGCTACCAGGGAGCTTAGATCTAAATTTATTGTCTAGTTGCCATAAGGCTTTCATCTTTGTCTTGATACAGTTTTTAAGTTAATCTTTACCCTGCCTCTTTCTAAAAGGAATTCGAGGCTGCTTACACTCATGCATGCATGTATACACACACACCAGTGAAGCAAGATTTTGAAATAGCAGATAGAGGGGACATAAGGATCATTTGTAAGATGAAACCAGGGAAAAATTAGTACTTAAAAAAATTATGCCACGAAGTCCCACAAGATCGTCATAGGCTGTGACCATCCTAGCCTACAAAGCCAAGAGGAAAGTGGCATTGCCAGGATTCACATTGCCCTGGATAAAATAATAACAGCTAAGGTTTATACCACTTAGTAGTAGTTAAGTGACTTACCCAGTATCCTGTAGCTCCCTTATCACACACATGGCAGAGCCAGACTTTGAACCCAGGCAGTCTGGGTATAGAGCCTATATTCTCACTGATACGCTGCCCTGCCTTGCAGACATTTTGCAGCCTTTATGGGAGGTGTACATCGTCTTCTGGCAGTAGATCTGAGAAGTTTCTCCTGAGTCTCATCAGGAAGTTACTAGGTGATACAGTGTACCACATCCCCAGATGGATCTTTGATAACTTCGGCCACCGGAAAGCCAGTTTTTCTCACTGCATCATTTTGGTGCTCTGGTGTCATTTGATCCAAGAACAATGGATGCTTAAAAGTTATATTTTCTGACATGGGCTTGTCTCAAATACAGGTATTCTGTATATTACCTTTCCTGGAAAGAACTATGTACTTTAAAAGTCAATCTAATAAAGACTTCCTAATCAGTCCCCACTGTGAGATTGAGAGGATATCAAGATTTTCCTCACAAGTGAGCTAGCGATGCCCCAGCAAACCTTGTCACTGAGCAAGGCCACTGTGATAATCAGCCTAAAAGAGAAGACTAAGCCTACCACGCCCCTCTTGCCTTGGAAAACCTAGTAATGCACCCATGAAGTGATTAGACTTAAAGCAGAAGAATCAAGGTATGAAAAGGAACATGTACCAGTTTGTTTGTAAATAAATAACTACAGTTAAGCTTCCTCTCCAGGATGGAACGCCAACTTCAAAAACATTTGAGCATGTGACCAGTGAAATTGGAGCAGAGGAAGCTGAGGAAGTTGGAGTCGAACACTTGTTACGGTGAGATTTAGGATGGCATCAGAGTCATTAGAGGCCCAAGAGGCTGCTCAGAGTAGGGAGATATCAGTACCAGGAATAGAGAGAGCTGGGTTCTAAGCTTGGATCACTGCTAAAGTTGAGTTACGCTTTATGACTTTGTGGAATAGTACACCTTATCTGCGAACTAATGCTGACTGTAACAGGAACAGACATGTAAAAGAAGTTTAGGCATGTCCTCTTCCACTGTATGTCTTTTTCAGCCAGTTTTCTGCAGAGACTCTACTTTGGATGGGTTTCATTTGAAACTACTCTACTTATATAACCCTTTTATATTCAAAAGGTCATAGTGTTTCTCAAACAATAAGATTTTCCGGTTCAAAATTTACTACTGACTCACAACATCGTATAGATACAGGTGGAGAAAATGCCACCCTTTTTTAGGAACAGGGAAGTTGAAGAAGAGAGCTTTTATTTTAAGTGAAAATAGTTTCATTTTAGCTTTTTAAAAAAATGCCTATGATGAGAAAAATGAAATAACATGTCTCAATGAAAACAAAATTAAGGCAATTTATACTCCAATCTTTGTAAAATAGAGAAGTAACATATTTCTTTTGAAAACTTACCCCTCTCCGCAAAGCTGGGTGTTTCCTTAGAAGGTACGAACCTGTGTGATGATTCAGTAATGATACGTAAATACATTGATGCTTTTTCCTGCCTGCCCTTGTGGATTCTTACAGAGACATCAAAGACACTACCGTGGGCACTCTTTCTCAACGGATCACAAACCAGGTCCATGGTTTGAAGGGACTGAACTCCAAGCTTCTGGATATCAGGAGCTACCTGGAGAAGGTGGCCACAGGCAAACTGCCCATCAACCACCAGATCATCTACCAGCTACAGGACGTCTTCAACCTGCTGCCAGATGTGAGCCTGCAGGAGTTTGTCAAAGCTTTTTACCTGAAAACCAACGACCAGATGGTGGTGGTGTATTTGGCCTCCCTGATCCGTTCTGTGGTGCCCTACACAACCTCATCAACAACAAGATTGCCAACCGGGATGCAGAGAAGAAAGAAGGCAGGAAAAAGAAGAAAGCAAAAAGGATAGAAAAGATGACAAAGAGAAAGATAAGGAAAAGAGTGATGTAAAGAAAGAAGAGAAAAAGGAAAAAAAATAAAACATGTAGCTTTTTAATGTGTAAATTAAAATCTTATAAACTAACTCAGTGTGCCGCCAGAGGGTTCTTTTCATTTTAAGTGCTTGTTAAAAGCTGCAATGATGAGAGCTCTCTGCCTCTGGTCACTCTTGCTGTGGCATTACGTGGACGTGAATGGATAGAGGGATGGATCTCGTACCTAAACTGCAGCTTAGGCTGCTGTGAGTTGGGAATATGACAACTTAGGCTTCAGATTGTGTGAGAAAAGTGAAGAGGAGTAAACAACATTTTTGGTACTCTTCATTCTTTTATCTGTAAAACTAGGAGTTGAATTTTCTCCATCTCAAGACTCTTAGGGTCTGTTTCTGGCAGTTTGCAAAATTGCTAAATGGAATGCATGAATTCCAAAAGTGCTCTGCCTCGGAACACTTGAGTTCTGACCCTTCTGAACTCTGTTGAGAATAAAGCACCATGGGACTTTTGAACCCGTAGCTCTGGCATTCTCAGGGCTTGACATCCAGCTTCATGTATTGTTTACCTTCAAAGACACAATTAAATGGCTTGGTTTTTAAGTCTGTGTTCTAGTCGTTTTTGACTCTGGAGTGGCGATCTGTTGTATTCAGAAGCAGCCAATGCAGCCTTTAATGGAAGCTGCCTTAAAGGATTATCTTAGACTTGGGAGTCTTTTATGAAAGAGTCTCATTCCTCAAAATTTAGCTTGCTATAGTGAGAGAACTCTCAACTGAGCCCAAAAGACCTGGATCCTAGTTTGTGCCTCAAAATCCTCATCTGTGAAGTCCCTAGAGCAGTTGCTCCTAAGGGACACATTCAGTTACTATTGCAGTAGGTCTGAGTACATCAGACTACAAGGTTGATGAGGATATTACTGAGGATAGAATGAAATTCCCCCAAAATAAGTGCTCAGGGCTCCTTTGGGACAAATTAAATAAGCTGCTGAGTTACTGGGTAAAACAGCAGTCACTTGGATATTAATTTTCTCTCTTGAGCAGTTAGAATTTATTAAAGTTCCCTAAATGCACCATCTGGGTTATCAATGTCCAGAGATTTAAGAATACAATAAAATAGCACCAAAACTAAATGCAATCTCAGACACCACTTCTTAATGTTAATGCAGAAGTAGCCACTGCTATTCCACAAACCTGCCAAAGAGCTGGTAGGTGAACTTTGTCAATAGTATGATGTTTAACAGCTTTTGTTGGGAAATAGAAGCATGCCCACATCAGGGCTTACTTTCAAGTTTCGTTAAGAATCTCAAAAGAAACATTTTAAGGATGGTAATGGAAGACCTACAGAGAACCAAGTTTTACTTGTCTATTGCAGCAGTCAAAAATAAGATGCTGCATCTGAGTAAAAAAATTAAAATGCACAGTTCAAACCTTGAGATGTATTTAAAACCATAGAAGTTACTGAAGAAGGTTTTGCAATTCAATTTCCATGTTTACAACAGACTGATAAGAAAAGGAAACCCGGACCATTAACTTCTCCAGTGAACAATCAGAAAGCCAGGATGCAATGGTTCTGAGGCTTTAAGTGGGGAAATGAGAATGTCATTCCAAGTAGTGGACCCTTTATAAGGGTCAGGCAGTAATTTGAGATCACACAGGATTCAGGTCTATCTTTAATACAATATGAACTTTTAAAAGCTTTCCAGGGTCTTACGAAAATATGCCTGCCACAGGGTTTTAAGTTTGTCACTGTTAAGTTGAAATGTTTATTGAGCATCTAAGAACATGGGAATACACCCAGGCCTTCTTATATTTAATAGTTTGATCCACATGTGGGCAAAATTGAATTTTCCTAATAGGATTCTCAATTCCTACTTTAAACAAAAATAGTTTCCAGCCTCTAGAGTCACTTAGACTCATTTTCTAAGGCAAAATTGCTGCCATCCTGTATAAGAGGGTGAGCACTGAAGGGCTATTGATAAAGTCTTGCTTATACAAATAGCAGCTGACTTGTTAAAACCCTAGACCCTCAACCTAAAATGAAACCTTGCATTTGTATAGCCTGGCAGTCTCGAGATTTCTAAACTACTTTTATTTTGAAAACTGAAAAAGTATCCTGGGAAAAGATCCCAAGTCTAGATCTGGTATCCATAGTTGTAACATTACCTTCACTTCTACTTCCAAACACTTCAGAATGACTTGCTACAGTGGTCAGGCTGTTCCTGCTACCCATGTTACAGAGATGTATGGTATTTATTCCTTAGTGGTTTTGTGTGATAATATCTGAAATATCCCTGAATTTACAAGTTAGTTCTTAATGTAAACATGGAAACTATCAGAATGGAACGACTTTGAGCCAATTAGTAAATGCTATTTAATTTTGCTCAGACCATCAATTACTAAAGAGACAAAGGGGAAATACTCCTACGGAGAAGCTACCATATTCTCCAAAGTGCTAGATCCAAAATAAACCTTTATAGCAGGAATTAGCAATACCAGAATCCTCCAATTTCTAGAGGACTCTCCAGCTATGAGAACTCAACCATTTATAATCACTTTTGCTTCAAATAAATGACAGCATAAGTCCTCATAAAATAATGAAAAAGCCTATTCACTGGGAGGTTACGAATAGGACTTCTACCAATTTTTCTACGAAAATATAAAGCAAAAATTAGACTTGAGATGTATTTATTATATACACTACAACACGCTACTTCACATGCCCCTGCCCAGGAAATGGGAAGGAGATGAGGCATATTGGGAAAGTGGAGAACATTCGATTTATCTGCCCCACAAGAAACGATTTCTACAATTCTCCTAAACAAATCTGCTTCAAATTAAACATAATATAGGCAACTACTGATTTGCATATCTATGTCATTCAACTCTTGGCATTATTTATTTCGCCTGGGAGCTACACGGAGTTCTTTGAAAAAAAAAAAAAAGGTTAATGGCTATTCTTATTGAGGAGTGGGTGAAAGAGGAAATGACTCAGAAAGTAGGAACATGGAAGTGAGGAAAGAGAATAGAGGAAAGGAAGAAGAAGAAACATTAAAGTTAATATGTTTCCAGGGCCTAAATCAAGAGAAATCTTTACCCACTCCTCTATGGAGCCAATCTGTTCTTTGACACTAGATGGCACCATTGCCTAATCTCATCTCTTGGCAAGAGCAAACATTTGATTGCCAGTTCAAGGGAGAATTGGGAACCTTCCCCAAAGTTGCTTCATGTCATTTCTGCTTTGGGCTACAACCATCCCAGCAAGGTTTTGAAGGAATCTGGAGGGGTAGGGGTGCAAAAAGATTGGGTCAAGATGCCACACCACCCTTGCCGTACTATGCCAACACTAAAAAATGCTTAGGCTATGAATATACAAGGTTTTCTCTGCTTTTCAGACAGCTCATGCTTTGATTTTCCTCACTGCTGAAACCACTTCTGATTTCTTTAGAGACCAAATTCAGTGGTATGCTCATAAATATATAAGAATCAGTTCTTCAAAGAAGAAAGAGAAGGGTGTTGATTTTGTAGCTTTTCCCAATTTCCCTGGTATAAATACTCCCACATGGCTTATTTCAGTGTACCAACATGAGCTGGGAAGAGATGCACAATAGCACAGCACCACACATATTACCTAAATACGAATATAACAGGTAAAAATAACCTCAAGAACGCATTTTATGATAGTAAAATGTAAAATGATTAGGATATCATGTACTTTGAGTATTACCTTTTAAAATTTATTTCATTGTAAATTTATATAGTTTGGCCTACTGCATTAGCATCTCTGGCAATCTGTGTTTTTAAGATGCCCTCCATGTGTTTCCTGCACACATGGAAATTAGGGAACCTTTGTTTTGATGTAGACAAATTTATCAATCTTTTGCCTTATGGTTAGCACGTTGTAGATCATATTTAAGAAGTCCTCTCCCACCTCAAGATCTCTTCTCACACATACATGTCTATTGCACTCCACAAAGTATCTTCCTTCTCTGTAGCTTAGTACCCATCTGTGACCTCTTTCTATATGTTACAGCTAAAGTCTGATGAATAATAACATAATTTGGCTAATCTTTTAACCAAAATAACCAACAAGGATCCTTAGTTCATCTATTATCCCTTCTTTCCTAACAACCCTGGCTTCATCTCTACGTCTTACCCCTCAGCATATAAAGACTCAATTATCTCCCCTCTCATATACAAACACCGCTCTGGTCGCCTGCTTACCTTCAGCTCTACATCAGCTCCCTCTTTGTCCTACTACATAGACCATCTGCGATGATATCTGCCCTCTTGCACTCTCACTGCCCTGCCTACATTCAAATACACATCTATCTCATCTTCTGTTGCTAGGGTCACCTACCTGCAATCCCTGTTTACCTTCTCTCATCTGCCCTCTTTTCCATGTTCGGTCCTCAGCTAGAGTCAGTTGGCTGGAGGATGAACCTCAGTTCATGACTTACTGTCATCATCATCAATGTTAGGGCCTCTCTCTTCTTTGATTGTTTTTACCTTTATCCTGACTTCCACTATCATTCTAACCCTCCCCCCACACATATATGCACAATTGGTAGACATTTAAATAGGTTTAATAAATGTTCATAGATATAGATAGATCCTGGAAGAATATGCAGCAAATTGGTATGCACATGTGTTTTAATTTACACATATATTTCCCCTTAGGTCTCATTCCTTCCTATCCTGCCTTTTTAATTTAAAACCATGTTGTAAAGATCTATCCTCATTGGGATAGACCCATTACTTCGTAACTTTTAATTGCTCATGGTAGAGGTAATACTATGTGTTTCTCAAATCCCATTTCACATCCCTTGTTGCTGGACACACTGTACTTCCCACCCATTCTGTTAGAGAGGTTAGGCCTAGGAAATGAAGAGGTCTGAGCAGGCTCAGGCAGGGCAAAGCCCCTCCGGTGTCCCTCTCCCATGGGCACACTGGCAATACAGGAGGGACACATTGAGATCCACACAGACCTCATTCACAGGTCCTACTTACACTCCATCAGTGCTCAGCCACAACAGCCTTCCACAAGTTTCTAGAATATGCCAGTCTCTTTCACATTCAGGCCAGTATACCTTATAGGCCCAACCCTGGATGTGGCTCTTTGCTTGACTGGCTCCTTATCTTTCAGGTCTCCAGGCCGGAACACCTTTTTAGAGATGCTTTCCCTAAAGCCCTATCTAAAAGGAGACCTTTCACCCCATCCTACTTTCCCACATTCTTCTCTGTCATAATTACTCAGGGCATGGCATGGTGATGATAGTTAACAATATTGTATTGTACACTTGAAACCGGCTAAGAGAGTAGATCTTAAATGTTTTTACCACAACACAGCCTTAAATGTCTCAGCATCAACAACAAAATGGCAATTATGTGAAGTTATGGATGTGTTAATTAACCTTACTGTGGCAATCATTTCTCAATATGTCTATATATCAAATTGTCACATTGTACACTTTAAACTTATATGACATTATATATGTTAACTATGTCTCACTAAAGCTGAAAAAAAATATTTATCCAAGGGTTTCCATTACCCAATGGCAGACAACTGATCCCCCTGGGTGTATACCCCTGATGGAGAGCAGGATGGGATAAGAGTCAAAGTTTAATGCATGAGCTACTTCTCCCTGCCCCACATACTCCATATTTTTATTTTACTATAAAATCCAAAAGTTCAAGAGTAAAAGGAATCCTCACCCAGAAGAAAGAACGTTTCCTCACCCAGGGCCCACCAGAGCCCAGGTACTGATGAGGGAGGCCACTGCTGTGGTGGGAGATGGCTCCCTTGAGCCAACCCTCAGCAGGAGTCCTGGAGCTGCAAAGGCCATCCTTCAGGCTAATTTTTTGCTGTAATGGTACCACATTCTACTGCTCACCCTACAGTTACATAGGAAATGGACCCAAAATTGTCCTTGAGAGACTGGACATGACTCTTGCCAACTGGGTTTGGCTGGAGGCCCCAATAAGCAGTAATGACATTCAAGGCAGAGTGTCACAGTCCCACGCTGGGCCAGACCTAAGGCCTCTGAAACCATCAGTGCTGCTGGGCAAAAGATGTCAGGCCATGGGCTGGGGGGGGGGGACTGAAATTACTCCCATTTCCCAGTATTTTCTTTCCCCAAGAAAAGGAACAAAAGTGATACTAGTACCTTTCTGCCTATATTCCTGGTTAGAGTGATTTTTTTGATTTACAGATAATCTTCATGCCATGGTGCTTCATTTACTAAAAATCATGGCCACATTCGGAACCCAGGGCATGAAAGAGGCACTAATCTAAGGACATTTAATCTGAGCTAGGCTGGTATATTAGTTATTTACTGCTGCATAACAAATTACCATAAACTTTAGCAACTTAAGACGACACACATTGTTGCCTCACAGTTTTGGTGGGTCAGGAACCTCGCACAGCCTAGCTGGGTCCTCCAATCAGGAATGTTCACGGGTGGCAATCAAGGTGTCAGCGGGGCTGCAGTCATCTCAAGGTTCCAAGCACATGTGGTTGTTGGCAGGATTCAGTTACTCATGGACTATTGGACTGAGGGCCTCAGTGTCTCGATGGCTGTTGACCGGAAGCTGCCCTCAGTCCCTTGCCATACGGGCCACCCCAACATGGCAGTTTGCTTCATCAAAGCACACAAACCGAGAGAAGGCAATGGAGAATTAGCTAGCAAGAAGTAGGTCACAATCCTTTGTAATTTAACCACAGAGGTGACAGCCTATCATTTTTCCATATTCTATTGGTTAGAATCAAATCACTAACCCAGCCCCACTCAAAGGGAAGAGATTATACCAGGAGGGTATGAATACCAAGAGGTGGTCATGGAGTAGGGGTGGAGGGGTGGGGATGTGGCAATGTGTGAAGCCTGCCTCCCACAGATAGGAACAAGAATTCACCAGGGTAATCCATAAATTCTAGTGTGTCTTTTTAAATTTCGGTGCCTAATTAATGTCTTAGAATGAAGATAATGTTAGAAAATGCAGGAGTAAAACATCCCTTTTATTTAAAATAGGTCTATTTTCACCACTGTTTTGGAGATAAAACAAAACAAAAAAAACCCTCGAGATAGGAACCGGGTCAGTGCTCTTAGAGGTGAGGCGCAATGGGTTTATTGTGACTGACTGGCAAAAATTCAATTCTGATGTGTAGTATTTATCTTTTCTTCCTCCTAAACTCCATTAAAATGACAGTGAATGAATGTAAAAGATTTCCCATTTGGCCCAATTTGAGAGGTAGCACCTGAGAGGTAGACAAGGGAATTCACACATTTCTGGAAAGAGGAAAGTGGGAGCCACAGCCAAGAATTAACTGGAAGGAGCTGCAAGCTGTCCTTTCTTCTGCCCCTAGGCATCTATCAAAGGAAAGAAAGTTAACTGAGGTAGCAGATTAACCAATCTCTTCACCGTCTCTGGCCTAGCTAACATGACAGCCAAGAAAGCATTATTAATGTCTTGATCCACAAGGTCAAAGAGAACATGAGAGGATTCAGCAGTGGACAAGGATGTTTATCAAAGTGTTCAAAGGTGGAAAGCAGGTGGAAGAGTGTAACTGACCAAGCAGAAGTCTTAACCTAAGATACTGCGGAGATGGAGATGAGAAATGAGCACGACACTGGAAAGACTTGGGGATAGCAGGAAGGCAGGAGGAGGAATAAAACTGAGATAGTGAAAAGTTTCTATACAGGACCCTGGCCGGAGGACACAAGGAAGATCACCGATCCAGACCAAAAACTGTGAGACGGGTTGGCTTGATGAGTTACTGCCTTAGGCTTCCACCTTTCTCAAAGCCATAGCCAGGTGCTTAGCAATGACAGTTTTGTTTTGTGTGCTGGTTGGCCTGCTTCCATGAAACAGGAGGGAGCAGTGAGTGGGCTGGTGCCCAACCCGTCTATACTGGAGCATATTTACACCACTCGCCCCACAGTAGCTGAACTCCCACCATCACTGGCAGACCCACAACTGCAATCTTGCTCAATGTTTTAAATTCTGTTCTTTTTCTGACCCTTGGAATTATTTCTCATTTTTGAACCAGCCTTTTGTTTTTCTGTATTTTGTGTAAAGTTATTATGTGTTTGAGCAGAGGAATTGATAAATCATGAATTCACTGTGCTTTCTCAACAGAACCCTTCTTGGTTTCTAATATTTTATACCAGAAAGAACCAGGGCTCCTAGTGGAGAATTTGATTCTATAGAGCAAGAGAACTAAAGCTAAGAATAGAATACCATGTAGACCATCAAAGATACCCAGAAGGGTGACAACAGAATCAAAGAGGCCAAAATTGTGATGAGCATCAAAAAGAAAACAATGATTACTGCCACTGGGACCAACTGAGTTGGAGCTGAGCCCTGAGTCCATTATGATGTTCAAAAGATACAAATAATAGAAAGTGCCAAAGAAGTTACATGCTCCAATATGAGTCAGCTGATTGATGCTTGACTCATGCAGCATGCAGTACAGGAAAGTGAGCTTGACTGTGGTACTTGAACCAACCTCAGAATCAGAGGGACCTGGATAAAAGGGTATTTTAAATTGAATTCATGGGGTAGACTATATGGAAATGAGCTGAGGTAAAAACTTTGGGCACTGGCTTTTCTTTCCCAAGATGAGGCTGGGGCCTTGTTTATGCTGAGCTTATAAGTATTCCTCTAAATGAAAGTATATAGATCTTCAGGGCAAGTTTTTCTAGAAGGGTGAGGTAAGCCCCAATATAGAAGGGCAGTGGGATAGCAAGAACTGAGCTTTCCAGAACCAGTGAGGCCCCACCTTATATAATGGTTTACTGGCACCTAGGGATACACTGGGGACCTTGGGTGACAAAGGGAGTCGTATCTGTTTTTCACTTCCTCAGTAATTTTATAGCTTTGGCTAATTACATGAGGAACTTATTACAGCATGTAGGGGTAGGGGTCCTCCCTATCTAGTTTTACCTGAAACATTTCAGAAGAAGAAGAAAAAAAAAACTGAGGATATAGTAAAAGCAAAGAGAGGTAATTAGAACCCCCCAGGGAGAAAGAACTGTGCAAGGAAAAAACAGTTGTCTAACTTTATACTATTTACTTCTGGAGTAGACAGTATTTATATAATCATAGTAATATCGCTTTTTAGCTGTTTGGATAAACTTTCAGAAAAAGCACAGAAGATTTCATTATGGTTACACAATAAAAAGTAAATGTTAAAAAAAAATTTTTTTGATAGTGTATAAGGACAAGATGCCCAGAGTTAGATGGAAGAGGGAACAGAGAGCTAGGAGGACAAAGGGGTCACCAAGTAGGGTGACAAGGCATCTGCCCATTGCTAAGGCTAGTAAAACAAGAACCTTTTTGAAGGGCAACTGGGTAGAATCTTGGGATTTTTAAAGTGTATCTAGAAGAATCCAAAATAAACCAGCAACATTTGCCTCTAGAAGGTGATCAGAGTGGCTGAGGAATGAAAGAGTGAGAAGTCTTTCACTGTAGATCCTTCCTATCTTTAAATTTTAAACCTTTTAAAAATTTTTAAATAAAAATAAAAGTACATCATCAACCACCTAATTTCCAGGACGAGTGCCCCCTCCTGGAAGAGCGCATCAGTGCCTAAGACCTGTCCAAGGCATTCACCAAAACTGTGCAGCCACAAGCAAATTGTTGGACACACTGCCACATCCGTTATGACAAAAACAGGGTGTACTATAGAACCACCATAATACGGAATACCACACTGAGAAGAATCAATTAGAGATCTGTGTATAGACATGGGAATGTGTCCCTAACACCTTATTTAATGAGACAAGTTCCTCTACATGTATAGGATCTCATGTTTGGCATATTTAAAAACTATATGTATATATGATTTGCATATGCACACAATATAGTCTGGAAGGACCACAGCACACTGAACAGTGGTTACTTCTGAGGATAAAAGTGAGAATAATTTCTACCTGAATATGTCTTATTTGAATTTATTGTGAGATGTCTGTATAACTTGTGGAATTTTGTCAGTGATTTTCTCAGAGCATATAGCACTGCCCTGTCAAGTGAAAAAAGATTTGAAGCAGAGGAGTGAGGTAGTGAATTCAGTTGACGAACTCCCAGGAGGAGCCCCTCTGAAGAGCTCTGCCTCCTTTGAGAGGAAGCACATTAGGGCAAGGTTCGATCGATGACAAAGTCATTTCTGGGCCAAATGCATCGAGACCCATCACTGTGGGAATCTGACGCGTCTGACCTCTTACGTGCTCAAAAAAGTAGGTAGCAAGATCTTGCACACCCAGAGTCAAGGTCAGAGTCCCTTTATCACTGTAGACCCCAAGAATCACCAAGAAATGTTTCTTGAATAAATGACTGCCCAGGATGCCATCCCCAGAGCTGGTTTCCAAAGCCTGTCCAACCTGCGGCAGCACCTGTTGGGTGTCCTGGCCCCACAGCAACTGGCCAAAGAAACCCAGGCCTGTGACAGGGAGGCTGAGGGCACCGAAAGGCTGCAGTGAGGCAAATGACCAAGGGCTGAAGCCAGTGATTCCGGGACCAGGACTCAGCCAACCATCAGCAGTGTGGCTGTCTTGGTAATAACGCACACACATCTCAAAACCAACAAGGTCATGGAACATCCAGCCCTGTCCAGGCCTAGAGGGTCTGTGTGGCCCAGAGGCCTCCTGTACGAAGGACAGTGATTCTGGAGACAACACGCCAACACCACCCACAGCTGCTGATTGTTTATTGCACAAGAGACTGGCAATACCGAGGCAAGAGGTTGGGCGTTACAAAACAATCTGGTGACCAACCCAAAGCTACCAAAGGACGTTCCTTACAGACACACCTCAGTTATATACATGAACGTACACACATGTGCACATGAACAGACTCTGAACACATGTGACCCCGAGGCTTCCAAACCCCACATGGCAGCTTGCACCCTGACCCAACATGGCAAGACGCTGCAAACAACTCCGGGGAACAAAGAGGCTGAGCCGCAGTGAGCTGAGCCACTCAAATAGACACACCCAACACAGCAGACATGGGCCTTGCAGCTCAGCCCCCATGGCTGGGGCCTGCTGGGAAGGATGAGGATCTGGGAACGTGAGACTGTCCTCAGAAGGTGCGTGACCGGTCTGAGGGCCTGCCTGGGGTCCTAGGAAGCTGGAGCTAGTCTGCAGCTGGTGCTTGGTGCTAGAGCCCTAGAGGCCTGGACCAGAGAGTTCATGACAATCACCGCTCCAGCACCCCCACAGGACTGTGTTCACCCTGAAGGTCTCAATACACAGCAGAAGCCCACAGCGGAGCCTAGGAGGGACTCTGAAATCAAGTCAGACTCTGTGCAGCAAGGGCCCTTCTGCTGGCCTCCATGAGCATCTCTTCCTGTGTGCAGACAAAGCCTTGCTTCTAGGCAAAATAAACGGGTGGCCACACTTCATTCTTAACAAGGGACTAACAGGCCCACTTAGAGGTCTAGAACCCAGATGACTACATCTATTAAAAGGAGTTCTCCTCCATCAAAGGCGGCAAGGTTGGGTTGGCATTAGGGCACACCCCCTTCTCTGTCAAGGCTCAGGGATAAGGCCAATGTGAAGCCGAGCTGCCGGGTCAGGCCTGCCTGAGCTTGCAGAACTGCTGAGCGAGTTCCTAAGAGGAACAGCTGTTTGAGAAATTCTTGGACTAATGATTTTGGGTCCCTCAAGGTCCCAGCAACACCTGATGCACCAGCTCCTTGGCAGAAAGGGACAGCAGCATACCAAGAACACAAAGGAACCCTACACACGAAATGCTTCAAGTTTATGTAAAGGGAAAAGAAAGTGTGAGTTTGCTGTTTCCATCCCACTGACATCCAAGCAGCTGGCACAACCCTTTATTGGCTGGGAAGAATGAACTGGCCAGCCCTGAGTGAGGAGGGGCCTTGCAGCTCAGTCCCCATGGCTGGGGCCTGCTAGGAAAGGAAGCAAAACAGCCTTGATCCAGAGCTCTGAGTGTGGGAAAAGCTCTCTCAGACCTTCATTTTATACAGATCACTGGAAAACTTCAACTTAAAACAGAACCCCTTTTACTGGAAAAGACCCTGGGATTTCTTAGCCCAGACAGCTGTCCAAAGTGGCTAGTCTCCTCACCTAACTCTCCTGGAAGGCTTAGGGCTTCTGCTGCAGCCCTTCTACACAGGCACCCTCCTTGCACACTCATGCACACCTCGGGTTGGTCTTAGGGGAGAAGGAAGGTGAGCTTTGCTGGTCTGCTCTTCAGACTGATGGGGAATGGGGCCACGGTAACTGGGGCCTTTATTTCAGATTGCCACCAGTGGGTATGAGGGAGGGTTGGGCAGGGCCTCTTGAGGTCAGACTCTGCTGCCACCGGCTGATGACAGTGAGGTCCCATGCAGGGCCACCATCTGTGGGGAGGGCCTCCCAGGGGCTGCGGCCAGTGGCCTCTCAGGCAGGGAGGACTCGTGACTACATGTGCGCTGGGGGCGTGGGAGGGGGCAGCCTTGGTTACTCCTGTCCAAAGCCCTCTGTCTCCTCGATGGCATACAGCAGCTTCTCTTTCAGTTGTTCGTAGCTCTTGTATGGTGGGAGATCCAAACGGTTGAAACTGTTGAGAGAGGGGAACAGTACAGTCCGCATGGGAACATCAGGGCTTTAATAGCCTGACCCCTGCCTGGCTGAGACAATCAAAAGTTCACACGGCTATGGCACAACCACAATGCCAACTAGCTGGTGAGATGCTGAAACAGGGTCCTCAAGGACCCTACTTCGTCAGGCCTTAATGCTTCAGGTTCCTGGACCATCGAGGGGTTAGGAGAGGGTTTAGACAGCTGGGGAAGTGGGACTTTGGGCAGGAGGGCACTCAGGGCAGCAGCTCTTTGCCCACTGGAATACTAGTGTTTAACATTTAATACCAAGTGTGGCCATCAGGGTACATACTTGCTGCCGCAACTCCCAACAGACCAGAGGCCCAGATAAAAGTGGCCTGGGTACACCACAGCCCCTCGACTCCAACCCAACACCCCAAAGCCACATGAAAGTTGCTGGAGTCAAGGCCTTGAAGCCACTCTGCCACTGGGCTGCCCTTAGGGGCTCATCTGGTCCGTGAGGTTCCAGCCACATCCCACTAAAATCAGCAGGCTTACCAGGTATGGCTTCTGGGCAGCCAGGTTTCCTTGCCAACCTTGTCGATGCAAAACTTCTGTGGTCCATTGCTACCTGTTATCCGAGATAAAACACACGGTATGTAACAGAGCCCTTCTTTCCTAAGTCAAAATGCTCCAGCACCACCCTCAGACAGCTCAGCCCCGGAGGCATAAGCCACAGTTCTCCCCCTTCCCACTGACTTCCCTCTGAACTCTCCTCACCCCCACCCAAAGGTGCCACAGGGCAAAGGAAAACACACCAATGAGTTCAGCAAATCCCCCGACAGGCAGGCGGCAGGTCCCAGTAACGAACTGCAGCAGCCGGATACTCTTCTCGTTGTCCATCTCCTTCACCACCTGTAGTTCCGAAAGTCAAAGTGGAGTCAGGTAACCCACTGGCCCAGCACTTCACCCTGACCTGTAACTCTCTGGTCAGCTGTGGCCCCTCTTTGGGGCTGATAACAAAGCTCAGGATGGGTGGGTGTAACAGCCACCAAGCTGGGAAACCCCAAAGCCGCTCCAAGAGACTGTGTTTGTAGAACTTTCCCACCAGTCCATGGGACATCTGTCTGTCTCTGGAGTACCTCAGGCCAGGTATTCTCTTCCCATCCAAGTTCTGCTTTTTAAAAACATACAGGTTTCTTTTTGGGGAGACGAACTGCTCTAGAAGTAGACAGTTGTAATGGTTGCATAATATTGTGAAAAATCACTATAAAAACCACTGGATTTTATACTTTAAAATGCTTAACATGTGAATTTTATGGTATATAAATATCACCTCAACCAAAAAATTTACATATATTCTCTTTTTTCCATGTTTGCTATACTTCATAACGACAAGACCCACACATACAAAGGAACCAATTCGTTACATCCAGGATGATGAGCTCATTCTGTTTCCCTGGAGCCAAGAATGTGTTTTCCCATCCCACCTGGCTGGAAGGAAACCACACGACCTGTGGGAGCATTCCTTCCTCACCTTGGGCTCCCCCCTGCCACACACCGGCATTTAGAGCTGACCCCAGCTGACCACTGATGCTCCTGTCAAAGGCACTGGCCACAACCCAGCTCGGTTAGTCCCAAGGTTGGGTTTCTTATCTCCTTTTGCAAGCTGGGGGAAGTGAGGAGTGTGTCAAAGATGGGGGAGTGATAACACCAGAGGCCATGAGATTGAAATCTAATCAGCTCTCGTTTCCGTCGGTGGACTGCTATAACATCCCTACCAAGACCCTTGCCCTGACCTGGCAGGGGCCGGCACCAGGACCCACCTGCCAGAACCACTGGATCTGCTTGCTGTTCTTGGTATAGTGCCGGTAGATGGTGTTCTTCTGCCAGTCGCTCATGTCTATTTCCTGCATGCCGCACAGCATCAGCTGCAGAGGAAAAGGGTGTCGGCTACCCAGCACCAGCCCCCACCCCACCAGGATACAGAGCCTCGCCCACTTGCTGGAAGATGGCACCACCCCAAACACTCTCAACCATTTCTGCTGGCAGTTTTAATAATATGAATAACACAAATCTTGAATATGGACCCCCTCGAACAAGGGTCCAGGGAGGGGTGGTGCGAGGACCCAAATCCGAGTTATTTGCCTGCTGCCGAATCCTGGAAGTATGGGGTTTTACTGGGAGTTTCTGTAGGTCCGCAGTGAGGCTATCAAAGGAAAGGACTGCTCCAGAGGCAGGGGCTCAAGGTCCCGACAACCTTAGCTCTCACCTCCAGCTCTTTCTCATCAAAGTAGCGCAACCACTCCAGGGGACCACCTCGTTGAAGCCGTCCAGGAAGGCCTTGGTCTGCTCTTCCACGCCCCGGGTGAAACGCCAGTCAGTCAGCAGCCTAAAACCAAAGACTGGCTGTCAGCGGAGCCCGAGACCACTGCCAGGTGCAGCTCAGGGCCTGCCATGAGGCCACTGTCACAAGGCAACAAGGAATCAGCTGAGACTCAACGTCTAGTACAGCGAGACCCAGGCTGCTGCTGGCCCCAGAGCAGAGCCTCTAACCTCATAGCAAGCTGGAGATATGTGAGTCTTTGAAATCTCCTCCTCCTCCCACCATTGCCGACTGAGCCTCAGACTTGTGGAATTTAAAAGACTGAACCGAGACCTGAAGAATGCACACAGGAAAATGTGCAAACACACGTGACATAGTAGATTTCAGCACAGAGGACACAGAAATCCTCTATTAGGAGAAAGAAGAGGAAGAAATCTAAGTTTCATACCTCTTCAAAGAAATTCGGCCTGCAGTCTTGGAGTCTAACACATGGGAAGAAGAGGAGCAAACGGGAACTGTAACAGAGGTTCCTGGCTTTGGCAACCCTTACTCTGGTCAGCCCATGACCAGCCATGAGCAGCCATCTAAGGCCCATGCAAAATGGGAGGTTCATGCCATCCCTGGTGACCTACAGGGCACATCTGGGGTCTGGCTGAAGAGGGCACCCATAGTCAAGAGCGAGAAACCCTTTCTCTGTGGACGGCTGTGTCTCTGTTGCCCTCTCCTCCAAGCATCCCCCCTCCCCAGCACTGGAGACTCACATAATGTACTCTTCCTTGTTCTCCTCTGTCACACGGATGCTCTCACCGCCTTCCTTCAGCTCATGGGTTGTCACCTTGCCCAAAATCTCCATGTCCTGGATGAAGTACAGCTCTAGGCCACACTCTTCTAGGTTGTTCTCTCTGGGGACACGAGAGCACAGAGGGAAGATGTCTATTTTAGAAGGGTCTTCCCTTCATCCTGCTCCATCACTCATTTTTAGTGCCCATGGGACAAGAGGACTCACCGGTGGCCTAGAAAACAGAACAATAGCAAAGGCCCTCTTCCTGATGCAAGGAGAGATTTCTGGAGCTGCCCTATGGGGACCTAGAGGCTCTGCATCTCCACAGGCACTTACACAACCTGGGTAAGTACGCAGGGGCCACTATGGCTGAGAAAGTGAAGGCCATTGGTACCTACTCCCCAAGTGGAGACCCCTCTCCGCCCAATGTGGGGCAAGGGAGGGCACTCACTTGATCCAGACGATGGAGTTGTAGAATTCGGGGTCGATGGATTCCAGGTCTTTCAAGGTTGGTCTCTTGTTGAGCATCCGCTTGTAGAAAGGGAGGGTGAAACCTGTGTCAATGAACTTTCCATGGTACAGAGCCTGCGGGGGGAAGAAACACAGCAAAGAAGTTTGATCTTCCTAGGACACTGCCCGAGGCAGGCTCAATGATGCTCTGTATCATAGCCGGGTTACTGCTACCTGTCCTCTGTCCCAGAGAGCACCTTGGCATCCAGGTACCCCAGGGGCCTGAAGGAAGGGTCTGGAAAATAAGTAACACTGTTTGTCATGACTGGGACCTTGGGACAGATGTTTATCCCACCTGCAGACCACAGGGACCGAGCAGAGCTGGAAGGCTGAGCGCTCAGGAACCCACCTCCAGGCCCGCTGCCTGCCCAACACCTGCCTGCAGTGTTCCTGCTCTAGCAGAGATTGCTCCACACTCACAAAGAAGACTTAGTCAGCACAGATCCAGGTGGCAGCCCTGACTCATGGACTCTCCGAACTGGGCAGCAGAGGCAGCCAAAAATAATGCAGGCGCCGTTGACGGCAAGAGCTGGCGGGCCAGTGGTGAGTAATAGTCTAGGGTTTTACTGGCCTGTCCTGTTGGTTGCTGGGCCAGGCGAGTCTCTAGACCTGGGAAGAATGTGCCCACTTCCTGAGCTCAACACCTTGGCCAAGAACTTTCAGACCAAGGGAAGGGACATATTTAGTCATGGGCTCCTGGGTCCTCCTGAGAGGGGAACAGGGCGGAACACTCAGGAAGTCAGGAAGAAGCAAAGGAAGTTAGCTATGAAACATCTCAAACTACCAAATATAGCAACGGGACTGTGGCTCCCACACACTCACTCTCCACAGTCCCGGTTCTCCACTCTCATGAGACACTCAATAGGCTACACATGACATGACCCCCTTATTCACACTGTGTTCCTGTTTCTAGATAAACACAGATACTGCATTCGACTCCCCCATCCCTACTTTGCCCTGCTCCTGACAGATGCCTCCTATATCTTACGCCAGGCTACAGGGTTCTGTGCGAAGCTAGTGAAGACTCCAAATCCCCTTCCAGAAGGCTGAGTGTCTTAGCAGGTCACTCCCAAACACTAGTGGCAGACAATGGCACCCCCGCTCCCAGAGAAAGGCAGCAGATAGACAGGGTAGTACTCAGCCCCATCAGTCCAACACCCGCAATGGTACGTATTGAATGTTAAGTGAAGTCTGTGACCCAGATGCCCTAGGTTTCGCTTGACAAGTCCTGCACGAATCAACGCCCCTGGGTGGGCACTGAGAGCTCTGAACCATCTCCTGAACTCCTCTACCTTTTTGCATTTCTAGTGAGGAGTTTTGCGAGTGTAGGGGGTGGGGCTGCTGTTGGAGTATAGGTCTAGCCTCTTGGGCTGCTGCCCTCCCTGGAGGTCTCATGACAATGAATCTTACCATGGCGATGAACCTGCCAATAAAGCGGAAGTAGGTGAGGTGGTCAGGGTTGATGGAGGAGGCAGGGTTGATCTGCAGACAGTAATTGTTCTTCCCGGCATATTCAAATAAACAGTACATGGGATTGAGCACCTCGTGGGACAGGAGGAAAAACCACTCTCTGTGAGAGAAGAGAGAGAAAATAGGACTAATGGGTCCTTCCCAGCACGCCCATGCTGGAGGTGCGACTCCCCTCTGCCGTCCTACTTCAGCGTGGTGTGGTGACATGTGTACACAGGCCCCACTGGGATCAGCACCTGGACTAACCTGTACTGACAGCTGATCAGTGAACAGGATGGGGTCAGACATAGGGTGAACCAGGA
This sequence comes from Eonycteris spelaea, assembly GCA_003508835.1. Taxonomy (NCBI): domain Eukaryota; kingdom Metazoa; phylum Chordata; class Mammalia; order Chiroptera; family Pteropodidae; genus Eonycteris; species Eonycteris spelaea. The sequence continues at coordinate 908,400 of PUFA01000149.1, read as the reverse complement.
CAACAACTGCACTTGAGGAGGACGCTCAGGAAAACCTGCGTGTATGCGTGCATGTATGTTGGCTCCCGGGGTGCTTTCTAGGACTCTACATTCGGTATCCAGAATGCCTAATGGCAAGGGGGCTCCTTGCACCCTGGGGCCACCAGGCAGTCGTGCAGGCTGTGCACTGCACAAGGGCACTATGGAAAAATATCGTAGATTTGCACATTATAACTATTTCCTGCAAATAGTCAAGCAGTTTTTTTTCTGGTAAAACCAGAATATCATGACCATTTTCCAACATGGAAGTGTCCTGAAAAGGCCATTTTTCTCTAAAGCTCGCAAAGGTGCTGTATGAATAGTAGTCGCACTGCTCCCACCCTGAGTAAGCAGTGCAATATGAATACATGGCAATATGTTCTCAACTCCTGACGCGTGAACTCTGATCTCTGCTGTCTATGGATTATAAACCTTACTTCTACCAGGTATCTCACTTCCCTTGCCCTTTGCCCTCCCCTTACCCCAGACCCCATCACCAGACCCTTTCTCATACTTCCATGTATTCATCTGAAGCAACACCCATGCCTTAGTATCTCTTTGCACCCTAGGTATAACCCATAAGCCAGAATTCAGAGTCCTTCTGGGCTTGAGCTAAACCAGCAGGGGGCCATCCCAGCGGGGCCAGTCCCTGGCTGCTGGGCGGTTTGTGGCCAGGCAGACGAGGAGTCCTTCGATGCAGAGGGTGCCCCGGTATCCTGTCCGTGGTTCTACCCTGTGGTAGAACAGCATGACGTAACCTACCATAGGGTAAAACCACTGGCAGGACACAGAGAGACAGACACACACAGGGTGGGAGCGACACCAGAAGCCCACCAAGCAGAGCCTGGAGAGGAGGTCACCATGGGAAAAAGAGCAATCGATCCACTAGGGCCGACACAGAGGGCAATGCCACCAATGAACAGAGGACCAGAAGCAAGTAAACCCAACACCAAGCAAGAATACGTCCCCACTCCATGAGAGGTAAGCAGACTGAAAGGTCACCATAGGCTAAGACACTCCTTTTCTATGCCAGGGCCCGTCAGCCCATTATCCAAGGCAATGTTTGGCCAGAGAGTCTGTTAACCTTTATAGGAGGACTGCGGTGAGGGCAAGACAACGCTTTAGTTTCTTTTTATGGTTATAATAGCCATTTTAATTTTACTGACCCTGTGTACATGACACACAGATGAGTACTGATCAAGGCCCTTTGAATTATGACACAGTTTACACATGTCACATATATACCGAGACACCTAACTTAACCTGCCCCAGCTGCCTTTAGAGTAGGAGAAACCCAGGATTGATTTTAATGAACAACGACATGGCACCAATATTTAGCTGCTGCTCACAGCTGCAGCTGGACTGGTTGTTAAAGTATAGAAATAATGACATATTGGTTGGTAAAAGAGCCATTGTCCCAAGCCCCTCCCCCAGGAGCCCACAGCTTCCCCATGAACCAGTAACTAATGAGTCAGTGCCTAGCTCAGCAAGGGACCCCAGGACTCGGCTCTTAGCACCATTCAGAATGGCCACACCCCCACCCACTCCTGAAGATGAGAGAACTGGCAATCAATCTGAGCAAGGAGGAGGCAGCTTTCTGGACATGTGCCCAGCAGCCTAGGGAAGTGGGGTGCAGCGCAGCCTACCAAGGGCACCGAGCTCACCTGGCAATGCCTCCGTAGTCCAGGCCCTCCTCGCCGCGCATGATGATGTACAGTCGGCGGCGCAGGTCATAGGGCTTCATGTTCATGATCTGGAGAAAGAGAGCATCATGGCTAGCATGCCACTCTCTAAGCTGGGGGCAGGGGACAGGGGACTCCAAGGCCTGCTTTTCAGCAGATGCCACTTACCAAGGCCCTTGCCTTGGAAACTCTACTGTGTGTGTTTAACTGGCGATGTGATAGAAGAGAGGTGGTTGAGAGGGGGCCTTCAGCCTACCTCTGGTCTTAGATACCATGACTATTCTCTAACCTGTTGGAAAGAATCCTCAAAAAGCGTCTGCCTGGAAACGCTGATCTTCACGTGGCTGGGAAGAGCATTTGACTGAAAAGAAAAAAAAAAAGAAACCTTGAATCGGGCCTCAAGGGGTCACTACTCAGTCTGGCCTCCTGTCTGTATGAACAGGCTTTCCCATCTCCCTGGGCCAGTAGGGGAGAGCCTGGCCCCTAGAAAAGGAAGCTGGCTTTCTGGAGACAACGTCAGACAACTGCTCCGGGTAGACAAGTGACCTGCCCCCACCTGACCAGATTCTGATGCCTACTGCTGGGCTGGGAAATTATGCTGAAAAAACTCCATAACCCCAAGCTCTAGGCGAGAGCCCAGTACCAGAACTCACATGGCAGAGGAAACGGAACTGCTGATACTTCCACCGAAAACTTCGGTCGTAGGCACCAGGGGAACCTTGCTTCGTCCTGGGAAAAGTAAAGATGTTCTAGAACCTGTGCAACTTATCAAAAATTAACAACATATCTTGCTGGCCCTTAGGAGAGCTGGTGCTATGTTAAAGATAAGTAAGGTGAGGCATAAAAGAAAGAAAGCGAGTACCATTAAGATCTTTGCAGATTTGAGGAGTAAAAAAAAAAACTAGAAATAAAGGCAGACTCTTGCATTTAGAGAGAGAGATTAAAAGAGAGAGAAAGAAGGAGGGAGGGAGGGAGAAGGAGAGAGACAGAGAAAGAGAGACGTCATGACTACTGGTGTTATTCTGAATAAACAGGGTGGCCCTTCCATCCTCATCCCTGCTACTGTGACATGGAAACTGGCCACTAGAGAGCAGTAATAGACACAATAAACCAGGCTTGTGCTAACAAATAGCACTTCCGCCTTTGGAAAGTCCTTACCCTGACTCAAACCCTGGGCGAGGATCCTTAAACGTGGTGGTGCGGGTGTTGTGGTCCACGAAGTAGCGCACCCCCTCGCTGGTGTACTTCATCTCCCACCCTGGGGGTAGCGCGGGCTCCTGGATCATCCTGCAAACACGGGAAAGAGAGTTTGAGGGCTGGCCTCACCTTTCTGGGCCTCAATGCTTAAGGGCCTACAGCCACCAAAGTGCTCTTTCCTGTTTTCACCCAGGTTCTGCAAAGCCTTTGAGCGCAGGCCTTGAGGAAATGCACCTGGTACCATCCAAGTCATGAAGACAGTTCTGCAGCAGAGAGGTCATTTACTATCCCAAGGTCAAAGAACTAGCCTTAGGTGGATGGCTGTGGCCTGAGTGGCCATCAGTAATCTTAAGGTGCCAACTGCCCCAGTACCCAACTAGCTTCTGGGGGATGGGGTAGTCTAGGGTATTTGGGGTGTCCCTCAATCCTTCTGAAATCGTATCATCAGCAGCCTGCCCAATCAGCACAGGGATCCGTCAGGCCACTGTCCATCCACCAGGAAGGACAAATTAAAGAGCTGCTTTTAAGCTCTCATTAGGCCAACACTGTATCATGAGGATCTTCAAGCTCTTGTGTGTGGCTGAAGATTCCAGAACATTGGCCATAGAGGATAAATGCAGTCCAAGGCCACACCAATGCTGGAGCTGTGCAGGGCCCAGCCACCCTCCATCCCGTGTCCTTACCCCTGGGTCCGAGGGTCCTCCCACTGTGTAGTGCGTGTGTTATGGTTCACGTAATACACTCGTCCATTGTCTTGTCTCTTCTCTGCCAGGGAGAAGAAAGAAAAGAGGGCAATCAGATTTAGACATCCTGAGCCGTGCCCTCTCCCTCTGGCTCCTCCTTCCCATGTACTGGGTCTGAGTTTCTGACCCTGTTCCTGACCTGTTAGAGAAGTTTCACCAGCAAAAGCCTGGCTCACATACACACGTCACTAACAAAAAGAATGAAGAGAATCTTTCCCTATGGGGGCGTGGAGGAGGGACAGACACATTTCCATCTCAAGATCAAGCACCGTCTTTGGTCAGCTGGTTTGCTGGAGGGAGAGAGCAGTGTGGCAACACGGAGGGGGAAGCAGCTCAGCTGAAACCAAAAGCCTAATTGCATCCAGCTGTGTGCAAAGTGGAGGCACAGCTGCCTCCCAACCCTGGTCCCACTCCCACCAAGTCTGTGACAGCTGGTCTCTTCCTGCAACTGCTCTGTCCACAGGATGCAGGCGACCCAGGTACCTATCAGGGGGCCGTATTTTCCTCACATCTCTCTGATCAGTGCTCAGAGCCTATGTACCTCTACTTTATCTTTTTTTTGTATTACAGATTAAAGGTAAAGTTTTGTTCTAAAACTCACATCCCATAAAGCCTCTACATTGCTTATATGTAAATAAATACCAGGGGCTGCGGCACTTGAGCCCACCTTGTTCGTACACCTAAGTGTGTGCTTCCAGACAGGGTGGTGTCTGGGAGCTCATGCATTCTTTCTTTCTCCTCTGGACAATCTTTACTCTCGTGCCCTTGACTGGCAGGTCCTCTAGGGAGGGAGTCTGGGCTTCAGGGGCAGAACCAACTCTAGCTGGGGATTCTGGACCTTGATAAATGTTAAAAGGGTCACCCCATCAGCTCTGGGTGGAAGGCAGGCAAAACTAAGGACAAGGCTCTGAACCCCAGGCAGGTCACCTTTCCCAGGAAGTTTCTAAGCCTTCAAATCTGTTCTTGTCCTGAAAACAAATGATGCTAAGGGCCCTCCCTCATTTCCAATGATAGGGTGAAATTAAAGAAAAAAAATTAAAGAAAAAAAACTAAAGAAAAACTAAAAGTGAAAAGAAGAACTGGGGGGGCCCAGCCCTCTCCCCTCAAGTATCAGGCTCCAATGTTCCTAGTATCGACCCGAGTGTTGGTCTCTGCCTGCCTTACCTGGTACCCATTACACAACAGGCAATTTAAAAACACAAAAAAAAAAGGAAAGAAAGAAAAGAGGAGGCCTGGAATTGCTGCAGAGCTGTCACCACCTCAGAACTGCTATGAGATTGTCCCACAGAAGACAGGCTTCCCAAGAGGGATCCGAGGGGAAGGAGGGGCCGCTCCCAGCCAGAAGCTTCTGCTTTGAACTAGATCCTCCATGTCTGCTCTGCCAAGGGCCAAAGCCAAGGCTAACCACCAGGCTGGGGGATCTGTCCAGCCGGTTCGAGGTCTGCACCCTTGTCTCTGGCACTACTCCCTGTGTGTGGGGCCTCCTATGGTCCTGGAACGGCTCTGCTGCATACGATTTCATAGTTTGGGTGCTGGAAGAGCCCCAAAGAGTATCTAGCTGGACCCCATTCAGGAAGAAATCAACTCGGAAGCATTTGGTCACATGCCAGGGTCAGGGCAGCTAAGGAGATAAGGATCTAAACCTCATGTCCTGACTCCTGGGCCGGTGCTCACGGAGGACCATGGGTCTTTCCTGAAGGAACAGAAAGGACACAGGACTGAACAGGACACCACAGTAGACTTGACAGCAGGCTCATGCTGAAGGCAATTCTCGTTTGGTTTTGCTCATCTTTCTGTTCAATCTTAATTCTGCTTGGTGGGGAGAGAGAGCCTGCCACAGCCCTGGGGAAGCCCACACAAAGTCCAAAGGATTTGAATAGGAAGGTTCCCTGGCCATCGGCCAGATGTTCTTTTTTCTCAGTTTCATACCATTGTACGCGTGTGTGTTTTTCTGATCATTGGTAAACAGCACCATGGCTCCTATTCTCATCTCAAATATTTCACACTTGGCTTCTGGGGGCTATGTACAAGTCCTTATAGCTGGTCTTGGTGACCATCATTCAGCAGAACCAGTTCAGAAATAAATCACTTGACTCCACAGAGCCAGGAGCAACTTTGAGTCCCCAGCTCTAGGTCACAGTGTCTACTGGTTGCCAAACAACATTACAGATTCTTGTTTAATCTGATGAGTTTTCCCCTGCTGAGCCAGAGATCTTATATTTGACCCTCTTACACTTGACTAGCTGCCAATCTCTGAGATAGCGATGACTTTTCCTTGGCTCAGGGAGTCAGGTGGATCGTCTATGTGCATAAGGGATTTCCTGGCAGAAAACCAGGAACTGTGTGGAGGCCTAACAGATACATCCCACCAGGAGGACTAGGAGGTCCTGCCTGGCTCTGGAATGCAGTGGTATAGTGGTATTTCACTAAGTGATACCCTGCAGGTCCAATGGAGTTGATTCAGCCTCGTAAATTACTACCAGGCAATAGCTGTGCCTGCACCAAGAGGATCCAGCTCTAAAACTGCACTTTTCCAAGAAGACGCTCATCCTATCATTGCCAGCTTCTCCACTTTCTCTGGGGAGCGTACCCCACCCCCAACTTAATACCACCTGTGAACACTGCCACACCAGCATTTACTATTTTCTGCTGGCCTAACCAATAAATTAAACCTGATACATGCCGATTCCCGCCCTTTTTAGCTCCCAAAGGCTCTTGCCCATTGAAGAACCTGGAGTAGCTCAGAAATCTCCAAGTGCACTGAATCTCATCATCTCTAATGAACCCTTTTGAATGGTCACTCATTCCCAGAATAGCCACAAAGCCCATAATTTCTCTCAAGTCATGGATGTCCACTCCTCTCACTCATTATTGAAAATCACACCAAGGACTTAGAATAGGTAAGTGGTAGCTGCCATGGACAGGGGGAACCCAGTGTGGTGTCATTAACGAGCAATGATGCACTTTCACAGAGTCGCCACCCGGCGCTCAATTCACTTCCCTCTGGCCTCTTCCACAGCTGTATCACAAATAAAAAGGTGGCTTTCATTAGTCAAAATTAGGCTGAAGTCCTCCAACATCTCAGCTGTAAAGAAAGATTTGGCAAGGTGGCTCCTTCGGATCGCTAGGCCACAGACCCTGAAACAAATGCACTTGGGAATCGGCTGGTGTCAAACGTCTTAGTGACAGGATGGGTTGATTGTTGGGTAGACACCTTGAAAATCAGGATCAGAACCCAACAGTCCCACAGTCACTCGGGGACTTCTCTCGTAGTGTCACCCTCCTTCAGCTACAGGGCTCAGGGGAACCCCATTACTTTCCCAACTTCCCAGCTCCATCGCCTGCAATTGCTCTGGCTGGGCACCCCCAGCGAGTGAGCTAGAGAACGCAAACGGAAAACGAGGGGTGAAAGTGAGGGAGATGCACAGGGAGAAGACAGAGGATGGTGGCGCATCCGCTGAGGGCACAGAAGTAGGACTCAGTACTTACCCCAGCCAGGAGGGAGGGGGCCCAGCGGGTCATGGTCAGTCGAAGCACTTGAAGACTAAACACAAGAAACAGCAGAACACAGAGGTTTTTAAAAAGCTGCTGGTTAAAAATAAATTGATAGATAAAATAAAAACGCCAACAGCTCATTTCCACCTTTGGGCTCTTTGCAGAGGAGGCAGTGGGGCCTTAGGTGGCATTTGCTCCTCTCAAAAGTCTTTTTCAAAAAAGAAAAACTGAAAAAGAACCATGCACACTGAGGACCCAGATGGGTTTGAGAGAAACTGTTGCCTGGGGGAGGAAGAGGTGTGCAGACGAAGGCGGGCTGGGGCCATGGAGGAGGCAGGCTGGCCGCAGGCATGGCAGGAGGGCCCAGAGCCGGACGGCCAGCAAGGCGCTGCCGGGGGAGCTCGGCCCAGTGCCTCTGCTCAGCTCCTGCTCCCGACGGCCAAGGCAACTGAAATCACCACCACCTCCAACTTTCTCCAAGAACCACACACGGGAGGGGAAAAAATATCGCAGGCCTTTCCAATGAAATCATTCCCACAAGCCCTGCCCACGCCCAGAGCTTCCTGGCTGGGGGCTGGGCCCTCCTCCCTCCACCTCCCTCCTGGGTGCTGGGAGAGGGAGCAGCAGCGGTGTGCACAGCCCAGACTGAGGGCACATTCAGGCCCCAGGCCCCTCACCTCCCCCAGGAATGTTTTCCTTCCCTTCACAAAGCACCTTTATTCTCCTCTGGCCTAAACCTGAAGTTACTCAGTGTTCTGCGTGTGCCTGTCTGGGGAGGTGGGGCTGGGGGCGAGGTGGCGAGAGAGAAGGGTAGACAGGAGAAAGAAGGGGGAGCTGACTCCAGGATTTGAGGGTCACTGTTTACATTAGAGTCCCCCTCCCAACCCCAGCTTAATTCTGCTGCAAAGTCCCAGGGGCAGGGCTGCAGTGGACAGAGAGCACTCATATCCTGCGGGGAAGGGTTGCTGTCAAACTTTTCATAGTTATAAATAAAACAAGTATTGTTCTGTGCTTTTTTCTCTCTGTCTCTGTCTCTCTGTCTCTCTCTGTCTCTTCTGTCTCTCTGTCTCTCTCTCTCTCTCTCTCTCTCTCTCCTCTGAAGCATTTTTATTTCACTTACTAAAATTTAATCGTTACATTAGGGGATCAAGTTCTCAATGCATACTTCGGGCTGCCTGGCTGGCCCCTCTGGAGCCACACACAGGCACGAGGATGAATGGAGCTCAGTCAGAGCTTGAGAAAACATTGGTGCGACTCAACTGCCAATGAACCCCCTCTCGCAGCCCACCCTCCACCCCCAGCTGAAAGGACAGAGAAACTTTCTTTCCAAGGTGGCAGCACAAACAACTCTTCCAAAGCAAGTTCCAACAAAGACGTTTAAGTCTTGAAACCATAGGTTCGTTCCTTGATGGGACAGAGCCCCCTTTCAGCAAAGGGCCTCCCACCCAGCAGAATGAAACTGCAGGAAGGTGCGGGAAGCTGGGCCGTCCTCATTTAGTAGGGCACATTCCCATCAGCGAAACGTGGAGGACATGCTCTTAATCTCCACCACAACTCAGGTTGTCTGATGGCTACTGGAAAAGATCTCCCAGATGAACAGAGGTCGTTTGGGTGGAGGTGGGGTGCAGCATCTCATAAAATCCAGATTTCTCCAACTTTGTAGTTAATACAAAAGAATGGTACGTATAAAAGCATTCAGCAACAAAAGGAAAGGAACTAACGTGTAAAACACATGCATTTCAAATAACGAAGCGAAATAATACGATGCAGTGAGATAAGTACTGAGCTGTAGCAATGTCCTTGCAGAAGGGAAGAACTACAGAAAAGGTCATTTAAAGAATTTAAAGGAAGCGTTTGGTGCAAAATTGTGTGCTGCTTCAGGTCTTTTTTTGAAATAAGTGGATAATCCAAAAAGCATTCAGGGCTCTGATGGAAATTAGCTCCCTACTGGTACCAACTGGGCTTTAGTCAACTTACAGTCTTTTGTTTAACTCTACAAGTCAACCAACCAAATGGTCTTTACTGACAGCCTCTGTGATCTGCACTACACTAGAAACAAAAAATATATATATTTATCAAGTGGCAAATATTCCCTTTCCTAATACCACAGCATCTAGAGGACAGGCACATGACTTAAAACCAGCCAATCAGATGCTCCCACCCTGAACTTGTAGGGACTGGCACGAAAGCACAGGGGCTGCTGGAGAGTCCTCACTGTTGCAGAGAGTCCAAAGTCCATTAGAGCATCAGTATTTAATGGCGGTAGGACAGGGTGATGTCCTATGCAAACTACTCCTTTGTGTTGCCTACCTGGTTTCTGCCAGAGCTTGGTTCTTCGGAATTGTGTTAATTCTATGAACTTCCAATTTCCATTTGACAAATTCATTTTCTGCTTAAGTTTAATCAAGTGGGTTTTTACTATTCATCAAAATGAATTCTGACTAGTATACAAAGCACAGGGAGAAAAATATAAAAATTTATCAGCCCTTTTCTTAATCCTTGCCTTTTTTAATGTCATAAACTTCATACAATGTCAGCTCTCTTGTTAAAGTGTTTATTTTTATTTCTTTGGCATCCTCCTATTCTTATTTTATCAGATCTACATCCCCCAACCCCAAACCCATAAGAAGGGGAGAGAAGAGGAAACAGAGATGGGAGAGAAATCAGAGATTTATAAACAGTACATGAAATGTGGTCAATGGAAGCCAACGCTCATAGTGACTTTACATCTTACACTTAAAGCAAAGCACTTGACTATTTTGGATATTTGTTTCCCAATGCACATAGTATGCCTTGAAAATTAAGAAAAGGAAGTTGACAGAAGCCAAGGAGAAAGAAAAAATAAAAGCTATTCATCATTGCCAAAACAACAAAACCCCAAACCCCACATCTCTAATGAGCCAATGAACTGCCCCTTCTCTTCTACCACAGTCCCCAAAATGAGAGATCCCAAGCGTTACCTGGAGCACAGCTAGAAAAGTCCTGAAAATGGGGGTGTGGGGAGACGTTATCGTCAGAAAAGAGGTCCTAGGATGTGCAGGTGATTCTAAGAGACAAGACAGTTTCCTCTATCACTAGGAACAGAAAGAAATGGTGTTCAATAATGTTCCTGGTAACTATCCCTGGATTGGGAGATCTGGGGTGCAGGCCATGAGCCAGACAGCTCACGTGAGTTCAAGTCCCTCAGGGACTAAACTTTAAGTTCCAGTAATATTTTAAGATACAAACTCAGAAATAAAGAATGTCTAGCAAATACAGCCGAGGGCAGGAAAGGCTCTGGGAAGGGCATAGAAGTTACAATGTGGAAGGCAGGCTCCTTTTTTTAAAGGATATACCCAGTGGGTACAGGATGAAATGCAGGCACTTGAGAATTCAACCCAAGGGGCCCTCCACAGAGTAAGAATCAAGTTGTCTGTTTCTGGATAATGCAATCTGACATCCTCACATTAGAAGCCACGGAATGATTTCTGCGTCAGTCCTGCTGACACTAGATGCCTCCTCTGGTTATTAGGAGAGGCCCAAAGTAGTAGCAAAGGAAAAGGTGCCACAGAAATAGTAGTAGGCTGTGAGACAGGTATTGTCGCAATTCACGATGTGTACAACCGGGCCTGACATCCTCAGTGAACTGCACTGGGAACACGAAGCAGAGCGCAAGGTGAAACCGCACAGGCCTACACGTACGTGCATGATCACAAGAAGCATATGCACTGGAGGCATTGGGAAAAGGGAAATGTCAGAAATAAGAGAACAATCACAGAGACTGAACGAACTATGTGTTGAGGCGGACAGCGAGAAAGACTTGTGGGAGACTAAGATCTGGAGTCCCTTGATTTCCATTTTGAACTATATTTCGTGTTCTCTGCAGGGCAGCAAAGAACAGGGCTCAGTTTCAGCCCCAAAGGAGGAGGGGGAGGAGGAGGAGCCAAAGCCACTGGTAGAGTATCAGGTCTTAAGTCTACTGAGTCAAACCTTGGACCAAGGCCAATTCCCGAAATAACTATGAAAGCAACTCTTCTTACTTGGACCAGGACATGGCACCATACAAACAAGAGGGGCAAACCAAACCTGGGGGGAGGGAAATCAATAGACATTGAAAGCTGACCCAAAAAAAGATTCCTACCATGTTTTTCAATATGAGTCCTGTTTCAGGGAGAAAAGAAAATTGTCACTTCAATGCTGAACCCTCCTGAATTCCCAACCAAGCTGAGAAAACCATTTTAGGGTACTCAGAGAGAACATTTTTTTTTTTTTTTGGTGCTTAATTTTTACTTTTAGGGGACTCTCCTAGTCAAGGTTTTGCTTCTGCAGGTCTGGGATGACACTGCTAAAATGAGAGAGGCAGGCACGAGGAATGAATGTGCCAAAACGCCAACCAGATATGAACTCCAGAATCTTCCCTTTCACATACCAAACACCTCGGTCAACCTACAGAACCTACTTGGTGCATGGTAGAGAGGAAAAAAGGATTCCTTTAATGGATTCTTTTTTAATTTGAGAAGTTGAGTAAGCAGGGAGACAAAACCATGTGAGACTCCTAAAATGTGTCCTTGTCTTTAAAGCAAAGGATAAAGAATCTATGGCCACGCTACCCTGAACAAGCCCAATCCCATCTGATCTTGGAAGCTAAGCAGTGTCGGGCCTGGTTAGTACCTGGATGGGAGACCACCTAGGAAGACCAGGTGCTGTAGGAATAAAATATTTTAAAAAATAAGGGATTGTAAGCTGACAAGGTCCTTGCAATCTGTGAGGTCAACCAAGGGTTGCCTCACCTAAAAAATGAATGAATGAATGAATGAATGAATGAATGAAAATATATCAAAAGACAAAGAGGCCCAGACCTTCCCAGTTTTGCAAGCCATGACCACCCAAGAAAAGGCAGTTAAGGTCTTTGGGGGCCAGCTCAAGAGGAACAATTTCTGAAATGCAGAGAATGACCAAATCAGCCCAGTTTTGAATGGCCAGGTCTCATCCAGCACGCCAGAACAGGGTATCAAGCATGTGTGAAAGTAGTGGGAGGCCTGGCATAAGAATGTAAGCAGTGCTGTACCTGGTAGACCATCAGGGCATAGGTTGTAGACAGGCATTATGGTTACTTGTGGAGGCAACTTAAGGTGACAAACACCGTGATTTCTGCTCATCCATGCTAAAGAAATTGGGGTCCTCATCAGTTTCCTCACTTTATGTTGAACAATCAGACCCCAAAATAGAAGAGAGAACAACCCAGGCCAGGGAATTGCCACCATGCCTTGTGGTTGATGATGTAGCTCCTGCCTTGGGTGAACAGAGAAAGAGCTGCAAACAAAGGAAAAGCTGATGATGAACTCTATTAAATAGAATTAATGATTTTATGAGCTATCTCACTAGGGTAGTATCTGATTTATAAACAAGTGTGGAGTTAAAGTTCACTTCAAATAGAAACAATGTGGGTTAAACACAGTGATTAAATGTTGTGGACCAGCTCAAAAAGTTTCCAACCCCCAATCCACCACACCCTGTGAAGGTTCTCCACAGACCCCAAACTTCATGTTCGAGGTGCTCTGAGAAAATGAACTCAGAGTTCCAACTTCGGAATCCCTCCTCTCCCTTCCAAGGAGGCTGTGTGGCTAAGCTACCCCCATGCTACCAGGTCACTGGTGGAGGCTCCAATGGGATGAAGACTCAGGAAGGCGAGGCTGAGAGGATCCCTAAAGGAATACAGCATGGGAGACCAAGAGAACTACAGTACTCTGAAGTAGAAAATTTAAATGCTGTTCTGTAGGTAATGACCACAGAAGTTTTTGAGCCAGTAATAATAAATGACAGTGATAAATGTAGAGCAAATCCCCTCTTCCTTAGCCCTCCATGGTGATTTTTTAAAAAGTGATGAAATGACAGTGATATCTGAGGACTATTCAAGTGGGAACAGGCAGTGCAGACGGGAGAAGAGAGAATGCCAGCAGAGCATTCTCAGAAGTTGCCCTAACCACTCTGATAGGAGGGGCAGAGGAAAATCAGGAAGCAGAGAGAAGGCGGTTGATCTAGACCAGAGGGTCAATAAACTTTTTCTGGAAAGGGCCAGACAGTAAATATTTCAGGCTTTGTGGGCTATATGGTCCCTGTTGTCACTACTCAGCTCTACTGCTATAGCGTGAAAGCAGTCAACACCTAAACTACAAGTGTGCTTGTGTACCAATAAAACTTTATTTACAAAACCAGGAATGGGCCACTTTGGCCCACTGGTCATAGTTTGCCAACCCCTGATCTAAATAAACTTTAAAGGTTCCTCTATCCTTAAGAATCTGTCAGATAATAAAGATCTAAAGAAAAACAGAAAGAGAAGAATTTGGGTAGTTGCTCTGATTTGTAAAGGTGAGGTATGGGAGAGGTCACAGCTGACCTTCAGGTTTAAGTCAGAGCAAATGGACTTGGATTGGAGGAGCCAGAAGAGAAACCCAGTGTTGGAAGAAAGATGGTGTATTCAGCTTCAGATATATTGAGTCCTTAGACACAGAGGCTGGACATTGAGTTTGTAAGTCCGAAACACTGAAGTTTGAGGAATTTCACTGTGATGAGTAAAATCTCTAGGATCACTGATAATTTCCCTGCTCACCAAACAAGTCAATGTAGAATATGCGAAGCTGCACTTTCTGCAGTGCTGGGAGGCTCCCCTCCCTCGTGGCAAGTCCCTGCCCTCTCACCTGGTAGAGGAATCTTTGGCTGAAGTGCTGCATGGCACCCTGGAGCTGATTCCGCTGTGACTGCCACTGCTCGTAGTTCCGCACATACTCGGCGGTGGGGCGCTGCCAGGTGGTGGTGCGAGTGTTGTGATCCACATAGTAAAACCTGCCTCGGGGGTCTGTGCGTTTTTCCCAGCTGGAAACATTAAGCTCAGCATGAATATAGTGACCACCTCACCCCTACCCTTAAATTCTAGCAAAATCTCAAGGTGGGTGACAAGACACCGAGGAAGGGCGAAGTGCGGTCTCTGGCACAGGGGCTTGCTTGGCTGCTCTGGGGAGGCACAGCCAGGCAGGCCCCAATCAGAGAGGCTTCTGGGAATAAAGATGATTATAGCAGGCAGACATTTGTGGTTGCATCCTTAGCAACCAATCCTGCCTTACCATTAACTCCTGATTTCCATTTGGGGGATCCATGTGGTTCTGGGGTAGCTGATTCTACTTCCAACCCCACAGTTAAGCTGTTGACTGGACCAAGAGTGGGCATGTGACCTATGCTGGCCAATCCAGGTAGATCTCAGGACTTTTGCTAACGATTCTGGGGAAAATGGTATCTCTTTCTTGCTGGATATGATTGAGAAAGCATACAGTCCTGGGAGCCACTGGCCGCCATCTTAGACTCAAATATAATATAAAGCTGACCCAGTGGATGGCAGAGTTGAAAAATGAAAAAAAAAAAAAAGAACAAACAAACAAGAAAACAACCCAGCATCTTGGTGATACTGTTCAGCCACTATATTAGGTTCACTTGAAACCAGGATCTAGAATTTTCAGTTACATGAGCCGGTAAATTCTCTCGACTATTTAAGCCAATTTGGATCTCACATTATGTTACTTATAACTGAAATTATCCTGATACAAGGTGCCAGTGAATACATGTTACACATTCACGAGAAGCTTGGTGCAAACAACAGTAAAACTCTCTACGTTATCTTTAGCGAGGAAGCAATCTTTCCAAAGTTGGTCCTAAAACGCCCATGGACAAAACAGGGCTAGAACACACAGCGAAGTCCTTAGCTATGCTTGCTAGATCTAGTTTCATTTCTATGCACACAAGGAAAAGGTGATCAAAAGAAAGTAAGAGAGGGACCTTTGTGGGGAGATGAAAATTATTTACATTTTGATGGGGTGTGGGTTACCATGAGTGTATACATTTGTCCGAACTCAGCAAACAGTACATCTGAGATCTGTATATCTCCCTGTATGTAAATTTTACTTCAGTTTTAAAGGTGAATTTGAATCTAATCGAGCCTCCAAATCTAACTAACAGTTTAAAAGAAGATAAGGAATAAAGGAGCATGTTACACTACCACAAGGGCACAACCAGCCACATCCAGAATATGAGAAACTCTACAAGACAAATTCCCAGGATCATCAACAAATAACTGACCCCCCAAAATAAGAAAGGGTGGGGGAACTTATAGGTTAATAGAGACTTATGAGACATATCAGCTAAAAGCAGTGTGTTGATCCTGAATTTAAGAACAAAATATAAAAATACTTTTAAGACAATTGGGAAAAATGAAACACAGACTGGGTGCGGCATGAAATAAAGACACACTATTCATTTTGTTGGGTGGTGTAATGGTATTTTGGTTATTAAAAAAAAAAAAGCCTCACTCATTAGAGACATGTGTGATGTATTTATAGGTCAATGGATATGATGTCTGGGATTTGCTTTAAAATTCACAGTCCTCTCTCCTAAAAGAGGGAGGTCAGATGAAACAAAATGTTATTGTTAACCAGGTGAAGGTTACAGGGATTTATTGTACTAGTCTCTGAAATTTGGTGTAAGCTTGGAATTTTCCACCATAAGTATAAAGGAGGAAGGGGAGAAAAGGAGTTTAAAAAAGATAAGAGATACCACCGAAGAAAATAGGATCCCACTGCAAAAAGAACCCAATATGGATTTCTACTGTATGATTCCAAAGTGTTGGAGGGTCTTCGTTCCCTGACTACCTTCTCATTTCATTTTCTCTGAATTCTTACCTTACACGACTATCATGCTTCAGTCTGGTATCTTCCTCAGTTTTCGGGATTGGCCTCCTAGCTGACTTCTTTTTTGCTATCTTTTCCATGATTCTTTTAAACTCAAAGCCTCCTTAAACATGGCTTCTCCTCAAGCAGTTTCCAGTCTCATGGCCAGTTCCCAGACGGTGTCTCGATTTCGCCCGCTAGACTGCACTGCCTTCACAACCTGCTGTCACTTTGGATTAAACTAAACACTACAGCTCTCTCCCAAACTTGTCTTTCCCAGTCTTCCTCATGTCTGTCTTTTTCTCAAGGGTGAAACCACACCATCATTCCCAACTCTCTTCCTCTCCTACTGTCAGTAAACAACTCAGCCCAAGGGGTTCTTATTTTGTATCTCCCTGCCTTTGACTTTCCTTTTCTATGTCCGACTACCCCTGAGATGATCTTCCCACTCTGATCCAGCCTAAAAACTGCCATCAGGGTAACCATACAAGACTAACCCCTTATGTCATGCTCCTGCTCGAAACTTCAAGTGATTCCCCACTGTCCTTGAGTCAAACACTTTAGTTACTAGTCAAGGCTCACAATAACTTTCCCACCTTTATCATAAATCCTCTCGACTAGTGATTTTTATTTCTTATCGAAGAAATCATGTAAATATAGCTAAAAATGCAAAAAGTACTACAGGGGATACAATGAACAACAGTGTCTCCTGCCCTACTTCTCCCCATCCATTGCTGATTCCTGCTCCCCAGAAGCAACTATTTTCAACTCTTAGCTGCTCCTTCTACTATTCATAGCCATATTTCTAAGTAACATGCTTATTCCATGACTTCTAGACTTCTGCCATTTAGATATTATAAGGATAAAGATTTAGTTTTTGCATCCCACACCCCAACACACACAGCCTTCCTCTGCCTCAATCTCCCAAATAGAAAACTATTAAATCAATATTCAGAGTTTACATTATGACTTCCTTACTTGTACGACTTTTTACTTCCTCTGGATTTAAGAACTGCCTTGTTTCATTCTGTTTGGCTTTCACGATCCTATCACTAATTCACTTCCAGAATCTCACTAATTCACAAATAGGACATGTGGCCTCTCAGGGTCATTTATCTCTTAGCCACATCTCTCCTGGAACCCTTTGTGAAATGTGGACAGTTGTCCTCCAGGCCTGCTCTCCACTATTGTCCTGAGTTGTCTTCCCTCACCTTCCTCTCAGGGATGTGTTTGGCCCCTGAACTGAGTCCTGTGCCCTGAATCTCATATCTTCTTTCTTGGTTTCCTCTTGTCTAGTGGAATAAATCGTCTCATAGCTTCTGAGAAAGGATGCACCAAAATTAATTTTTTGAAATCCCCCATGTCTGAAGATGCCTTTATTTTGAGCATCACACTTGAGTGTTAAAATGACTAAAAGTCGATTTCTAGAAAGGAAATGGTTTTCCATCAGAATTCTGAAGGTCCTGCTCCATAGATATTGTTGAGAATAAGGATGCCAATTTTGATTCCTGATCCTGATATGTAAATTATTTATTCCCCAGGGAAGTTTTTGAGATGTTCTCTTGGCATTCCAAATTTCCAATAGGATGTGGCTTGGAATGGGTCTTTTTTCATTCTCTGGGCTGGGAATTTGGTGGTCACTTTGAATACGGATACTGTATCTTTCAGTTCTGGCAATTTCCTTTTATTCTTTCTTTGATAATTTCTATTTCTCTCTTCTTTCTTGCTAAAACTACTATTCAGATATTGGATCTCCTGGACACATATAATTTTCTAACCCCCAACTTTATATTTCAATCCTTTTGTTATTTTTTTATTTCTGCTGTAATATATGTTAATTTCTAAAAAGCTCTTATTTTTTCTTGTTTTCTGCATGGTTTGTTTTGTGCTCTGTTCTTGTTTCACAGATGCCATATTTTCTCCCAAATCCTTGGGGATATAAATAATAATTTGGTTTCACTTTTTGAAGTTTTTTTCTGCTCTCTACATTGTTTTGACCAAGTCCCTTTTTCTCTGTCAGCCAGTCTTTGGCTGTTCTTTGACATTTAAAAGTGAGCCACTAAAACACTGATTGGAAGCAATGTGTGCCCACGTGAATGCTGGCCAACTAGAGGCTTCAATCCGCTGTTTCTCTAGAAGATCCCCAAATTCACAACCCACAGTTGTCTTCCCTGAGACTGATCACTTTCCCCAGCAAAATACTTTCCCATCATTAGCCTGGGAATAGCATCCTTACTTAATCCTTCTTTTTTCTGAGTTTGTCCCTGCCTTCAGCTATGGCTGTGTCCCCCAGGCTGGTTCTGCTCTCCCAGGAGCTTCTTATTATAGCAGCAGCCATAGGTTGCACTTGTGTGTGTTTGTGTGTGCACCTGTATATATGTGGGGAGGAGACATGGGAGTAATGGTTGACAACCTAGGAATCTACCTGTTCTCTGTACAGATTTCAAACTGAACTTCAGGTTTTTAGTCTACACACACACACACACACACACACACACACACACACACACACACACACCCCGTGGCTTTCCAGGGCTCCATGGTACAAACTGGCTGGCTTCCTGGTGGAATCCCTACACTTCAGGGTTGGGTTTCAGCTTTCTCAGCTCTACCGTTTATCTATGACCGACTAAACTTTGATTAACATTTCCCATATGCTGCTTCTCCTCTTCCATTCCTTAACTGTTGATGGTTTATACTTTTTTATACCTTTATTGCCATTTTAGTGGGTTTTCAGGAAAGAATGGAAATAAACATGTTCGATTCCCATGTTTAAGTAGAAGTCCTCTGCACTAGTGAATTTCAAACTTTGAAGCAGCATAATCTCACCCTTGATTTCAGATGAAGTCTTATGCAGAATCGCAATAGATAATAAAGCAGTTGTTGGAGCCCCAGTCAGCCCTTTCACGCTCTGCAGTACAAGCGGGCACCTCAACCAAAACCAGGTGCCTTGCTGGACACACTTTGAGTATCTGTTTCACATAAATCTTCCAATCCAGCAAAATGACTCCACACATCAGTCCCTAACTACATCTTTTACATTCACGGAGTTCCCCCAACCTAGATTGCCTTCCTCCAGCCTTCCCTGAAAGACTGAGTTTAATCCACCTCCTTTCATAAGACATCTCAACCCCGTGCCCTATGATGATCATTCCCCCTTCTCATCTTGGTCTGAACACCACCTAAGTGTGATTAAAGAGCAAATTATCACATTCATCCTTAGCTAACCAGGTCCACTACTTTTTGCTCCTGGATAAAATAACTACTCATCATATAAGTATCCCATGGGTCTGAGAAAAGGGAATGGCCATGATAAAGTGAATCCTTTGGCTCAATCTCACTCCTCAGTGATTAGGTCTGCTGAGATAATCTGTAGTTTTGAGATTGCTCTCACCATGGTAATACTTCTCTGAGGTGGAGCTTCCCATTAATTAGTAATGAAAATTTAAACATTCTGTCCTCTGTGTTCCCTATTACATGGTGGAGTAAGTTTAGAGGCTCAAAGGTCTGGGTCTAAAACTTAGGAAGAACTAATAGGCTACATGGGGTGATAAATCATCTGATAATAAATAAATCATCTCCTAATAAATCATCAAAACTATCTTGAAAATATGAAAGCTGGATCTAGTGTCCCACCTCAGTCCTTAAAGAAGAGTAAATCCTCAGCCATCCTCAGAAGATACCATAAATAAATATCTTCATTTAGAGTCCATCCGAATGTTTGCCAGGTCAAGGCCTATATAACTTATAGACCAGAGGTAATGAGGCAGCAATCAGCACAACCATTTCTTTTAAACAAACATGCTATAAATACACAAAATACAAGTATGCAACACATCCTCTTAAGCATCAATGATTAATTTGCAACACAATTGCAGAAAATTGACTATTAGCTGGGTATTTGATGACAGTAAGGACATACTATTAACAATATAGTGCTTTTATTTTAAATAAGAGAACTTTTGAAGAACCATATGCTAAAATATGGATATAATGATATGATGTCTGAGATGTGCTTCAAAATAATCTAGGACGGGCGTGAAAGGATTATAGATCAGCAGTTGGCAACTTTTTTTCTATAAAAGGCCACAAAGTAAATATTTTAGGCTTTGTGGGCTATACAGTCTCTGTCACAATTACTCAACTCTGCCACTGAACACAAAAGCAGCCATAGATCATAAATGAACAAATGAGTGTAGCTGTGTTCCAATAAAACTTTATTTGCAAAAACAAATGGCAGGCAGGATTTTTTCCGTAAGCCTATAGTTTGCCAACCTCTGGTATAGATGATGCATGATTGGCCATGAGTTGATAATTGTTGAAGCTAAGTGCTGAGTATGTGGGGATTCTCTCTACTTTATGCGTATTTGAAAAATTCCATAATAATATGAAAGCTCACATATTTTTCTTAATAAATGTTTAATTTTTTTCTAAGAAGTCAATGTTTAACTTTGGTAACTTCACTGGACTTAAAGTAGAAAAGAGTAAAACTAATGATGACGGATTATCAGTTTCAATTCCAGAAGGGTAAGGAAAAAGGAAAATACAAGCATTCTACTGGAAATATAAAACTAAAAGCAGTCCGTCCATGAAAATTTGTAGAAGGCAAGGTGGTATTTGCCTGTCACATAATTGATAGCTGAACCAAACAGAGCACAAGGGTCCTCCCCACCTCTGACATCCTCTCCCTCCTCAAGCTGAGAAGGGGGAAGTGTTCATACTTTATGCAGGAGCCCTTCATGGCTGCTTTACTGGGAGGTGAGTCTTTCCTGAGAGCAGAATACATTCCCTTTTGAAAGCTCTCAGGACTGGGAGAGCATGTGGAAAGAACTTTCTGTCCCTGGCAGATGGGGAACCAAACCTCTTCTCCTTGAACTTGGACAGTCTCCCCTCACTTGGAAGCCTCACTCATCCTTTGGTTTTGGAGAACTTAAGCTGTGTTCTCGCAAAGCCCAGCTGAATGAGAAGCACACTGTCTTCAGGGGCTGGTTGGGCACAGGGTGCTGTGAAATGCATCAATACCCTTTCCATCTTAGCCTCCTCATACCCAATTTTTCCTCAGAGAGGCTTACAAATTCTAGTATGCCCTAAGAAATGAGAGCAGAATTAAGGTAAGTGAATAAGCAACCAAATTACACAGAAAAACTATCCCTGTACTTTGTTACCTCTGCAGAAAGAGACTGAAAACCTAGCCCTCTTAGGGTATCTCTGGGTGAAATGATTAAGGGCTTTGAGGCAGTGATGACCCAGTAGTCCTCCCGTCCTCCAGGATCCAACAGCCACATAGATCTGAATGCAGCTTTAAAAAGCCCATGGCCATCAGTTACAGCCAACATAATACATGTGGGGAGAAGGGAAAACATGAAGAAGGTGAAAGAATGTAGAAGGGGATGGCAATGGGGTGGGAGAAGAGAAAGGAGAAGAAAATGGGAAAAAATAAAGAGTTGGTTATGGTGGAGAAACCATTTGGTGGTGACTCTTGGTGCCAGTTCTAGAGTCTCAGGACTTGTCGGTCCATGCCTTACCCTGGAGGAAGAGGCCGTTCCCAGGTGGTGGTCTTGGTATTGTGGTCGACATAGTAGACACGCCCATTGGGCAACTCTCGCTGCTCCCATCTGAAAAATAAAGTTAAGGGAAGCATGAGGTACACTGTTGAAAGGCATAAGACCTTGTTCGAAAGGAAGTCCTTCACTACCGATGTGGCTAATTTGAGAGGAAACATCAAACCAGCTCCATATTGTCACTGAAAGTGGCCCCCAAGAGTACTTAAGAAAACTGTAACAGTTCCCCTGTATGGACTCGTTGTACTAGGATATGCCATCGATCACTCTATATGAATCTATATTCCATAGATTTCCCTAAATTAGTATCTCTTGTCCATTCTGGGATCAAAGATCTCTAGGAATATGATGAAAGCTGAGGACTCTTTCTTTCCAAAATGCACTTATCAACAAAAATTTGTATGTAATTTCTGGGGCTCATAGACCTTTCCTAAAGTTTATCTATGGAAAACTCCATAGCCATTTTAGCACACACTACCTCTTAAAGTCACATCTTATATAACTACCCCTGTTCTCCTAGCATCACATATGTTCACGACCACTTTTCTTTTTAAAATACAGGATTCATTTACAGAGGATCTTTAAAAGAGATCTGGGTCACTCAAAGAAACATAGCATACTGTTATTAATTGACTGTGCTACCCATGTTATTTATTAACTGTTCCATCCATAATTCTTGTGTCAGTTAATATGAGATTAGGGTACTGAGGGTAGCTCAATCTGTGCTAATGGAGGAATGGCAAGGTATCAGATGATCCAAAAAGATAACCCACAAGAAAAGTCATTACAAAATACAGCCAGGGACCACCTGTTCCCACACTCCCATTACTCCCACACCCAACAGTCTAGCAATAATTCCACTAACCCGAGAACACAGTAACTGATACATAAAGAATGCAGAAATTTAATGATTAAATGATTGCTATTGTATAAAAGATGTTAATGGGCCCATTAGCTTTTATGTTTTACACTTATTTTATTTACTTCTACTTTAGGGTATGTCTGGGGGGGTGACCTTTTCCAGGAAGCTGATACAGTCAGTTCTGCTGAAACACTTGTTTTGAAAATGCAGATCTATTCCATATGATTGATATATGTGGGAACACTGTGAACATAATGCAATTTATGTTTCTTTATGCATGATTTTAACTTTGAGAAACACTTAAGGAACACAGAAGACTTGCCCCAGCTGATAGTCACTTAGGAAAACACAAAACCCACATGCACCTACCAGCTACCTCAGTTTACCATGTTATCTGCCACACCCATCTACATCTGGTGTTGCAACTCCTGTCTGATTTCAATAACCTTCCTTGCACAACTTCATAACAAGACTCACAAACCCTTCGACAGTTGCTTTCATAAGCAAACTTCAGGTCTTCTCATGGAAATGTGCCAACTTATTGTATGCTATGTATTTCAAACATTTAATATGTAAAACTATGCTACAGTCATCATTAGTTTCCTTATTATGTGTGTCACAACAAGTTTTGAGTGTCATGCCCCTAACACATTTTTCCCATATTCCTTGAGTTTTATTGATTGATTTTACATAGCACCGGTAATTTTTATGAACACATATTTAGCAGAGTTACTGTACACTGAAATAAACATTCTAACTTCTATTATAAAGCCTGATGTGTCACTCTGATAGACATAAACTTTATTCGATACCATTTTTATATATCAGTGGACTGCACCATCAGCCCTATAAGCTAGTTCAGACAACAAGTAAGGTTTGAAGCAAGGAAGAGAAGAGGGTGCCATCACACAATAGCCACCGGGCTCATGTTCACCTCATCATCGTTGCCTCCATCCATTAAGGCAGGAAGAGCCATTGACATTGAGAAACAGCTTGGAGAAGCTATATAAGCTCTTACATGGCATTCAAACTCAGCTCTGACTCCCTAGCCCATTGTTTACCTCCGTTCATGCGAGAAAGAAAAGGAAAAAGCAAGTCAATTGAAATTACAGGAACCTATGCCAGCAGACAAAGCATCAGTTCCTTCCCGATTCCATCTCAAATTGACAGCTTTCCCTAGCACTGGAGCCAGGCAGGGCCCTGCAGAATCAAACGATATGGAAAAATTATAATGGGCCCACCATGTCATTCTAGCTCTGCTTTAATCACAAACCTCTGCCAGATATGATCTACCAGATTTGCACACGGTGTCACTGGCAGCGTAACCCTAAGCAGTGAGGTCCAGGTTCCATACTCCCACTCTCAGAAGGATCAACTACTGGGCTTGAAGAACCCAAACTTGCAGTCAAAACATTTTCTCTCCTGTATTCTTGCTCACGTTCTGGATGAAGTGGATAGTGATTGACCCAGGCCCTGGTTCCTCTCACGCAAAAGGAAATCTTCAAATTTCATTCAGTATTTATTAAAAGGCAGAATCTTCTGGCAGAAGTGACCTGAGAAGTAAAATCTTCTCTCTATGATTCCTCTTAATTAAGAACAAAATAGTAACAAATATTGCAGCTCAAGATGGTGTCCCATGTGTGGGCATGGGGGGGGCACCTTTTAGCAGCAAAGACAGGCTAATAACTGTAGCTTCACATCAGCTCTCCAAACTTCCTGTCTTCCAGTAGCAAATATGACATCCTCTTTATCATTTGAATTTGGAAATGCGGAAAGTCTGAGAAACATACTTGGCTTTAGGTAAGTGCTGAAATGTAGAAACTCCTTGAGGCAATAGCAGCAAACACTTTCATAAGGTTTGCTCCTAATAAGACTTAAGCAGCTGAACTCCTCAGCCTTCCCGGGAAGTTAGTTCTATCTCTCCATTCCTTGGCAATTTCGTAGCATAAAGCACCAACAAAATTAGTTTGCTCATTTTTCAGTCACTATTTGGAAAACTGTGCATATATTGGATGGCACTGCCCCTTTAGTAAAGACAAGATATTTATTGTAGCAACTGGAGATAAAGCACTAAAAGACCTTTTTCTCTATTCCAAAATTCTCGTTACAATTATCATCTGATAAGTAGACTCCTATTTTGACTTCTTTGATATTTCATTTTGGGCAAGAAGAACACTTTGTTTTTTAATACTTTGGCTAAGATTTTAATTTAAAGATGGGATAACACTGAAATCTCTGAAGTAAATGCCGTTAATTGACACAGAGGTCTTCCCACACACTGCCAAAAGAAAATCAGTGTGAAGTCCTCTGCTTATATTCCAGAGTACAGCTGCTCTTTCCAAGCCTAGACAAGATCTTTCCATTCCATCTTTGATCCCAGCTGATCCTAGAAATGAAAGTCTCTCTTTCACGAACTGTCATTGTCTGGCAAATCTCAATGTCCTTCTATGAACCCTCTCAACTGGCTTAGCTAGAAAAATAATACCTTTCTACCATTACCTATTTTTTTTTTTTTTTTGCTATCTACATTTTTCCTTTCAAAATTGGAGTCCTGCTTGGATTAAATGTCCATGTGGGTCCTCCCTGATTCATGACCTGTCCTAGCTGCTTTGCCAGAGAACTCTCAACTCCTCCCTTACCTGCATGGCACCTCAGGATTCATACAAATCTCTTCCCTTCATTTATATAGCACAGTCGGTCAATTCTATTGTTAATCAAACAAGCCTCCTGATCCCATTTCTCCTCAGTAACTGCTGACCCACATAGATTAAGCCTTCTGACTGTCTTGGTTTGGTCTCCCTGCACCAAGAAAGTGATACTGGCAGCAACCTTTCATCAGCACATCCCTGTCAGAGGTTAGGTTGCTGTGCATTATAAGCATCTTCTTCACACTGAGATTAAAAGGCTTTTCAATCAAACTACCCACGGGTCTCAATACTATATCCTGGTCACGGGTCATATCCTCTCCTACTGAATAGCTTTCTTTGATCCACTCAGAAACAGTGTTCAAAGCATCAAGCTTGATTCAGGTCCCTTCCCAACACATTGCTCCTTGGCCTTCAAATCAGTAACATTCAGTTGAACCAGAGACTACACAGGGTCTTTGTATCTGAAAGTATTTAAAGCAGTCTCCAAATTCAATTAATCATAGGTACTTTTTTAAAGCCTAAATTTGCTCCTATGGATTTTAACTGTTCTTTATTCAGTGTATATCGTCCATGCCCATGCCCCAAACCTCTCACCATCACCGTAATTAAAAGGGTAAAGGCTAAATATCTCAATCCATTATTAGGATGGCATCTAAACATTTATCTCCTATGGTATCCTGAAAGGAAATTGTCTGGCCACCTGAACCACATTTTTTGTGGAAGGTTTCCTAAAAGGTCTTCAAAAAATTAATTCCAATGACCTGCCATTACACTGTGTATTCAACCATCCTGATAAACATATATTTTGGTCAACGTATTTCCCCTGTTTGAACAGAATGAGTTTCACCAAGAGTAGGATTAAGTTGGAAAGAGAATTAAAGCTGGATAATGGGTGCAGGTTAGTATCAGAGATGTTCTCTTAAAATGGCCTTAAATATCAACATGCTCAAAAATTCTACCTTGGTACAAGCATTATTAACTTGTATTCTTTATTAATTTGCTAACTCTTATTAACACATTGAGCATAAGTAAATCTGACCCTCATTCAAAATACGCTCTCTCCATTAAAAAACAAAGTCACACCAGAACTTTACACATCCCAAAGAAAAGATGCCTTGATAGTTACTTAGACAAAACTAAACTTAAAAAATACACTAAAAGCATTTAAGTATTCTTAAAGCTATCTATGAAAAAATTCAATTCCCTGCAAGCAAAAACTAAATGGGATTAATATTTTCTAACTATACATCCTTATAGTAAATGATTGTGAATGAGTCCTATTCCCCAAGCTCGGGCCACTTCCTGGGAGAGCCAAAAATGTATTTCCTCCGTGGGAACATTTTCAGACTGTTTTATAAGTAAGAAATCTGTGTGCAATGAAATACATCTCCTGCTCACTATTTTCACTGCCTCAGTACCTTTGTAAACTGTGTAGGAAATGTGTTAAACTTGGTCCTTCCCCCAAAAACCTTTCTTGAAATACTGAGCTTTCCTTTAAATCTCAGCACAATAACCCTGTTGCCAAACTATCAACAACCAACTTATGCCTTTTACGCACAGGATGGCACAGTAGCAGCTACAGAGACTTCTGAACTAAGTCTGTTTTCTTCTCATCTTCTTCAACCATTCCACTTTCTTCACACACACTATTCTATTGGAGTTGGCAACATTAAAACACATGGAGGTAAGATGATTCCTGGAGATGGTGTCTATAAAAAACATTTTTTTAACATTTTGCACATAAAAAATTTTGCAGGTAAATATGGCGATGTAGGGAAATAGTCACTCTTTAAAAAAAAAAAAAAGGTGGTAGGAACAAAAATGGGTATATTCTTTCCAAAGAGTAATCTGACAATGTGGCCAAAACTCGTTCCTAGGTGAATGCCCTTACACTCTGCAACTCTGCGTCTAGGACACACCCTCAGGCAATAATTACATGTCAAAGATTTAGCTATAACTGCATCTGTCACAGTATGTTGTAGCATGTTACAGAAAAACTGGAAATAACCTGAATTCCCCCAAATGAAGAATTAGTAAAATAGAAGATTTTATACCTATAATGGCTGTTCAAGTCATTTAAAAGTATACTGTTCTTTTATTAAATTGAAAGTAACATCCATTCTCATCTGCATGTTTAAAATATTTTATAATAAAAAAATAAATTTAAAAGTACATATCATAAGATTATCAAATTTTGGTAGATGTGTGTTTGTGTGTACATGTATGTATATGTGGTCTCAGGCAAATTGTTTAAGGTTTCCTTATCTGCAAAATGAGGATAAAAGTGGCTACCACTCAGTGTTTTAAAGACTCTGTGAAATAACCCACTCACAAAATGGAGAACTCCATCGGCCATAAGAAGAGATGAAATACTGCCATTTGCAGCAACTTGGATGGACCTTGAGATAATCATGCTAAGCCAAATAAGCCAGACAGAAAAAGCTGAAAACCACATATCACTTATATGTGGGATATAAACCTAAAAGCAACAAATGAATAGGACAGGCAAACAGAGATAGACTCATGGACATGGACAATGGACTAGTTACCAGAGGGTTGGGGGGATGGGAAGGAAAAAAAAATAAAGTAAAAGAAAGCCACCTATTGCTAAAATGCATTGGTAACAAGCGAGCATATAATTTTATTTTTTTAACAGGTGTAGAAAGTATTGTTTTATAAATAAAATTAGATGAGAATTAACAAAGACAACAACAAAAAACAGGGCACTCCATAGAACACTGGAAACATTTAACACATGTTAGATATCATTAATGGTCAGGAAAAAGCAGACACGAGGCATATGAAAAGCACCAGTGGTTAATCTAGGTGTTTGTTTATTGTTGTGCTTCTTTCTTCTTCAATTTTTTTTCAAAAAAAAATTTTAAGGATTACTGAGAATGAAATCATGAATCTATCTAGTCATTCAACTAACAGTTCTCACTCCATCTCCCTAAAGCCAAGTACTATTCTAGGTGTTGGGATATAAAGATGGACACGATAATCCCTACACTTGAGAAGTTCTCAAGAAAGTGTAATCAAAATGAAAATTCATAAATTGTACATTAATATATACATATAGCAGAGTAAGAATAGCTCATGGCCTAGTCCCAACAACAACAGAAAATAAGGCTTTCATTCTGAAACGATGCAGAGAAGAGAGAAGCATGCACTATTCGTCATTACCTAAGCACATAATAATCCTTACAGAGTCAAAAACTAAACCATATTCAGCACAAAGGCACAGAGTCTCCTAGAATGATCCTTTAAAATGGTGCTACTCAGAGTATGGCCCACAGCCCAAACTATTACTGTCCAGTGACCAGAAAGTATAGAAGTTTCTAAGCACTTAGAAGCCTCTGTACCAATGTGACTTTAACACACCATCCAAATATGGGAACAGTAGATTCATCTCATTGAACAGAGAACAAAAATAAGGATTCATAAAAGAGTGATAAAAAAAATAAAACAGAACAAAATAAAAACAACAGAAAAAAAAAGACTGGTTCTTTACAGATAGTTTGAAAAGCACTGTTTTAAAACTCCTTGGGTAAGGATCTTTGGCAGGACCAAAATTGAGTTTGGAATGAAAATCAATGGCAGAGGCGAGTTTATAACTTAGCATGGAAGTTCCAAATTCCAACATCTCTTAAAGTGTCTCTACAAACAAAATATCAAAGAACTCTGACAAGGTGGTCATAAAGAATAGTGTCTTAAGGACCACCTAGAGAAAACGGTCTCTGGATCTCTATAACTGGGCATGGGGGTAGGGAAAACGGCAAATCCCAAAGATCTAGAAAACAACCCTCCTGAATTAATTCTACTCTGAGGCAGGAAATGGACAGGGCGGCCAATGAATGCAGGAGAAAAAGGATGGTGTGAAATGGCAACACTGAGGTAAGTCGGCAGTCCAAACACAACGGCCGCCCTTATGTAAGAAACCACAGCAGAGCGCCGGCTGCCAGGGTGAAATAATGTGCCTCTGTGTGCTAGGGACTGAGTGAGCTACAGAGCCTGGGACGCGCTTGGAGTTTATCTAAGCCATGTACACAGGGTCTGTTAATGAGCATTCGGTCCCCCAAGTGGGCTTGGTGCTGATAAAAACCAGATGCAGGGCCAGCTGATCAAAGTGGCCTCACTCCCATTGCCGGCTGCCTGGACCACTATCTCACCATGTCTCCAGAGCCTTCCTGGCACTCCCTCCTTTAATGCACATTCACAAGCTGAAAACACCACACCCTTCCAGTTGGCTTCTCCTATGCTAATTAAATTTAAAGGTACAGAAAGCAGGAGGGTTTGGAGACAGGGACAAAAGGAATGAGGGGTGTTCCATTAGGACTTAGCAGCCCAGCTTTCAGTAGGCTTTAGTCCTTAAAACATACGGACATGTGTAACCTCTTTATGACCAGTCTCAACTGCTGCAAGTTTCAGAAAGGCAGTGCAGCAACTGGAAAAGTAAGTCTAAGGGACTGCCAAGTGAATCGATCGCTCACTAGGAGACTTAAGAAGTTGAGAAGATAAAGTTGGAAAGAGACGAAGTCAGCTGGATGCCCTGAAACAAATATCTAGCATGGCTCAGAAATGCCTTAGCGAAGTGGAGACATGCTCCATGGTATCTCGCAGTGCATGAGGACCCCTAGTGAGCAGGGAAGAACATCCTGATCCTGTGAGAGATGCATATTCAAACCAAGGCCAGTCAACCCAGTGAATGTTGCCTTAAGCTCTTGCTCTTGGGAAGAAAATACAATATACCTGTCATAGTTGCTCTTTATTTGAGGTATCAAGGAAGCAGAAAACATTCATCCAGGTGGAGAAAAAAAGGATGGCATTTAAATTTATTCATTACAAATATGTCTTGGGAGCCTACTTTGTGCCAGGCTCTCTCTCTGCCATCTTGGTGTTTATAGCCCAGAAAGGCAGAGAGACATGAAACAAGCAATTACACATGTGAGCAGAGTTACAGTACACAGAGCGATCTGACTTTGTCTACCAGGGATCAAGGAAGGATTTCTAAAGGAAGTGCTGACTAAGCCGAAACTTGAAGATGGTTAGGAATTAATGGACAAAGTGCTGAGAAAGATTTCAGAAACAGCAACCAGCATGGTGGAGGGTCCCAAGTCCAGAGAAAGAGTGGTACATTTGTTCAACTGAAATAAGTTATTACAGAAAAGCAGGGAGTGCCTTTGATGAAAGGCTTAAGGGGTATGCAGGGTCCTATCGTGCAGGGCTTTTAGGCCTTATCAAGAATTTGAGAATTTATCCCTAAAGATACTAGGAAGCCACTGCAGCATTCTAAGTGGTGAAATGTCAGGCTCAGAATTTTATTTTATTTTATATATTTATTTTAAATTTTTTTTTATTATTATTTATGCCTACAGCACCTGGTCTACCTAAGTGGTCTCCCATCTAAGTACTAACCAGGCCGACCCTCCTTAGCTTCCGAATCAGACATCGGGCTTGTTCAGGGTAGCATGCTCATAGACCATGGACCATGGCTCCACTGAGGTGCAAACACAGGACCTTCTGCGTGTAAAGCAGACATGCTAACCGCTACACTATGGAACCATGTCCTCAGAATTTTATTTTAAAAGGTTAAAATTGGTCCCTCGACTCCTAAAACAATGATATCAGGAATAAAGGAATAACCCATGTCTGGATCTCCTAAACTTGTAAATAATCTGGGGCGGGGACTCTAGGTCTATGAATTGCCAAAGTCACCGTACAACTTGTGCCCATTCTGAGTTACCACCACAGAGCAGCAAACTGAAAGCCTCCACGCTCACCGCCATACACTCAGCGGTGCTGGTGGCAATCTCTAGCTAAGCAGCCAATGATCTCCAGGCCTCCCTGATGTCTTAGGTATGGGCATCTTAGGATGGAAAACTGAGTCCCAGTGCGTTTCTCTGGCATTAGGAAAGTGGGCAGCAGCCTCCCCAGAGCCACGTACAGGCCTCTCCTCATGTTGTAAATGCTCTAAGGAAAAGACGTTGTCCAAACTCTACCTTGGAAAAGTGTTTCGGCCTGTGGCGGGGTGGGGGCGGAGAATCAGCTTCCCTGGGCCGCTCCATCCGCCAGACTTAGAATAAAGAACGTTTTCAGAGCCCGGAGTTTTCCAGCTGCCTGGAAACAGGAAGAGCCCAATCCCGGAGAACAGTAACCCACACACACGCCCTACATAAAGACACGTTGAGCCATTAGTCCTAATTGCCTGTGACTGACACAAGAGTGAAGCTGGCCTTCCAGGCATTTGCTCAGCGGAAAGAAAACAAACAGCTCACAGGGGACAGAGGCAGCCATTTTTTCTCCTTTCTGCCAGAATGATCCTGCTCTGCTCCCCCCAAATTACATACAGATTTGAAAGTATAAACCAAACAAAGGTCTTTCGAGTATTCCTTACCACATACTAAAGAGACAAGAAATCTCTGTAGGTACCAATTGGACACAGCAATTGGTTAATTAATCAACTGGTTAAATTAACCATTTCACAAAATCAAAAACTTCCCAAAAACACTTTTCAGAGCCACTTCTCAATACTCTCAATTCTCTATAGATCTGAGGTATTAAGAACTATTTGCAATACCTTTCATTTCTTCATCGCACTTTATTTGACGGTGACTATGGCGATATTGACACTGATTTCCTCAGTTCCAAACTGATAACCAAGATGGACAGCACGACCACAATGGGACTGGCTCCTGACTATGAACGGCAGTCCTAAGATAAGGCTTCATTCCCCAGTTCAGAACCATTCTCTTCCTTTATGGTTCCCTCACAAACACTTCAAAAATATCATTCACCAGGTGTAATACGCACCATCGAGCGAGTGCCTCACATACACCATCTAATCTGAGTCCCTTAACTTCCTGGGGAGATATGTGAGACTATTACCTCTACCTTACTGAGACAGTAAGCCACTCAGGTAAGGTCAAATAGACTCACGTGGGGATTCGAACCCACATCTATTTGATTCCTAGGTCATGCTCTTAATCTCCATTCACTATATGGCCAAACTTGAAATT
The DNA here is from genome assembly GCA_003508835.1 of Eonycteris spelaea. Classification (NCBI taxonomy): domain Eukaryota; kingdom Metazoa; phylum Chordata; class Mammalia; order Chiroptera; family Pteropodidae; genus Eonycteris; species Eonycteris spelaea. Next base: position 876,485 of record PUFA01000149.1, on the reverse strand, counting down.
CTTTTTGGCTTACTGGGGCCATCTTCTTTCCATCCAAGGTCTTTACCACCAGATTTAATTCTGAACTAAAGGAAGGCAAAAAAACTAGTAGCCCATGTTTATATGAGCCCTGGTTACAGGAATAACATACAGCAATATTCAGAGCCTAAAGTCTTCCACAGGCCGTTAAGATAGAATTCATAAAAGAAAAGCTGTTTTCTAGGTAAGATCTAGGCAAATACCCTCCATGATTTCAGAAGGTAAAATGAGCTCCTTGTTCCATAAACGCTGTACTCTTTGAGTCAAGCTGTTCATTTCAAGTCATGGTATAAGGTAGCATTGATTCTGCCCTAGATAATTTAGATTCTTTTTAAGATTTATGTAGAACAAGCAGTTCTTCCCCCTCCCTTGTTCCTAAGCATAGCAGCCTCCCAGAGACTCCAAGCCATTAGGTAGTAAATAACCATGTTGTTTCTGCCCCGGTGAAGGCACCTCAGTCTTCAGAGGGGTGAAAAGCACTGTTGTGGAACAGAAGGCTACTCACCCAGCAGGCAGAGCATCAGGGGCCTGGGCAGCCACCGGGAGCTGCTGTGTGCCTGAAGTGCTGGGCTGCTCTCCTTCAGCTGGCGTGGCTGGAGCAGGGAGAGATGTTGTGTTGGGGTTCAGGGTAACAGTCGATGCTGCTGCAGGTGGGGAGGTCACACCAACAACAGAGGTTTCTTCGGGATCAGGGACTATAACAGGTTCGTCATTCACTGAAAACACAGAACTCATATTTTAGAGATCAACTAAGCCTTATGTTCACATTCACTAGGTTTTTCATGTGCAATGTGATAACATAATACCTACAATATGACTGTGCATGTATCCAATGATAGCAAAAAGTTTTACAGAATATAACTTTTGGAAATGACAGCAAGTCAGTAATGGCCTGCTGGAAGAAAACTGGGAGATGGATCTGGAATAAATAGATTATTAAATAGTATCTCTCCTATAGAAATTTATTAAATGTTCCTAATATACAAGTTTGTAGAGTCATATACTTTTCTTTAAACCTGTCATTTGTCTGCTAGGTACAAATAGCGCCGTCCTTCAAAAAGTTCCACACATACTAAGAGAGAGAAAACTTCCAATAATATGCTTGTTCTTTTAAGGACTCATGCCCAAAGTAGGGGGTAAAGATTAATAAATACTCTAGATGAAAAGGATGGGACTCCAAAGATAAGAGACTTATCTCCGAGGTAACAATAGAGAAACAGAAGTGAAATAAGCTGGTTCCCAAGTTTCCTTATTTCTCCGTATCTTCATTTCTTTGATGATAATGCATGTTCACAAGGACCCTGAGGCATTACAATATCCTCTTACTCAAAAAAGGATCAAACAAGGTTTCAAAGGTTTAGATTTATATACAGAAAATTCTTTGAAAATGGATAAGGCAAATGTAGAGAATTTTCTACATATGAGATTCCATCTGTGTACATTTATACTAGAATTTCACAGGAAAATGCCTTAGTTGTCATTTAGCCTCATCTTCCTAATTCAGAAATTCTTTTTGCAGTTTCTCTAACAAATGGCTACCCAGATTCTTCTTGAATATTTCTTCTGACAGGGAGCTCACTACAGAGTCATTCCATTGTTGAACAGATGTACCTGCCAGAAAGTTTTTTCTTATCTTAAACTGAATTCCACTAGCTGGTCTTAGTCCTCATCCCTTAGCAATACAATATCAGTATCTGGTCATTCTGTTTCTCATTTACCTCCTCTTTTCCAGTAAAAAGGCATACTATTTCTTCAATGTTTCTGCCCACTTATAGATCTTTTTACTACTGCCTCTCCTAAATAATGCTATCAGGAACTGAACATAATAAATCAGATACCATCACACCAGCAGAGTCAGATTTCCAATATAAATGATATTAACATTTATAGGACACCAGTATGTGCCAGCAAAGTACAATGGATTCTCTCATTTAAGCCTCACACACAACCCCATGAGTTAGGTACAATTAATACCTCTCCCATTTAAAGCTGAGAAAACTGAGGCCCGAGAGAGATAAAATAACCTGCCAAGGTCATCAGGCACCTATTTCACACCCCTGCTGTCTGCCTCCAGAGCCTGAACCATTCACTCACAACTCTCTACTTCTCCTTCTCTGCATATCCTCTAATGCAACTCGAGATAATAACTCTGAGCCTATTGGCTAACATGAGACTGGTGATCTGCTGAAACTAATATTTCTTCACCTGATGTGATGCCAAGCTTGACCTTAATGAATAGATAAGAGCCTAGGGACGACCTATGATTAATTTATTTGCTTTCTCTTCGGTATATGATACACTGTCTGGCACGTAGACTGAATTAGTTGTTAAACAAATGACTACCTCTTGTGCAACTAATGTTTCCCCAACAGAAATGCAAGACTATATATTTCTATTTCTATTCTATCTTAGACAAATTAGTAAAACACAACAGATGGCAATTCTCTTTATGCAAATCTATAAATTTTACTCAATTCCAATAAAAAAAAAAGCCATCATGACTTTTTTGAGAACTAAATAAATTCTTTCTACAATTTATAAGGGAAACTAAATACAGAAGAATTGCCATGAAATTCTAAAGATAAAGTGTTATGTGTATGTGTAAGGGAGGAGGTAGTTCTCCAAAGTATTAACGTATATTATAAAGCTACAATACCTAATACAATGTGGCGCTGATACATTAACAGGCAGATGTCGATTAAATAAATAAGTTCAGAAACGATTAAATACCCTTGAATTTAGTAAATGACAAAGGTGGCATTTGAAATTACTGCAGAAAAGAGAGGTTATTTAATAACCTCTGAGTAGTGTATGGAAAAAAAACAGTTATATTCCTACCTCACTCCTTATGTCAAAATAAACTGTATAAGAAGCAGGGATTCTGACAAAAAAATGAAACAGAGGCAAATATTTTTATAACCTCAAAGTGGAAAGGCCTTTTTGAAGTATTACATGAAATCTAGAAGTCATAGAAGATTGACGAATTCAACTGCATTAAAATTTTTAAAAATCTAAATGGCAAAAAAAAAAAAAGATACCATAAGCAAAATGAAAATCAAAAGAAAAACAACAAACTTGGAAAAATTATCAACTCATTACAGACCAATGGCTAATTTCTTTGATAGAAAAAGAGGCTCTACAAATCAGTAAGAAAAAGAACAAAAACACAGAAACACTTCAGCTAAGAAAATACAAATTACCCCTAAATATATAAAAAGATGCTGAATCTCAATTCTGAGACAAGAAATACAATTTAAGACTATAATAAAATATTATTTTTTATCATATTGCAAGAGTAAAAATATTTAATCATACACTGATAAGAGTATAAAGAAAATGCATTTCCACATACTCCTGGTAGGAGAAGAAATTGTTAGAAGCTCTATGGAGCACATTTGGGCCACATCAAAATTTAATTGCAATAAATGAAAGGTCAGAGAAAGTGAAGGTGGGTGCAGCAAAGAGAAGTAGAGGGTAGATGAAGTTTAAATTGCCATGAGTAAACAATAGCTGAAGCCAGGTGATGAGTTCATTATAATACTCTTTATACTTTTGTATATATTCATGTTTGTGGCACAGATGGAGTTGTATACTTCCATCAGGAGGCACGCGACATCTGGTTGCCTCTTTTTTGCGATGTTAGCAGCCACTGATGATTATTGCCTAAATCGATTAATTGGTTAGGGTCTGCAAAACAGTAAAATTCTAATTCTATCATGCCTATAAAGAAAAACTTTGCCTCATCAACTATTTGCCTATCTTGGCTATCTGCAAAGAAATGCTTGAGTCTTTCATTTAATAGTTTTCAGAATAATGAGTTGATTTCCTCACATCCTCCAAAAATGAACAAAGAAATTTTGTTTTGTTTAAAAATCATTATGATAGGGAATATAGTCAATAATATTGTAATAACTATGCATGGTATCAGATGGGTACTAGACTTACTGGGATGATCACTTTGTAAGGTATATAAACATCTCATCACTGTGCTGTATGCCTGAAACTAATACATTATATGTCAATTGAAATTGAAAAATAAATTTTAAAAGATCATTATGAGCTCTCGAATTTAAACATATTTGAACTATTTCAATCCGCTGTGATTATTATTCTTATTGGTACTAAAATTGTCCTCATCTTTGGCTGCGGTTAGCAGGGAGAGCAAAGGGGCAAAGTTCTTCAAGTTCTAGAAAAATTTGTAAGATAATCATTAAGTGGGAAAGTACAAAATAGCATATATATTATGCTACCACTTGTGTATATGTGCGTGTGTGTGTGTTTAAAGAATATATAGGCATATGCTTGTATAGTCAAAAAATATCTTGAAAAGAATTTTAAGAGACACAATGTTAACTGCCTCTGGGGACTAGATGCTAGAGGACAGGTACAGGAAGAAAACTTTTTTTACACGGTTTAAACTTTTATACTTTTAAAGTGTTCATAACATACACGTACTACCTTATTATTACGTATGTTTATAACATATATGTTTATAACATATACGTAATAATTACTATGAAACTGTTGACCAGGAAAAGAACAAAAGCAGAGCCCTGTGAGACGCCAATGGAAAGACACTATTATTGGGATGTGACTGTTCATGCAGCTGCAAATCTAGTAAGAAGGACTTGGGCTTGTTCACAGATGTATCCAAGAGCCTTTGATTCACCAGAGGAGCTCAACTGTTTTAGGAGTTTTGTGCCACACCTCGAGTTCAGAATAGAATATGAAAGCCAGATATTCTAGCACTGACAAACTTTGTGTCCATGTTTATACTCTTCTGCTCTCAAAGAATGTGTGGGTATGTGTATATACAGATTCTTAGAACATAAGCGCTTGAAAGAACCTCATAGGTAAATCCACCACATCACAGTTCATAGTCAGAAGAAATTAAAGTTCAGACAATTACGTTACTGGACCACTGTTACCTGGTAGACCAGTGACAGAGCACCATACACAAGCCATAATGTGACTTCAAGTAGAGAGAAAAACTGGATTATCAAAGACATAGACTTACTGTTTCATCAGGCCTTAGAGAGCTGCCGTATTTTACATTTTAGCTCTATTCAAGATAGCCAACATTCCCTTAATAACTCTAATCATTTGATGTGTGCAACTTATGTTCCCCAAATGATGGTACCCTTCTTGAGAATGGGGTCAAATTCATTTCCTTCATTTTTCAACCTCCACTCTGTACCTCCGAAGTTCTGGCCTCCATCTCTCTGCTCAGCTCTGCCCTCCTCCCTCAAGGCCCACCCCACCACTTCAGCCCGGACTCATCCCCTTTGTGGAGCCCACAGGCCCTGTGACATCAGCTGATGGTGCCTTTGCAGCTTATTTTCCTGAAAAAAAAAAAAAAAAGAGTATAGGGCAGAGGCCCTCTTATATTCTTCTTTATAGTGTCCACAGTGCTTAGCAAAATGGCTTTCAATAAATATTAGTTCAATAAATACTTGTTCAATAAACCTAATAATCTAACAAAAGACACCTGATATAAAACCACCTCACATTTGGGTAACCCTACCCCTTACAGAGCAGTTTCTTTTTAAAAATTTTTTATTTTGGAATATTTTGAGATTAATATAAAATTTGCAAAGATAGTACAAAACAGTATGCCCTTCATCCATTTTCCCATAATTTTACTACCTTACTTAATTAACCATAGCACATCTATCAAAGCCAAAAGATTAACACCAGTACATTACTATTAACTAAACACCAGAACATTATTTGGATTTTGCCAGTTTTTCCACTAACGTCCTTTTACTATTCCAAGATCCAATCCAGTATCCTGGGTTGTTTGTTGTTAGCAAGTTAACTTTCGTTAGCTCATTTATCTTCCCAATAGCCCCATGAAAAATATATTATTATTCCCATTTTACTGAAGAAAAAATGAGGCTCACAGAGGTACATTCAGAGAGGTGCCATGCAGTAAGCAAATAGCAGAACCAATACTCAAACCCAGGACACCATGAAGTAGAAACAATGGAAGGGAGTAGAGGAGAGGAGAAATGAAAATGCCTTAGATGGCTTTCTCATATAGAAAGAAAAGCTGGGTACCAAGATGAGAGGATAAATGGGGTAAGTAGGTAAAATGGCAGGTGAGTAGCCTCTGATTACTGCGACTCTGAGTATTCCACAAGGTTCCCTCTGTGTTGTTGGTTAAACATTCTAACTTCATGAATCAGATATTCATTCAGTACTAACTCTAATACACTAGTCACAGTTAGCCAAAAAAAAGATCAAGAATTGGAAATTCTTTTTCTCAATTCTAGACATGCCGCCAACTCACTGTGTGTTCCAAGATCTTTAGGTGTGATGTAGCACACAGTCTTTTCAGCCCCCACACTCGGATAAGGAGAAGGAGACTGCCAATAATGAAAGCTTTTTAAACTAAGAGCAGTTCATAACATAAAATCCACAGTAAAGCAGTCAATATGAAACACAAGCAATGAGATTCCAATGCAACTGATCACTCAGTTCTTCAAGAGCAACCAACACTAGAACAAACCAAAAGAATGAGATGGAAAAGAGAAGAAAAACAAGGATGGAAAACACCGTCCCATGTTACCTGATAGGAAAGTTCAGTCCTTCTCTGGCCAGTATACAGATTTATGCAATTTCCATTTGTATTCCACCACGCTTCTAAGAATTCAAAGTCTGAAATTTGTTTTGAAAATGTATAACTGTCAAATAATATCCTGGTGAAAAAATAACAAGGCTAAACTAGCCCTTCCAGACATTAGAAAAACATACAACACGTCAATAATCAAAATCACATGATCCTAGTTCAAAACTGGAAATAAAATAAATGAAATAAAGAGTACAGAAATGAATTCTCACTGAATATAAGAATGTGGTAAGTGATAAACACTAAGTAAAACCACAGTGAGAAAAGAAAACTAATTAATGTTTATAGAAATATAGGACTCCTAAATAGAGAAAAATTAACACAACACTCATTATATTTATATATGTATAGAAATAGATATCCCTCTATAAATTCTAGGATAGTTATTTTTTAACATATCATAAAAGATAAAACAAAATACAGTATTTATTCAGTTTATAGACAAGAGAAAATCTTTTCACTATTGAACCAAAAGGTAAAGTTACAAACATTAAAAAATGCTCAGGCACAATTACTTTAAAAAAATTTTAACTCCTCTTCTACAAGAGCCACAAAAATCAGATAAAAGGCAAAACAATGATATAGGGGAAACTCAGAATCATAAATATAACATATAAAACTTGTACCTAATATTTCACACCCATTAGGATGGCTATTATCCAAAAAATGGGGGGGGAAACCCAACAAGTTTTGGCAAGAATGTGGAAAACCTGGAACCCTCATTCACTGCTGGTGGGAATGTAAAATGGTGAAGCTGCTCTGGAAAACAGTTTGAGGGCTCCTTAAAAAGTTAACGTAGAATTACCATATGACTCATTATTTCTACCCTTAGGTGTACAGCCAAAAGAACTGAAAGCATGGACTCAACCAGATACTTGTACATCCATGTCATAGCAGCATTGTTGACAATAGCCAGGAGTTAGACACAATCCAAATGTCTATTAACAGGTGAATGGATAAATAAAATATACACATACAATGGAATATTAGCCTTAAAAAGAAATGAAATTCTGAAATTCATGCTACAATATGAATAAATATTGAAAACACTATGCTAAGTGAAATAAGTCAAACACAAAAGGACAAAGTATTCCACTTATAATATGAAGCACCTAGAATAAGCAAATTCATAGAGACATAAAGTGGAATAGAGGTTACCAGGGGCTGGGGTGTGGGAGGAGAGGAGAATGCTATGGTTTAAAGAGTACAGAGTTTCAGTTTGGGATGGTGAAAAGGTTCTGGAAATGAATAGTGATGTTGCACAACACTGTGAATGTACTTAATGCCACTGAATTACACACTTAAAAATGGGTTAAATGGTAAATTTTATGGTACGTATATTTAATCACATTTTTTAAAGTGTGTCCCCAGAACATACAAATCTCTAAAATAAACTTTCATATCTCCAAAGGTCACATAATCAAACACTATGAGGGGAAAAAAAATCACACAAGAGAAACAATTAATCTACTGATAACTGAAGAAATGCAAGGAGGTTAAACAACAAGGTGGCACTTAATACCCATTAGCAAAATGGTAAGCCAGTATTTACAAGGTTTCAGAAATAAACCTTATATACTACTTGAGGAAAGTTTACACTGCCTTGGGATGTATGATTGCTTCAAATCTTCTGGAAGGCAATTAGATAATATACATTGGATCTCATTTCAAAAATTTATATTCTTTGACTCAAGAACTTCATTCAAGAAGAAGCAAAGCTGTGGGCAAAATGTTTACATCAGAATTTTGTTTTACAATGGGGAAATAAATAAGAATTGAGGAATGGTTGAATTAATTATGGAGTATTAACTGTGGAATAGTATGAGGCCACTAAAAATAGTTAATCAAGAAGATCCCAGATACATAAATGCCTGTGTAAAAAAATAACAAAGTGAATAAATGAAAATCGACCCCACGCTGCATAATTATAACTGTATGAAATTATTCATAAAGATAAAAGCTCCCGGTGATTGAGAGTTTACCATGCCCCAGGCACCACACCAGGCACTCTACATGTTTTATGTAATTTATTCCTATAACAACCTTAGGAGATCTATATGTCTTGTCCTAATTTTATTAATGAGAAAACTAAAGCCCAGCAAGTCCCTGGGCCTTATACACATACCATACACAAGGGATCAGCATCCTACCGCAGCCAGTGTGACTCTGACCTACGTGCGTGGAAATCACATTTAAGAGAGGACTGAGAGATGTAATTGTTTCAGATAAAGTTTTCAGTAAAAAATGAGAAAGTAAATCATTCCACACAAGTCTCATGAAGTGCTATACCATTAGTCTATTTCTCGATTCCGCCACTTCTAAAACTTAGAAATTTCGTATTTATACAGACAGGCTGCCATTCACTTTCATTTCATAAAAATGGAAACCTTACAGTTGTGGCAACACAGAAAACCACCTGGAACTCGGCTTCGTTTCTGCCCCAAATGTCTTTTTCATGCACAACTGCAAAGCACAGCCAAAAGGCTTGCTAAATAAATCCAGTATGTCTGTAGACACATTTCCTGGAGGCAAGGCTCACTACCACCATGTTGGAACTGGTCCTCACAGTTCTAACAGCAGTGTACTGAAGGATGGAGATGTCCTCACTCATATCCTCAGATCCCCTTCTGCTCTTGCACTGCCAAAGAGAGGGGCTTCTGTCTGCTCCCCCAAGGAAAGGTGAGATTTTTTTCTGTACCCCTTGGATAGACATTAAAGAGCCCACAAAGTCCAGGCTGGCTGAGAGGCAAAGGTGAGCTGTCATCACGGCAAAAAGGGGAAAGGAGAGAGATGAGACAGAGGCCAAGGCCTAGTATTTAAAGAGGCAGAAATCCCTAAAATGCAATGACTGTCCTTCACAGATGGGTTCTGGGAACAGACTGGGCATTCAGAAACACCGCCATAAAACATTTCCAAGGCACTTTGGGGTTACGGATATTTGGCTTTCTGAAGACATGGCTGATACCTGCCTTGTCGCTGAAACATAATGTTCCTGGAGATAAGGACAATATACAGAGATACCTGAAAATAAATGTAGGGGAAATACAGGTCTGTTTAAATGTCAATAAGAGTGACTCAAAGACCATCAGCATGTAATGTCAATTTACCAATAGTTTTCATAAGAAAGCAGAGGCAGCTGTATCACAATAAACAGTATCACAATAACATAGGCCCCTGGGGAACAAAGTGGCCAAGGTCTCCAGGAAATAACTGGTTCTGAAGAGCCAGTTTCCCTTCTCTGTTTGCAAATGCTGGTCCTCCTCCACGAGAGACTTATCTTTTCTAATGGAAGCGTGTTTTCTGAAGCTCACAGAGCTGCATGTGGTTTTCCACAACACAGTCCACAGCCACCATCTTGCTATCCCCTTCGCACAGACAGGAACATCCACACTCTGACTAGATGGTTCCAGAACTGGGATACTGTGGTTGGCACGGGAGTACCAGGCAGGCTGAGACAGAACCCCCAGCTCATCCTAGTCCTCAAGGCTCAGAGCAAGCTAGTTAACTCAGTTCCTTCAAGCAGGTCCCAAGATGCACAGTGAGCCCTGCAAGACACAGGCCACTCCACCCAGCAGTCCATCGCAGGTAATGGTGTAATCAAGCACCGTAAGCTATCAGAGCAGCTCTACGGCCCTCATATGGTGCTCTCAAAGGAACTGAAAGTCATTCGAAAGTAACCCAAATCAATTTCTCCTACTTGAGTTTGTCACATAGAGGGCATTAACGATGTCATGACAATGCTTATGTGAAGAAGCGATGCTGCTCTGATCACCTGCCCTTCATGCCACACCTCTGCTATCACAAGCCTCTACAAAATTAATTAAGGTGTCATTTACCAATTTAAATGCCTGCACTTCCCCCACCTACATTTTATCAAAGCAATGCCCATGTCTCCTCCCAGCTGCCCCAAATTAAGACAAATTGCCAAACACCAGCAGTCACTAAAGATTTGACATTTTACAAGATGCTTAGAAAAATGAACAGTTTTCTTTTTAATTCAATACTGACCTGATGAGACAGAAGAAAAGCATGACAACGAATGAATTGTTTTGAAATAGGTACTTCCCTTCCCACTTACGGGGAGCAGAGTCAAGTGCAGAGCTGTTCTATGTGAATGTGGAAGGGCTGTCCACTCAGATGGCACAAACACTCTAACTGGAACAGCCACAGAATGCCCCCCATTTGGCTTTGCCCCCGGTCAATCCCAACCATGAACAGTGCTGTCATCTTCTCTAACCCAGCTCCCAGCAACAATACTCAGTTTTCTTTCTCCCTAAGTCTGATCGTGTCCTTAAATTAAGGAAAGAAAAAAATATAAGTATGATTCGCCACCCACCCTCAATGAAATCCAATACTAGTAAGAAACGAACAGAAAAAACAATACTTTATTTCTGTGCAAAGGAATATTTTACAAGAGTCATATGGGGAATAACCGTAGCTATTCAGAATATGCCAAAGATAAAGCAAGATGGGTCAATGGAAAGACTGATGGATTCAAATTCATCCTAGCATTGGAGTCCTCTCTCGCCCACACTACATTCTGACATAGGCAAAGTCCCGACTCCACATGAGAACAGGTGGAGGCCACTGCTTCAGTCCAGGCTGGCAATCTGGGCTGTCACTCACCTGTGCCATTGGCCAAGCCACTGTGGCTTGCGTTCTTGACGGGCTGGCGATGCCGGTTGCTAGCACCAGGGCTTTGTTCGCCGGTTGCTGTGGTTGTTCTGGCTGAACCGCTTGAATGTCTGTGCGTCCTAGGGTTTCAAAGTATAAGGCAGAAAGATATAAGTCACTGTAAAAATAAAAATAAAAATAAAAATAAAGGTATACCTCGCCTAAGTCACCGTATTCCCTCTCTATTTATTATAATAAGTAAGACCTTTAATAGCCCATGTAGTCTTGACTCAATAGATGCTGGCTCCAAACAGAGAGACCCAGGTAAGCTTCCTTCTTGGTAAGGGCCCAGAAGGCAATTTTGGGTAAACTTTTCCACTTGAAGTAAACAAATCCAGAGTGAATTACCCCCACATCCAAAATGACGGGCAAAATATCTTGTGACCATCACATTATTTTTATTGGGCTCGAATGTAAGAAATAAACAAGAATCACTGGACAGGGTACAGATGACATATTTCTCCAAGTAGGCAAAGCCCAAAACTTATCCAAATTCATTTTCTCTATAGCTAGAAAGATGCTTCCCTTGGGAACAAGAAGTCAAGGAGCATTAGGCAACTTTAGCCAATGCATATGTTGACATGTTTTATCTAGAAAAGATGACTCCATGGTCCACCCAAGTAAATGAGGAACAATGCAGAAAGGGATCTACATCAGAAGAAAATCAGCAGACTCTAGTAGCAGAGAACCTACCTGGCATCTTGAGAACACAAGGCAACAGGTAGCATGTGTTCTCACGTTCCTGCTGTAACTTGACTTCGTCACTCAGTGAAAATGTCTAAGTCTCCTTGCCCTTCGGTTCAGCAGTTTTGTCAAAGGAAATTATTCTACTGCTTAGTCATTATATACTACTTTTCAACAGAAAGATGATTTAAATATTATCCAGTGAAGAAAAGACCACTCCTCTCCAGGCAGAGAAACAGAAGTCCAGAGAATAATCTATATACCACATGACCAATAATAAAAGTAATAAATACGACAGTGGGAGTATACTGTGCATAGAGCTGCAACATTATGTTCCTGGTACCTGTGGTTACCCTGTTCCCTTTACATACATTGTCTCACTTAACATGGCAACCATAGAAGTAGCTTACTATTACAATGCCCATTTTACAGATAAGGAAACAGACACAGAGAAGTGCAGTAGAAACTGAGCAATGGAGCAAAGACTCAAATTCAGGTCTTTGAAAAGCCCAGGTTCTTTGTTTGGAGACTGGAGTGGGAAGACTGGATTTAAGCTAAATCCCTCCCAGGAGATTATTTCACTAGTCACCTGGCCAATGGCAAGATGAAGAGCTCCATCAGAAATTCCCTAGCTGGGCTGCGCTGTACCCACCAGAACACCTCTGCTGGTCAGACTCTAGCCCAGTGTGTTCAGACAAGCCTGTAGCACAACAAACTAGAAGGTTCCTAGGAGAATAAGAAGTGCCCCCACTGACTACCTTTTCTAGTACAAGAAATGGATTTTTTCCAACAAAGTGGGCATAAGCCAAAGTTTTAACAGTAATTACCTTTGGATGTGGGGAATATGAGTGCCTTTAGCTTTCCCTTTTCTGCTTTTCTAGATTTTTCTAGTTTTCTTCATTGAGCTTGAATACATTTGAGCAAGGAAAAAACACAATTTTTTTAAAAGAAAAATAAATGGCTTTTCTTGGGCCAACACTACAAAAATAAAAGAGAAAGAAGGAGAAGGAGAAGGAGAAGGAGAAGGACAAGAAGAGGAACAAACGAAGAAGAAACCTAGCAAACTCTGGATTCCTTCATACCTAACGACTGCGTGGCAGTTAAAAACGGAGAGAGAAGGCACAACTGAGCTATGGAAATAAAGATTTAATTTGAACTCTTTTTCCATTTTATTTTTCCCTGAGCTAATTTCATAAATCAAAAGCTGTCAACCACACCTCAGTCAAGAAAAATATTTCAAAGTCCCCACTTCATGGGAAGAAATGCTAGCATTGAGCACTTTACCACAACTCCTCATCAAAAGCAGAACGAGTACAGACGAGTTCCAAAGAGAAAGACGGGCTTTAGCCACTGGAGATTGTGTGTATACGTGTTGAGGGCAGAGAGCTTGGGAGAGATAAAATTGGTTAACAGAAGGTTTATGTCAGCCAAGAATCCCCTTAAAAGGAAAAAAAGCCTCTCTGATTTGGTCCTCACAGCCCACAGCGCAGGCCTATATCCCTTAAGGAGCAGCAGGCCGCGTGGGCAGCACGGAAAATGCAACAGCAGTCCTGTCACACGCACGGGCTCTGACAAGCCCGAGATTATGTCCAGCTCCCTGTCCCTCGGCAGAGCAGCTGGGCATGGCAACAGGGTGGGTCCCATCATTCTCCTGGCTCCTCCCTCCCTCCCCCAAAAGGGCCTGCGGTCAGAGTTGAGAGAGAATACTTTCAGAAATGTTTAACCACTAATGATAGCAGCTTACTCTGAATGACAGGCTGGAGTGGAGCCGGGATTAGCCTGTAAACCAGGGGCAGCTGGGACCACTTTGCGTGAACTGCCACCTCCCTGCCCGTGGCCCACTGCCACCCCCGTTCCCATCACCACCACACACATACCCTCCCCCCGGATTCTTCCTTTGCCCTAAATCTGGAGCTTCCACTTTTTCCTCCTGAATTACCTTTAAAATAAGATTCTCAGAAGGAAGAGGCCTCAATATTTCAGGAAAATCTCTTCAGCACTTTTTCTTGGAGGACACACTCGACCCTTAAAAGAGGGGATTGTGTCGTGATTAAAGCTGGCCCAAATGCTGAAACCACACACCATAACTCAAAATAGTATCAGGACAAAAGCGAGGCTCCACCACAGACAGCCTGGCTTCAGCTGTGCCAATGACTTCAACCTTGGCCTGATCCCTCCACCATTTGGGGGCGGAGCAGGATGGAGTGGGGTAGGTTATGTACCACAGCAGTCAGGAGAAGGTGGAACAGCAAAACTCCACAAACGGTTTCAGCTCACCTAGTTACAGAGATTCAGTTCTCCTTACAGCATACCCTTCTCAGAAGGCTAATGTGTCCTTATCCAAGTTTCTCCCTCAGAAACTGAGGCCTCCCTGAGAAACGCTAATCAAGGCCAGGGCCCCAGGATTCTCTTCCATGCTCCTGAAAGCAGTATGATGCAGGTAAGGCCCCAGGACAGGACTCTGGGCTGTCCCTTGACATGCAAGTCATGACATTGGCAGTGTTGGCCTCAGTCCTCAGGTGACCCTGACAGCCAGAGTCTTGGATGCCTTGGGACATTTTGCATCACCTTTCATTAAGGCCATTGAATTTCATTCTATCATTTTCTGAGCACTAGGCCCTGTTCTAGAGCTTGTAACAAAACAGAAACAATCTCTGACCTCAAGGAGCTTACCTCTTAGAGGAAATATAGTGATTTCTAATTTTTTTCACAAATTTGCATCACACCCTGCAATGTTGGTGTGTGGGAGCCACTTGGCTGGTAAGCCTGGATGATAACCTGGCATTGTCACCCCAATGCAGCTCTTTTTTGACCATCATCACATATGCAGTCGTTTATGTGGAGTAATTAAACAAAACAAACTTTGTTTAGTTAAAAAAAGGAAGCCAGCCTTAGCATTGGTAAATTTTTGGCTAAGTTAACAAGTAAAATTCAAAATTTGGTGGTGGTCCACATTTTGAGATCAATAAGTCTATCATATTCTTTATGTAGAAACTGATTTTTAAAAGCAGTTGGTGGCTTCATCAAAATTCAAAACTCCTGCTCTTTCAAAGACACTATCAAGTCAAACCATAGACTGGGAAAAAATTTTTGTAAAATGCATATCTGATAAAGAACTTACACCCAGAATATATTTTAAACACCCTCAAAACTCAGTAATAAGTAAACAAGAAACCAATATAAAAAAAATAATCAAGAGATTTTAACAGACACTTCAGCAGAGAAGGCCCACAAATGACAAAAAGCACATGAAAGATGCTCAACATCATTAGTCATTAGGGAAATGCAAATTAAAACCACAATGATACACACCTATTAGAATGGACAAATGGGGGAAACTGACAGTAACGAGATGACAGCTGACAAGATGCAAAGCAACTGGAACTTTCTAACATTGCTGAAGAGGAGGTAACATGGTACAGTCACTTTGGAAAACAGTTTGGCAGTTTTTTTATAAAGTTAAATATACACTTAGCATACAAACCAGCAATCCCTCTTCTAGGTATTTATTTACCCAAGAGAAATTAAAACATACATTTACACAAAAGCTGTAGGCAAGTGTGTACAGTGATTTTATTCATAATTTCCAAAATGTGAACAACCCAAAGTTCTTCAACCAGTGAATGAACCAAACAGATTGTGGTACATCCATACAGTGGAATACTACTTAGCAAAAGGAACAAAATACTGACATGCAAAAACAGATCAGCGTTTGCCAGTGGGTGGAGGAAGAAGAGGTTGACTATAAAGGAGCACAAGGGAACTTTTTGGGGAGATAAGACTTTCCATATTTTGATTATGGTGGTGGTTACCAGACTATATGGTTTTGTCAAAACCCACAGAATTGTACACTGAAAGGGGTGAATTTTACTATTTGTAAATTATACCTCAATAAGCCTAACTTTTAATAATTTAAAAAAGTAATTTGTGTTTCAGCCACGGCAAAAACAGCTCATCCCGTAAGAAAAAAAATCAAAGCAACCAAAAGTTTTAAAAGGCAAATAACATAGTGTGAGGATGTGCTCAAAAAAAAACAAATACAAAAACAAAAAAACACCTTGATGAAAATGTTACTTAGGCAATATTCAAGACTCTAAAAACACTTTGTACTAACAAAAATTCTTCAAAGACTGAGGACACATCTCTCTCAAATGTCAAGAATTCGTGGCTGACCAGATACTGGGTGTCAAGCACATTTTTCTAACTTGGTAAAAGAGGCCCAGGATATGAAAAAGAGTTCCTTTGACCTCAGATTAAGGCCCATTAGCCTTCGAGCTCAACAAGAGACAAATTTTAGGGTATAACAAGTAATCGTAGGTTCTCATCCATTTAAAAAAGAAAAAAACAGACATAGAAGTTAAAATGAATTTAAAACTCTTCTCACATTCCAATGTAGGGATATTTGCCTGGATAACAAGTCCCAAGAGAGCAGCTCCCACAGCTCCCGCAGCTCCCGCCCATCCTCAGAGGCCTCTTAACTGGGCATTGTCTTTTAATAGCAGCATGGAAACAAAACTGAGTGAGGCTGGGCCAGTTTCCAGCAAGACAGAACTAGCAAAAACAGGCACTTAAAATAGAAGCATGGTGAAAAAAAAATGGGAAGTGGTGATGGGAAAAGGAATGGTTTACACCATTCACAAAGACATCAATAAGCAAACCTACTCCCACCTACACCCTCCTCAATTCTTCCTCCTCATTCGAATGTGGATTATAAAAAAAAATAAAAAAACAAAAAAATAAAAAGGGAGGGAAATAAAAAGAAGAGGTGAAAAGGAAAAGGCACAATTAGAGTTAAAATGGGACCGGTCTAGTCATACCAAGAGTAATTTACGGCTCTATTCCACGCCCTACCTCTAGCTGCCAGCCTCAGAAATGACAGGAAAGGTAAAAATAAAACTGCTGCCAAGTCTATTCTACATGACAGAAAGACAAATGAGTTACTTCTGCCCAACCTGGTGTACAGAACAATCCTCTCAGTGGTGGCAGCTTTATGAGACTAAGAAATTCGTCTTAAGAGAGAACATATAAGAAATTTGACTCATTTTATCTAATTCCAGGTTGTTGGGCTTAATTGAAAAGAATGTTCAATTACCCTCCCAAACTTGAAAGAGAGCTGAAGTTCAGGGGAAGTGTTCACTGTCTCATTCTGCCCCATGCCCCTGGATGCAGCAGTTGATGACTAGAGGTTCCTTGAACATAGATGGCAGCCCGATTTATTTATCCTATAGCTTGAGATGGTACAGAGGTATACAATGCTCTCAAACTTAGTTGACGACCAGAGCCATCAACCTCCTCTGACTTCTAATTGGATTCTGCATGGAACTCCAGATTATACAGGTGGGCCCCAAACTTCTTCCTACTAACATCAGACCTTGCTTGAAGCTGGGCCAGCTCAGCATCCCTGTGCTACAGCCCCAGACCAGACGGACTACATGGGACCCTGAAGTACTGGGGATGACAGATATTACGGCAGGTACTGAGCATGACAATATATTGGGGAATTATTTCTAAGTGTTCTGACATGACAAATCACAAAGAAATTCAGCAAGAGCAAGGTAAACTCAAAAAAGGGTATGTTCAATGGGCATTCCTCAAAACACCCCTCTAAATTCTTCCTGAGGAAAATCAGAGCCTTTGCTCATCTACTCACCTGACATACCCTTCTCTGGACTCTTCCCCCAGCTGGCTCCTAATCCACAACTTGGTCTAAATGTCCCTCATCTCCCAGGCTACGGTGAATTCCCTTTGCATCCTCTCATATAGCATTCTAATTTTCCCCTTTATGGCACTTCTATTTGTAATTATATATTTGTTTGTGTAATTATTTGTTTAATGTCTATCTCCAATAAGGTCCCTACAGGCAAGGACAGTGTCTATTTTGTATACCTCTATATAACCAGCACCCAGCATGTGCCTAGCCCCCAGCAGGCATATAAAAATATTTGCTGAATGAATAAAAGCGAGCTATCAAGATCAAAAGGACTCTTGGGCCTGTAATTTCTAGTTCTTCCTATTTTCTGCAGTCCAGTCACTCACCACCTACTCATCTCCCACCCACCCCTTTAAAGAATGGAATCCATGCCATAGGTTGGAGTCAATGACCTACCAGATATTGACAAGTGCCAGAACTTCCAGAAGGGCTAGCCTTAAGTATCATATGAAAACATTCTCTAGTATCGGGGTCTAGAAATAAAACTAAATAAAATTTTCATTAGACTCATTCTGTGCCTATATGCTCAATACTAAAATTGCAAGACAATCTCCAAATCTAACCAAATGTTACTTGGCATGGGTTTTTCGTTGTTGTTGATGTTGTTGTTCTAGCTGTAATTTTAAAGAAACTTCCAAAAGTAAAGACTAGGCAAGTGATTAAACATGGGAATTAAGAGAGATACCTTCTGTGGTAGGCAGAATTTCTAAGATGACCCTCCCCGCAAAGATACCCCACCCCAGTGCCTAAAACCAGTGAATATGACAAGACATCACACACTTGATTATGTTATGTTGTATGGCACAAACAACTTTCAAAAAGGGAGATTACCCAGGCAAGTATAATCTAAGGACCTAATCTCTTAAAAGCAGACCACTTTCTCCAGCAAGAGTCAGAAGTTGAGGGCAGAATTAAAAATTAGAGAAATCTGAAGCAAGAGGGAAATCTGACACATCCTTGCTAGCTTGAAGATGAAAAAAATGTGGGTGGCCCTAAGGAGTTGAGAGAGGCCCTGATTGACAGCCAGCAAGGATCTGGGATCTCAGTCCCATAACCACAAGTAACTGAACAGCCCATAACGTG
Organism: Eonycteris spelaea; assembly: GCA_003508835.1. NCBI lineage: Eukaryota > Metazoa > Chordata > Mammalia > Chiroptera > Pteropodidae > Eonycteris > Eonycteris spelaea. The sequence goes on along the minus strand of PUFA01000149.1, from coordinate 857,685 downwards.
AATAAGCTGTGAAGCAAATTCTTCCTTAGAGTTTCCAGATAAGCATGCAGCTCTGCCATTACCTTGATTTTGGCCTTGTAAGACCCCGAGTAGACAATCCAGCTGGCCATACTGTGCTGGACATCTGACCTACAGAACTATAAGCTAATAAATGCTATTGTTTTAAGCCCCAAGTTCATGATGATTTGTTAGACATTAATAGAAAACTAATACATATAAATGTCCATTTCCACAGAAGATACTAACTCTCAAATATATGGTTAGATAATAGTCTCTGCCTTAATTCCTGCTGATCTCTCTACCTCACTCTAGTTTAGAGGGCCTAATGCAGTGATGGCATCGCCCTGTGAAATCGGTGTTCATCTCACAGGGACAGCATTTGCACGATCAGAATGTCCTTTATGAGACACATATTTCTAAAATTCAACAACCATTTGGGAATTGGAACAACTATACAAGAGTGAGATATTACTATTCTTGGAGGGTAAGTAACATTCTTTTCTGGTAGAGTTCGGATACACAGACTTTACACATTCTTTTTCCAAACAAGACGTATTTAGATGGCAACTTATCTCTAATTCCACTGTTTACCTTAAAAGTTACACAGATTTGAAAAGAATAGTCTATGAAAAAAGTCCAGTATGGAAATAACCATGAAGAAAAAGCAGATGAAAAAGAAGAGACTGAGCAGGCAGTGGGAACCCACCATGATCTTGGCGGTTAAGCTAAGCCTTGGAAAGCACAAGGCAGTCCTGATAAAGTCTCCCCACACTCCGTGCCACTGAAACCATCACTTCTCATGAGTAGGGGCGCCAAGGAATGTAAACCAGTAGCAAGACCCACCCTGAAGTTCTGGCAAACAAGGAGCAGAAACATAAGACTCTTTCAACTCAACAAATATTTACTGAGCTGCTGCTATGTGCAGCAAGGAACTACTCTAGGATCTGCTAGGGACACAAAGATGAATAGGGCACAGGTGCCCTGGACATGGTGTTTGAGAACTCAGTACCACTACTCTTGTACCCCCTTGCCCCCCCCAAAAAGTAAATGAAAGCAAAAGAAGTAACTCCTCAGGAGTCCCCAATGCAACATTCTTTTCTAAGTGTAAAATAAAATTGTATGATTTGATTTAAAATAAAGCTTTTACACCTTCTTTTAAGGCGAAAATTTCAAGGTAAAATTAAAACAAAACAAAAAGAACATAACCCAACCAGGTTCTGATCTCCCCTTCTCCTTTACAAAATAACAATTATTTGTACCATATCTACTCTAGGTTATCACTAATCTCATTTTTTAAATTTTTATCATTTTGTCATTAAAATGTTGTACCTTCAAAGTCACACTGTAGGCACACAATGTAGACTCACCCCATAGACATGCTATAAAACTTAGAGTAAAACCAAACAGAAAATCTTCAGACAGGGAGCCAGTGGATAATTCTCATTCTCTTTACACAATTAGATGCAAAATTTCACACTCCATTATCAAATAATCAACAAGTCAAAGAAACCTTCATTTATCAAGACAGAGAAAAGGCAGGCCAAACACAGACTTAAATAGAAAGTTAATCTAGAGATGCAAAACGAAGGCAGGAATTAGAAGGCAAGAGGATGAACCCAACTCCAAAGATATCAAAAATCACAAGAAATGGACTAACCATGACAGTTTAAAGACAGAAATTATCATGCTGGTTTTTTAAAAAATCCAGTTAAATGCTGTTGCGAGCCACACCATCTAAAATACAAGGACCAAAAGGGTTGAAACTAAATAGATGGGGGGGGGGGGGATTATGCCAAGCAAATACAAAACAAAAGAAAGTTGGGGTAGCTATGATAATATCAAAACAAATCAATTTTTAAAAAATGATTTCTAAAATTCAGGTATAATTTATATATAGTAAAATCACCCTTTTTAAGGGTGACGTTTAATGAGTTTTAAATAATGTATTACAATTGTGTTACTACCGCTACAACCAAGACATAGAATAATCCCATCACCTCCAAACATCACCTGGGACCCTTTTGTGGTCAGTCATTCCCCTCGATCCCAGCAACTGCTGATTGGATTCCTGTTCCTATCTATAATTTTGCCTTTTCCAGAATGCTATATAAATGGAATCATACAGAATGTAGCCTTATGTGTCTGACTTCTTGCACCGAGCATGGTGCTTCTGTGTGCCATCCATGTTGTTGTAAGTTGTTCCTTTTTATTGTTCAGTGCAAATAAATTTTGAGAGAAAACACTAAGAAAAAGAAATAAAGATAAAACTTCAATTTGCCCATAAGACATATTTACATACTTCAAATTTGTATTGTAGACCAATAAAATAATCTTGAAATACATAAAGTAGAAATTCATATATATTACCTGGCCCTACCTATTACTGCCCTTGTCTCCTACTTTCCCATCACTCCTTCCACTCCAGCTAGACTGGGCTTGCTGTTCAACTCCAAAGGCATGCTCCAACCTTAGTTCCCTTGCGACAGCCATTCCTGCACCCATTCTTCCCGCAGGTATACTCATTGCTAAAGTCCTCACCTTCTTCAAATCTTTGCTTAAAGGTCACCTTCCTAAAGACACCTCTCTTGACTGCCCTATTTAATACTCTTGCTGATATGCAATACATTCATATATAATTTTGTATGGATCAAATTTATATTATATATAATAAAAATCAATAAAATCAGAAAAAAAGAGAAACCCACTGAGATTCTGCATCATTATAGAAGCCAAGGTATAGAACATTTCCAGAAGGACTAGTGCACAAGGTTAAACCTGCACATACATCGGGGTGGGCCTTTGGGGCTATAATTTTGGCAGAATGATAGAGGTGGATGCCAGCATGAAGCGAACTGATACATAAACAGAAATAAAGACGGGAGGCCCAAAGAAAATTGAGACCAGTATATTCACTATATTTTCAGTAAATTAAAGGTACATAATAAATTAGGAAACCCTGTGACATGTGAGTGTAAAGCAATATAAGGTCTGTATTTCAGTTCTGTGACAATTTTTATCTACTATGAAAACCACATATAGAATTGTTTCAGTGTTTGAAAGGGGTCATTCTATTGAGGCTATTGAAATCAGGCTGTCTTTATGCCATCAAAGAGACAGTCATGAGAACAAACCCCAAATCTCCACCTCCACAAACCTTGGCAATTTCAAAAAGGGCCACTGATTGCCAACAGAATCCTAAAGGAAAAGTCTAACCTCATCTCACCAAATCACAGCCACAAACACCATGGCTTAAGCAACCCTTTTGCCCACCATCCCCATCTGTCCAAAGCATTTGCAATCAGTTCTGTTCTGGTCTTCCATCATCACATACCCAAGCTGCACAAGCTCCCATGACTAACAAGTCATTTCTCCAAGACCCATACTCTTTTTATTTGCTCTCTCTAAATTATTTCCCTTTCAATCATATTTTCTAGGACTGATTTCTAGAATACAGGGCCTGATTAAAGTAGAAATATCACTCCTGTGTTCTCAATTGTGGTGACCCTTATACTGGCCCCACTGTTCAATGTCATTTTGTTTTGCTCTGTATCTCTTAAGTTTGCTACTCATTCTTCCTCCTGTGGATACACTTTCAGAGGAAGGACTCTGCCCCAGAGCCACATAGTATCACTTGTTCCACTGAGCCTGCTAATCCTAACCAATCCTAACCATTATGGAGGATGTCATTTTAAAGTGACAGCTTTTTCCTCTCTTGCATTTCTATATCCATGAATAATATCACAACCCAAGTATCTGGGAGTTCCCTCTATTCTCTCTATCCTTCACCCTATCTCCTCAGTCAGTCACCTAATCCTGTTCAATGATTATATCTTCTAGGTATTGCTGTCTCTCTCAATTCTGCCACTGCCCAAGGCTAGTCATCAACTCCTGTCTCACCAGTTCCTACAACAGTCCTCTTATTGGTCCCTGATTCTAGTCTCAACCTTCGTTGTGTCAGACATTCCCACCTTCTTTTATTCCACATGCCTCCCTTTGCCTGCCCAATCACACCACGTCTCGGACTCCCTTGCAGCTAAGTTCTGGAAGCGATTTAGTTTGCACCAATGAGAAGCTCTTGCAGGAGATCTAGAAAGTAGAAGGAAGGCAGAGACTGTTCTTCTTGTGGTAGTGATGACTGGCAGGGGCTCTGGCAGACCCCATGCCTCACTGCCTGGATACCAGCTTCCTGCATGTAAGGTGGTTGTAAGGGCATAGCAGTTTTTCTCACATCTAGATTGCAGCTGCATGGCTGTATCTTTAAAACCAAGGATGGAGAGGGGCCCAACTCATTACTGCAGCCCATCCAATGACTTTTGTAAAGTACCTAATTCTCCATATTAAATCCCTTTCTGTTCAAAATACCTGGAGTGGTTTCTGTTTCCTGCAATGAACATGAACTAATACAACTTCAAATTCATCCATAAGATACTTTCTTGAATAATTTACAACAGAAATAGCACATCATGTCCTTGCTCAAAATTCAGTGCTTACAAATATCCAAAGAATAAAATCTAAATTGCTCAGTAAAGTATAAAAGACCCTTCTTACTATCTCCTACAGCAGGTCAGCAAACTTTCTATAAAGGGCTAGACAGAAAATTTTTAAGCTTTGCAGACCATATAGTCTCTCTCTTAACTACTACTTGACTCTGCTGTTGTAACATAAAAGTAGCCATAAACAATATGTAAATGAATAAGTATAGCTGTATTCAAAAAATGTTTTATTTACCAAAACAGACAGTCAAGAGAATAAGACAAGCCACAGACTAGGAGAAAATAATAGCAAAAGACTATATCTGATTTTTTTTTTTAAAGGAAATATCCAATACAAAATGGTCAAAAAACTTGAACAGACACCTCACCAAATAAGATATATGGATGGCAAATAAGCATGAAAAGATGCCCACATTATATGTTGTCAGAGAAATACAAATTAAAACAGCAACAAGAGACCACAACACACCTACCAGAATGGCCAAACTGTGAACACTGACACCAAATGCTGGTGAGAATGTGGAGCAACAGGAACTCTCATTTATTGCTGGTGAGGATGCAAATGGTATAGCTACTCTGAAAGACAGTTTGGCAGTTCCTTACAAAACTGAACATACTCTTACCATCTGATTACCATCAGCAAAAGCTCTCCTCAGTATTTCCCAAAGGAGTTGAAAACATGTCCATAGAAAAACCTGCAGAGATGTTTATAGCAGCTTTATTTTTCATAATTGCAAAAACTTGGAAGCAACCAGATGTTCTTCAACAGGTGAATGAATAAACTGTGGTATATCCAGACAACATTAATCACCACTAAAAAAAAAAAATGAGCTATCAAACTATGAAAAGACATGGAGGAAATTTAAATGCATATTAAGTGAAAGAAGCAAATCTGACCTATATACTTTATGATTCCAATTATATGACATTCTGGAAAAGGCAAAACTGTGGAGACTTTTTAAAAGGATTGGTGGTTGCCAGGAGTTAAGGAGGAAGAATGAATAAATAGGCAGAGGACAGGATTTTCAGGGCAGTGGAATTACTATATGACACTAGTGATAATGGTGAGAAATGTCATTATAAATTTGTCAAAACTCATAGAATGTACAACACCAAGAGTAAACCAAAATGTAAACCAAGGACTTTGGGAGATAATAATGTGTCAATGTATTTTCATCAATTGTAACAAGTATGCCACTCTCGTGCAGGATGTAGCAGGGAAACCTTGTGTATGTGGGGCAGGGGGTATGTGGGAAAATTCTGTACATCCTGCTCAACTTTGCTGTGAACCTAACACTGCTCTTAAAAGAAAAAAAGAAAAGAAAAACAGGCAGTCTAGATTTGGCCTGTGAACTATAGTTTGCTACAGCTATCACCCTGAATATCTTTTATATCAATATTACCAAATGACTAATATTTCCTTGAATAGGCCAAGTTCTTTCTTGCTTTTACCCATGCTTACCCTCTGCCTGGAGTGACTTCCCTTACTCCCACTTCACTGGTCTGCAAACTCCTACAAAGTACAGCTCAGGCATGTGGATTTAGGTGAACTGCCCACTACCTGCCTCCTGCAGGTGTCCTCACTGTCACTGTGGGGTCCACTGCACTAAACTGTAATTGTCACCTATGTATCTGTTTCCTAATAGATACCACAGTCCTTGATGTCAGGGACCATGACTTTTTATCTTTTTCTCACAACCTAGCACAGAGCCGGGCATTCATACTGCCTTTAACTGCAGATAGCTGCCTTTCTTTCTCATGGTTCATTAGAAGTTCTAACCAGCTTTCTGGCATACACCATACCTCTCTAGGCTCATAGAGAAGAAATGACCAATAAATAACTATGAAATAAATAGACCTGAATAAACAAATGTATAATAATGTATAATGAGTAATTTTACTAGTGGAAAATAAATGAGTGTGCACACAAATGTGTCATTAATCCCCATGATTACTTTTCGACGTCTGGCTTTGAGAATGCAGCTCGGCTCCTGTCTGCAGTCTCAATCCCACGCCATGTAAGCCAACTGCTTGGAGGAGAGTGAGCTTCTGGTGAGCAGGGAGTGTCTTAGTTATCACTTAATGAATAAATGAATTACATTTATTCCTTTTCTTACTCCTTCCTCCTCCCCAGCAATCGTAATGAGACCACAGCCAGATTTTAAGTAAAAGCTGTTGGATGGGAGGCCCGAATGGAAACTGTAAAGGTGCTTAATTCAGCTTCATGCTGACACGGTGACATCTCCAAATAACTACAGCTCCAAATCAAGTAGCCTTTGGCCATCCCAACTGAAGGAAGGAGTCACTGGTGGCCAACAATGACTGAGAGAATGGCCCAGTGCCCGAAGGCTCAGTTCCAGACCCTCATCCCTCTTCCCCCGTTAGCCTTGCTTCCCAATACCCCTTGGCCCTCCAAGGACTCCCAGCAGTGTTCCCAGCAGAATCATGCCCGGGTGAGTTTATTTTTCTTTCCTTTCTGGGCTAGGCTGTCTGCAGACACAGCTGATGAGCTATTTAGAGCTCACCAGAGACCTTGAGCTTTATAAGTCTCTGAGATTATACCTCTTCAGAGGTCATTAATGCCAAGGCAAAGAGGTCAATAAATTTGATGTGTTTTCATCAAAGCAGGACCAAAAAAAAAGAGAAAAGGAGGGTGGATGAAAACGCTCTCATAAGAGGTTTGAAAATTTACATGTAAGAGACTCGTCGGCAGGGGGGAGGGCTCGTTAAAACACAGATTCTGACCCACATTGACTAATACAGCTGATGATCGATGTAGGCAAATTCAGGGCCTCCAGCCCTTCACACCAAACACACACACACACACACACACACACACACACACACATTCTTATACAAAATAACTTAAATACATACAGGTAAATTAATCGTTTAAGCCCCAGTATACAACTTCTTCACCAAGATAACTTTCACAGATTTCAGATTTATGAATGAAAAGCTTTATGAACCTAAAAGCAAATTCAATGCATTCTTCCATTTTTGTCCTATTTCTCTGTATGACTTTGGAAAAATCTACAAGGATTCTAGACTGAGAAGCTAGTTATTCAAGTCTGAAGAAACCTTAAGGCTGTGCGTAGGGGAGCAGCACCGCTAGCAGACAGTTCTACGGGTTCCGTCCAAGTCGATTTCACCTTTACTCCCTGATTTCATGTAATAGCTGGTGGGGCGGGAATCACAGGTGATGAAGAATCAGCATAGCACAGAAAGACTCAGACATCCCGGCTTTCCACTCTTCAGTCTGGAATTTCACAATTATGTCTAACCTAACAGTAACTCTCAAGGGCTGCCAGTACCAGAGAGGATCCCCTCTGCTGGGTTCTTTTTCTCTCCATGGGAACCCCACCGCTAGCTTCTCCAGTTCACTAGTTAGCTACCTCAAGTAGTTAGTCCCTAAGGTACTGGACTAAACAATGGACAATGGACAGCAGTCTCTCTTCGGTCTTTCCCTCTTTGTACAGATTTTTTCTCTCTCTCTCTGTGCTTCCCCCAGCTCTTAGTTTCATTTGCCTGTTTCATATACATCTTGAATATCACAAAGACTGAATTTGCTGTGGAAAGTGCTTCTGGCAAGCCCTGGGCAATGTGTGCACAATACCAGGCACACATTAGATCTTCAAAACCTGGGTTGACTTAGGCACGGTTCCCAAAGCCAGCCCTCATTCCAGCAAAATAAAATAAGCACTGGGGGATTATTAAAGGGTGTGGTAGGCATTCCCTGTGCCAACTAGCACACACTCTCCCAGGGGGCTCCAAAATACACGGGCCCCTCTCCACTATTACACTGGAATAAGGAACTGGCTGAGGGCACAGGGCAGGACAGCACAGAATCCTGCATATGCCACGTAATAGTCCTCATGCCAATCAAACACCGAATGGTGTTAGACCAGCCCATTCAGACCATCAAGATTGTGCCATTCTGACACATTATCCGGCAGTGACCAGCTTTCATCTGGAAACATTCTCTCACCCACCTCTCAAACTAAATTCTCAGGCTCGAGGTTTCTAAGTGACATGATTATGGAGCCGACGTGAAGCATCCACTTAGAATCATTGGCAACGCTGCTATAGAGATAAATTGGGCAAAACAGAAATAAGTGGTCATTATTCAGCCTGGAGAAATCCTAAATTCTAAAATCTGTCTGCCTCAATAGCAAACAGTATCTCCACCACAATTCAGTTTTCTGAGGTGGGTAAACGTCACTTACTTTTTTATTTGTTATTGTGAAATAAACTACATAAACAAAAGAATATATTAAATATGTGTTCAGTTTAAAGAAGAACAATAAGATGAACACGCGGGGACCCACCACTCAGGCTAAGAATTGACATTCCCAATACCTAGAAGTTTCTATGTGTTTTCCCCTCATCATACCAATCTCCATTCCCCACAATGAAGACATTCAGGATTAATTACTCCCTTCCATTTTTTATAGTTTTATGACCTATGAAAATATCCATAAATAACATATACGGTCTAGTTTTATATTTTATAACTTTAAATTACATCAGACTGTATATTTTTTTTCTGTGACCTGCTTCTCTTGTTTGCCATTATGTTTCCGAGGTTCTACCATATTGATGTACCTATCTTTCACCCATTTTTACTATGGGACAGAACTGAACTGTAGGACTATACAATTTATGATTTTAACTCTTTCTTTAATCAAACACACCTACTGACTGTACTAACACAGTCTGTCTGCAAATAAATTTGTCACGTTACATGTTAGTGGCTTTCATATGACAGACCAGATGGTAAAATAACTCCAGATGTTCCACTCGATTATTCTTAAAGAGTGGGCATGATTTCATTGAGAGATGAAGCTCTGAGGCTCAGGAAGCAAAAGGTGCCTTTTTTGCTAGATGAACTTGGTTGGATAGATGAACCCCTAAGATAAAACCCTTACACGATTCTAGTTCCATGGCTCGTAAGGAGAGGAAAAGGCTGTTTTGACATTGCAATCTTCACCTTCACACGCACATCAGAGCACCTTTGATCATGGTGAATAGCACCCAAGTCCAAGAAAAACCTCCCCTTCTGACAGCGAAAGCTAAATATTTAGTCTGGGAGGCGGCGGACACAAGCCCATCATTCTCTCTGCCCCAGGAAACCAAGCATAGCAGAGGTCGATCCTCCACTCCTGAAGGTTTGAGTCATCGCCCTCTTAACTGTGATCTTTGATGTGAATGCATCAGTAATGCCACACCTCCCGGGGGTGGGGAGGGCAAAAAAAAAACCCCTGCCACTTTCACTGAGCACTCCCAGTGTGCAAAGGCCCTCAGACGGACACACCTCATCTAATTCATACAATGACCCTGTGAGGCAGGTGATATCCCCATTTCACACTTGAAAAAACTGAGGCGCCAAGACGTTTAGTGACTTGTCCAGCACCACACAGCAAGTAAATGACAGGCCAGGGTTCAATCTACATCCGATTCTGAAGCCCACACTCTTACCCAGTCGACTACCCTGCTACCGCCTGCATGTGCACACTGACCTTATTAAAGGCAGCAGCAATGCAAAACGGAGGTTCTTAAGGACACAGGAGATACTGCCTTCAGGCGATACTTTCAAAACATTTGCTGCTGAATGGCAGAAGGTTCTGTGTGAAGACAGAACAAATACTTAGAAGGCTGATACCTGTGAAAACTCAGAGCCCACATGTGAAAAATGCTGCAGTAGCTAGGCAGACAGAGGAGAACTCCCCCTTAAAATAGCTGCAAGGCACCGTGCCCACCAATAATTAATAGCGTTGAATGTCTACTTCATGTTATAGCAAAAATGCATCTGATTTTCTACTGAAGTCTGGCTGCTGTTTTAACAGTCAACAGTCCCCAACACAAAGAACAAAGAAGGGCTATTGGGATACAGTGTGAGAATTTCAAGGTCTATCAACTAGAGAAGTTCCGAGAGCAATAAATAGGGCAAAAACTTAAGTCTAAACTTGTTAAGAGCTGGACTCTGTCTTCCAGCCCCAAAATAAGTGATATCAGTTGTGTTTGACACAAACTTTCCAAGTTAGCTAAAAGGTCAAAATGGTGGTTACTAGCACCAAAGCAAAGAAGGCACCATTCTTAGAGAGTGAAATGCTGCTACTCGCCACTGAAGAGTTCTGTTTTCTCTAGTTCTGGGTACCCATCATTACTTTGTGGACACAGATTTGCCAATTATATTGTTGATCCTTACCCATGAGACTTGACGATCCCAACTTGTAAGTCATCTAGTGAGTCACAAAAACAGGCAACTGATCTTTAAAGTGTGACATAACACACCTTCGCAGAAGCTTCGAGAAAAGAGGACAGGGAAATGGCACCTCTGCTTCTATTCTATTGATGCTCTAGAGAAGATACAAACACTCAACTCTCTCTTCCTCCTGACACATGCCAGGCACTGAAACCTCCTCACAAACCTTCAAACCGAATCCAGAGAGGCTGCCCTCAGATGGTGCTGTGGGTACTGCCTGAAATTATACTCTGTTTATCAAAGCATTATTTCCCACTTCCTGGGATTTGTTTGGGAAGATTTTTAGCAGTTACTCACCTACTCTCTGCAAATAATAAAGATTACAAAGTACATTCACCTGATTCTTTTCCTTAAAATGCCTAGGGATTTTGTATATTACAATAAATGATAAAAACAGGTTCCCAAACCCCTTCCCATTTCTCTAATACTCTGAAAACTATTCTCCTGCCTGGGAATGCAGCTGCTGTGAAAATGAGTTTGCACCATTAACACAAGTATACAATGGGAATGTCAGTAAAAAAATTAAGTCATTCGTGATATGTGTAACAAGTATACCATAACTCAGACTCTAAGTATGGGAGGTCTTAACCAACACTCCAAGGGGAATCAGAGATCACCCCCCAAAATAGAAACACACAGACAGAAAACTTCACATACAAAGACCCACTGCTCTAAGCATTTCTATGTGTATCCTGAAAGGATGACTGTGGCCGCTGGACCTCATTCCAGAAAAGCAGCCACGTCTGTTCAACAGTTCCTCTTATCCAAACAACCAACCCAGCCAGTCCCCCACCTTTGACAAGCAACCCCTACCCCTTCCGAGAATCCTGAGTTTTTGTACTCTCCTCTGGGCCTCCTTAACAGTCAGTTATAAGCTCTCTGGAAATTTCCCTCAGTTTCTAACATAAATTGTTCTCCTTCACTTCCCAATGTGATTTCCATAGCTCTAAGTATCTTTCTGGCTCCTCCTCAATCACAAGAGGGTCTTACCGGGATCTCCCACCAAAGCAGTTGGTGCTAGGGGACTGGTGTCGGTTCTCTGGAGCGCCGGCTGTCCCACCGGATTCTCTCAAAGGTGGCTGTGATGCTAGAAAGGGGATCCGTCACGAAAAAAAAAAAAAAAAAGACAGAAACATTGAGAAGCTCAACCCTTGTTTGAGAAGTGCCTCGGGTGCCTAGTTATCCAACACTATGGGATACAGGGAGTCTAGCAAGCTGCAGGTGCCAACATGAGAAGGAACAGGGACAACAGGCTGAGATCTGACCATGGAACAGAGGGACCCAAACCCAGAAAACAGGTCCTCTTCTCTAAGACATTCAAAAGCATCTACAGCACTCACAAGCACATGGCCTTACACATTAAATGAACTTTAGCCACGCCACGTGAGATGGAGAACAGATGCTGACCATGCAAAGTAGGGGCAAGGAATTGTGGCATTTCTCCATGTCACAATCAGAGAGCTTATAAAAAGCCAAATCAGATTCAGTTGAAATCAAATCATGATATTCTTCTGCTAGAAACCTACCAACAGCTTTCTGCTTCCGAGGATGGGGTTCAAAATCTTACCGAGGCCTTTGAGTCTGTGTGATTGGAGCTGACCTTCCTCTGCAGCCTCACCTCCCACCTCTCCTTGCTCCCCGCTGTCCAGCCACCCTGGCTGCCTCTATTTCCACCACAGGCCAAGCTTGCTCCCACCTCAGAGCTTCTGCACATGGGAACCCTCTACCTCTTACTCAGCCACCCCTTTACCCCACACATCCACCTTGGCCTGTCTCAACTCTTCATACTGCAGCAGGTCTTGGCTTCCTCAGAGAAACTTTCTCTGGCCCCTATTTTTTTCTTGTTTTTCTTTTTTATTTATTTTTATTTTTCAATTAGAGTTGACATTCAATATCCTTGGCCCTCCCAATTTAGATGAGATCCCCCTGAAGTATAAGAAACTCAAACTACCCACTACCTTTCCTTCATAGCTTTTGTCACAATTATAGTTATATGATTATTTATGCATTTACTCATTTGATGTCTAACATCCCCTGCCCCCACCAAGTAAATTATAAGCTCCTGGGAGTACGGACCATGTGAATTTTGCCCCTGCCATCTGGCTAGCACCTGATCCAAAATCTAGTATATACCAGGTGCTTAATTACGGATATATGTGCTGAATGAATGAACGATGCCTGTTTTTCTTCATGCACCAAAAGTCCAGTTGAGGGAGGACTTTCAAAGTCAAGACCAAACCTCTCACCAAAATTATGCCCAACTGCCCTTGAATTAGAATTCAAATTTCACCTCCTTGAAGCTACAGAAAGCCTATTTGGGGCCTGGAACGTACCATAGTTACATCACATTTAACGAGAAAAATTATGGAGAAACCCAACACATTTCAGACATCAGACTTCATGAAATAATTTCCTGCTAGATCCAAAGGTGACTAATTTCAAACTAGATCAAAAGAAACGAACTGCCCACATTCATGGCAGAGTGAGAGACGCTCTCCAAATTCCCTGCTTCTGTCTATATTTTGCTAACGCGAATCTCTAAGACATAGAGTCCCCTTTCCCCGTCAATACCGTCTCATAAAAGGCACCCTCAACCTTCCCAGTAAAGTTAATTGTATTGGGAAGAAGAAAAGTGAGCCCAAATAGCATTTAATAAAGTTGACGTAGGATGAAAAGATGTTTTTCTCTGCTCTCAAACCAAACAATAACAAAGACTTGACATTTATTTTGGTCCTATATGAGAAAGCTATCCTTAAAAAACCATGTCATGATTTTGATCATGCTAAGAAGAATCAGGGCTAGCTATGGGCCAGGGTTGGCTGAGCCACACCCAGACCTAGGTACTTCGTAGAGAACCAAAGCTCTCAGGCACCTCCTCCAACTCCCCACTCCACCCCTGGGGAGCAAGGCAGCACTCACCATCTGTCACGGCACTGCCATTAGGCACGCTTCCCAGATCAACAGTCGGCCCATCCAGGAAAATTGTCAGCTCACCGCCTGAGACAACACCGCCTTTGTTCTCCGTCTGCAGGTTCAGGGTCAGCTGCATGTTCTCCACTGTTGAACACAAAAGGCAACAAGGATGGAAGAAAGCAAATGTACCCAAGATTCTCTAAGTTACAAGCTCCCACTTCACTTACTCTGGCTTCCCTGGCAACATTTTTCTGCATCTTCAAATCTGTTTTGTGGCATGAAAAAAAGAATGGGAAGGAATATGTCTGTCATCACTGCTGTAGGAGGCTGGTGGGAAAGGCTATATTCTTTCTTTTTTAAACATTTTAGATTATTAGGTTAGCTACATAGTTTCTAAATTACATACTTGTTTGCTTATACTTGTAGGACCATAAGATAAGAGTAGACATACGGATGGGACACACAGAAAAAAAGTAGTTACAAGCAGCGTCCCTCTACCCATAAAAAGAACAGTGGCAAAAAGAAAAGAAACAGGTCAGGAAACCCTAAGGAAATGTCATCAGGAGTCATCTCTAGATGAAGGATTGCAGGGGATTATTATTTTCTTATTTCGGTTAAAGTTTTGAGTGTTTTTTTTTTTTAACCTTCATTCCTGAAGATGTTTCACTTTGAAATAAGAAAAAAAAAATTAAACAATAAAAGTTCAATACAGGCAAATCAGCCCCATAGTCACAGGCCCTGGATTGGTCCTGTAAGGAGAGACTGATGACACCTGGCTCTATGAGGTGAGAAGGCAGAGTCACTCAGGTAAAGTTGACCCTCTGGGCAAACAAGAAGAGCTGGGAAACCACAGCAGAAAAACAACAAACTGGCACAAGGCAGAAGCCCAAACCCTAGGTGAGCTAGAAACCGCCACAAATACACCCCCGAACCCCACCACAAAGCTTGGCCACATTGAACAGTTTCCATTCAGCACTGCTCACCAGGGCTTATAGCCTCCAGTTCAGGGCCGTTCGATAATTACCAAGAGAGAGCAGCGTTTATGAGGATTTCCAAAGGGTGTGCAGTCCTTCCATGCCTCCCTATATCTTACAAAGCCAGACCAAGAAAGTGACACGTACTCCAAGGTCCCTCCCACCCGCCACCCACTAATTTTATTTCTTAGTTACCAATGTATTATTATAAGCTACTCACTGGTTTTTTAGAATAAGACAGGGTATGTATAAATAATTATCTCCCTGAGTACTTCCTAGAAACGACCTCCCTCCACTAAAAAGCCTGCCCCAAATCTCTCTAAGAAACAGGCATGCCCCTTTAAGAACTTAGCAAATAAAAGTCTGGATCAATTCGAGGCTCTCAAATAATAAAGTAAGAAAAATGTTTACCCTTCAGGTTTTCAAGTTCCCCTAAGCATCTCTACCTTTCCTTAACCTCTCTTCCCTGTAATGGAATTCTTCAAATCCTTTTGAGTCCATTGCTACTTTCAGTCAGTTTCACCGAGGGACTTGGTAAGTTTCAAATAGTTATATAAAATAACACTATATTTTATTTCTATAAGTTCCTTCAAAAGCCTAGGAGTAGGAATCAAAAACAGAGGCCTTACAACCACCAGGATCCTTGCTAGCCATGCAAAAAGCCACTTAGGAAGTGAAGCCGCCAGCTCCAGTCTAGCCTTTGGATGACTGTGACCCCCACAACATATCAACTGTAACTTCGTGAGAGAGCCTAGGCATGACTGCCCAGCTAAGCTACTCCCAAATCCTTGACCACTGAAACCATGAGATCATGTTCACCACTGTTTAAAGAAAGAAAAGTCAAGGAGCGTCTCCCTAACTCTATTTTGGCAAGATCCAGTGCCTAAGTCCCTAGCTAGCAGTACAGCACAGAGGTTGAGGGCAGGTACCAGCCAGGCAGACTGGGTTCAAATCTCAGTTCAGCTGCCGAGTAGCCAAGCAGTATTACACAAATTACTTAACATGACCATTCACCACTCCATAAAACAGGTAGCAGTAAGAGTACATTTTGCAGAGGTCATTAGTAAAGAATTAAACAACACCCAGTAAACTCCTAATAAGCTGTCATTATCTCCCTGTTGACTTTCCTGCTTCTAGGCTAAAGAGTCCCGATTTCTCCTGGTCTACCTTGTTCACTGTATAGTCACTCTTCTTTTGATCTTTCCAAGCCTTTTTCAGGTTGTAGCAACAAACTCCACATAATCTTCTGAGGAAAGCTACCATCACAAAATCATCACAAGAATGAACCATCTATATACTTACAGGTTCACAAGTTACCTGGCAACTCTTTGAGACACAATGAACCTTCAAAAAGAACCAGTGAAGGAAGAGGTCTTTCTTTAAGCTTTTCAGACCATAACCCTCCACTGTTCTATTTCTGAAAAAGAGAGAATCAGAGGAACCTCTGCCATCATTATCCAAACCAGTGATCAAACTGAGTGTCACTAAAGCGAGACAACCTGACACCCACATGCTTCCTGTTGTGCTGCCCTATGAAGTATACATCACTGTTAAAGTCTTCTTGCCAAATGCCTTTAGCCTGAATCCATTCAAGTCTCTAAACCTCCTTCCCAGTTTACATGAAACTAGAGGAAAGAGAAACAATTTCAATGATACCATGAGGAAGCAATTAGAAAAATAAAGCATATGGGACATCTATATAGTAACTGTCCCAGACTCTTCCAAAAGTCAGCGCTATTAAATACACATTTCTTTTTTTAGAAATGGGTGGTGGGGAGGAGATTCTTCCAGATTTAAAGAAACATAACCCAAACGCTATGCATGAATTTTAACTAAACATTGGTTTGAAAAAAATATTCTTGGGACAACTGGAGAAATCTGCATCGGGACTGGATATTAAATAATATCTGAAATATAATTTTCTTAGGCTCAGTAATGGTACCATGGTTTTATTTATAAATGTTTTTCATTCTTGGGAGGTGCAGGAGATATCTGCACTTAGTCTCATATGGTTTTTATAGAAAGGTTGAAGTTTTAAGGATTAAAGTGTCATGATATCTGCAATTTACCTTCAAACGGTTCAGGAAAATAAAGCACACATTCACAGGCTTGCATGTTTAAGTTAAATGCAGCAAAATGTTAACAAGGGTTGGATCTAAGTGGAGGGCATCTGGGTGTTCATTGTGTTACTCTTTCCATTCTTTTGTATGTTTGAAAATTTCATAATAAAAAGTAGGAAAAAAAGGTTTTCTTTAATTGGCAAGGCTATTAAAAAATTAAACCTCTGAGAACAGAACACCCATTATTCTCTTTAAAAAAAAAAAAAAAAAAAAAGCTGAGCCAGGGGAGCCCTACAATGCATAATGGGAGTAAAGAAGCCATTAGCTAATTGAGTGACAGACTTGAGCTTACAGGGGAGGCTGAAAGGAGTAAGTGTGGCTGGAAAACATATGCTGAAATCCTAGCTATAAATAGCAGCATTAGCCACCTCGCCTCTGGGGCCCTCAGGTTTCACTACAGCCACGCTGCTGATGACTCTACAAAGAGCCTTTCTCTTCAAGCATGTCTTCCTATTGCTTTTTGAGGCACTGCTCAAAAATCAAGAAACTAGCGGGAAAAAAATGGGTATAGCAGGTTGACTTCCTAACGAGAATTAGATTTAGCACAAGAAGCTCACCAGCTACTCTCAACCTCGTCGGGCCCTGCTCTTGTCTGCAGTCCTGCAGTTCACGTATGTGTATGGAGCACCAACGATGCTAGCCACAGAGATTCCACAGGAACAAAACAGACAAAAATCCGTGCTCCTGGGTGTTTCTATTCTAGGTGAGAAGAACAAACAATAAGCAATGCTCTTTTAAGTAAATTGCATAATCTGTAAGAAGGTGGCAAATGCAGTAAAAAAAAAAGAAAAAAAGAAACAAGGCAAAGGGATGGAAAGTGCTAGAGATAGGAGGAGGGTTTGGGGCGGTGAGAAAGTCTCCCCGAGAAGATGACAACTCAGCGAAGATTTAAAGAAGGGTGAGGCAGAGAGAGAAGGAAGCACAGGGGCCCCAGGTGGGAGCAACTTAGCAGGTCTGAGGAATGGCCGGGAGGCCTTTCTGGCTGGAGGGGATGAGGGAAGAGGAGAGAGGGGCAGATGAGGGAAGTCAGTTACCAGAGCCCACAGGGAAGGCCTTCGGGCCCTAGCAAGGTCTCTGGCATGTATTCTGTGTGAGATTGGGGGCCATTAAAAGGTTTAGAGCAAGGAAGAGACATGACTCAAGTTGTAACACAATCACTCCAGCTATAGGAGGAACAAGGGCTGAAGCAGACAAGACCAGGTAGGAGGACATTGCAACATTCCAGGCAGGCATAGACAGTGGCTAGCGCCAAGGCAATGGTGGTGTCTTCCGAGAATACGGTGCTTAAGGGAGACTCTACCATGGCCTCCTCCATAACATGTATTAGCAAAGAGCCATGACCCACCTCCCCACCACACCTTCCTGAGCGCAACGGCCAGGCCCCACAGGCCCACCGGTCTCTTGGAATCAAAGCTTGAGGCAATTCACAGGCAGGAGCTGAAGAAAGCACCAACTTACAGCATGGCTGGAGGAAGTCGGATTCAATTACAACCAAGTGGAACATATATAATGAAAATATTC
Source organism: Eonycteris spelaea (assembly GCA_003508835.1). Classification (NCBI taxonomy): domain Eukaryota; kingdom Metazoa; phylum Chordata; class Mammalia; order Chiroptera; family Pteropodidae; genus Eonycteris; species Eonycteris spelaea. Next base: position 839,399 of record PUFA01000149.1, on the reverse strand, counting down.
CTCTGGCAAGAGACTTTAGTTCCAACAAGAAAGCCAAAGTCCTGAGCTCATGCTAACTTCAGCAATCAGCTAACACACTTCTTTGGTTATGTTCCCTCCTGTTCTAAGTACGCACTGGTTACCAACACTTTGTAGTTCTGCTTTATGGAGGTCAGCTGACAGCAGTAGGCTGGGTATTAGAATCTAGGGGAAATGAATTTCGAAATTCTCAAGAACGGTGCCAGGAGATCCCTCCAAAGGGTGGCATACCATGAGAGACAAGCAGACATTAGGTGCTTCCTGATGGAAGCACACATCACCCCATCAAAAAGGAAAAAAAAAAGAACCCAAATCAGATGAAACCTCCAAATCAACCAATGAGTTTACAGGGAACACAGAGGGACAGAGGAGCATATTAAACCACAATTCAGCAAAACCCAATATGTGGGAAAATATAGGACAAACTGCTCAGTTTCTCCAACAATGAATTTCGAGGGATAAAGAGGAAGGAGAACCCAACAGTTAAAAGAGCCTTCAGAGACACATCTATCTTGTTTGGATCCTGATTCAAACAAACCAGTGGTGAACAGAAACAAACTATCAGACACCTGAGGAAATGTAAAAACTGACTGAATATTTGATGATATTAATTACCATTAAGTCTTTTAGGTATGAAATTAATATTATGGTTATGGTTTTTAAGAGTCCTTCTCTTTTAGAAATACATACTGAAATATTTGTAGATGATATGCGTCTGGGATTTATGTAAAAATAACTCAGTTAGATGAAACAGACATGGCTATTCCTCTCATGGCTTTGGAGCGGGGCGGTGGGCACACTGGGATCCTCAAACTATTCTTTCCATTTTTTTGAATGCTTGACAGTTTCTATAATTTTTTCCAAGCCAGCACATCCCAGGCACAAACACTGATTAAACTAACTAAAAAAATTTACGAGAATTCAACATTATATATAGTCTGAAATACAAAAAAAAAGATAGAAAATATACCAGTCAAGATGCTTACAGCATATCTCCTACTCTTACTTTTCCTTACTTTAAAGCCTCCAAATTACAAGTGGCTTCAGGTTAATAATTTCCTATTGGGAAGAGTTGTTACATGTAACAGGGTAAGTAATATTTTTCTAAGAGTTACTTTTCCCTTTCTGCCTTGGACACTTTTTTTTACATTTTTCGTGTGGTACTAATACGTAGAGATAAATGGGACACGGACATTGCCTTCCTTACTCCAACAAAAGGAAAAACTACATAAACTGTAACTGGCAAACCACGCCACATAATGCGCTTCAGTTATGAAAGCCAGAACGCCTGCCTGGACGGTTTCACGGTGGTCCATGAAAGAACTTTCCACTTCAGAATCTTTTGTCATCACTGTCCCTTGTAGTTCTCATACCAACAAACGGTGCATGCGTATACATACGTATACCTTTTAAAAGGAAAGACCATTTTTTCCTTCCTAACTCAAAATATAAATGTAAGGATTTCTCTGGAAATTTGAGTAAAATAACACAAGATACAAAAATAGGATACTTTTAAAGAAGACCAAGTACTGTTGGGTCAAGAGTCTTGGAAGCTCGATGAAGATGTGATTGATTTGGCTTTAACGGAGCTGCTCAACGAACCTCCTTCTTCTTGCCTCCCTCTGCCCACAATCCCATAGGCCCATCAAAAGAAAGTGAAAATAAGCAGGGCATTCATTAACAGGTCAGGATTCATTCTACACATAGCTATGAAACACTGGTGCACAGAAGAACGGAACTGGAGGAAATTCCAGAAGGGCAAAGAGTAAACAGTCTCTTTTCCATTCCCCAGTTCTCCATAACTCAGACACACACAGGCTGGAGTCTACCCCAGGCTTAAAGAGAAAGCTCTTTCACATTCTCTTCACAGTAAAGGAAGCCAAAGGCTTCCAGGATTTACTGTTAACGATGTTTCTTTGGCTTCCAACCTTACCCAGAGCCTAACAAGAGAAAGTTGTCCACCAAACTAGCATCAGGTTATAAACACTGGAATACTTGTTGGGGTACCAATGTTGACTCTGCTTCACCCCACTTCCCCTAGGCTCCCATCACTCACACCTTGGCAGGGTCCTCCCAGAACACAGGGTGTAAGGAAGAGTCTACTTTGGCCTTGACGCTTTTTCTTGTGCTGCTGTTGGGGTTCCCCTTCATCATCTCTAAATTAAAGTTTTGGTCTACTGGGGTTTCATTACTACTCCTCCAGAGAAGATACCTTCACTCACAAAGACACTTTGTAAACGTTTCTCTTTCTCTTTTTCTTGTTCATTCATTCAAGAAGCATTTTCTGAGTGCACACTATCTGCCTGACACTGTGCTAGAAGCTGGGTTATAATGAAGAATGAAAATAAAGAGTCTCTGCTTTCAAGAACCTCACATGTCAGTGGGAGAAAAAGAAAAAGAAGTAACTAAATCACCCCACAGAGAAATGTAAAGTTGCAACTGTGACACAGATTTCATATACGAGATCTATGGTCCCATGAACAGCTTGATACCGGGCCTGGTCATAGCATCAGGAAAAGTTCCCTAAGGAACTGACTCCTCAGCTGGGATCTTCAGTTTCAGGCAGACAGCTAGCAGGTTGGGGTGGGTCGGGGAGGAAGACCATTCCAGGCAGAGGAAATATCATGTGCAAAGGCCCTGTGGCATAATGAGCTAGATGCTTTCAAGAAACTGAATAGAGATGAATGGGGCTGGAAAGGAATGTGATCCAAATGGGATACACAGTGGACAGATATCGTAATGCTTTGTGGGCCCGCCATGTTGAAGTTTTTTCCTATCCTAAGAGAAGCACCATGGTAATTCGGGTTTTTAATCAAAGTGTGACAAGATCTGCTTTGGGTGGAAAACAGACTGGACAAAAGTAAGGGTAGATACAGGTAGAGCAGACAGGAAGCCACAGGAAAGGATGAGGGCATCAGAGATAGGGATGAAAGAAGTGGGCAGACTTGTGAAAGTGAAAAACAAGAAAACCTGAAAATAGATAAGCAAAAAGGATGGCCAAGAGGGGTGAAGGTATCGAAGATGAATCCTGGGTTTCTAACTTACTTAACTGAAAAAAATGGGATCTATACATTGAAATATAAAATACTGGAAGAGGATCAAGTGCGGGGAAGAGGTGATAAGTTCAGATTTGGACATGCCGATTTTGAGGGATTTCTGACATATCCATGAGGAGACAGCAAGGCAGTAATCAGGTATGGGATCTGGGGCTCACAAGAAATGTATAGGCTGGAGTTTCAAATCTGTGGGTCACCTGCACATGGTGGTTATTCACAAAGAGGAAGTATAGTGGGAATGGGATCACTGAAGAGGATAGAATGGTAGGAAACTCTCACCGTTATTAGTCAAACAAATGAAGATGACCTTGCAAAGAAGACAGAATAGTCAGAGAGGTAGAAGGAAAATCAGGAAGGATTCCTGAGAAGGCAGGAAAAGGTGGGCTCCAATCCTGGATAGAGTCCACAGGAGGAAGGAGAACAGCTTCTCTCCTACCACAGGAAAGAGGGAGGAGAAATTGGGCACATGCATTTCATTTCAGTACATGACAGATCCATCAATAATAACCGTCCTTATTTCTCTTGATTCAGGGTCCCTGTGATCCATGGCCAAAGCCCATACAGCTACACATGTATTTCTTTACTTATGGAAAAAAAAAAATGCACATGCCCACACACTTCAGAATTGGCTATTCATCAAAGTCATCCTCTAATAAGATACATTATAGACAGAGTCTCTCTTGAACTAATGGAGGGTCCCTTTAATGCAAGGTACAAAAGATCTCATCTGTCTTGGTAAATCTCAAGTCTGTCAAGCCCTAGCATATTTGTTTTTAATTTAAAGTAATGTAGGGGAAATAAATATAGATCTGAGAAAGTTAAGTCTTTAGAATAAACTGTCAGTTCACATCACTTACTGGCTGCCTTGTCGACAGAGCTCCTCTTCCCTGAGGAGATGGAAAGTCCTCAACACCCATTAACAGTTATTGCTAGGCAGGCCGCTTGCTCTAACAGCACATCCATTCTCCATGCCCTTGGGGAACCTAAGGACCAGCTACCACTCCCTGTTACACCACGGGATCGGAGCCTACTCGGCAGAGGCAGGCTTTCAATGAACTACTCTCCTTTTAAGAGGTCATTGAATAGCAAAATGTAGACGCTCAGCTAGAAGAGAATTTTTATGGCTAAGATTCTACTTTTTAAAAATTCCTGTTTTAAAAAAATGGCTTTTTAAAAATTATGATTTCAGAAGACTAAATATTATGCCACAATTAGGATTTGGACTAATGATTATAATGAGTATACAACAATGTGAAAAATTATTCATACTACAATGTTAAGTTAAAAAAAGAGAACATGAAGCTTATAGGATGCACCTTATTATTAAAACCCTGTAAAAACATTTAAAGAGGCAAATAAATAAATGAACCAGGAAAAATAATAGTGTGTTTGAAGAGTAAGACTATGAAATAAAGGGGTTTTTTTTCCCCATTATCTGTATAGTGGATACATTTTTTTTCTTAATTTCCAGATTAGTTAGAAATGTATACAGAAGATTTTACAGTGAAATGACATGATGTCTAAGAAGACATCAAATACACCTCAAAAAAGTGGGGGCTAAAGATGAAAGACAACTGGACATGTGCTCATCATTGTTGAGAGTGGGTAATGGTTCATTATAGGATGGTTCATTATACTATTCTCTCTACTTTTATTTATGTTTGAAATTACCCATAATAAAAACTCTAAAATTTTCCCCATTTTTTAAATATTATCTTCACAAAAAGTAATATTAACTTAAATTTTTTAAAAAATAATAACATGTTCATTATAATACAGAAAGGTAAAATATGACACCTTCCCCATACACATGCACATGCCAAATCCCTTCCCCATGACATAACTCACTGTGCACAACTTTGTAAGAAGTCATCACACCTGCAAACACCAGCACCAACACACATAAACTACATGTGCCGAATTGGTTTCATTCTAAAACTGAAAGTTGTGCCCTTTAATTTTTCACTTAATGTATTCCACGAATCTTTTAAAATGTATACAGAAGTAATTATCTATTGAAGAGGGTTTGAGGAAGGGGTATGTTCAAGATAAATTCAGCCTTTAATGTGCCCTGTTGGAGAGAATGAATTCATTAATACATGTGCAAATATACATTAATTAATTAAGAGAGGGAGGAAGGAAAGACACAGACATCATATTCTGAGAAATGTGTGCCTTGCTATCCTGCACGTAATAAACTGCATTCCCCAGGTTGGGCCTGATACTAAAGTGAAAATCCCCACTATGTACCTAAAAGTGGCACTAAGTGCACTGCTCGTGTAATTGTGGCATTCTTACTCTGGTCCAGCATCACTTTCCCTCCCAAGATACCAACTCTCCTACAAGAACAAGTCTCCTACTCTAAGAAAAACATTCCTAGAATCCTAGAAGACCAAAGGAAAAGGGAAAATAAAACACTCAGATGAGATAAATGAGGTTTGATCCTAACACGATTCCAGCAGCCACAGAGTCTCCCCTGGGGGAACCTGGGAGACTGGAATAGGCAATCAGGCAGGAGCCACTCTCAAATGACTGGCGCAAAGCAGAGGCTCAAACAACAGACGAAATGTTTCAGGGTTGTTTCTGGGAGGGAGGGGGCAAGGAGCAGGAAACAGCTCATACCCAGGCAACAGTCTCATTTTCCTATCATCAATTCGGGGCTCTGTGCAAGGCCACCAATCCATGCTTGTAACAGCTGTCAGCTTAGAAGCTGAATACTATGTGGCTGATTAGAAACAGTACGAGTAGCACGACACCTCCATGGGACAGGCTTAAGGGGAATGGAAGAAGGTTCTAGAAATGTACAAACAGTACAGTCCTACACTAACAATAACTTGATTTGGAAGAAAAGTTTCCCAAGTCTTCCTTGAGTAACTTAGCCCCTAGCTCTTCACTGTCCATTGCTGGGGCCACAAGCCATACATGGTCACTGAGCACTAGGAATGTGGCCAGTCTGAAAGCAGTCTGAAAGTAGTTGTACTAAGTGTAAGTAACACACTGGGTTTTTAAAAACTTGATACCCCCCCCCAAAAAAAAAGAATGTAAAGTATCTCATCTCATTAATAGTTTTCTTTACATTGATTATATATTAAAATAATTGCATCTTAGGTATATTGGACTAAATAAAATCTATTATTAAAATTAATTTTACCTGTTTTAGGTTTTGCTCTTTAAATGTGGCTACTAGAAAATTTGAAATCACCTACATGGCTCACATTCTCTCTATTGGACAACGCTGCTCGAGCGCCTCCTCCCTGCCACTATGGTCATCGTCCTGAGCAGCCTCTCGCTCACCAGTCCCAGCTGGCCCAAGGGCCTTCTCTGTGTAACCTGATGACACCAAGTTCATTCCTGCCTCAAAGCTTCCCACATGCTGTTCCCTGAGCCTGGAATGCGTTTCTCCTGTTGGCCTGGCCAATCCCATCTCACCTTCTGGAGTCCTGGTGTCACTTCCTCGGGCAAACCTTCCTTGACATCCTCTCCACCCAAGGCTAGGTTAAGTCCCCAGCGATGCAATCACAGAGCACCCTGCACTTTCCTTCATCATATCTGTCACAACTGGAACAGTCTGCACCAGTTATCTGTTTACATCTGTCTGTTTTTCTCTCTAGATCCTAAATTCCAGGCCCGTTGGCCATGCTACCACCTCATCTCAGCATCTTGCCCGGTGCTCACAGGCATTTACTGTGTGATCAAAAAACTTCACACCCTTCTCCTGCTCCAGAGAGGTCTCCCAATGCTATGAAAATGTCCTATAGAGAAGACAAGAAGTTCCTCGCACACGAAACCCTGGTCCAACATTGAGAAATTCTTACATCCAAAAAGGAAAACAAGAGGGGGAAGATGTCTTGACCACCTACTGTGGACTAAAACGCAAAATGTCACAATATACCTCTAGAAAAAGGGGAACAGACTTGGCATACATTCAAGTTCAGAGGAGTGGAATCACTCTTGGCTCAAATACGGGTTCCCATGAGGCTGACCGATTATCAAAGCCAATACCCGTACGGAAGACTCTAGAGGCAGCAGTAAACCCCAGGCAACATGGAGGCAGCCACGTACGGGGGAAGGAATTCCTGACAGAAAGCTTTTCTTCTTTCTTCAAGTGAGGTTTCACAGAGCAGCCTCTCAGCTGGTGAAATAGAAGGGAGGTCTGTTTTAACATTCGTTGCAGGGGCCTATGTGTTTATTTTTGAGACTCCTGGCTAAAAGGACCTTTTCTTTCAAACAGCTCTCCACTGACACCAAAGCCATGAACTGGGTCCGGCTGTAAGTTTGAGAAGCTGAGGGTGTGGGGTTGAGAAAGGGGGTGGCTTTTGGCTTCTTCAGGAATTCCTTGAGGTTCTGGCTTGGCCATATCTGCCTGAGGTGCAGGATGATGGAAAGCAACATACAGAGAGCTTTTCAGAGACTATTAAAGACAGTTTTAAAACCCAACGCCTGGCATCTGGTGCCAATCAAGAAAACAGTAGTCACTGAAATAACTGCGACCGGATGGGGCAAAACGAAACCAAGGCTTACATTTGGAAGCTGGGACAGACTCAGCGCAATGGCTCCCCAGGGTGGCAACTCAGCACTACCCTGGGCACACCTCTGCCTTATAGGTGAACCACAACACTGGCCTTAAAAACCTAAGTCACAAGAAAAGACGTTCATCATCACTAATCTAATTCAATATAATATATATAAATATATAACATACTGTGTGTGTGTGTGTGTGTGTGTGTGTGTATTAGTGTCTTCTTTGTGTTCTAGGCACAGGGGTAGAGGGATGCACAGGAGTGAACAAAAATCAAACAATGCCTGCCCCAACAGACCTTCCATTCTCATTGTAGAGGATAATAAGTGAGATAAACAAACAGAATATATTAAGTGAGATAAACAAGCAGAATATATAGTATTATATGGGGATAGTGCTAAAAAGAAAATAAAGCAGGGAAAGGAAATAAGAAATGTTAGATAGAGAGAAGTCACAATTAAGATAGTTTGGTCAAGGCCATATATTATATGATTCCATTTGTATGAAATGTCCAGAAAAGGCAAATCTATGGAGACAGAAAGCAGATTAGTCATTGCCAGAGGCTGGGGGGTGGGAATGGGAATGAACCATAAATGGGCCTGAGGGATCTTACTGGGGTGACAGAAAAGTTAATGGTTTTATTGCATAACTCAGTAAATTTTTTTAAAAAATCACTGAATTGCACACTTTTTAAATAGACAGTCTGGTCAGGGAAGGCCTCACCGATGGACGTGATGATAGACATGACATGTGGGTGGACTAGAAGGGGGTGAGGAAGCAAGCCATGGGGACACATGGGGAAGAGTATTTCAGGAAGAAGGTAAGGCCAGTGCAAAGGCCCTGAGGCAGCAGCAAGTGGAAGCACAATAAGGTGGTGTGTGGGCTGGAAGGGGGTCTGGAGAGGGAAGGAATAGGTTAAGACGAGGTAACAGAGCAGTGACACAGTAGGGAAGCCACAGTAGGGAAGGATGTTAGTGTTTACTCTGAGTCCACTGGAGGAGTGATATAACCTTACTGACAGTTTGGACTATTCTGGCTGCTAGTTCAAATAAATACTGTAGCAAGGCAAAGGCAGACACATGGAGACCATTTAAGGAGACTGTGCCTCCTAGAAGTTGAGAAGTGATGGTGACTTTTACATGCCACAGTCATGGTGAGAAATGGGCAGATCAGATCCTCAAATATATCTTGAAGGTGATGTGGGTAGGACTTGCTGACAGACTGAATGTGGGTTGTAACAGAAAAAAGTGATGTCAAGGACACAAAGGTTTTTAGTCTGAGCAACAGAGGATTGCCGTTGCCTCAGAAGGAGGAAGCCGGAGGGAGGCCCAGGCTGCAAGGCAGAGGTGTACAAACCAATTTTAAGGGCACGAGGCTAGATTAGATCATGAAAGGAAGGGGTGTAAATGAACAAGTGGAAGCAGGACTAAGCCAACTTGGGGCATGCCAGTGTTTCCAGACTAGCAAAGAGGAAATCAGCAGAGGAGATTAAAAAAGAGTGACCACAAGGAAAAACAAAAAAAAAAGAAAAAAAGAAAGAAAGAAAGGAAAAGAGTGACCAGAAAGATAGAGAACCAGTACAGTATGGTGGCCTGAAAACCACGTAAAAACAGTCTGTCAGAGACAGATCAATTTGTTGTATCCAATCTCTAAGGCAAGTGAGTTGAGGATGAGCATTAACTACTGGATTTAGCAACACGAAGGTGACTGGTGACCTTTGTACAAGGAATTGCAGCCAGGCAGTGAGGGCAAAAGGCTACTTTGAAGTTCCCCAAGAGGAAATCAAGAAGAGGAAAGAGATGAAAATTAAAACAACAGAAATTACTTTCGCCTCTGAACAGACCAGCAGAGGTTACAAGGTTGACAACGCCCAGTGCCACTAAACATAAGGGAACCAGCAACACCAGTCTTTGCAGTAGACCCAGGCCGCAGGCATCAAAAAACATGAAATGTACCTGCCTTTTGAACCAGCAATTGCAGGCCTAAAAATTTACTACTTTAAGAAGAAAAGAGCACAAAAATATCATACAAGAATTTACCAAAAAGTCTGGCTTATAAACTATGGCCTTTGGTCTCAGAAGGGTTTTTGTGAGCTTGACTCCAAAGGCAAAGGAAGGAAAAACAAAAATAAATGAATGGTACTAGTCAAACCAAAAAGCTTCTGCACAGGAAAAGAAACCATCAAAAAAACAAAAAGGCAACCAACGAAATAGGAGAAGATATTTGCAAATAATACGTCCTATAAGGGGCTAATATCCAAATATATAAAGAACACATACAACTCAACAACAAAAAACAAACTTAAAAATGGGTAGAGGATCTGAACAGAAACTTTTCCCAAGAAGACGTACAAATGGCCAACAGATATATGGAAAGATGCTCAACCTCACTAGTTATGAGGGAAACACAAATCAAAACCACAATGAGATATCACCTTACACCTGTCTGAATGGCTATTTTCAATAAGACAAGAAATAACAAGTGTTAGAGAGGATGTGGAGAAAAGAAAACCCTTGCACACTGCTGGTTGGAATGTAAACTGGTGCCACTGCTATGGAAAACAGTATGGAATTTCCCCAAAAATTAAGAATAGAATTACCATATGATTCAGCAATTCCTCTCCTGGGTATCTACCCAAAAAATTTGAAAACATTTATTCATAAAGATGTATGTACCACTATGTTCACTGCAGCATTATTCACAATAGCCAAGACATGGAAATAACTGTTAGATAAAGATATGGTACATATATACAATTGAATACTATTCAGACATAAACAAAAAAAAATGAAAGATTGCCATTTGCCACAACATGGATCAATCTTGAGACTATCAAGCTAAGTGAAATAAGTCAGACAGAAAAAGATAAGATCCATATGATTTCACTCACATATGGGATATAAAAGAGAAAGCAGTAAATGAACAAACAAACAAAACAAATGAACTCATAGAACAGATGACAGTATGGTGGTTACCATAGGAGTTACCAGAGGGTGGGGGAGGATGAAGAGGGTAAAAGGGAATCAAATATATGGTGACGGAAGGAGACTAGACTTTGGGTGGTGAGCACGCAATGCAATATACAGATGAAGTATTACAAAACAGTACACCTGAAACTTATATAATGTTATTAACCAATGTTACTCTGATAAATGTAATAAGAATAAAAAATAGAAATAGCCAACAATAAAAGGTTGGTTAAACGATGGTGCATTCATAGCAAAAAAAAAAAAAAAACACTACTGTAGCCATTAAAAATTATCTATTTTCATTGAGGTGGAAAAAATTGGGTGAAAAAAAAGCAAGTGAGTTTCCACTTTGGGGGGAAAAAAGTTATATATACTCACATACATACACATATAATTTACATACCAAAAAAAAGCACCTTAGTGGATATATAACAAAATATTAACAGAGTTACCTCTGAATAACAGAATTCCAAGTGATTTTAGCCTTCTCCATTAGAAAGCGGTATATGTAGAGTTACAAGCAAAAGCTATAGGACCAAAAGGCCTGGATTAAATCCCAACTCTGCTATAAGCTACTGCAATGGCCGTGGGCAACTTACATAACATCTGCCAGCACTTTCTCGGCAAAGGAGATGGTGATATAAACTATCTCATAGGTATGCAGGAAGATTGAATAAGTTTATATTTATACACACACACACACACACACACACACACACACACACACACAGACATCATGAAGTCAACCAAGCACTCAGAATATTTTTTGTCTTTTTTCAATAAGCATGAAATAATTATAATCAGAAAAAGTAGCAATAATATTTTCAGTTTTAGGAACGTATGTTACTTTTATAATCAGAAAAAGAAGTATTAATATTTTCAATTTGGGAAGAGAAAACTTCTCAGAAATTTCCTGTGAGCATTCCATGAGATTGAAAAAACTAGATTTTTGCATTTTACTAGTTTCATAAAAATAACTAATTGGCTATGCAGAACTGGTTTCACCATTTAAATCTATCATCAAGCCTATTCAAGCAGTGGAGTTTATAGCTATGTCCTAAATAATATCTTCCTACCAGCTTACAGGACTGTCCCTTTCATTTTTGCCCACCTCCTCCTTAACTGAAGAAACAGTGAATAATTTTTCATATTTAAATTTTAACTGTAAAGCAATTATTTTTCACTTTCCCTCTTCTCCCTCTGACTCTAGTTCCAAAGATCAGTAGTTTTGTTTATCTTGCCGTTGGAAAACTGGAAAAACAGCACTGTGTTTACTTTAAAATAAATGCATGCACTGTCTGTCAGGCATGCCTTCTCCAGGCACGCAGCCCACCCACCAGAACACTCCATCCTTATGGAAGCGGGGGAAGGTGGAGCTCTCCTCGTGACTGGCCTATCTGTTCTTGGAGCGCAAAGCACCATAACAACTCTCTGCTTATAAGAGTTTTAAATAAATAAGGAGCTCTTTGCTCTCTCTCTCTCTTTTTTTAATTGGGGAGACACACTTGGGACAGAAAAGAGAAAATGGGAAGCATAAACAAGAAGCTTTTCAAAGTCTACTTCATTTACCATAATGGTATGGGTATGGCAATTCTCAAAGCACCTCCTATGCATTGTAGAATTGAGGAAATGAGTACTTACAAAGACGATAAGAGCCAGTGTTCTCATATGGAATGGAGGGAGGTTAGGAAAAACCCTGTGGAGTTGAATTAGAATTGGAGGTTTCAGCATGAACTCATGGTGTTTAAGAGACATAGAAATAGAGTAACCTGTCTGTGTGTGTGTGTGCAAGTGTGCATATACATAAAGTCTGTCAGGAAAAATGAAGGCTCAAGTGCCAAGAAAGTTTTGAAGAAGGGCAGTAAGAGTAAATACATCCATCCTGATGTTGACACTACCTCCAATGAGAACACTGAGAATGTACAAAACTCCTTAGAAAAAAATACTAGATCCTTGTACCACATCATTTACCAAAATAAACTCCAGATTGAACAAAAGTTTAAATGTTTAAAAAATTAAATAAAGAAAACCATCGCAAGTGTTGGTATAACAAAGGTATCTAACTTAATTTTTTTCCCAAGTGGTAGCTTAGTGGTTCTCAGACTTGAGCGTGCATCAGACTCTCCTACAGAGTTTGTTAAAACACAGATTGCTGGGCCTCGAGTTCTGATTCTGCAGGTCTAAAATTAAGTCTTGGAATTTATACTTCTGACATGTTTCCAGGCGATGCCCATGCTGCTGGTCTAGGGACCACACTTTGAAAACCACTGGGTTAGCTGTGGGTCCTAATGTATTGTTTACCTTTTCTAATTTTAAATGCCAGCTTTATCACATAGGAAATCCTATCTATACTGGATTATGTTTGGGAAAAGATATATGATGGGCATGTCAAAAGGCTACAGGAGCAAGCTTAAAGAGGCAGCCAATGAACAAATCAAGGATAATTCAAACATCAGAATAATGGCAGTAACAAATGATAACCCACTGAATAAAATAAAAATCTATGAGAAGGAAAAGCTCTGTCTTGTAGTAGTATGCCAACTAATACATGTAGAAAGAATGATAGAATTGGAAAATAAAATATTTTTGCGACATCACAATAATAACTGCAATGACAAAAATCAGACAAAAATCATTAATAAACATTAATGAATGCAAAAACTAGTAGCTGAATGTTGTGATAAGGAACAGATATTTACATAATCTCACTCTCTCTCTCTCCATAAATTACTCCTCAATTATAAAGAGAAAACAATAATTCTACAGTGGAGAAACATGGCAGACATCACCTTAACCAAATGACCAAAGTTAATGTCATCAATATTAAACCAAGCAAAATCAGGTGCCTCCTGATATGATGCACTGAGAAGGAGCGACATCGCTTCTGAAGTGTACCTGGAAAAAAATGCATGCCCTGAATCTAAGCATGAGAAAACTCCAGACAAAGCCAAAGAGAGGGGAGTTCTATGGAAAGCCTGGCCTGTGCTCTTCAACAATGACAGTCTCATGAAAGACAAAAATAGGCTGAGGAACTGGTCCCAGTTCAACTGGTCCCATGGCAACTAAATGCAATGTACAATCTTGCATGGAATCCTGGACCAAGAGAAAAATTCACTTTCAGTGCATGATTACAACTGGAAAATCTGCATTAGATAACAGTATTATATTAAATTTCTGGTTAATTGTACAGTGATTATGTAAGAAGATTATTTTTAGGAAATAGACAAATCTTTAGGGATAAAGAAGTACAAGGTTTATCATATCCTCTAAAATAATCCAGAAAATTTTTACGTTATGTACAGATAGAGACAATGTTAAAGCAAATGAATCAAAATATAAACAGTTGAGTGAAGGGTATGGGGAGTTCTTTGTTCATTCTTGTAACTTTTCTCTGAATCTGAAATTATTTTAAAATAAAGAAGTTGTGGCCTTTTGAGCCATGCTTCTCTTGCTCAGGCCTGCTTCCACGTCTGAGAGTGTACTTTCCCTTCTAATAAAACTTTTCTTTTCTACTGTAAAAAAAATAAAATAAATAAATAAGTTTTTCTAAAAGGCCACTTGAAGTTACATTTCCCTCCTTTGAAAGTAGGACAATCTGTTTGCGCCAAGGTCTGCAGTGTCACTGGGGCCAGCTGCAGAAGAGAGCTACAAGAGAAAACTGGGTCTTGAGCCCTACCTGCTACCAATTTAGAAAGAAATTAAGATCACCCAATGGATTGGTTGAAAGATGCTAACTACTGAAGCTGGGGAATGGAGATGATGTTTGAAAATTCCCCTAATAAAAAAGTTTTTAACAATCAATATTCAATCTCAAAATCTGGCTTCCACACAGAGATGACTATAGTTGTCCTTAAGAGCCAAACCAGCACCTTTGGTCGAGTGAGTCTTCTTTGCAGCCACAACCAGGTCGATGTCCCCACAGAAAGTTAGCCAAGGTTGGCCATTATGCAACTGCAGGTCTTAGTAAGACCCTCCACAACAGCAGCCCTCTGCCACGGGAAGGCACAAAACACCAGCTGAGTTTCCCAATAGACTTCCAAGTCCACCCAGGGAAAACAAGGGAGCAAATGAAAGAAGGAAGGAAGTCTCACGGAAGAGAAAAACATCAGGTAGGATAACCACCACCCATCAGGCCATTTCTCAGGAAAAGTAGTTTCAGGAAGACCAGGCCACAGTGAGAAGAGTCACCTAATGCACTGTGACCCACTACCCTGTGTGACCAAATTCACACTTAAACACCACTCTGGAAACATTTCCAGCTCAGCAGCTCCCCAAGGAACGCAGCCACCAAGATCTTAGTGCTCAAACATCCCACATTACTGTCAGCCTCCCCGCTCCATGACCCCCGAAGCTTTTGCATTTGTCCAGTCTTAGAATTCTTTCTCGGAACAACCTCAGAGCTGCCTCCCATTTAGGCAAGGAGGTCCCACATCGGGAAACAGGGTCTCTGTTGTCCGTCTCTGGGATTCGAACCTCCCAGTCTTTGGGAGGAAAAATATCAGAGCAGACAGAATAACTACTACTGCTATTACTACTTATATAGCATTTATGTGTGTACCTGTACTGTTGTTAGCTCATTTCATCTCTAAACAACATTTTACAGAAAAGGAAATAGAAACACAGAGAGGTTATGTGACTGCCTGATGTCACAAAGCTGGTGAAATCAGGATTTAAACCCAGGTAATCTGATTTCAGAGTCTATACAATCTTAACTTCTCTATACAACAGATTTGTAATCACCAGAAATAGCCTTGTTTTAAATAGAAGATTTTATGAAACATGTCTGTAATACTAGGTATATCAGCTATGCCACCGTCATCCTCAAAGATCTGTTTCTCTAAGAAAAAGCAACCCACTGCCCTATTACAATCCACATTCTATCAGATTCGGATCTGATGTGCCTCACTACGCAACCCGGCCACATGCTCAGAGTGCTGAGGCTGGTGTCAGCAAGAGCAGCAGGAGCTGCAGCCACCACCATAAACAACAGAAGCCTTGAGAAACTCAGAAAACATCCTCCTAAATCACGCTGAACTTCTTACAGGATGAGGCACTGGCCTCAGGCTATTTGAACAGTTTAATCCAAAACATGGGTATCAGACCAATAACAATTTATATCAACAAGATGAATTAAAAAAGAAAAATTGAGGAGATCTCTATATGTACTGTTTTCTCAGTTTGCCCACGTGGTAGATATTGTGGCTTTAAAGACCATGAAACTAAGGGGGCAAGCCGTTGCTTGCTTGCTTGCTTGTTTGTTTGTTTGTTTGTTTGTGGTCATTGTTATATTTAAAGAACTGGGATCATCCACGAAAATCTTGAGAAAGTTACAAGGATTTCCGTTTTATGGTAAACCAATAAGAATTCATTATGTAAAAACGGATTCTGATATAGTATCTAAAATGTGTGGCGCTTTGCTGACAAAGGAAAAAAAAAAAAAGCCAAAACTGTGGAACAGACAGCTGTGACTGCAAATTAAAAGCCTAGTCAGGGAACACTAAATTCAGCTAATACCCAAGGAAATGTAACACCAAATCCTCAGGTCTCTGATTGCCCTCCAGACTATATTATATTCCTTAATAAATTACCAGGGAGACTAACAAGATGATGCTATCCACATTGTTTAATCAGTTTGCTGGTTTCAAGGAAATAAGTAGGCTTGGTATCCAGGAGTTATGACATTGCATTTGTTGGATTTGAAAAAATGGACAGACCAGAGCTGCCAGGGATGCTTTACAAGGATTTAAGATCACACTGTACCATGCCATGAAGATCACCTATGCCAAGAAAAAACATTTGGGATAGTTGTCTTTAAAGGACTTGGTGTTATTTATAGTGTTAGTTTTGATAACATCTGGTCAGGCCATTTTAATAGTTGAGGATAGGGAGAAGTGAAAGTGAAATTTTTGTTTTAAAAACTATCTGGTCTTCCTTTAGTCTTAGTGAACTATGAAATAGGAAGGCCTTAAATTCATACCCTAAACCTTTATTTGTATTCTAAAAAAATCACTCTCATCTGAAAGAGGAAATCACAACAGCAACTACAAACAATAAAGCAGAACACAGCAGAATGTATGGGACGGCAGATTGGTCCACCAGCAGAAAGCTGACAGTATCTACTAAAGCTAAACATACAACCCACCCTATGATTCAAGGCCCCTAAATAGGAATATATTTAATAGTAATGCATGTATGTGTCCTCTAAAATACATGTATAAGAGTCTTCACAGCAGCTTTGCTCATGATGGCCAAAAATAGAAACAATCCAAATGTCCACGACAGGAGAACAAACAAATTGTGGTATATTTATATATTAGGAAATTACATCCAATAAAAAAGCAAACTATTGTTGCATGCAAAAGCACGGATGGATCTCAGAGATACGAGAAAGCACAAGAAAACACACTATACGAGAAGGCATAAAAAAACATACTATATGATTTAATTGATACGAAATTTAAGAATAGGCAAAACTAACCAATAGTGATAGAAAGCAGAATAGTGGTTATCTCAGGGTGGGGCAAGGGATATTAGTGAAAAGAGACACACATGGGGAACTTCCCGGGGCCCTGGAAACATTCTCTATCTTAATCTGAGTGGTGATTACACAGATGTGAACGTATATAGAAATTTACTGTGTACTTTTTCTTAAAAGAAAAAATTAAATACCTAGGGCAGTAAAATCAAAGACAAGTTCAAAGCAACAATATTTTTGTTATTAGACAAGGACAAAAATAAATGCACTAAGTTTTCAACTCAAAAGCTATACATGGCTTACTGACTGAATGAAAAGTATATATAATACATCTAAGAACAAATGGTTGGAAAAAGTTCAAATTAAGTTAAAAATGAAAATTAACATTAGAAAACATGGTATACTTGATAAATGAATCCAAAAAGTTGTCCTGTGGAAATAAATTTAAAAATGGAAGTTAAAACAAAAATGTTTTACTAGTCAGGAAAAAAATTGAGGGAAAAACACACAAATATCAAAATTTTTAAGTGAGAAAAACTGAAACATTTTGAAAATGAGAATACTGTTGAAAATCTTTATACTAATCAATTTGAAAATCTCAATTTTCTCAGAAAATATAAATTAACAAAATTATCACAAGATGAATTAGAAAAGTTGAACAAACTAATCTTTATGGGGAAAAATACTGAAAAAGTCATCAAAGAATTATTTCAAAGAAAGCTGCCAGACCCAGTTGGTTTTATGGGTGAGCTCTTTCCTGTACTCATGGAACAGATAATTCCCATGTTATACAGTCTGTTCCGAAGTTGGAAAGTGCTTCAATTGACTGTATAAAATTAGCTTAGCCTCGATTCCAAAGCTGACAAAAATAGTACAAAACTACAAACGTCACTCATGAATATAGACGGAAAACCCCCAAAATATTAACAAGCAAGTCTAACAAAACTAAACTTTCAAGAAATAACATATCATGAACAATTAGGTATATTCTAGAAATTCTAAGATTGTTACTATTAGGAAATTAATATAACAAATTGAAAGAAGAAAAATCATAATTATCCAACGGTTGTTTAAAAAATATTTGGTAAAAATTTAAATCCTTCCTGATTAAAAAAAAGAAAGAAAGAAAAAAGATTAATCAACCAAGAAAACATGTTGCTAACACCCAACCTCACACCCAGAGGAGGAGAATCACTAGAAGCCTGGTTATTAGACAGGGCAGGATACCCACTCCATCACTACTAAAACAGGAAGTTGTACACAAAGCAACTAACAAGAAAAAAAGTAAAATTACCTCCTAAGATGAGCAAAATTATCAGTCTTAGAAATCACATAAATGTCTGCCAATAAAACAAAAAAAACTATCTAAACCTATACTAAGAATTCAGCAACTGACAGAATATAAAAGAAAGTGTAGAAACAATAGTCCTATAGTAACAACAGTAGGTTAGAAGACATAGTAGGAAAAGAGCCCACTGAAATAATATTAAAAAATTAAAGAGTCTAAAGATAACTTCAAAGTGATTTGAATGAATTTAGAGATATTTCATGTTCCTGGGTAGTAAGAATCAGTATGGAAATTCTCCACTAAGGAACTTTACATGATAAGATTCTGGTAAAATCTCATGGGACTTGAGGGGAGAAGAGTAGGAGGAGAGAACCTGACAAAATAATTCAGTCTGTGATGATGTCACATATGCAAAGAAAAGAGGGAGGAAGATTTTGAAAAGAGAAACTTGAACTTGCAGATATTAAAACATATTATAATGTAACAAAAGCTAAAATAGAGTGATTTGAAAAGACTAATAAAATAACTGATGAAATGCAAATTCCCCAAACAGGCCCAAGGTTTACTTATGTTTTTAATATATGCTGAAGACAGCAACTCAAATCATTGGGAAAATGATTTCAATAAGCTAAAGCAATTGGTTAACTATTTGGGAAAAATTAAATTAGATCCTTACACTGTGCACAAAAATAAATTCATTTGGATGAAAAAGTAAATGTGAAAGATAATATCACAATGAACTATGAAAAACAGAGGTGACTATTTTACCTGATCTCAGATGGGGAAAGCTTTTCGAAGCAAAAAAGAAAAGGCTAAAAATACAAAGGGTGACAAATTCGACTACAAAAAGTTTAAAACATTTGTTTGGAAAAAAGAAAAAGAAAACCTACAAAATTAAAATGCAAATAAAAAACTGGAAAAACATTTACAAATTATAAGCCTTAACATATAAAGAGTTCTTTTAAAACCAAAAGAGAAAAATACACACTTCAATATAAAAATGAGCAAAGGATAAGGCAATAAACACACTTTTAAAAACACTGAATCTCCTTCAGTAAATCACAGCTTTAAAAAATAGGTGGGATGGAGGTTGAGGAACTTTAGAGACATAACAACCAAATGCAATGCGAGGAGCTTGCCCAAACCCAGAGTCAAGCAAACAACTTTAAAACAATACTTTGAGACAAATTATATAATTGGATATAAACTGGGTAATAGATGATAATAAGGAATTTATGTTAATAAGCTAGGTGTGATGATGGTATGGTAATTAGTTAAGAAAACATCCTTTTTTTAATAATGCATGCTGAGACAGCTATAATTTACTTTAAAATATTACACCCAAAAAAGAAAAAGATGAAGCAAATCTGGCATAATGTTAATTATGAAGTAGGCAAAAAAAAAAAAAAAAAAAAATTTCTTTTTTTTCAAATAAATCCAATAAATGCCAAGGTGTAATAGAAACCAACAATCCCAGTCACTGCTGATGGGAGGGTAAATTGCTAGAACTTTTCAGGAGGGTAAGCTGGTAGTAGTGTCAGAATCCTTGAAAAATGTTTAAACCCAGCCAAGTCCATGTTCAATACTTTTCTCAAGTAAATTTTCAACATGGGCATAAAGATTTTAAAACTTTCAAGTCTATCGTAACATTATTTGTGATTGTGAAACACTGAAAACTACTTGAATATTTTTCACACAGACATCTGATAGACTACTACCAGGAAGTCATCAATAATTGAATTTTAGAAGAATAATTAAGGCTATATTGATATATGTTATGGTGCACCAGCAATGGAAAACAAGATGGTGTTTCCTCGAAAAATTAAAAATAGAATTACCATATGATCCAACAGTTCTACTTTCAGGTATTTATCCAAAAGAATTGAAAGCAGGGACTTGAAGAGATATTTGTACACTCATGTTCATAACAGCACTACGTACAATAGGCAAAAAGTAGAAGAAGCAATTCAAGCAATCCTTGGATGGATGAATGGATAAACAAAATGTGGTCTATTCATACAATGGAATATTATTCACCCTTTAAAAAGGAGATTCTGATAAGTGCTACAACATGAATGAAGCTTGAAGACATTATGCTGAGTGAAATACGCCAGTCACAAAAGGGCGAAAGTACTGTATGATTCCATAAGGTATCACACAGAGAAACTTGAGTAGTCAGATTCAACGAGAAAGAAAGCAGAATGATGGGGGGTGGAGGGGAGGAAGGGAGAGAGAAGTTATAGTTTAATGCATACACAGTTTGAGTTTGGGAAAATGAAAAAGTTCTGGAGATGGATGGTGGTGATGGTTGCTTGCAAGACAATGTGAATGTACTTAATGACACCAAACCATACACTTAAAAATAATTAAGATGGTAAATTTGATGTAATGTGTATTTTATAACAAAAATAAAGATACGTCAATAAATTTTAAAGAGAAAAAAGGCATGATGCAAAATAATATGTTCTTGTGTAATCTTAATTTTGTTTTATTGATGTCTTAAATATTAATAAATGTTTGCACACGGGAAAAAAGCTGCAAGGGTATATATCAAAATGATAATAAATATCACTAGGTGCTGTGCTTACAGGAGAGTTTTATTTTCTTAGTATGTCTGTGGGCTTTTCTGTAATTCCCAGTTTTCCTACAATTACTTTTATAATGAAAAGCAAAGTATGTTGACTAGACAAATGAAGAAGGGAAGAAAAGGGCACTCATATTGGCCACTGATCCTAATATGAGAATGCCCACAAGTATATTTCTAAATGACATAATAAATATAATCCTCCTTGAGAATCAAATCATTGATGGCTTTGGGAAAAAAGAGACCAACTCAGAAAACAGAGCATCAGGGAATACCGTGCAGAATTAAAATAGAGGCATATGCCTGATTTTAAGCAATTCCTAAGGCCATGGTGGGTTCACGACATCCATGTGCCCAGTAGAAAGGAAAAGACCAAGGGAACTTCAGAAAGAACAGGTCCTCAGAAAGAAAAGGCTCAGAAAGAAAGGATTCAAATCAACGCTGCGCTCTCCCTGGGACTCAACACTCCCCACCTCCATATCTCTCTTAAGCAAAATCTATTCTCAGAAAATATTTTCTAGACAGCAGACTTCAAGAGAAAAAGGAGTCTTTCTTTCTGTGGCATTCCCTCACCACATATGGTACTGCTCTGAATAGAGGCTTTATGAGGGAGGGTCCAGATACCACAGCCACGGTTATGCCACTGACCACAAACAACAACTAATAGACATTAGGGTTTAGATTTCCATGCAGCAGAGCACCCTGAATAATTATGAGGGAGCTTCCACCACGTTCCAACATCCAGTAAATGTTTACTGAGTGCCTACTAAGCACAGAACACTATTTGTAATCACTCTCTCTCTCCCACGCAACTCCTTTGTTCTGTTCCAGGGCTCAGACTAGGAAAGTAATGATGTAGGCTGTAGGCTGACAGTTTGATTCTACATGTCTCTCATCTCCTGGATTGGGAAAAGAGGGGCAGAGGCAGAGGGAAAGCACTGATCCCTAAAGATCAAGGGGACCCATCACTGTATCCCACCACCATAGCCCTGGGCAAAGGGGGCTAAGTTCTATAGTGGAGGCAGAGAGAAGCGTTCAGCCTTCCTAAAACTCCACAGACAGCACCCACAGAGAGCAGAATCACTGTAGCCCCTGGTCCTGGAGGAAACAACATCATCAGGTTTATCCGCCATGTTGAGAGAAATCCATGCCTCCAAATTCTTCTCCCCACCCCCACAAATGAAGCACGTCAGCCGCCCCTTCATCATACGTACTTTTGCCCCCATTGTTCTTCAGAACACTGGAGAGGTTGACAGAGGCGGTGCCTAGCAGTTCATTTCTCAAGGTATGGCAGCTCCAGACCTTCAAATCTAAATGACTCTGGGCTGTGACATTCCTGGAAAACAAATAGGTGTTTCATCACATCCAAGCAGAGCAGTCACTCCTGTCACTTAGAAGAAAACTGCTGACGTCTTAGAAGGGGGAAAAAACCCCAAACAGGAAGATACTCACATATTCCCTTTTTCCCACAAAGCTGACCCTGTAACCATCTAGCTAATAATGAATGCTCTGTGAGCTCAATGATGTGGAAACACCTAAAGAGAGGTGGCTTAGGTACCAAAGGCAGAGAAGAGTTAGAGGCTCCACAGGAAATCTGGATCTCTCCCAGCCCCTTCAGAGCGCCTTCTCTCTTTCCCCCCATGTTACTACATTCAAATAGAAGGGACTTTCTCTTACAAAATGATGATCTCATTCCACAGAAGCTCGGAGCTCCCAATTCGCTTCCCAGTCTTCTTGGTCTCGCTGGGGAGTCCATCCACTGCCACTTCCACAAACGAGTTAATTCGAGGTTGGCGATTATGTACCTTGGGCTTTGCTGACACCACTGGACGGAAAGAAAGAAAAAGTCAAAGATGAGCCAGAGGGCTCCCAGCTGCCCCCCTGTGGCCGATGGTCTTGCTCTTTTTTGCCGTTTCTCTCAAAAAACAAATTTTGTTTTTCCCTGATTCGAAGAAAGTTTATTTTTTCAAATGTGAAGATATTTTAAAAATATGAAGCATAAGAAATAAAAATCACTCCTAATCTAAAAACAAGATGTCAGTAAATCCAGACTTTCTAGACTTTCATTTTTTATTTCCCTAGTTCTTTAAAAATTCTCCTCCACCTAAAATCCATTTTAAAAGGCTGAAATATAAGCCTATTACAAGGATATGCCATGATTTAGTTAACTATTCTTTCACTGATGAAGAGATTGTTTCCAAGTTTTTACTCTGGGTAAATAGCCACAAATGTATATATTTTCATGCATTTCCGAGTATTCTTCCAAAAGATATAAATATTTTTTAAAGTTCTTAAAACTGTTTAATTCCTTTCACAAAAAAGTAAACCTTTATATTTCCCATAAGCACTATAGAAATATATCCATTTCACTAAACACTGCATAGCTCTGAGTACCATGTTTTTCTACTCTTTGTAAATCATATAGGTAAAAAAAAAAAAATGAAGTTAATAGCTAAGAATTAATGAGTACTAATTACAGACACTATACTATGTATACAGCCCTGATTCAAATTCGAATTGTCCTATTAATGTCCATTATGGCAAAAGAGAAAAGAAAATGTTTCTGGTCCAGGACCCAATCTAGGGTGACAACTTACAGTTAGTAGTCTTATTTTGATGTACCTAAACTACAGAAAAGTTGAAAGAATAGAATAAATAACTGCATACTCTTTGCCAATGTTAGCATTCTGCCGCATTTGCCTCTGTCCTGCTCTGTGTATGTGTTTAGATCAGTGCTATTCAAGAGAACTTTTGTGATAACAAAAATGTTCTACACCAGGGCTGTCCAATGCATTGCCATGACATACATATGGCTTTTGAGCACTTTAAATATGGCTAGTATCACTGAGGATCTGAACTGTGAATTTCATTTAAATAATTTACTTTTAATGTAAATAGTTTTACAGGACTATGGTGGCTATCCTATTGGACAGCACAGGATATATATTATTTAATATATAATATATAATATTTATGACTACATTTGTGTGTATCTATGTCTATATCCACACACTTTTTTTGAAAGGAAATTGTAGACACCATGATAGATCAGCCCTAAATACTTTCGAACGCAGGAAATATATCATCACTCCCAATTCATCCAGAAGGAACAGGCTCGCCAAAGCGAGGTCACTGTCCCAGGCTACATAGCCAGGGAGCTTCAAGCCAGGATGTGCACCCCGGCAGCCTGACTCCACACTATGCTGTATGCCATTGCTGGACTTTGCTTATTTGTGCTAATGCTTTTCTTCAATTGCTAGTGAGACTGAGTAGTTTTTCCATCTGCTTGTTAACCATCTGCATTTCCTCTTCTGTTCGTATCCTTCATGTGGCATTTCTGATGTTCACTTGGTACCAGCAAGCGAGGATTCAGAGAGCACAAGCTAAGCAAGTATCTACTGGCAGCTAGACAAGATCCTCTTAGAGCATATATTAGCCATGGATGAAACACACTCAGAAGTCTTCTATCCTGTGCCCCAAATCAGAGCATATGACTGATGTTCCTCACCCACGATGGCAAGACTGTCCTAGCCTGAGCTCCCTTCTGTCCAGAGTTAGCAAATGTTTCCCTCCCAGATCTTTCTGAGAGGTGACAGTCCTATAAGAGTCCACAGCTTGGCAAGGTGCAAACCCACCTCTAGACAGTTAACAATACCTGTCTTTTCCAGGCCCCAAAGAGTAGTAAAAAGAAAGTCAAAGAAGAATAACAATAAAAGCCGTGGTGAAGATTTAGGGAATGGTACTAGGCATAAAAAGGTTGTGGTGCTGGGAAAATGTGGCTCAGAGTAGAAAAATGTAACACTGTACATAGACCAAGGTTCACTGAGGCCACCTGGTGGGGTGAGAGTAGCTCTGCATGCAGGCCCTTAACTAAGTTATATATATATGTTTACAATATGGACTAGCTATAATTAGAATCCTACAATTTTGAGCCAGACAGTTTCTTTGAAATCATCAAGTTCAAACCCTTTATTTAATAACTGAGCCAACTAAGATGCAGAATGGTGAAATAACAACCAAAATCCTAGAGCTGGTCAGAGCCAGAGCTAAGCTTGGAAGCAAGTCTCCCAGCTCCCAGGCCAATTCTTTGAACTCTGTCATGATGTTTCCTTTTCTGTCCTCTAGATTTATTCCCTAGGGTTTTTTTCTTCCTCTTTTTTATTTTGACATAATTTCAGCAAAGCTTTTAGAAAAGATGCAAGAATAATATAGAATTCCTATAAACCCATCTCCCAGAGTCACCAAATATTAACTTTTCACTATTTGCTTTATTATTCTTTCTTTCTCCTGACTCTCTCTTATACACACACACTTTTTTTCCTGAAACTTTGGAAGTGAGTTTTAGATACTATGTCCCTTTACTCCTAAATCCTTTACTGTTTAATTCTAAGAAACAAAGACTTTCTAATATAACCATAGCACAATCATCAACATCAGGAAATTTAACACTTTTAATATTATCTAATATATAGCCCTGATTCAAATTCAAATTGTCCTTTTAAAGAGAAAAGAAAAGAGAAAAGAAAATGTTTCTGGTCCAGGACCCAATCTAGGGTCACACGTTACAGTTAGTCTTATTTTGATGTACCTAAACTACAGAAAAGTTGAAAGAATAAATAATTACATACTCTTTGCTAATTGTTATCATTTTGCCACATTTGCCTCTGTCCCACCCTATGTATGTTTAGATCAGTGCTATTCAAGAGAAATTTTGTGATAACAAAAATGTTCTACACCAGGGCTGTCCAATGCATTGCCATGCGATACATATAGCTATTGAACACTTTAAATATGGCTATTGTTACTGAGTATCTGAACTGTAAATTTAATTAATTTACTTTTAATGTAAATAGTTATACAGGACTATGGTGGCTATCCTATTGGACAGCACAGGATTTATATAATATTTATATTATATATTTGTAACTACATTTTTGTGTATCTATATCTATATCCACAAACTTTTTTTTTTATAAACTATTTGAAAGGAAATTGTAGACATCATGTCAGATCAACCCTAAATACTTTCAGAATGCAATTCCTAAGAATAAGGCATTTCTCCACCTAATCACACCATCATTATTATACCAAATGAACAAGCCCAATCCCAACTGATGTCGGAAACTAAGCAGGGTCGGGCCTGGTTAGTACTTGGATGGAAGACCACCTAGGAAGACCAGGTGCTGTAGGCATAAAAAATAAAAAATAAGAGATTGTAAACTGACAAGGTCCTTGCAATCTGTGAGGTCAACCAAAGGGTTGCCTCACCTAAAATAAATAAACAAACAAATTTAGTTACTCCCTCTATCAACTGATATTCATACCATATCCAAATCTCCCCAATTGTTCTAAACATATTGTGTATTATAACTGTTTTCCTTCTAATCCAGAATCCAATCAAGATGAACACATTGCATTTGGTTGTTGTCTCCTTAACCTTTTAAAATTTAAAATGCTCTCTCTTCCTTTTACTAACAATGATTGTTAAAGACTTTCACCAGCTGTCTTCTAGAATGGGCCAAATTCTGCATTTTTCTGATTGTTTCCTCATGATTAATTCACATTGAACATTTTAGTCAAGAATATTATATAGGTTACGTTGTATACTTATTACACACACTACCTTGTTCTCTTATTGGGAATGCTAAGTTGAACCTTAGTTAATGTGGGGTTGGCCAGGTCACTTCACGGTAAAGATATATTTTCCCTTTGTAATTTATAATTAATCAGGAGAGTGATATTTTGAATGTTTCTTTTTCTAAAAGACAAGCCAAAATAAAGTCTTCAAGATACAAGCAAGATCACCTAGAAAGTTTATTTAGCTTGTAGAGTCAACAAATAAACCAAAAATCACATATGCCCAAAATTATACCCCTGAAAAGCTCTTAGAAAGGCACCAGAATAGAGCCTGGCGTATTATCTTTCAATAGGTTCCAAATAGTCCATTTTTTGCTTTGTTTGCTGCGTTTTCAGTGTTGTTGTTGTTGTTGTTGTTGTTGTTGTTGTTGTTGTTGAGTTAAATATCACAGAAAATAGTTGGCTTCTGTTTAAGGGCTTTGATGCATTTTTAAAGTATATCTTAAAACTCTAGGACTGCACTATGAAGAAGCATAGTAACATCTCCCAAATTACATCATGGGCTCAATAAATGAAACACACAAGAGGTAGAATAACCCATACTACTTAAAACCTATGCATACTAAATTGTTATTTCTTTCTCTTTGTTCTCTACCATTTCCTGGATGGAATTATCAAATCCCTATAGGTTCAATGCCTATATGAGATAAACCTTTCCACACTAGTAAGAAAATTCTCACTGAAGAAAGTCAAGGAGAAACTGTTAGAAGTCAATGTTTTTCTTGAATAATACGGATCCAAAATTAGGACCTCGGGATGTCACCAGGGCAGTCTTCTGTTTTAACCTAGGCTTTCTAATTATTAGGTAAGGTAGTCTTAAATTCAAAACCCTGTAAGTTTACTTTAATCCTTCTCCCTTCTCAAAAGGGCTGGAGCAGCAATGAGAGGCCAAGAAAAATAACTTAAAAGTATCAAGACTATAAAAAAAAAAATCAATAAGAAGAAGGCAAAGAATTCCACCTCTTCTCCAGAGACTAGGTTGGATCTCAAATGACAAACATTTCACATGGTGCCACTCACCCTTCAAAGTAAGCTGAGACTTCTCAAAAGGCAGGGCCACTCCTGCCCGGCTGGAGCTGGCAGATGCCATATCATCACCAGGAAACTGCAAGACAAACATAGCAGTAGGTTTAGAGGATATCTGAAAGAAGATTTAGGAACTGGACCCAACTTTAATATTTGAATTTAAAGAGAAAAAAGCAAGAAAATATAAACATGGAAGCAACTGTGGCCATGCTACTTCCAACAGAGTGGAGTGTGCCTGTCTTATAATTTATGACTGCTGAACCTGAGTAGATCTTGGATAGCCTAAGAACTTAGCACTGTTACATCAAAGTCTGGAGGAGGGAAAGCCTAATATAACATCTCCAAAAGAGAAAGTCACAATTCAACAATTAAAAAAAAAAAAACTCAGTTTTTCAAATGCGCAAAAGATTTGAATAAACATTTTTCCAAAGAAGATATACAAATGGCCAATAAGCACATGAAAAGATACATGAGGCATACCTGTCACTCTATCTTGGCTAGAAGCAGAAGTCCACCTTACACTCTGAATGGATCTTTTTACTCATATACGACGTTGTAACACTGTATATAGACTGTCATTTGGAAAATATTGGTTCGCTGAGTTTTGCAGATATTCCAAATGTCATACAATATCAAATTATATTCATGTCATAATACAATATCCAAAAAAGTCACATTTGTGAATGTCACCATGGATCTCATCAAGTCTTTAAGTTCTGGGAAGCTGTCAGCTCTTTCTGGTAGATGTAGAGTGTTCCAAAATTCTAATTTTCACTTAAAAAGTCATATTTTACAATTGGTAACAAATGCCGTCAGTCTTTGAAGTGACAGGCTCACCTAATACATTTTCAATAAAATACACTGCCAAATAATCAAATCTCGTAACTTTAGTTGGTCTGTTTTAAAAACAGCATTTCATGAAAAAAAGCATCTAATTCAGCTCTCAATTCAAACAATCATACTAGTACTTTTTCTCAACACAACCTCCATACTGCAGGATGCAGCGTAAGTGCCCTGGGCATATTTCCCATTTCATCACACAGAATATTAAAAAGACATGCTCAAGAGTCAAGATTTAATAAAATTAATTTTTATGCTGCTTCATCAAGCACATTCTTAAGTGGAACTGGCTTTTTTTTCTTTTCTTTTCTTTTCTTTGTATTGAATGTGCTATGGTGAGAAATACAATGACAACAGCACATATTGATGGCATTGTCCTGATTCATGCAATGGCACCAACAGTTTTACTCACCTCTGCTTTTGCACTATCAGTGCAAATGTGATAACAGTGAAAAAAGCAAATAAAGTGATTATGAAAATAGTTTTGATCTTGCAAAACCCTGTAAGTCTCAAGGGGCTACCAAGGATCTGAGGACCACACTTGAAAACTATTGCTGTAAAAACACTATAAAATTACTATTCTATTTAACATCATTAATACCTTTTTTCATTCTATTTTTATCTGTTCTCTCTTCCTAAGTTCCTATTTTGAAGAGTTGTTCGGCCTTAAAACATGGCTTTTAACTCAGCATATTACACTATGAATATGAGAATTAAATGTAGCTACAGCTAGGTGACATTGATTTTGACACTTTTCATAGCTAAAGTCAAACAATTTTATGCTTCAACATTTTTGTCAAAAAATAAATAAATAAAAATTTAAAAGCCTTATTTACAACATATATCCAGTCCAAAAACATTTAAAGACTAGTTTTTTCTGGACTACTCCATAACTGGCATTATGCTTCAATTTTCCACATGGAGTAGCAACAGAAACCTCTGAAATGTTACCTAGAGCAAGAGGAATACAATGCTGAAACTATTCTGATCAGGATCTCTAAGACCAGACTTCCAAGTTATTAAAGCCAATAGTGAATTCTGTTCTTGCCTTATATGACCTATTGGCAGCATCTGATCACCTTTCTTCCTTGAAATGCTTTCTTCCCCAGGCTTCCAACACACCACACCTCCCTGTTTTATCTCCTGCCTCTCAGGCTGCTCTTTTTCCCCTCCTCAATCTCTAATCAACAGCATGTCCCATAGCAGGAGTCTTTCCTCTCTTCTCTTGGTTATCTCACCCTATCTCATGGCTTTAAGTACCATCTGTTTGTTGACAATCCCAAGTGGCTGTGTCTGGTGTTAACCTCACGCTTGAATCTCAGATCCTCTTTGTCTACTGACAAAATTGAGCTTCTGATATTCCCTCATAAATCTGTTCCTCAGTTAATGACAGCTCCTTCCATCCAGCAGCTCAGGTCAAAACTCTGGGGCTCATTTTTGCTTTCCCTTTCTCTCTCACACCCCACAGTCAATCTCAATAAATCCTATTGGTTCTACCTTTAAAATATGTCCAAGTTCAAACATTTCTCTCCACTTCTACTGTCACTGCCTTGGTCAAAAGCATCATGATCTCTCACATGGATTATTGTATTTCCTGCTTATGCTGCCCTTTGCCCCCTTCAATATAATCTCTAAATTCAGTTGTATTTTATTATTATTATTAAAGTCATATCATATCACTCTGCTATTCAAAACCATCCAGTGGCTTCCTGTCTATCTCAGAGTAAAAGTCAAAGTTTTCAAAATGACCTTGGCAGTTCTGTGTGACACACTCCACTGTGTGATACAAGCCTCTCTGACCTCACCTCCCACTTCTCTTCACCCCTACTCGCTCCCCAGCAGCTACATGGGCCTCCTCCCCGTTCCTTGAACATGCCAGACATGCTCCCCTGTCAGGCTTCTACCCTTCTCTCCAGAATTTTTTCGTTCCCCAGTTGTCCACATATATGGCTTATTCTCCCACTTCCTTCAAGCATTTCCTCAAATGTTTTCTTAAGAGGTCTTCCCTGACCACTCTATCAACCTAGGCTCCCTACACACATTAGTACCCATCCTTCCCTTTTTCACTTTTCTTTCTTAGCAATTATCACTAACACGATTCCTATTGTATTGATTTATTGTATTTATTGTCTCTCTCTCTCCCCCCCCACCAAGAATGCAAGCTCCATGAGGGCGAAGTTATGTGTCCCATCTATTAGTCCTGCAGCACTAGTGTCTAGAAAGGTGCCTGGCCCTTACTAGGAAGTCCATAAATATTTATCAAATGAATGAATTTGAGCATCAATTTTCTGAAATTAAAAAGGATGTTTTGACTTCTTTAGACTAAATTTGTTTCAGTAAACAACAAAAAGATCAACTCTCTACCCGTCAGATGAGCAAGCTTCATATACAAATCAGACAGTACCTGGCAATCAGGTAGACTTAAATGTGCATATATTGTACCTCCCAGGATTCCACTCCTAGGTATTTACCAGGGTGAAATCTTCCAACAAATGCAGAAGCCACCATGTTCAAAGGTGTTCATCACAGCAATGTTTATAATAGCAAAAATTTGTAAACAGCCAAATACCCATCAATGAGGATTTGGATAATTATGATATATTTATAAAATGGAACGCTATATAATACTAAAAATACATTAATTTAATATACATGAAAAAATCTCAAACTATAATGCCAAAAGAAAATAAATTTTTAAAAAAGCAAGTGACAGCCTAAGTATAGTATGAAGCCATTGGCATACATTTGAACTTACACAGAACAATTGTATATATTGTTGTGGGCACACATAAATGGAATGAAAGTAGAGAAGTACGGATGGGAAGGATCCATACAGAGTTCAGAGCAGAAGTTACCTCTAGGGTAGCAGAAGAGGGAGCAGAGGAATGGGACTGAGCAGAAACCAAGGGAACTTCAACTGTATCTGCAACATTTTATCTTTAAAAAAAGTTCTGAAGCAAATATGGCAAAATGTTAATATTCATTAAATCCAGATGGTAGTTTTAATGACTGTTTGTTATCTATTCCCTGAACTACTTCATATTTTTGATCTTTTTCATAATTTAACAATAATTTTAAGGAAGAAAAAAGATCATATCTTCAATAATGGAGGAAAGATTAATAATTGTAAATTAAGCCAACAGGCTTTTAGTAACAGAGGTTAAAGCACTAAAAGCTGGAAATGCATTATTTATAGAGTTTAAAAATAAAAAATCTTTTTAAAAATCTTTACATATACTGGGATTCTTTCTTTCCTAAGGCAACACAATTGAGGGGAGTTTTTAAACTAACTTCTTCTCCCTGAGCTCTAGCTATTTTTAGCTCCTGGTGGGAACTCAAGAAAATCCAAGAGAATGACCCTCGAAGCCCTACATGGCCCACTAAATGGGAGAAAGATCAAACCTCTTGATCTATACTTCATGACCCAAAACAAAATCAATTAGAAAAATTCTAAAGAAGGCTCAGAATAAAGCCAACCGGGAGAGCAGGAGAAACAGAGTAGATGACACCACCATGTTTTCGTCCTCCAATGACTTTCATAATTAGAGTCCATACTTTACTAACCATAATCTGTTTTTATGTGGGGCTTTGTCTCTCTTTCCAGGTCCAATTAGCAAATACCACCCTGACCTTACAAGGTTAATACTTTGAATTGTAAAACCTTTCCAACTATGTATAAAGAAAAATAACCATTACTATGGAAGGGAAGTCAGAGCCCATCCTGGTCAAAGTCCTTTCAACCTACTTATCAGCTTCTGTCTCAGGGTCCCATACTGGACATGGTTCCTAATGGACATGAGGTCCTAATACCCCCTACCCACTCCAGAAAGCTCAGAAACCTGAGACCCAGAATTGACTGTGCACCCGTCTCAGCAAAACTATACATGGACTCGATAACTTTTTTCTCCTGATTATAGCAATGAGAAGTATTTGCATCTAAATCACTTCAAAAAAACTGAGTTAGCACAAGCCTAGGTAGGCAGGGTGAAAGGGGAGAACAATGTTTAAAATATCCCCAAAGGTTATAGATACACAAAGAATTTCATTATTGAAGGGAGTAAGGGATTTACTGGGAGAAGGAAGAAGCCAAAACTGAGTCTGGTAGATCTGCCCAAATTTCTTTAAAAAATAAAAATAAAAAACATATTGCCCTCTGAACATAACCTCTATATAAACCTTGAAAACATTTTTTAAAAATAATAGAGTAGAAAATATAAGAGTACGTTATACATAAAGGAAAGTATTCTTTCAAGAAAGTTCATTAGGATAAATGTACATTTATGTACATGTATACTAAGTCATGATATAAAATGTCTTACTAAAGGTTGTAGTCAAAAAAGCTTCAGAACATCCAGTCTACAACACACCCATTTGAGGTAGGGCTTTAGAGAGGCACAAACACCACAGAACCCAATAAGCAAACACTGGGGACCAACTAACTATTCACTTAGTGAAAAGTCATTGGTTTATTATTCTTTTAGTCTGAGAAATTTTTCCACATGGGCTTGATGAAAGGTATTCATTCGATCGGTCATTATTTACTGTGTGTTTATTTTGTACCATGTACTGTTTTTGGTGCTAGTGATACATCAGAGAATAAAACAGAAGGAAAAAAAGATTATTGCCCTACAAGGTTCTCCCAGTAAAGAGCCAAGAATGAGCCCTGGCTCTGGTAGGTGAAGGGGAAAAGGAACCACTGTGAAATAAGCCCAGAAACGTCTCTGTAACACAGCCCTCTTCTACCAGAGCCTTATCCCAACTGGAGTGAGGGAATTTCCCTGACTGAGGCTCCTTCTAGTCTTCTTGTCTCACCTAAGGGGAAAAGTAGTTTAAAACACTTGTAGAAGTCACAGCCCAGGAACACTGACCCACTAAAATACGGAGATTTAATCATAAGGTTACAAAATGCTTCTCCTCTCCCACACTTTACCATCATATCTAGGGTCCAATTATCAGCGGATTAAAGCTGAAGGGTGCACACTCTATTTAAGGGTTCTTAGGGAAGACCAAGATAACAGAGGAGACCAGTACAAGGCCACTTGAGGAATCTGAGGCCTCTAGTACCTACAGTTAGAGCAACTGTTATACACAAACCAACTCTTAGCTAGATTAAAATAAAACCCCAAAGTAAAGACCTATTCACCTCAGTTCCTATTACCCAATATGTCATGTCCAGCTTTTAATTAAAAATTATGTTATGCTAACAGGGAAGACAAAACAATGTAAAGAGACAAAGCAAACGTCAGAACCGGACTCAGATATGACATAGATTTTGAAATTGCTGGACAGAGAATTTAAAATAACTGTAATTAATATGTTAAGGGCACTACTGGAAAAAGCAGACAACACTCAAGAACAGATGGGTAATGTAAACAGAAACAAAAACTCTAAGAATCAAAAGAAAATGCTAGAAATCTAAAACACTAAAACAGAAATGAAGAATGTCTTAAAATGCTCATCAGTAGACCAGACATGGTTGAGGAAAGAATCAGTAAGCTTGAAGATACGTCAATAGAAACTTCCCAAACTGAAACGTAAAGAGAAAAAAGAATTAAAGAAAAAAGAACAGAACATCCAAAAACTGGGGGACAATTTCGAAAGATGCGAAATACACACATAATTGAAACACCAGAAGAGAGAATAAAGCAGAACTATCTGAAGTAGAAATGGCAAGAATGTCCCAAAATTAATGACATACACCAAACCAAAGATCCAGGAAACCAAAGAACATCAAACAGGATAAATACCAAATACAACAATAGTTTTTTTTAAAAAAATTACACCTAGGCATATCATTTTACCACATTCCGTCTGGAGAAAACCAAAGACAAAGAAAAATCTTAAAAGAAAGCAAAGGGAAAAGAAACACCATCCCTATAGAGAAATAAAGATATGAATTACAGCAGCCTTCTTGTCAGAAACCATACAAGAAGAGAGTACAGTGAAATATTTACAGTATTGAAAGAAAGAAAAAGCCTGCCTGGAATTTTTATATCCATTGAAGTTATCCTTCAAAAGTGAAAGAGAAAAGAACTTTCTCAAGTAAAACCTGCCCTGCAAGAAATATTTTTTTAAAAGTTCTTCAGGGTGAAGGAAAATGATATAGATTAGAAACTTGTATGACATACAGAAAAGAACATGGGAAAAGAAATAAACAAAGCTCCACCCACTGGCTTCTTTATATAACAAAAGACTGAACATAGGGAAAGGACATGTGCTGAGAAGGGATGCCAAACAGAAAATAAGAGAACTAACAATACAGGTGACAAGCGGTAGAAAAAACAAAGCAGTAAATGAGATAGGAACTTGCGGTGAGAGTTGGAAGAATTTCAAAATTGTAAACAAGGAGTCTCATTGAGGTGACTTTTGAGCAAAGATCTGAAAAAGACGAAGGAGCGAACTGAGGATATCTGCAGAAGAACATTCTGGATAGATAAAAGCTCTTAAGATGGTAGCATATCTTGGGAACATAAGGAACAAAGGGAGGCCACTATGGCTGGAGGGCAATAAAGAAGGAGGACAATGATAATAACCATAGGAGATGCACTTAAATTTATCCTGTTAGGTAAAATTATCCTTAATGAAATGCGAAATGCCTTGGAGCAGTGGTTCTCAATACTTTCTGCCACCTTTGAATTATCTAGAGAGCATTTAAAAAAAAATATTGACAACCAAATCCTACCCTCAGAGATTCCCATTTGATTGGTCTCAGTGAGGTGGGGACAGATATGTGCTTTAAAGGTGCATAATATAAAGGTGATCCTAATATAAAGTTGGGGTACAAACTAGTTTTAGCATTACCGAATGAGTTCAGGCCTCAACTAATCTGAATGCACTGAAAGCAGGACTTTGGCTCTACCAAAATGTTTAAGGCTAAACTAAAATTATGCAAAAAAAATTAACATAGAATAATATGCAAATGAAAAAATGGGGCAACAATAACTCTAGGAACAGAATACGGCAGAGGAATTCTGTGTCATGCGTGGTTCCAGGGAGACTAAGCTTTGCTCCACCTCCCTGACACAAATTGCCCTCACGGTCTTCCAGGGGCTCTCAATAAACATGACAGATTAAACACACAGTCACCTCTTCTCCCTTCTCAAACCCCATCAGAAAGACAAGAAGGCAATACAAAAATATAAATCCACTAAAAAAGAATGGAAAAGGAAACAACGGAATGGCAGCAAGATTTTGGAAAATGGCAAGTAGGTTGAAACTGAAAGCTAAAGCTAAATGCCTTCAATCGGGGACAACAACAAGAAGCAAGCTACCCGCCATTGAGGAATCCCAGAAAGGGTCAATAATTGGTGGCGCCAGGTACTTCTGAAAGTGAGGGCATAAGTTAAGCCAAAATAGGAAAACTGATTAAAGCCTATATGAGAAAGAGAGCCCCAGACTCCTTCTCCCCTCAATTCACCTAGGCATTTATGCCTCCTTAATCCTAAACAGGAGAATTAAATTTTAACTTCTGGGTAAAGTAACCCAGACTTGAGACTTAGGACACAGTTGAGGGTAGGGATGAGGCACCATACTGATCCAAGGAGATACATGAAAGTCTATATCATGAATTGTGAGAGGTCTCTGTCCCCCAACCCCACTCACCTTCCCTCAATTGGGGCCTAGCACACAGATCAGCCTGTTGGTACTTCATTTAAATATAAACAACTATTTGAGGAAAGTCTTAGACCTAAGAGCCAGATATCAAAACAAAGAGAAAAAGACTCAATTGCCAAGCTGATCCTAAAATTCATAGGGAAGTGGAGGGGATCGAGAATAACCAGTACAATCTTGAAAAAGAACAAAGTTGGAGGATTCCCAGTTTCCAATTTCAAAACTTACTACGAAGCTACAGCAATCAAGACTGCGTGATATTGGTATAAGGATGGACATACAGACTAGTGGAATAGAATTGACAGTCCAGGTACAAACCCATACATTTATGATCAATTGATTTTAGGAGTGCCAAGATGATTCAATGGGAAAAGAATAATAGTCTTTTCAACGAATGGTGCCAGAACAACTAGATATCCATGTGCACATGAATAAAGTTGAACCCTTACCTCATACCTTATACAAGAATGAAGTCAAAATATCAAAGACCTAAGTATAACAGTGAAAACTATAAAACTCTTAGAAGAAATCATAGGTATAAGTCCTCAGGACTTTAGATTTAGGAAATGGTTTCATAGATACGATACAAAAAGCACAAACAAAAAAGAACCTAGATAAATATGACCTCATCAAAAATAAAACTCCTGTGCTTCAAAGGACACCGTCAAGGAAATGAAATGAGAACCAAAAATTGAGAAAATCATGTCCCTGATCAAAGACTTGTATCTAGAACATATAACTCCTACAACTCAACAATAAAAGACAAATAATCCAACTGAAAAATAAAATGGGCAAAAGATCTGAACAGACATTTCTCTAAAGAAAATATACAAATGACTAATAAGCCCATAAAAAGCTGCTCAACATCATTAGTCACAAGAGAAATGCAAATTAAGACCACAATAAGATACTTCACACACACCATAATAGCCATAGCAAAAATATATACAATAACAAGTATTGGCAAAAATTTGGAGAAATTGGAACCCTCGTACATTACTGACAGGAAATGAAAAACAATGAGCAGCTTTGGAAAACAGGTTAGTAGTTCCTCGAAAAGTTAAATATTTAATATTTAATATTTACCATAAGACCCAGTAATTCCCTTTCTAGGTATACACCCAAAAGAATGAAAAACATGCATCCACACAAATGAATGACTGTTCACAGCAGGATTATTCAATATTATTTGGCCATAAAAAGGAATGAAGTACTATTTCATGCTACAAGATAGATAAACCTTGAAAACATTATGCTAAGTAAAAGAAGCCAATCCAGAAAAAGTCCAATTATTATATGATTTCATTTATATGAAATGTCAAGAACAGGCAAATCCATAGAAACAGAAAGTAGATTAGTGGCTGCCCAGGGCTAAAAGAGTTGAGGGATTGGAGTTAATGGGTACAAGTTTTCTTTTGGGATGATGAAAATGTTCCAGAAGTAGATAGTGGTGATGAGTGCAGAATTCTGTGAAAATACTAAAATCCACTGAATGGCACATTTTAAAATGATGAATTTTGAAGTACATAAATTGTATCTCAATTAAAAAAACTTATAGTTAGATGAAACAGAGGTCAAAGAAAACCTTAAAACAATTCAAAGAGATAATATAAAATATTGTATCCATGAAACAAGAACAGAATGGAATTTGGAAGGAAGGAAAGAAGGAAAGAAAGAAGGAAAGAACAAAGGAAGGGAGGGAGGGAGGAAGGGAGGAAGGAAATTGCTTGCTTGCTTCATTCAGAGAATAGTGTTCAAAGGACAGCTCTGATAGCAGAAACAAAGCTGATCAAGTGAGGACATACACTAAAAAGCAAAACAAAAAAATGGTAAATAGGAGAGAAAAGACTTTAAAATAGTGGATTCCTTTAACTCTTTTCCCATTTAGAAAAAAGTGCAGCTCGCTGGCAGCGTTAATTTAACATCATGCGTAGAAATGCTGCGTTTTCTAAGATTTGACATTTTCAGTGATTGAGAATTTCCAGTTTGTAAACGGATATACCACTACTAAAAACAGAATGCTATAAATAGAATGATGTCATTTGTTTCCAAAGACTATCGATATATTAGAGCGATGCAAAAATAATAATAAAAGTGAGATGTTTTGGGGCAAACTTTGGGGGTAAGGTTAGGACTACAAGCCGTGAGTTGAGTTATCTTGGGGTAAATGTTACAGCTGCAAGGGCCGCAGGCAAGTATTCCTGGGGCAAACAGGAAATGGGTTAAAATGTCCAACACCTGATTTATAGTAGGTCCAGAAACAAAAAAAGGGGGAAAAAAATCAAGGAAATGTTACAGGTTTTTCTCAAGCTGAAATCCTTCTAGAAATGACATTTCTAGACGGAGAGGACCAGACGCATGCCCAGAACAATAAATGGAAAAAGAATCACGCTAAGGCATAATGGCATGAAATTTCAGAACATGAAGACAAAGTACACAACCTTCCAGTCACATTTACAAAAAACAGGAATCAGAATGTCATCAGACTTCTCAGCAGCAATATGAATGCTAGAATGCAATGCTTTCAAATTTTAGATAAAGTCATTTCCAATGTAGAATTCTTTAACCAAGAAAACCATTAATCAAGCATGACGGGGAAACAATGATATTTTCAGATTTGCAAAGTCACAAAAAAGTTGCTTCCAAAGCCACTTTCTCAGGAAGCTACTGAAAAATATGCTCAAGGGGAATAAATGAAAAAGATGGAGGATGGTGGGTATTGACATGGGAAAGGCAAAAAGGAATTCCCAGAATGGTGGTGAAGAGAAGTCCCAGTGCAACAGCCTGGAGGGCAGCCAGTCCAGATTAGACAGCTTAGAAGTTGCTGTCTCTAGATGAAAGAAAGAAAACAGAAGAAATAGATTTGTGAGGCATCTGACTGCATTGAAAGAAGTATTTTAGCTCATCAGAATGTTTGGGGCTGAACTAGTGATAAGTAAACAGAAAATTTAGCATATGAAAAAAATTAGAAAGTATGTAACTTTAGTAAAAACAATAGTACCATAGTACGAGAAAGGAAACATAATCCAAATACAGACGTAGCTCAGCTGTGAATAACATTCATAATCATAAAAAAACAATAATTAAATCAAGATGTGTGATATGGGTGTAATCAGAAGATGGGGTAGAAGTGTGTGTGTGGAGACTTGCTGCAAAGAGAGCTAAATCCTCATCTTCAGTGGCTAAATAACAAAAGATAAAACTGACAAGCTAAGAAATAACAGTATTAGGAACTCATTTAGAAATGCGGAAGTCAGTAGCAAAAAAGACCTAAAAGAGTTACTGGTCATTGTTTATACAGAACAAGAATTCAGAATAAGATGGGATAAAGCAAGGGACTCCTGTTGCATTGGTAAGTATTATAATGCTATTTGACTTTAAACTATGTGCATGTATTATTTTCTGCATAAATAAAATTTAAATTCAAGAAAGGAAACGGCTTCTTTTCAAACCAGGTAATAGGATGATGTCCTTATTTAATTTTAATAAGAACATCCCACCTATATACTCCATTAGTGTAGTAGGTTGAATGGTGGCTCCAATAAAAAAAAAAAAAAATGCCTAAGTGCTAACCCCCTGGCACCTGTGACTGTGACTTGATTTGGAAATACGGTCCTTGCAGGTGTAATTAAGTTAAAAGTCTTGAGGTAAAATCACCACCCTGGACTTAGGTTGGGCCCAGTGCCCTCCTAGAAGAAACAGGGTCAAAGACAGACACAGGGTGAAGACTAAGGTGGAGATTGATGTCATGCAACTCCAAACCAACAAGTGCTTGGAGCGCTGAAAGAAGCAAGGAAAGATTCTCCCCTAGAGCATAGAGGGATAATGGCCCTACTGACACTGTTGACACCTTCAAATTTCTCGCCTCCTTAACTATGAAAGAATAAATTTATGTTGTTTGGGCCATCAAGTTTGAGGTAATTTGTTACACAGGTTAGGAATAGGAAACTAATGCAATTAGCAACAAATGCCTTCAATGATGTGGATTTCAATTCACATCCAGCTAAAGCTGGAAGTCTTTTAGCACATCAGCGACACAATTCTTAGGGCATCCCACTCCCATGTCCACCTGCATCCAGACCCCAGAGTAACTTCCTTAAGAAATAACTCTGTAGTTACAGGGGACATGGTCTTGCTGAAACTGTTTCTTAATTGTCATTCCAATACAAAACAGAATCCTATGTGTATCATTATGTTTTAATCACTTAAAAATAAGCATTTTTTCATGCTCTATTTCAAAACAATCTGTTGGTATCAGTACGAACACAATTGATTAGTTTTTGAGAATTTGAAAATAACGTATCTATTTTAATGACAAGTGACAGAATGAAGCAAGAAGGGCTACATTAGAAGAATAAATGACAGGCAGCCTATCTTCTGCTCTTCACACCAACGCTTTACCATTTACCTGCTCCCTTTTACCTCACCTTCCCTTCCTACTTTGCTAGGCCCTTCCTCTTCTTCCTACACCCTACTATGATGTACGCATGCCCCAGGTACCACTGCTGGACTCACAACCAAAAGGGCAGCAGCCCTGTGGCTCAGAGTTGGACTGTGCTATTATAACCTAACTACCAGCTTCCAGGGGTTTATCAGTTCCACTCTGAAGAGAAAAAAGAGTACTCTTCCCTTAAACCTTTAATTTTAAATAAGAAAAAAGAAAAAACCCCAGCTTTCTTTACCTATAATCCACTGGCTGTTGAAAAAGAAGAAACTATTAGCTAGGGTAGTAATTCCTGAGTCCTTCTCATTAGCCAAATTAAGCACATCAAGGGTAAACCCACTGGCTCAGTTTCCAGAGATATCTAGAAAGACAATAAATACATATAGCTTTTTGGGGGTAGAATACTTGAAATACCTGAGATCAAAAAATGAGGGAGAACACCTTTTATCATATTCAGCTGAGGGCATCAGAAGAGGCTGAAGAACATGCCCTGGCACCAGAAAGATGAAAGACAATGGCTGCTGTTGCCCACGCTAAAACCTTAACTTGACCCTCAGAACACAGAGGGTGCATTCAAAACAGGACTGGTTGATTATTTTTATTTTATTATTATTGAAATATAATTCACATACCATAAATTCACCCTTTGAAGCATATAATTCAGTGTTTTTTAGTAAATTTGCAGAGTTGTGCAACCATCACTACTAACTCCAGAACATTTAAATCACTCAGAAAGAAAACCCCATACCCATCACTAGTCACTCTTCCTTTCTCTCTGCCCGCCTCCAGCCCCTAAAAACCACCAACCTCATCAATTTGCTTTCTGTCTCTATGAATCTGCCTATTCTTGACATTTCAAATAAAGGAATCACATAATATGTGGTCTTTGTGTCTGGCTTCTTTTACTTAGCATAATGTTTTCAAGGTTCACCCACGCAGCATGTATCAGTACTTCATTCCTTTTTATGGCTGAATAAAAGCTATTGTGTGGATATACAACCTTTTGTTTATCCATTTATCAGTCAATGGACAACTCAACACTTGGATTAGGATGGGTTAATTCTCAAAGCCAGGAGACTATAAAGGTCAAGGGTACCTTCAGCAGGAAGGCAGACAGAATTCTGACAGTGCCCCTACCAAGCCCCTCTCATTCATCCTGTCCAGTCCTGAGCCAAGGTCAGTCTTTCAACAAATGTTCATAGACACCAGTCTGCATAAGGCCCTGGAATACAAAGGTGAATGCCACAAGCCTCTGCCTTCTGGGAGCTCAGATATCTTGCTTTAAGAGACCCCCAAGGAACCAACCACACCTCAGGTGTAGCCAATGACATATCTTGAAAGATCTAAATGACCTGATTATTCTTATTCACCCAACTTCAGCAAGAACCTTTCAGACCAGTCAATCTTTTATAGGCAAGTAGGTTTAACTGCTCACTAGCCTTTGGTTGATACTGGACAAACTACATACTTCTAAACCTCAATTCACCTGTAAAATGAACCTAATAATAGTACTTATCTTATAAACTCACTGTAGGGATCAAATTAGTTGAGATGAAGCAGCCAGCACATAGTAAGTGCTCTTCAAGTATAATGACAAGCTAAACTAGTTCTTCTTGATGCTGTAATTCTAGGCTCTGGGATTCCTGAAATTCTTGACCCAGCTATGAGTAAAGAAACCATGGAATATTGATCTCCAATGAAAGGGCCTGTATAGAAGATGAGCCAGGGAAGAGCAAAACTACTCACCAGCACCTAGATTTTATTTTTAATTAGCCAACTACAGAAACAGGTAAAGCTTCTTATTTATAGCTATAGATCCACCTTCACCTACTTCTTGAAAGATGTGGAAGAGAAGGGTCTGTTTAAAAGATTCCTCCTTTCTTTCACACTCTCATGCCTTTCCAGTTCTTTCCAACACTAATGCTTCTTTCTTGGCTTCTTTCCCTCATCCCACATTGAGTTACCTTGAACTCTGAAGGCCATATTGAAAAACAATCAAACGAATTTGAACTTTGCCCAATGACCAACCACATTAAAAAGAGAAAGGGGAGGAGAGGGGAGGTCATATCATTGGAAGTACAGTGGAATTACAGGGCAGTAATAAAAGAGACTGGAAAAAAATGCATAAAAGAGACTGGAAAGCAGATGTCATGACAAAACAGGAAGCAAAACACATGGGTGACACAGAGGAAGAGGACCTGCCCTAAGGGGTCAGGACTGTCAAGGTTTGGTATTTGGTGTTTTTAGAAGTATTAACACTTGACTTAAATCACTGAACATTTGTTTACAAACTGGGTGGGAAAGGGAGGAGCAGGGGACTGCAACCTTCTAGAAAAGATTAAGTTGGTTCTTCCCTTTTCTTCCTACCTCTCAGAAATTCCAGAGTCTATAATAGCCCTAAATCAAAATCACTCAAAAGCAGCTCACTGATTTGATTCCATTGGGGTTTATATTCACGTATCCATTACCACATGTCTTACTGATGGAAGCATCAGATCTGGAATCAGAAAACAGATTCAAATCCCAGTTCTTCCAG
Organism: Eonycteris spelaea; assembly: GCA_003508835.1. Taxonomy (NCBI): domain Eukaryota; kingdom Metazoa; phylum Chordata; class Mammalia; order Chiroptera; family Pteropodidae; genus Eonycteris; species Eonycteris spelaea. The sequence continues at coordinate 796,396 of PUFA01000149.1, read as the reverse complement.
ATCTCAGCTACATGACCTCATGTGGGTCACTCCACCTCAATGAGGGTCTGTTTGTTTCAAATCTATAAAACAATGAGATGCCTGACAAACAACATACATTCAACACGTTATAAAACCCATGTTTTAAACATTAAAAACCTATTACCCATCTATCCTTCCAGACGGTCTCTTTCCCATCCTTCTTGGAAGTCTCTAAATCCATTGCCAACCCCAAAAGCTAGACTATTTCCAGAAACTGGCACTCAAATTGATTTCAACGGCACTACAAAGATGCACACTTGGAAGAGCAGCATTCTCAAGAAAAAAGAAATCCATTAGCTGTGGTTTTCAAAAAAGTCTTTAAATAAAAAGCAAAAAGGAGAAAAAATCAAGTTCCCCAAATGTAATACAATGCTCTGCTATACTTAAAATACCTACTCATATAACAGTATAAACTGAGATTTTAATTCAAAATTTAACTTCTAACAAGAAGCACTCCTCTTGGATATGTACTCACACTACTCCGTAAGTAACTTTGTCCAGTCTCTTAACTTTAAATACTGTTCACATGCTAAGAGCTTCCACAGGCACATCTCCAGCCCAGGGCCGTCTCCAGACTTCTCTAATTGTCAACAACACATCTTCACTTAGATTTCTATAGGCATTTTGCAATCAGTGTGAACAAAACTGAGCCCAAATGCTGTTCCTCCTACAGTCTTCCCCATTTCAGTTAATGACAATTCCACTCTTCTAGTTGTTCATGCCAAACACCATGGACTCACCCCCGACTCTTTCTCCCTCTCACATCCCATATTCATAAACCCCGATGGCTGTACTTCAAAATGTACGCAGGGCCCAACGTCTCTTTACCCCCTCCATCACTACCACCCGGCCCATCCTTCACCTGGATCATGGCTCTAGCCTCTGAATGTGTCTCTCTGCTTCTAGTCTTGCTCCTCTTTATTCTTTCTCCCCATGGCAACAAGACTAAACCAGTTAAAAGGCAGGATGGGTCGTGTCCACTCCATTGCTCAAAACATACAACAGCCTGCGAGGCCCTCCACTACCTGCCCATCTCTCTCCTTACCCCCAACACCTCTCTGACTTCATCATCCTCATCTCCCCTCATTCACACCCATCCAGCCACTGGCCTCCTGGCTGGTGCACAAACCTGCCAGGAGTACTCGGTCCTTAGTGCTGTTGAATTTGCTGTTCCCTCTGCCTGGACCACTATGTCCCCATTCAGCCACACAGCTCCTTCCCTCACCTCCTTCAAATCTTCCCTCAATTGTTAACCTCTTTCTAGGAAAGCTTCTCTAAGGACCCTAATTCAAAACTGCCACCCTAGCCAACATCCACACCCCACTTCCCTGCTTTATTACAATATAATATGCATTTTACTTGGTTTTGTTTATTATACTTTTCTCCACTAAAATTTAATATCCACAAGGACAGGATTTTGCCTTTTTTTATGGACCACGTTCCCTGCGTTTACAACAGCACTGTCCAGTATAATTTTTAATTTAATTATATTTATTGTAATATAAAAACATCATTGAGATATTTTACTTTTTTTCACACTAAGTCCTCAAAATCTGGTGTGTATTTTAACTCATAGCATATTTTCAGTGCTCAACAGCTCCATATGGCTAGTGGCCACCATACCAAACAGTGCAACTCTAGAATAATGCCTGCCATAGGTTAGGGACTTATATTCATTGAATCAAAGAATGTTTTCCCAGAAAGAGGCAGCTATAATATAGTATAGTTTTCTAAACTTCATTTGCATTCTATATTCACAATTTTTACTGTGATCTATGTACCATTTTTTCCTTAAAACGTCATGCTTCTGATACTTGAAAAACTTTAAGTGAAACTTTATATTGCTTCCTCGAATGGAAAAGAACAGGGCTAAGGATAAAAGGCCTGGGGTTGAGTCTCTGCTCAGTCATTCACTAGCTCTGGACTCTAAAGCAAGGACCTTGCTAAGCCTCCGTGTTTCTTCATATGTAGAATAGGGACAATACCAACCTTCATAGGACCGTGGTGAGTGGTGAAGATTAAATGAAATGTTGGTATAAGCGCTTTTAAATGGGAAAGTAGTCATTAATTAAGAGACTCAGAAGCCAACCCAAGCCTTTTTCCCAGGCCTATTTTCTTCATGCGGACCAGTAACAGAAAACAGCAAGTCTAGAGCCTGGTTTGAGTTCAAATCCTCTGTCCTCCACTTACAGATATGTAACCTTTAGAAATTCATTTACTCACCAAACATTTACCAAGTGCCCACAACATGCCAGGGACTAAGCTAGTAGCCAGATAACCAAATAAAAATGACCCCTGCCCTGAGCGATCTGTAATCTAAAAGGGAGAAAGAGACCAGTAAAAAAAAAAATCAGTAAATTGTTAAAAACGCAAGTCATCACTCTTATGTGTTTGTTCATTGTGAAATGAGAACAGCACCTTCCCAAATTGGGCTTCCACAAAAATCAGGGCTGCTACAAAAATCAATTTCAATGTTAGTCAAATATTCCAAAAACTTGACCTCATAATACATTAGCAAAGTACTTTTTTCCCTACTTGTCACCTAAAATGACTCCGGCTCCTGTGAATGTCCAATTTGAACATTCACTCCAGTTATACCGCATCCGTGAAATACATTTCACTCATGCATATCTGAGTAAACATGAAGAAAAAGAGGATAACAGTTTTCACACAGGTATTTAATCTCAAAATCATGATCCAGGTCATAGTTCTAAAGAACACAACACGGACCTCTCGGTCACCCTACATAGTTACACTTTGTCAAGATAAGCAGTCACATGGTAAGGGAAACTGAATAATTTAAACTGAAGAGGAAGTCACAAAGCAGTACAGGTAGAAACTCTGTCCAAGGTTTCAGCAGTCACTGTATTGATGAGGTAATGCTGAGCTACGCCGTGCTCAACAGTTTAGGCTAAAAGCCATATTTTATGGCCAAAGCGCCCACACTCTTTTCTGCAGTCCCGAAGTTGATCTAACTTCGGAAAATCTCAAAGAAACATGATGAAAAGGGCTAAGTTCCCAAGTGGAAACCTTACCCAAGCAGAACTAAGTGGGTGTGACGAAAGCAAGAGAAGATTCTGTGATCTATCCTGAAGTTTAAAAACTGAATAGGACCGAAATCAAAGTCTCGGGTTACAACCATTTCCACAGAGGAAAGAAGGAAGAGACTCTCAGATGGATTTCAGGCAGTATCTTCTTAAATTCTCCTTTCCCTCCATGTCCTATGCCCATTGTCGGGCGCCCCCTTCCAGTTCAGTCGCAAGTTGCCCCTTCCTCCTGTCCCAACCCTTCCACAAAGGTCACTCCTCTCCACCCGTGGCACCTAAACTCCCTTCCACTTCCGGAAGGACTTGCTGTCCACCACCGTCCACCACCGCAACCCTGGCTGACTCAGCGCCCTTCTCGGAGCAGTCCCCGCGCACAGCCCGCGGCGCGCCCACCCGGCTAAGGCGCGAGTCGGGACACCCCTCCTCGGAGGCCGGAACCGCCGCGCCAGGCCCCTCCCACAGGAAGCCACCGCCCCCCGGTGCCCGGGCCGCGCCGCACCCCCCGGCCCACCCGCAGCGGCCGCCGCCTCTGGCCCGCGCCGCTACCTCAGCTCGCCCGCCGCGCCCTTCGCACCGGTGCTCGCTACCTGCCCCGGCCACAGAAGCGGCGCCCAACTCCTCTCCCACTTCCGCCTTCCACCGCCGGCACTCGGGCCAGGTCACGTGCCCACCCGCGGTCACCTGACCCGGAAGAGGCTGGCCGAACCCGCAGGTGTGAGCAACCTAGGCCTGTGGCGTGGGAGTCTTTGGCCCAGAGAAAGCGTTCTTATCCTTTTTATGTATAAAAGTGGGAGCATTTTTTACTTTCTGGAATGCTCTCGAGCCGTCAAATAAGTTGAGGGCTCAAAGCTAGGCGCTTCATATATTCCTCCCATCAACCCCGGAGGCGGGTCTTACCATTAGCCCCACGTTTCAGGTGAGAGGAAGCCATTCGATAAATTAAATCATCAAATATTTATTGGAGCTCCTTACGGTTGATGAAATATAGGACGTCCAGTTAAATTTGGATTTCAGATAACCTGTAATATGTATGTCTCAAATAGTACAAGGGGCAGATTTACACGTAAAATGTTTATTGTTTATCTGAAAATCAAATTTAATTGGACATCTTGTATTTTTATTTGCTTTATCTGGCAACCTTATGCCTACTATGAGTCAGGCACTGTTCTGGGCTCTAGAAACAAAAATCCCACCTTCCGTGAAGTATCTGTTCTTGTGACATAAAAGCAGAAAAGCTTCAAGTCACTGCTTGAGTCCATAAAATGCCTCACACCAAAATAACCCACATTCCCTCCATATATACAGAGCAGACAGAAAACAAATCAGCATTACTGATGGTCTGGGACCATCAGCTTTGACAAGAATAAAAACTCAACTTTTCATCTTTTAATCACTTTATTAAAATTAATACAAATTAGCCTTAAGCACTGTGCATTAATTTGTGTGTGTGTGTCTTCAAGTTTGGATGGATCCTATTATGCATACAAATTAAATTGGTTGAGCACTTGGTCTCTACTGTTCCTATTCTCATTCCAAATCCAGGAGATGGTCTTTCAGGGAGCTACAGCCATCTCTTAATACTTTAAACTCTACATTAATCCCACCCATAAAACTATAGTTTATTAATGGGAGTTTTACTAGTTCTATTCTAGAGGAATTATGGAAGGTCTCCTAGATTTGATGGCAGTTGAGAAGGTGTTCACCAAAAGGAAAAGACACTAGGCAAAAATGCACTCACTCATACTGCGCATTAAAAGAATAAAAGCTTAAGTATGTATTGTGACCTACAAGTCCCTACATGATTTCTCCCACACCTCTCCTTTATTTCTCTCATCTCATCTCCAACTGCTCTTCCCCTCAGTACTTTGCTTCAGTCATTCTAGCCTCTGGGCTTTTGAAGACTTGCTTTTCCCGCATCTGAAAAGCTCTTTCTTCAGATACATCCCACTCCCTCATCTCTTTCAGATGTTTGCTCAACTGTCTCAGTGAAGCCTTTCATGATCACCCTATTTAAAATGGTAATGCATCTCTTCCTTCTCCTCCTACCCTTGTTGTAGCCGCCAGCCCCCCGCCCCCGCACCCTAGACACATGGACCACCAGAAATCAGTGAGTTATAGGAAACACACTCTTTATTCAGCCAGCTGGGGCTGCCAGGGGTAGGCAGACCCAAAATTAGGCAGCCCCAAAATGCAGAGGTACAGGGTTTTTAAGCCCTAAACCCCGTTCTTCATTCTGTTTGAACACACAAGTCTATTTTTTTTCTTTTTACTAACTGTCAACCCACAGGTCAGTTGTGCAAGCTGGGGGTACAGAAGCAGAAAGCTTATTGTTAGAATGCTATGTTCCCATGAGCAATAGCCAAGCAGTAATTTTCCAGCCAGCACACCTGCCACTTTCTTGCTTTATTTTTTCCTCCAGACTTATCACTCTCTTTTATATGCTTTTATGCATGTGTGTATATATGTGTGTATATGTGTAACTATAATTTGTTTCTCACCACAAGAATTATAAAGACAGGGTCCATATCCCAGTTCCTAAAACAGTGCCTGACTCACAGGAGGTTTCTTTAATTAATTTGTTGAAGGAATAGATTTCATCGACATTTATTGAGCACTTAACTCATTGCTGTAGGTACCACAGGGTAGGAGATTTTTTTTTTTAAGACACACTAAAAATATGAAATGTGTCATCATAAAATACCCCCTAAAAGTTAAAAAGTAAATTTAAATTTTTCATTTAAGGAAGAAGACCCCAAAACACAGCTCCTAACTTTTAACCTCCTTAAAGCGGACACACAATTAACTACACTGCAAAGCAGAAATAATAACAGCTCACTGAGGAAAGAACCGAACTGTCTTAAATGTGAAAAAGAAGAGTTCAAATCTATGGGGAAAAAAATCTGATTTGGGTAATCAGGGATCCATTTACAGAGAAGACAGTGAGCCACTTTTGGAGACTAAACAGTGATTGGCAGGCAGAATTTTTCAGGCAGAAGAAAGAACAAGGACAAAGGCAGAAATAAGAAAGTCCAGGACACTCCCAGGAACGTTCAGAGGAATTCTAGGGATACTTACTGATTTCACATAATGTTTCTTCTGCATCAAGTTTTCCTTTCTCCTAGCTGCTGCAGTGGCAGTGTCATAGCCAATGAGGTTTATCCCAAGCATGATTATTGGTAATTGAACGTTTTCCTCTCTCCGAGCTGACTGTTAAGTATATAGTTTCTACATATTCCAGACCTGGAAATGAACTCAAATCTTCACTGGCACACAGCAATACCTTCTCTTTCATAAAGGGCCTCATATGTAACGGTTGAAATTATTTCCAAATGAGTCCTGTATGTGTTGGAAAGTGTTACTTTGTTAATGTCAGCTGTTTAAAGTGACCACAATTTTCATAATAGTGTTTCAGATTTCTTCACTTTTAAAAAAACTAAGAGCTTCCCAAAAGTGAAGTGTTTCAGGACTTACCCGCTCCCTCCCCCCACCCCCCGTGCTACCACAGGCTCTACCCTCAATTTCATGACCATCCCTTGGACTTCCATACCTTAATGTCTTTGCCCTACTCATTCTTCCAGATCTGTCTCCAGAGTCATAAACCCTGAAGGTGCCCCAGACACTACAACAAAATATCATTTTGTTCATAGCTCTTATATCGCCTAACCCATGGTAAGTTAGTTCTCAATATATATTTGTTAAACAAATGAGAGTTCTTCTAAGACTTTAGGGGGCTTGGAGACTAATGGTATAGGGAAATAGGAAAGAGATTAAAATACTATAAACGTGACAAAAGCTACAAAGTATCAAAAAACCTTTTCTAGGCATACCTCATTTTATTGTGCTTTGCTTTATTGCACTGAAGAGGAGTTGCATGTATTTACAGATTGAAGGCAAAACCCTCCACCAGCAAAAAGACTACTTTATTGTGATACTCACTTTATTTCAGTGGTCTGGAACTGAACCTGCAATATCTCTAAGGTATGCCTGTATACTAATAAGTATTCTTAGTGTTTACTAGAAAATAAATGGCTCAAAGTCTGATCATTCTTTTCCTGTATTCCTAATCAGTGGTTCTCAAGTGTGTTCTCCACGTCAGCAGCAACAGCATCACCTGGAACTTAATAGAAATGCAAACACTCACGCCCTGCCCAGACCTACTAAATCAGAAACTGAAGGTGAGGCCCATCAATCTGTTTGCAGGTTCTCCAGATGATTCTGATATACATTCAATTTTGAGAACCACAGATGTAAATCATTCTTCTCCTTCCTAGGGTGTAATAACTATCACTACCAAGTTCAATAAACCTCTTCTATCATGGAGTCTAATACCTCTTCCCTTGTTAAGCAAGAGAAGCAGTCAATTGAAGGAAAAATTAGACACAGGAATACTAGTATTGAATGGATTATATTTTCTAGACATGAGATAAAAACTTGACTAGAGTAATGAGAATGAAGTAGATGGGACCCAGGTACCCAAAACATTTCAGAAATGACATCAGTAAAGTTTAGCAAGAAAAATAGAGGCTGAGAGTGAGGGGTGGAAATGAAGATGACTCAGATTCTTACCTTGAATGCCTCTGTTGGTAATACCTTTAATACAAGTAGAAATTCTAAAAAGTGAAGAAAGTTTAAGCTGAGGTGGGAGAGATAATTACTTCAGTCATGCCTCCCTCCTGAATGAAGATTCCAAAAGTTTTCAGATTGACATGCCAGTAGGATAGGCTGGAAAATAAACAGTGATAAGACCTAAAGATTTGGGAGGTGTTCCTATAATGCCATGGCCAAAGCCTTGAGGCTAGATAGTACTGCTGGAGAGAATTCAGAAAGACAAAGAGGCCAAGCCAGTTCTGTGAAGGGTGTCTTATTTGCAAGGCAGCAGGAGGGAGTCCAGTGAAGGAGGGTCAGAAGCCATGAGGGAGGCAAGGGGACCAGGATGGTGAAGTACCACCAAAGTCAGGCAAGGAGAGACAGTTCAGAAAGAGGAGATGGTCAACAATGTCAACTTCTACAGGGAAATTTAGAAGGCAAAAAATAAAAACCAAAGTATTGATATGAAGAACTCGAAAATTAGAAAGCCTTCGATCTGGCTATTTCAGCAGGGCAGGTAGGGCAGGAACCAGTGGCCCTGGAGGCTGAAGAAACTAAATGATAGAAACAGTTGATATAGATGTCTAAGGAAGTGAAAAGGTATTTGGGCAACTGCTGAAGAGACCTTCAGGGCACCGAAGGACTTTTGGAAGTAGGATACACAAATTATAATGGGGGAGGGGGATTAGATTGGAATGAAGACTTGACAAGGAAGGTTTGGAATAACTCGACATTGCTGAAGATTGATGACAGAAAACTCAAGTCAACATTAAGCTGAAATTCACCAGCATAAATTTGTCATAGACCAGATCTCATAATGATAGAATCTCAGATTTGAAAGGGAATTCAGAAATCAACTAGTACCCCTTCAGTTCAGCAAGGTATATTTGCTTGTAGATTGTGTCTTGCTTAGGGAAATCGGTCAAGGATACTATGATAAATGTCATAGACCGTTGGCCGCAAGTTACTCAAAATGAAGTGAGGATACATAAGCAGCGGTCAGTATAGCATAATGGATAAAAAAATAATAATAAGTGGCTCCAAGTCAGTTTGCGGGAGTGTTAATCATGTTACAGTTACTAGCCATGATAGTTGGGCATAGTTGTCTCGAGTAGCCTATTCCTTGACTGTAAAATAGTACCTATCTCATAGGCCTGTGATCATTAAATTAGGTTACCCGTATTAACTTTTAACAATGAGAATATACACAAGTTTTACATTTAAAGTAAAAAAGGCGCTAAAGAGTGGATGTTGAAGCATATTTCCTCAGGTCTCCTCCAAGGTTTTACCTTGCCCACATTCCCTGGGAGGGCTGCCGGAAGCGTCGCGCATGCGCGCGCATAGCCCTGAGTTGGGAGATGCGGGTGCGGCCGCCAGGGGGCGCAGCTAAACTGCCGCTGCTCCTCCCGGCTTCAAAAGGCCGGGTTGGGTCGTAAAGGCGAGCGCAAGCTCCGTGCGCATGCGTACTCCGGCCTCGTTCAGCCAAGATGGCGCCTGTGGAGCACGTTGTTGCGGATGCCGGTGCTTTCCTGCGGGAGGCCGCTCTGCAGGTACTGGGAGCTCTGGTGGCGATGAGCAGGGTCTGGGCTGGCGGGCCCTGCAGGAGTGCGAGAGGTCGGGCGGGTGTGAGCTGGGCCGATCTCTCGGCAGGACATCGGGAAGAACATCTACACCATCCGGGATGTGGTCAGCGAGATTCGGGACAAGGCCACTCGTAGAAGACTCGCCGTTCTGCCCTACGAGCTGCGTTTCAAGGAGCCCCTCCCGGAATACGTGCGTCTGGGTGAGGACCTCTGCCTTGGTGTTGATGGCGAAGCTGGGTCCCAGGGTGCTGATGGGACCGGCTCCGTGCGAGTTGGGGTCTGGCTACTTTATTAGCAATTGAATTAGAAACTGCATGTTCGAGATCAGGATGGGAGGGGCCTCGGGTCCGGAGTCAGTAGTTCTTGCTGGTTACTAGCTATATACTTTGGGTATGTCATTCTCTAGGTCTCAGTTGCCTCATCTGTAAAATGAAAGTAATAATAGTACCTACCTCAGAGGTTGCTGAGAATATCAAAGGAGGACTTTGTTACTCAGCATAGTGTCTAGCATTTTGCAAGCATGCGGTAAGCTTGTTTGGATTAAAAATAGAAGAACCTAGGTCTCTCCAGCTTTTCTTTATTTGTTTCTAGTAGATCAAAGTAATAATTGTTTTGGAGCTCCATAGGCCAGCTTCAGGTCAGAAAAAGGGATGGCTCTTTGGCTTGTTGACATAAGAAACATTCAAGTCTGTAGAGAATATTATAAGAGTTTATTTGAGCCAAACTGATGACATATGCCAGGAGCAATATCTCAAATGCTCTGGAGAATAATAGTTTTGCATCTTTTATGTATTTGAAATTAAGGAGGAAACAAGGACGATTACATAGAGGTAAGAAAAGGCAAGGTGGGTATTAGATCACAAGATCGTTAACAGAATTATGTGCTTGTGTTCTCCTAAGAGTGGTTACAGCTTATTTCAAAGGTATGTTAACATAGATGCACAGAAACAGTGGACAGACCTTGCTCTTAAACGATAATCCTTTTACTAAAGAAGTTACAGGCTTGGGCATGACTACCCACCATGATCTGCCCGGTTAGGAATTTATGATCAGATCACCCTGTGAGGTTACTTTCCGTAGAACCCTTTTTTGTCCACAGGCTTTACATTAGTTCTGAAATAAAACTGAATTATCACTTGGCTTACAAGTCAGCATCGTTCTCTTGTTGGGGATCAAGGTGATACTGCCCAAGAAAGATTCTAGGTGATTGGAAGCGTTTTTAGGGTTTAGAGACTGATAGTGGGGGTATTGTTAGCTACACAGTTTGTGACTTCTGTAGCTTTCTCCACCAACTTATTAGCTGTGATCTTTTACAAGTTACTTAATCTTTCCGAGGAAATACTAATAGTACTTAATCCATAGGATTTATAACATAGTGCCTGGTACATAGTAAGTGACTAGCAGCATAGCTGCTGTTACTAGGATATGTGAGCAGTTTAGTTACCTTTCCATGTGGCAGTGTATCAGAAAATTTCATTGTGCATGTTTGTTGTTGATGTCTCAGGAGAATAACAGTAGTAATAGTTGGCATTTGCTATATGTTAAACAGTGTGGTGGTTTTTTTTTAATACATAAAGCTGTTGATATTTGTTACAAAGCAGCCAATAATTTGTTCCATTACAGACTACAACAGTTACTAATTGGATTAACTTTCCAGCCCATTTTGGAATCTGGTCATGTTTTATTAATCTGGATTGTTAGAATCAAAGAATTTTAGAACTGGGAGAGGAAACCTATTCTGACATCCTAAAGCTAGATAATGAACTTATTATTTGTAAATATTATGATAATTTTAACTTTCTGTGAAATTTGTTATGTTCCTTCATCAGCATTCAATGAAGATTGTCACAGTAAACCTAACTGGCATGAATCTTTGTGATAGGGAATACAAATGTCTCAGCTGTGATTAGAAAAGGATCAGGAAATAGATGATAGTGTTAAAGAGGTTTTTATTGGGATATTGATCCTAAGTTCTTTTCATGCTTTTAGTAATATCTAAGGTCGTATGGCTTTTTGCTTCTAACTGAGGTTGGGAATCTTTTGTCTACAGTGACTGAGTTTTCAAAAAGAACTGGAGACTATCCCAGCCTCTCTGCCACAGATATACAAGTACTGGCGCTTACCTACCAATTGGAAGCAGAGTTTGTTGGAGTGTCACACCTAAAACAAGAACCGGAAAAGGTACATCAGGACTGTTTTATTATTTTTTCCCCTTTTTCTCTTCCCCCTCTTTGATTTCCCCTCCCCTACTTGGGCCTGGCGCACCCAGGGTCTAGACTGTGTGGCTCCACCTGGGGCGTGAACCCAGGACTTTCTGCTTGTAAAGCAGATATGCTAACCACTACACTATGGAGCCACCCTTTCCTTAACTTTTGATGAGAACTATCAGATATATAAAAGTAGAAGGAGTGTACAATGGGCCCAATGTTTCCATTATTCTGCCTATACAGTTATCAATTCATGATCTGTTTTCATCTCTGACCTTGGCCTGGAGTATTTCGAACTCAGACATTGTATTTCACTGATAGATATTTCTTGATGTCTCTCTTAAAAAAAAAAAAATAACCACAAAACCACTATTACCCCTATACGATATTAATAATTTCCTAATATTATAAAATAACCAGTTAGTACTCACCTTTCGCAATTATTTTATGAATTTTTAAAGACAGTTTCTTTGGATCAGGATCCAGATAAGGGTCATATGTTATGATTAGCAAATGTGTGTCAGTCTCTTGATGTGTAGACTCTTGGGAAGGTTGGTTAAAATATGAAAGTGCAGAAGTAGAGTAAAACTCAACTATCTTCTATTTTTTAATAGAATTATTTTCAGAAACGAGAAAAAAAGAACACGAGTGCTTGCCATTTTTTTAACATGTGCTACCTTCAGAATTCTGGGTTCCTGTTCTTTTAGGGACTCGCCCATGTTGGCTAGTGGATTTAATGGATTAGTGCCTGGGCCCCATTGGGTGTTTCAAAGCCAGAGGAGTTTGGAAGCTAAATAATTAACCTTATAGTAATTGCAAATAGTGTTGGCAAAGAATTGCATCGTCTCCTCTGCCTGAAGTCATCAAAACCATGGTGGACTCACATTCCTATGCTCATTGGAACTGCCTTCAACTTGTTTTCCACTAGGTTTAGAGCCCTCTCATCCAGATCATCTAAAAGTAATGATTAAAATTTAGCCTTCTGCGTGTCACTGGAATGTTTTTGCGGTAGTGGGGTGGGGATGGATGGAATAGTTGTATGTAAACTGACTGGTAGTCAGGTTTCCACTTGCATCCATTAATTGCTGAGTCTTAGAAATTGGCTTTTCTTGAAGCCTTTTGAGCAGGAATTAGATATTATGTATCAGAAGCTTTGAAACAGCATGTCTTTTTCACCCAGCATTCCACTGTTAGGCATTTATTCTAAGGAAATAACCAAAGATACCTCCAGGTTTTATAGATGATGGTGTTCATTACAGCTTTATGTGTGAAAACAAAAAAGAAATGTCTCAAAGTAGTTACTTGGAGGTGTAATCACTGAATAATTCTTTACATACAGTCATGCTCCACATAACAACACCAGCCAACAATGGACTGCATGTACAACAATACGTACCATACAGCCTGGGTGTCGTAGGACAAACCATGTAGGTGTGTGAGTACACTCTGTGATGTTTGCACAAGGAAATTGCCTGATGACGCATTTCTCAGCATATCCTGGTTGTTACATGGCACATGACTGTATGTGTTTATATTTTCCAGTTTTAAAAACATTGAATATGTTTTATTTCAATAACTGGGGGAAAATATTTTGTTTTCCTGATTCTTAGATATTGTCTTTTCTATAGCCTTTTAGGCAGAAATTAGATATTTTTTTTAAATTACTCTTCCATGTTGAATTTTCAAACTATTCTTCTTTGCTTAGAGTTGTCACTTTTTTATTTTTAAAGGTTAAAGTGAGCTCATCAATTCAGCACCCAGAAACTCCTCTACACATTTCTGGTTTCCATCTGCCCTCAAAGGTAATTTTTTAGATAAGCCATTCTCTTTGTGTCTTTCTGCCCAATTCGTACCTCTACAAATTTACAGTGAACCAATTTACCGAATTAACATCATCATTTGTCCAGCCCTGTCTAATCTGACGTGTGTCATATATTATTTCGTCTGCAACCCTCTCAGTTTTTAGGTTTTAAAATTATTCTTTTAACCTCAGCCTAAACCCCACGAGAAACAGTAGAACATGGACACCTAGCGATAAGCCTGAGGACCTAGAATTCAGTTCCTTCATGTTCTGGAGAAATCCTTTGCCAAATATTGACTATGACCTGCAGGAGCTGATGGTAAGGCCCTGTTTGTGATCTCCTCCTGATGACGACATGCTAGCTTCTCCCTGCCACTCCATGGGTTGGGAGTTTGTGAATTCTATTATGTTTCAGATTGGCAAAGGTGAGAATGTTCCAAGTGAGGAAGACAAGGAAGACAATAGATTGAAGAAAGGAAGGACGAAGGTAGTGATGACGATGAGGGGTGGATAACTCCCAGCAACATCAAACAGATCCAGCGGGAGTTAGAACAGTGCACCGTCCCAAAGGACGTGCGGGTTGGCTGTGTGACTACAGACTTTGCCATGCAGGTGGGTGGAATGGGCTATCGGCTAGTCCTGCACTTTGTGTCATACTGTCATGGGCATTGGTCCCTCAAAGGTTTGGCGGTGTGTACAGAGCTACTGTGTAATGGGTCGAGAAACTTTACCTGTGTTCTTTGGTAATTTTTAGTTTGGAGGCCAGAGAATAATATAGTGACAAAATGTATATAGTATGTTAAATTTTTAATGTTTACTATTCATGATCTGTTGATGCATTTCTTTCAGTGCATATAGTGTTCTGTGCTCAATTAAGTACTCAGAGAAAGTAGAAAAGGTTTCCAGCTCACAAATGAGTATGTTTACTCTGACAAAGTAAGTGTTCCTTTTAGAGAGATTGCCAATGAGGGGTCTTGGCAAAATGATGAGCACACACCCTGGCACTTAAGAGAAATCAGGGTCTTTGTCTTAGTTTGTGTCCTGAGAGGCACCCTAAGCTTGTTTTTCCTTAGCAGAGCCTTTTAAGAGCCCAACCAGTGTTCGTTAAGTCTTTTAGCTATAATTGTACAGATATTACAAGAAAATGGAGTATTGCTCCAAGCTCAGTTCTGCTTTAACTTGGTTGCAGAATGTCCTGCTTCAGATGGGGCTGCACGTGCTGGCGGTGAATGGTATGCTGATCCGTGAGGCCCGGAGCTACATCTTGCGCTGCCATGGCTGTTTCAAGTATGTAGCTGATTGTTTGGACCCAGTGCCCTCTGCTGAACATACTCCTGTTTTCCTGCTCCTTCTGTAAACTTCTTAAAGGAGAGCCTTGCCTTTCTTTACACCTCATCCCACAGGGCACTGGAATCCCTGGAACAGAGGTAGCCAGTGAGCTCTTGCCTGACAAATCGAGGTGGTGTTTTATAGTTCTTATTTTAGCGGCATAGGATTTAGTGTGTGGGATCTGAAGCAAATAACTCTAATCATTTCATAAGTACTGAAATGTGTATGGATGGAGTGATGCCTGAGATTTGCATCGAAATAGTACACAAGTGGAAGGTCCACCATTGGGCCTGAGCTAATAGGAGAGAGGCAAGGCCGCGGGGTCTGCCCTTAGCACCCACACCCATTCAACCATAACAGCTTTTGTAGTATTTATGTAGTATTTATGTAGTATTTGTTAATACAAATTATTGTATAATAATTTACAACTTTTGTAAATCGAGCAAGTTACCTTACCTTGGATCAGTTTCCCCATTTGTAAAATGGATAGTACCAACCTCATAGGATTGTTTTGATAAACTTATAAAATAATGCCCACAAAGTTCAGTAAGAATTCGTTATTAATGTAACAACAACTTTCATATTTACATACTTGCTACTGGGGTCATTTCCCTTTGCCCTCAGAGAACTGCAACCGCAGTTTGCTCATGCCGTCCCCATGAGGCCGGGTGGCCTCGGTCTATGACGCGTACAGTATGGTTCAGCAGTTTCCCTGTTTCTTGTCCTGCCCCTCGAGTCCTATGATTCACCTTGTGCTCTGGGGATGGGGCTTGCTGCTTGTGGCTCCGGTCAGAGCCTCTCCTTTCATGTCTCCAGGACAACATCTGACATGAGCCGAGTATTTTGTTCACATTGTGGAAACAAGACCTTAAAGAAAGTGTCTGTGACCGTTAGCGACGATGGAAGCCTGCGCATGCACTTCTCCCGCAACCCAAAGGTGTTGAACCCTCGGGGCCTCCGGGTGAGTGGCGTGTCTCCCACTTCCCTAATGGCAGGGCCTGAGGTGGGAAAGCGAGACCCCTTAGCTCAAGGATAGAAATGATCAGAGGACAAAACAGTATCTCATGGTTTTTTCAAGATAGATACGGAAAGCCTATAACCTAAGTACCAAGAGAGATGGGGGAGCGTGCACAACAGAGCTTTTGCCTGCGGTTTTGAGTTTGCAGTCTAATGAGAAATAACCAGTAATTCTAGACAGTAAATAATAAGGGCCAAATGCGTGTGGGGTCACAAAAAGGGAGATCATTTACAGTTTGGTGGAGGTTAGATTTGTGCCGGAGTTTGAAGATGGACAGAATCTCCAGAAGTTTCACTAACCAGAAGGGAAGGGGTGTGTAAATGCTCTACACAAAAGAGGCCTGGGCTGGGTACTAGCAGCTGTGTATTTGTTTCAAAGACTCAGGAGAGGAGGGTTAAGAGACAAATGAGCATGAGAGTGTAGCCAGCCTGGCACTGAGTTCTCCAGGTGTGGTGACTGCCGCTAATGTAAAAGATGAAATTTTTTTATAGCTTTCTATTTTGAAATAATTTTAGATTTATAGGAAAGTTACAAAAATACAAATAATTCCTGTCTGCCCTTCACTTCCCTGTGTTAACCTTCTACCACATTTGCTTTATCCTTTTATATACAGTAGTTCCCCCTTTGCTACTGTTTTGTTTACTCGTTTGTTCGCCACAGCCCACTGCAGCCTGAAAATATTAAATGGAAAATCCTAGAAATAAACAATACATAAATTGCGCCCATTGTCCATGGTGCCATAAAATCTCATGCTGTCTTTGCTCCCTGCCCATCAGTCACTTCGTTGGCGCCTCGGTCATCCGATTGACTGTCGCAGTATCACAGTGTTTGCGCTCCAGGCCCCCTTACAGTAACCTAACACTATGTCACAACACTTGTCATCCACCGCACTTCACATCACGTAGGCATTGTGTCATCTCACATCATCACAAGAAGACAGGTGAGCACCGTACAGTAAGATATTTTGAGAGACCACATTTACATAACATAGTATATTATTATAATTCTTAGTTATTGTTCATCTCTTACGGTGCCAAATTTATAAATTAAACTTTATCACAGGTACCTATGTATGGGTCTCAGTATTTACAAATTCATCCTACTGGGGGTCTTAGAACGTATCTCCCAGTGGATAAGGTGGGGCCTGTGTGTGCATTTTTTTTATTGTACATGATGATGCTTTGCCTTGAGATACTTTAGTATTTCCTGAAACAAGGACATTATCTTACATAGCCACAACATATCAAAATTAAAGAAATTAACATTGCTACAGCACCACCATCTAATCTATGGACCATATTCAGACTTTACCACAAATTTCCTTCATAGCAAAAGAAGGAGGGTTTTTTGGTCCATGATCCAATCTAAGATCACACATTGCATTTAACTGTCCTGTCCCTTTAGTCTCTTTTAAACTGAAGTGGTTTCTCAAGTCTTTTATCTTTCATGACCTTGTCATTTTTCAGGTGAGTTACTTTGCAGAATGTCCCTCACCCTCACATTTCCTCATGGTTAGAGTCAGGCTGTGCATTGTAGGCAGGAACACCAGAGGGGATGATGTGTCCAGGGTAAATGATAATCACTTGTCCAGTTTACTGGTGATAGTAACTGATCATTTGGTTAAGGGGGTTTCTTATGTAACCACAGTAATAATTACCAAAACCAAGAAATTAACATTTGCTGTAATACTCTCTAATCTACGGACCATATTCAGACTTTGCCACAAAGTTCCTGTAAAGTCATTATTCGTAATAAGTAACTTAATGGAAAGATACTCTAATACTGTGTAAATACTATTTCTCATCAAAGTTTAATTCATAATTAAAGTTACCTGAATCAGTTTTTACAATGATGGTTGCCAAACAGTGATTTTCTAATTCCATCATTCTTTCTGTATTCATCACTAGGCATTCTGCTGTAACAAGGAATTTTCCCTCTTTATGTATTTTTCTATATGAGCGTAGTCACGTGGATTTTTATTTTAGTCTGTAGGCTGTGATCCATTGCCATCATTATTTAGATACTCACACTATTCATGGAGGCTCTTCATGCTGGCCTCTGTGTCCTTTTGACATGTCCCAATTATTCTTCGAACTTCCTTACTCTCGTACAATAGGATGTTCTGATTCTTAAGCTACCCCCGCCCTAGAAGCGGCCATTTCTGTGAGCATCTCTGGGTCTTCTTTATGGAGAATGGTTTGAAGAAGCAAAGTATGCTCATTGTGCTAGGGTGTCAGCCAGCAGTGGACAGAGATGGGAAATGTATGTATTTGTATATATAAATACATACATGAATATTGTATTTCTATATCTGTATTAAACACTGAATACCCAATACCACAGAGGTCATTCAGCCCTCTCATTTATAACACCCTATTAACATCATTTTCCATAATTATTTATTTGCTTAACCCAAGTAAATGTTACTGTTTCAGAACTGCTAACATACCATTGCGAAAATGGCACCTGCTTATCAGATTCTATGTTCGTATGTATTTTTTCTGTCTTTAGCTGAGGGTGTGTCAAAGTGCTGTGTTGGGTTCTCCATCTGGGAGTTGAGGTGAGGATCCAGTGGGAAGGCTGCATGTCATGGGCCTAGCGCATAGTAGGCAGCAAACGGTAGACCCCACTGATATCATCTGCATCCAGAGCCATCAGGAAAGCTTGATGTTAACAGGGTCTGACGCGTGGAGATGGGTCTCCATCCTTCTAATGGCCTTTCTTCGTCTTATTTGCAGTATTCGCTTCCTGCTCCCAAAGGGGGCAAATACGCCATCAACCCCCATCTGACTGAAGACCAGCGCTTCCCGCAGCTGCGACTCTCACGCAAAGCCAGGCAGAAGACTGATGTGTTTGCCCCTGACTACGTAGCTGGGGTATCTCCCTTTGCAGAGAATGACATCTCCAGCCGGTCAGCCACCCTGCAGATCCGAGACAACACCTTGGGAGCCGGCAGGAGACGGTTAAATCCCAATGCTTCCAGAAAGAAATTTGTGAAGAAAAGGTGAAATGCAAGGTCCACAGGAACTAGGTGGCTGCCGCAGCTGCTGGTGACTTTGGGTGTCTCCTTCCCCCAGCCGTGCCAGCTCCAGAGGCGTCTGCGTGGGGAGAACACATCTAGCTTCTGCGCGCTGCTCCGTGGCTCCTGTGGGGGTCACGCTGGGTTGGAGGTGGAACACGTCATGCCTCGGCCTCAGTGCACCCGGGGAGCTGGGGCTCTCCCCACGAGGGGCAGAATTTGTTGAAAACAGAACAGCGCCCTGGAGCAAATCTTCGACCTTGAAAGAAGGGAACTTCCAAGTGATGTTTTTCTAATAAATGTGGTTGCATGCCTCTGTGCATTTTTATTAAAATATAGGCCAAATTTTTGCTGCTTAGGTGATTTGAAGGCCAACACTTAAGGTATATACCAAGATCAAGCATTTAGATTGATCTTTTTTGCAAGAAAATATACCAAGTTTGTTTTAAAATGAAGAACTCCCATTTTCTTTTAAACTTAAAACATTTCAGTCATTCAGGAAATATCAGCGTAGTGAACTCTTATAGAGGCCTTGACGTAGATTCACCCAGTGCTGGCATTTCTGCTTATTCACACTGTACCTTTCTGTGTACACAAGTACACAGTGCTTCTCCTAGGAAAATTATGTTTTTTTATGTAACCACAGGACAATCGAATTCAGGGAATTTGATAACATTACTATTCTCCGATGCATAACAATTCAGATTTTACCAAATGATCTCGATACCATCCTTGTAGCATTTTTCTCTCAATTCTAAAGTTTCTCAGCCTTCGTCTTTTTGTGAAATTGACTTTTGAAATAATACAAGCTTTGTCTTCGTGAAATTGACCTTTTTAATACAAGCCAGGTTTTTAAAATGTCCCTCCATTTGGGTTTGACAGATTGTTTCTCATAATTAGGTGGTGGTTATCACTTTGGGCAGGAATGCTGCATGCGTGATCATTAGGTCCTCACCGTGTTACACTAAGCAACGTTAACTGGTCAATGAACCTGCCAAGTCTCCCGGTTTTCTTCTTTACGTTGATAGTATGCACACAAAGTTGCTGTCCTTAAAAGTTCCTTAAGTTGGGTTTTTTTCCTGTATGATTATCCATTCAGTATATAGTTGATTTTTTTTGGTTTAAAGTCAGCTTAAGATTTTTTCCTACCTTTTTAAATATGAAAAACAGCTCCAAAAATCAAAACAAAAAGGTATACTGAGAACTAGGGGCCATTCCCTCCCTGTTGCCTTTTCCCCTTAACCTCTATAGATAATCAGTTTCATTTGTTCCTGATTTATCCTTCCATTTTCATTGGCAAAAATGAGTGTGTGTTACATTTCCTTTTTCTTCTACCAACGGGAGTATACTATATTTTCCCCCATTGGAAATCACTCCATATCAGCTCAGAGATCTGTCAACCTCAGTCTTTTTATCACCTTCCTAGTACTTAACTGTAAAAACCTACCAAGTCAAGCACTCAACCATGTACAGGGTCTACGTTAAGTGCGTAACCTAGGTAGCCTGTAGGGACATCATTATGAGCTACCAGTTCTGTCACTTCCAGCAGCCTTGGGCTATAAGAGGTTAAATGATTTCCCCAAAGTCACAAAGTTTGTGAGTGTTCAGGCCAAGTTCTCAACTTTATTCATCTGTGCTTTTGTATGACACATGTACCAGATGAGACAGAAAACAGGCTCAACACTGTCTTCCCCACCCACTGTCTTTGGGAAACTCATACTTGGGTGCCAGTTGATGGGCTGGTACAACTAGAGCCCAGGGTGCTGGAGGAGAGATGAGAAGGGGCCAGAACCTGGTAAGACCACTGCCTTTGCCGTTCCTCCTGCTTTTTCTTCATAGTCCATCAAACACAAAAGCAGAGGATAACGTACCCATGTAGCAAATACCCAGGCTGGTCAAGTTCACTATGTTTACTTCAAATTAAACATTTAAAAATGTAATGAAAAATTTAAAACTCAGTCTCTCTTGTAACTGCCCCACTCTGTCATTGCACCAGAAAATCAATCCCAGACACTACATAAATAAAAGATCTGTGGTGATACGACTATTAAGTGGTCCAGTAAAACTTCAATTATTAAAACAGTGGGCCGAGTATGATTCATACACTATAGTTTGCCAACCTCTAGTGATCTGGGTCCTTTTGCCCAAACTCCACATCTCCCCTCCCCACTCTTCCTATCACCATTTGATATTATTTGCTGCCTTCCCATTATGTCTGCATAAAAACTTAGTGGTGGAAAACCACCATTTATTCTGCATACAGATTGTGTGGGTCAAGGACAGCTTGTGTGAAAGACTGAAATTGGGCTATATTTATCGAAAGACTTATTCACCCAAATGTCTGGAGGTTAACAACTGTAGACGGAGATCTTAGCTGCACTTGCTAGCTGTAATACTACAAGTAGCCTCTTCCTGTAGCTTGGGCTTCCTCACAGCAGGGTTGCAGGGGTCCCAGGTCAGGCACCCTGAGAGAGATCTTGAGTCCTATCATTTCCTGTGACCTAGTGTTGGAATTCATGCAGCATTACTTCTGCTGCATGCTACCGGTTGAGGCAATTACAAAATCCTGCCCATATTAAAGGGACGGGGAATTCGATTTCACTTTTTGTTGAGAGAAACATCAAAGTTTTCGAAGAGGAGGTGAGATCAAAAATACTGCAGTGGCAATTTTTGGAAAAGAATCTGCTATTAGAATATCAGCTCCTTAGGGACAGGGCCTTATTTGTCCACTGCTTGTCCTTGCCACATAGAACAGTGCCCGGAACATGGTGGATTCTCAATAAATACTTGTCGCATATATTTGGCATTTAATATTAACTTTTTAAAAGGTAATTATAACTCCAGCTGCTGCCTCAAAGCGTTCTGACTAGCTGGTCACAAATCACAATTTTCTACCAACTGATTTAAGAACTCGTTTTCCGTTATTAAACCAGAGCCAGAAACCAGAAATTTTAGAGTTGTCTTTAAACTTAGAAGAGATTGTATAAGTAGTAAAGTTGTACTGGCCAAGGTGAAGGAAAAGGGTTCACATTTACCCTCTCGCCTGAAACAACTTAAAAACCACCTAAAATACAGTCTTTGGAGGTCAGGCAGTGCGGTAGGTGATCCCTGAAAGAGGGAGAAACAAATGAGGTGAGCGCCACAATTGCACTAGTTTGTGGTCTAGAGAGAATTTCCAGGAGAAGGCGGAGCCCAGGCACCTGCTTCAGTTACAACACCACAGAGCTGAGAGGCCAAGATGGCTAGAGTTCACGGGAGTCTTGGAGACAGGGAGCATTGTGGAGAGAGGGAGCTGAGAGAGGAAGTGTGCGCTGGAGGGTGCAGGGGGTCCCCTTGTGTCCTCTGGCTAAGTACTGATCAGGCACATATGAAGAGCTTCCCAGAGCTGGGGGAGGGGGGCGGGGAAGAAAAATACCCCCAAAGTGGAGGGAGTACTCCTCGGAGCTCCGCAGGCCAGGAGCAGTTCACATACCTTCTGAGCAGAGTGGAAATGTCACAATTCATAGATAAATAGTGGGTGCTCAGGAGTGAGGACACAGTTTATCTCTAGAACAAAGTTTGCTCTGCGTTCTGCCTCTAAGGAATCTGCTCAAAGTACAGTGGCCAGAGAACTAGTCCTGTGGGCTCACTCAACCACAAAGGACCAAGAAATGCAATCCCAAAGTCTGGAAGGCGGGGCTCTAGGAATACTTGGTGAACTGCTGGAGTTGACAGCCACAGCTATGATGAAACATACATGTGGCCGTGAAATGGACTTGTGAGCAGGAACATTATGATAACGAGGAATGTAAATACAGGCATAGCACATTATTAATTCCAGCATTTCCGTTCTTAGGACTAGAAGTTTTAAAAGCTTAGGCAACGTCCAATGATTGCGTTCCTTCACCTGCTGATAGCTTCTACTGTTTAGAAGGGGAGGGAGCTGTCTTCCAGTCCCCTGATTGCTGTATCCCAGAGCCAGTCTGCAGGGTTCTCTTCTACCGATTAGGCATGAGCGAAGGCAAAGCAAACACCATTCTGATCAAATGCCGGAGAGAATCAGAGCACCCAAAGTAAAGAGAAGCAGAAGAGGACTTCATCGAGAAGATGAGAGAGACAAAGTGGCCTCTGGAGTCTACCCCAGAAACACAGGAAATCAAAAATTCCTTGATTATAGTAACATGGGCCCGGTGATGGTCACACAAGAGACCAACGATCCACATATCCCCAAGCCCGTTGACCTAATTCTATTCCTCCAGATGACTCATCTGTTTTACTTACACGCAAAGAAACAAAACTCATACTAGAATGGCATATTGTCAAAAAGCAAAATGTAGGGAGCTTTGTTTATACCTATGCCAAACCTGGGCTTGCCTTAACACTAAAGAACACAAGCAAATTCAAGTCCTTGGGCCTATGTGAGACACATAAGAGAACTAATAATAAAAAGGCAAACTTTGCTTTATAATGGTATAATAAATAGAAAGATGTTAATCTGCCTCCTCCACCAAAAGACAAAACAAACATTAATCATCCACACAGGAATGACCACACAGAAATAAACAAACTGTTTTATATTTCATAGCCATATTTGAAAACAAGGACAACCTTTCAACTAAAAAATATAAATTTCTAGCACACAATTTTTTTTATTTTTTAATTCAGTGTGACAATAGATACTATTTGGCTGAAATAAAATCTTTTATTTGGGGTTTAGTAGTAGAGAGAAACCGATCAGATATATTTAACTTGATATTGAAAATACAGACATAAGGAAGGCTTGTTTATATAAGTAAATTGTGCTTGAACTTTGATTGCTAGTTCAGAATATTTGGGACTCATTTATCCCAAGTCTTACTAACATTCTTTGACTGCCACTTTTAATGAAGTGATACTTCTGTACTGCTATCTTCTTTAATACAAGATACGGATAATGGTGCAGTGCTCCTTATTGACATTTCTACAACACCCTCCAAGGAGGCAGCACCACTGTAATTCACAGCCAAGCAGCATATGCCAAACTCTGGGGCATCTAGAAAAACAGCCCTTAATCGTTACTTATTTTTACCCCAGTGCATACAGACAGGAAAAAAATCTAGAGTAGGAATGTCGAACATGTCTATATCACTGTGTTTGTGGTTCATGTATTTGGAGGTAAAGTCTCATAAATGAAACCTTTGTATAATGAAGACAATGATGAGACTGTAATTTTGTGACCCACGATTACAAGGAAGACTGGTACATATTTCCTAACACCTGTTTAGACCTCTTCAAACACTGCAAACTTGGTGTTATCGTTCTTCACCCTCATGAAGCTTGGTGCCTGGATCTTGGACGATGCTTAAGAAATGCTTGTGGAATTGAATGTGTGACTCAGACCCGTTTAGAGAAAATAGTCATGAGGCAGGAAATGCTTTTTCCTTATTTTTCTCTTAGTTTGCTCTTGGAAATTACAAACAGAATCCCCACCCTGAAGGTGTTCATGTAAAAGCCGAGGTTACTAGAGGGATGAAGATGATCAGGCATTGAAAATGGGGCCCTGGTATATATCTTAAATTCTCTGATCTGGCACCAAAACTCAATTTGCTGTATCAGATAAAAATCTCACAACAAATGCATGCCATTTCAAGAGAAATTCAGTTGAACCAGAGCGGCCTAAGCCCAATAGAGGATGACCTACTTGACACAATATATAACATGATAAAATTCCAGCTGATCACACAGGAACTCAGCGAGCACAACATAAAGATGTGTCTGGTACAGTAATGGCCATGGCAGTGAGACAGAAGGGCAGGACGGATGGGATTCACAGTAGGAGAATCATTTCTCTCCTAATAACAAGGACCTGTTCCCTCCAGGGATACTTGGCTGGTAGCCACGGAAACCGCTGAGGATAACAGGTGCCCAGGTCCCCAGATAGTCCCAAGAATGGCTCTGAGCTATTGTACTAAGTCCATCATCCACAGCTCAGAGAAAAAGCAAGGGGGCTTTGGGGACTTTCTGTGCAAAAAAGCTGCGGCACATGTGGACGTGGTGCCTAAGCAGGTGACTAATGAGGCTGTTTGTGTCCTTCCACCAGGAGGAGGAGGGGGGACTCCTGGGGATTCTCCTCCCCCTGCTTCTTGTTGCTAGATAATGAAGGCTATCAACAGAACTTCTTACAGGTCCTTAGTGCTGGCCTGCTCCCTGAGGACTGGGGACACTGTTTTCAAAAGACACACAAAGCCTGGGGCATACACTCTCCTGAGACAGAGACCTGATCAGAGAAGACCATGGAGATTGTACAGTCTTAAACTGACAGCATATAAAGCTGGAGGGACCTTTAAGGCAATGCAGCCCAAACTCATATTTTTAAAAATGAGGCAACCAAGGCTCAAGAAAAGAGCATTAGCAACCACACTAGACTCAAGAATCCTGATAGCGAGTAGGGGCTGAGGGCTTGCCCTGGAGTCTGAGGGCCTGAGTTCAAATTCTGGACTGCACCATTGACTAGCTATACAGCTATGGATAAGTCTCATAGCTACTTGGTGCCTTAGTTCTCTTATATATAAAGTGATCATTTCATTCCCTACCGCACATCATACACAAAAATTAATTCAAAGTGGATCATAGACGTAAATAGAAGAGCTAAAACTACAACATTCTTAGAAGAAACCATAGGTATAAATCTTCATGACCTTAGGTTAGGCAATGACTTCTTAGATATGACACCAAAAGCATAGGCAATACAGAGAAGTTTGGTAAGTTAGATTTCATCAAAATTTAAAACACATGAGTCCAAAGGCAACACTGGGAAAGTGAAAAGAAAACCTTAAGAATAAGAGAAAATATTTGCAAGTCTGAAAAGGAACTTGTATAAAGAACTTTTATGACTCAATAATAAAATGATAGCCCAATTTAAAAATGTGCAAAGGATTTGAAAGTATTTTTCCAAAGAAGATATTTGTGAATGGCCAACAACCACAGAAGTCAGTATCACTAGTCATTAGAGAAATGCAACTCCAAACCACAGTAAGCTACCACATTGTACACTAGGATGACCATAATAAATAAGACAGACGATAACAAGTGTCGGTGAAGAGAAATTTCTAATAACCTTCATACCTTGCTGGTAGGAATGTAAAACAGTACAGCAACCTTGGAAAAGTTTGGCAGTGTCTCAAATGTTAAACATAGAGTTACCAGCAATTCTACTCCTAGATATCTACCTAAGAGGAATGAAAACATATGTCCAAACAAAAACTCGTACACATATGTTCATAGTAGCATCATTCATGATAGCCAAAGTGGAAACAACCCAAATGCATATCCACTGATGAAGGGGTAAACAAAATGTGGTCCATCCATGCAACGGAATATTATTCAGTCATAAGAAGGAAGAAAGTACTTATTCCTGCTACTATATGGATGAACCTTGAAAACATGATGCCAAGTGAAAGGAGACAGTCACAAAAGACCAGATAATGTATGATGCCATTTATACGAGATGCCCAGAGTAGGCAAATCCACAGAGACAGAAAGTAAACCAGTGGTTGCCTGGGACCAAAGGGTGGGAACAGGCAAGGATAGGGGACAAGCAGTGAGAATGAAAAGCCAGTTACCTTTAAAAAGACTCCTTTAATAGGGTCTCTCTTTGATTTATTTAACTCTGATTACTTTGGGTCCTGATGACTGTGGCTCTGAAGTGCGCTCCAGACATTGGGAATAAATTATCCTGCTTACAATAAGCATAGTGGTTTCCCTGATGTGCTGTTTTCTCTCAAAAGCTTTAAAAGCGTATTTGCATCCACTAACCACCAAGCAAATGATCTCTCTCAGACTAGAACATCAGGAAAGGATCAAAGAGAAGGCCTGACTTAAAGAATGTGAACTGCATGCTGTGACGTGTGAACACCACACAGAGATTCCGCAAAAACTTCAAGAACTCCGGAGCCTAGCCGGGAGGAGTGCTAAAGCCTTCCATTTTTCATCACGACTCTCAGGCTGAGTGTCTGAGCAAAATGGGAGAATTGCTAAAAACAAGACAACAGGCCCAAAATAGAATCGCTTCTGCCAACCTCCGCAGCACCAAATCGAGACTTAATGACAGTTTTGGGTCTCCCAGAAATGGAATCTTAGACCCGTCAATCGGCAATCACGCCCACCAGCCCTAGTTAGGTAATCTGCCTGCTAGAACCCTGGCGTCTGCTAAAGGAAAGTGACTTCGCCATCATCAAGCAGCCATTTTGCCTGGTATAACTTCTTTGTTCCTGCTCCCTTCTGCTCTCAGTCCCTCCCTTTGTACAGCTCCTAGGAGCTCATTCCTACCTGCTGGATTGGATGCTGCACGATTCGTGAATTGTTAAATGAGGCAAATAAGATCTTTAAACTTTCCCCAATTGAATATTCTTTAACAACATAACCAGTATTAACTGCTTTCTCCTGTTTTAGATTCACTATATGCAGTTGGTTGGCGGCACGTTATCCATCCTGTCTTTATTTAACGGTTTTATATTTTGTCTATCATGACTTTTTCCTGCATATTGATTTTTAAAAACAATGCATTATATGATGAAGAGATATCTTACCCTAACGATTATGTGTACTTCCCTACACTACCCTCTGGAATTAATTGCTTAGTTACCATTAGTAACTTGTCTGATGGTTTCTGCCTACCCAAACCACGAGGCCCCCTCTCAGTGCCCCCGACCCTCAGGGCACCCTTCGTCTACTCACGCCCAAATAGCCCTTCTTTTCTTGGAACGCGCCAGTGAGCGGCAACCTGGGCCAGACCAGGGGCCGCTCCGCCTTTGCTGGCCATGGCTAAAGTGGGCCCGGCTAGTATAAAGTAGGGGGAGCTGTGCCTGCAGCACTGGCAAGTCTCTCAACACTTGTCTCAGTGGGGTTCACTCCGCGACCAGCAGCGCAGCCAATCAGCACGCGCTCGAGCCATGACAGGTGGTGCCCCCCTGGTGGCCCACAGCCCCCAGTCTTCATTCTCTCTGCCCGCGTCTGTAGGGGCTCGCCCTAGTTTTTGTTCCTTGACTCAAAATTGGAAAAGTGAAAGCATTAGGGTCACCGGACGAACCCTGACCAGACGCCAGGAGAGGCACTCCTGTTTCTACCCTACTGCCACAAATTCGGATGGACATTTAAGAGAGATTGATCTTGGAAGCAAAATATTCCCTCCACAACAGGTCGGAAAACAGCTGTCAGAGGTCAGAGCTGGCCTGCTGTCACACCTTAGACTTCCTAGTATTTAAATCATTTTGGAATAAGTTGATAATATCTAAAATAAATATATGTGATTTCACTTCAAGATACGGATTCCCAGCTTCTGAAGGCGAGGCTGCTCCCTTTAGTTCTTGGACAGAGACTAAACCCGCTCCAGGCTGCCTGGCTCAGGAGACATTTTCAATGATGACCCTTGGACTGAACAAACCTGATGAGGTATTGCCCATTTCTAGTGGCAAAGGCTCCCTTTAGCGGTAACCACAACTTTATCAGGCACATGGCAAGACTCTTAACACATCCTGGACGAGCTGCAGCACTTGCAGGGGCTGGGAGCTGTTTTCCAGAGTGCCTCGCTCTGATGAGGTCGGACGGCGCCAAAATTTAGACAGCTGTTTCTCAACTAGGGCAGAACTTACCTTTTTGAAATGTCCTTCTCTCTACACCTAGTTTTCCTTCCCCAAACACACTGGCTCTCGTCTTGCTAAAAGTAAATAGGAGAAAGAGGTGACTGTTGCAGTTGAGAGACTACAGTCAGACTTTCTGAGGAAAGGGCCGAGCTGGGGACTGGAACTCCTCCCGGCGTTTCCAGGGGCCTGGGGGAGGCTGCAGGGCAGCTCACAAGGCTCCCTGCATGCATGTTTCCTGCCACTCATTCTTCAGCTCTCTGGAGGGCACCGCATCCCGTCCTGCAATGCTAGGGCAAGAACTTTTTCCAATCCTACACAACGTTCAGTCTTTATGTGTCACTTTGACCAAAATTGGGGTAGGGGGAGTTAATGAGGGAAAACGAGAAGATTTGGAACGTCTATAAGTAACATTAGCTGTACCCAGCTAACCAAATCTTAGGTTCAGTGAAGCATCCAAAGCATTTGTTTGCAAAAGATGTCTGACTCTCCCACACATTCCTTGAAGAATCCTGGAGGGCAGCAGCAGGGTAGAGGAAACTAATTTGAGGACCTGCCCTTATATTTCCAACAGGTTTTCCTTGATTGCTTATTCTTTCTGCCCAAACGATCGTGTGTGTAATATCTTTTACTGCTAAAGATATCTAGACATGCTTTACATTAAAGCGTCGACATACCACAGTTCCTTCCTTTCTCTGCCAGCTCTTTCTTTTGTCATTAAGTTCTATGTTGGTCATCCATGAAACAGACGGTTGACAAAAATACAGTTTAATCTGAAAGGTTAGTGAAAACTCCTGGTTTCTGACTGGCCTGAGGTTGAAGGCAGAGAATTGTAGGAATGTCAGAGCAACAGGGCACAGAGGTCAGCTCCCAGGGGACAGTCAGGGTGCTTTGGCTACTAGAATGTACTTTCCACAAAGAGAAAGATTTGTGTCTGTTTTGTGTACTGGCGTCTCTCGAACGCTCAGAGCAGTGTGTGGCGCATAGTAGGTACTCAGTGAACACCACAGTGGCAAGGATAGGTTAGTGTGAATATGAGCGTTTCACAGGGCAAAAGAAAAGTTGGCTGGCATGTATTTGGGTTGGAAATAGAAGATGTAGGACGGTGGGGAAGGAATGAGGGCCCTCAGGACACAGAGAAGTGGAATGAACTGGGAGTAGATTTTGCAGGGACTGAGATCTGAACAAGAAACAGAGAGAGGGAAGCATTAAAAAAAAAAAAAGATGTACTTAGCTCTGTGAGATAAAAGCATTTTTATTGGGTAGGCAAATGATGTGCATGATAAGCAGAAATGAATTTTGAACTACAGGTACTGATAATATTCTCATTTGTCTTTCAAGACAAATGGCAGCTCCTTCTAGAGGTCTTTCCTAATCGGCCAGCCCTAACGAAACAGTTTCCCCTGTGAACTGTCCTGTGTGTCTCCTATCAGGCTAATGTCATTGGTTATTTGCGTGTTTAATTACCTCTCTTCAGGTAAATTCTGAGACAGTTTAACGCATTGTGTAGCGAATTAAGTGGCAGAAATGAAGACTGAACCCTCCACGTCTAAAAAACACAGGTTTGTCCGTGAAAAATGACCCAGAACTAGTGACTCGGGATTATTGGGTTAGGTATTAAATCTCCTGATTTACCCTTTACCTCTGGCAAATAAGCATGACTGTCTGGTAATTGCAAATGAATGTTCTGTTAATTGCTTATTTTTCTTCTGGGTTGTTTGACTATGTTTATACTAGGTTGCTTCAGGAATCTATATATTCCAGATATTAAACTTTGTTGGTTATATTTCTTAAAAGTATAGTCTTCTTGCTTGCATCTCATCTTTATTTTTTGTTTTTTGAAGGTAATAGGCATGCTTATGGCTAGTAGAAGGTGAGCTTCTTGAAAACAAGGCATAGATAGATATCCTGACGTTCTCATTTTCTGGGAAGCACATTTGTTTTACTACTTAGGAAATGCTCATTAATATTGATAAGTAAATAATATATATTTATATGTACATATCAATAACAAGTAAGCCAAGAGAATACAAATAGACAAAGCAGACTTCAGCAAACTTTGATATGATTAATGCAAAGGTAGATCACAAAGAAAATGTATGTCGGAGCTTAATGTACTCACATTTCTCCCAGTAGTGTTGAGTCCATGAGCTGATCTGATCAACAAGGGGGTGTGAATTTGACACAGCCTCAGGAATTTCTTTCCCTTTTCCCAGGTCTTCCAAAGCAGGTAAATCACTTGTATAGCATTTAGATTCTCATCAAATTTATATTCCACT
This sequence comes from Eonycteris spelaea, assembly GCA_003508835.1. NCBI lineage: Eukaryota > Metazoa > Chordata > Mammalia > Chiroptera > Pteropodidae > Eonycteris > Eonycteris spelaea. The sequence continues at coordinate 765,909 of PUFA01000149.1, read as the reverse complement.
GAATCTGAGTTTATAGAGCCAGAAACCCCAGGAGCAAGCTTGGAAATCCTCTTTTTTGGCGAGCTGGGTCTTGAAACGGAAACCTGGCTGAATTTAATCTACTAGAAGCCGCCTATGCCAGGTGTGGTTAACAAAAAAAAGCAGGCAGAGACTTGAAGGCTTAAATGTGCCTTTCTAGTTAATTTGCCTCAAACAAGACAAAGAAGTTGCAGGTGCTTTCTCTTCCAGCTCCACCCACAGTCACCCCTGTTAAGAGTTAGCAGGGTATGAAATAGTGGCACCAATTATCAGGAGAAATGGTGGTGGTAACATCCTGTCTCTGGTACTCCCCCCCCCAACCCCCACATTGTTGCATGGATTTATCGATGTCTATATATTTTGAAATTATTCCAACTTCATCACTTGCTCCATAAACTTGGGTGCGGTAACTTTTCTGTGCCTCAGTTCTTCTCATAAAATGGGATGCTCGCCGTACCTACCTCACAGGGTTGCCATGACAATCGAAATGCAGAGTGCTTGGAGCGGTGTGTAGCACATAGGAAGCAGCCACTAAATGCTGTTATTGCAAAGGGAAGGCATGCTTATTCTAAAAATGTATTAAGACAGAGGAAGTCCAAGAAAAATTTCATCTTTCCCCTCTGCCTCTACCCCCTTGCCATCTCTTACTTACCTAAGAAAACTATGAATAGTTTCATATGATCATTCCGTGTGGTTCCCCCCATACCAATATATTGCAGACCTACCTACATGTGTGTACTTTCTTTCTTTGTTTTTTTTTATAAAAAGGTATTCATATTCACTTCACTTTATCCGTTAACACTATATCATGACTCTCTTTTTAGGTCACTGTGTGTAGTTGACGCCTAATATTCTGCAGCATGTGTGCGCCAGAATCTATTCAGGTGTTTCCCATAAATAGACAATTGGGTAATATTGGGTAATATTTAATTTTTGCCGATGAAAAGAATGGTGCAGTAGACATCCTTGCTCATATGTCTCGTGTCCTGATGCTTTCAGTTTGTAGAACGGATTCCCCCAGCTTGGACAGCTAGATCAAAGATTTCTGCCTTTAAAATTTTAAGGTATTCGGCCTGATTCCTCTCCCCAAACACTGAGGCTATGTATATTCCCACTGGCAATATGCCCGCTTTCCGCAGTCCTGATAGCCCTCGGTGTCGCTTGTCCTGGATTGTTTTGCCAATCTGATAGGTATATAGTATCTCATTTTCATTTGCTTTCCCTGACTGTCCAGGCTGTACACTTTCTCATTGGTTTGTCATTTGCGTTTTCTCCTCTGCGAAGAGTGTTCAATGTCCTTGACTTGTTTTCCTATTGCCTTGTCTCTCTTCTAATCATTTGTAGGCATTCTTTGGGCTTTTGACTCCTTGTGATAAAAATGGTGGATATCTTCTTCTAATTGATTGTCTTTTGACTTTGTTTAATGATGCCTTTTAGTAAACACAAGTTTTTCATTTTTACGTGGCTTTTTCTGTCAAATGTTTCCTTCATGGTTTCTGAATCTCTAATCTTTCTTAAAAAGTATTCTCTGTCCTGAGGTTATACACATTCTCCCTTTCCTCCCAAACTACTTTAATCATTTTCTTTTGAAAAATTTAGATCTGTAATCTGCTAATAAATTATTGCTGCACATGGTGTGTCAGTAGGATAGTTAAAAACAAAAACTTATTGGGGGAGGTAGATGGTAAAAGTGGTCAAACACATGGTGACAAAGAAATCGTAACTATGAGAGGTGAACACACAGTGAAAAAATATATATGTCTCACTGTTAAAACGTACTGCTGAAACTTACCGGATTTCATTAACCAATGTTACCACACACACAAAAAATAATAATAATTAATTAATCAAAAAAAAAAAAAGAAAAAGAAAACGGAAAAAAGAAAAAAAAAGAAAAAAATTGGGTGATTTCTGTTTTGCGTAACGAGTGAGGGAGTGTATATTTGTGTTTAATTCTAAAACTATTAAATTGTGATTATCAGAAAATAAAGAAAAACGTACTGAATGCAATAGACACTGAAAAGTGCACGCGTTCTAGGCGAATTTTCACAAGCTGAACATACTGTGCGACCCCCGCCCAAATCAAGATGTAGAACATCGCCAGAGCCCCGAAAGCCCCTCTGTGCCCTCCCTGACCAGGGTAGCCACCATCATTTCTAACACCTTATACTCATTATCTAAGAGAAAAATTTTATTTTCATGCAGCTGGAAGATTAAGAAGAATGCCAACACCATTGATTAAATTAGTCTCTGTTTTCCCACTGAATTCAAATGCCTCCGTTACTTGCTGGACTTTTAAGGAGAAAACCTTTATCTGACTGCAGTGGCTGGGCGGCATAATCTGATGTCTAACAGAGTCACCGCTTCCCTTATCAATCTCGGCTCAGCTCCCATGCAGCTGAAGCTGGTTGGTGACTGATTTTCTCCATGTGTTGTGTGTGTCTAAACAGCCAAAACAGCACTGATTGTACTGGCTCATGCAGAGGAGACATCCTTCAACTATGCCATGAAGGAGGCTGCTGTAGAGACTTTGAAGAGGAAAGGATGGGGGGTCACTGTGTCGGACCTGTATGCCATGAACTTCAATCCCATAATCTCCAGAAAGGACATCACAGGTAGGAGCAGCTCCCCATTTTAATTAGGTCTTTGTGGGACTTCTTGCCTGTGGGTTCTCTGGCTTTGGCTTGGCCCCATGGCCTCAGCCTCTCTTTTTCCTCTCTGCAGGTACACTGAAGGACCCTGAGAACTTTCAGTATGCTACCGAGACTACCCAAGCTTATAAAGAAGGCTGTCTGAGCCCAGATATTGTGGCTGAACAAAAGAAGCTAAAAGTTGCAGACCTTGTGATTTTTCAGGTGTAGTAGGACATCAGAAGGGGTGTCAGGACACTTGAATTCTTATGGTCCTAGACCTGTCACCTAATTAGCTGTGTGATCTTAGATAAGTCACTTACCCCCTTGACTGCATTCTCTGTAAAGAAGGGTGATTACTTTAAAGGTGCAGCATTGCACAGATTTACAGATATTGTGAATCTGGCTATATTACTCTTAGAAAATAGGAATGTGACTGCAAAGATGACGTGTGAGTCTGAAGCTGTTCTTCCCCAGTGTATTTAATCTTTTTGGTTTTTTGTTTTTTCAATTAGTGATTCTAAATGGAATCTCTCAAAGTCTGCTGTTCTCCCCCTCTCTGTAAGCATCCTGACCTGTTTGTAGAGTGATGCCTGAGCTCAGCTTCCCCGCGGTGGGAGTGTCCCAGTTGACATGCATTGTCCTGCTTACTGGGTTCCAGTAGCAAACTGTGGCGTTTCTTCTGGAAGCTGCCTCACCATTTAGCAGTCAGTACTGGAAATGTGTATACTTCTTGTCAGTCATCTTTTTTGAAAACGTCAGACTGCACTCAATGACTTTGCTTCTACTAATTCCAACTAGCCTCATGATCTCGAACATGCAAAGTATATGACACTGGAAATGTCCCCAAAAGGGTGATAGTGGCTGTGGTTTTTGCAGTTATTCAATCATCTGCAAAGAATCCAGCCTTTGAAGTCTTCTTTTAACCCTATGCTTCTGCTGTGACCACAGCCACATGTCAGTTGGCACAAGGAAGCCTTTTTGGTTCACGTTTTCTGCTGCATCTCATGCTGGGCAGCCAAGACAGCAGCAGTAGCAGCTTTCAATTCTGCATCTCAGAATCACCATATTTTGGAATTGGAAAGGAACCTAGTGGTCTTGAATTTAGCTTCTATTCGATGCCTACGTTTTCTTTATTGTCAGTACAACCATGCAGGCTGTACACTGCAAAATAGCAACACATTGAAGGGCAATGTACACACTGGGGATCTGTGTATTTGTTGTAACAGTTTCCCAACGACAGGAAAAATCTTATTCTAGAAAAATCGGTGAACTATGTAAGATAGTCTCTCAACATGGAAATAAAGTATCCTGAGGAAGGAGTGCTTTAATTCATACCAAGGTGCATGTGGGCTAGCTTTCTGCTCAGTTTACTTCTCCAAAAAAAACTTGAGGGAGAGTAAACTCCTAATACCCTATAAGCCACCCAGTTCTATTTTCAACTCTGCCTGCAGAATATGCACAGGGAAGCAAACCTGCTCACCTAAACCACATACCTACTTTTCCTGAAAGCTGCAGATCTGGCCGCTTGCAGCTGGAGAGTCATCAGTGTGAGAATGGAGGAGCTGCTCGAGATCACTCAAGCCCCTCTTTTCACAGACGAGGCAAATGAAACTTAGAGAAGGTCTGGGGCTTGTGTGGCAAAGGTATCAAGTTAGTGACAGATTTAGGGTGAAACACAGCTCCCACTTTTAATCCTTTGTCCTTTCTGTTCAAAACCCTACTTCCTTAGTCCCTTTCCTGCAGGTCAGCAACCCTTCAAAGGGAGCGCCGCCAAGTCCTAAAGAATCCTTCTGTGTCCTTGTTTTTCTCTTCTGGGTTTGTCTCAGTTGTCATTGCCTTTAAATCATGAGTCAAAGAGAAGACATGCTGATATAGTTCTGGCTCTGCTTTATCAGGACAAAAGGCCCAAGGAGTCATGGGAACTCCCTGATAAACCTTACGCTGATTATTTGTTTATAAACTTGAGTGGTTCTGTTTATTCTAAATGATAGGGTTTTATGTCCCTGAGCACAAGGTACATATTTTGTATTTTTGATACCACACCTACTAAAGCAAGCTCTTGAGAAAATATTGATTTAAGCATCACACGTCTAAGGACCACTTTGTCTGTGGTCCTTGCTGTTTAGACCTCATTGCTAAACGTGATTTCATAGGAACAAATCTTATTTGCATGTGGCTTTCTTCAGACCCACTTGATATTTCTACTTTTAGGTGAAACTCCTGTTGACTGTCAAGTTAACTGACCAAGGGTAATACTTTTCTTTAAATGTACTAACTCCTTCAAAAGGAATGACAGGCCCCTCAGCGAGGTCATGGACAGCAGCTAAGGGCCTGAGCCTTCTCATGTGCTGGATGTGTTCCTGATCCTGCCACTCTGTCATCTGTCCCACAGTTCCCACTGTATTGGTTTGGAGTCCCTGCTATCCTGAAAGGCTGGTTTGACGAGTGTTTGTCGGGGAGTTTGCTTACACATACGCTGCCATGTATGACAAGGGACCTTTCCGGGTAGGTGAATGATTCTGCTTTTTCTGGGTTCTTGGTAGATTCTGTCCTGAGACAGAGTTTTGAGCATAAGTAGATACTAAGATCTGGCTCCAGGTCCCTTTGGGAGAGATGCATAATAAAGTTTTAATAGATATTTTGACATGATGTTTAGAATTTCGCTTTAAAATACTCCAGGAAAAAAAGGGGCAAGGGGATTAAATAAAACCAGAGTGGCAAATACCGAGAGCTGAAGCTGGGTAGTGGGTGCATCATCACACAGTTGGCCCTTAAACAACATGGGTTTGAACCACATGGGTCCATTTACACACGGATCTTTTTGACAAGTACTGTAAATGTACTTTTTCTTCCTTATTATTTTCTTAATGATATTTTCGTTAGCTTCCTTTATTGTCAGGATACAGTATATAACACATATAGCATACAAAACATGTTAATCAAATGTTTATGTTATCGGTGAGGCTTCTGGTCAACAGGTAGCCCTATTAGTAAGTAACTTTTTGGAAAGTCACAAGTTATATGTGGATTATTGACTGGGGTCACCCCGAACCTCTGCATTGTTCAGAGGGCAACTGTACTATTTCCTTTATGTTGGAAATTTTCCATCGTAAAATAGTCTGCTTTCGTTTTTCAGAGACCCAAATATTACACGAAAACATGCTGAGACTTCTAGATGACATGCCTACATACATGCCTAGCACTGTGGGGGGACAGAATTAAACAGCGAACAAATAACTCCCCATAGGCGCCAGCAGTCAACACCAGTTTTGCGTTTCCATGGCAACCTTCACCTGATTTGCCACACCCAGGAGTGCCACTCCGAGGGTGCCCCTGCTTACCAGTCTGTTGTACCATTCTCCAGGCTGGTACTCCTGCAGAATTGTCCTGCCTGGCTCAGAACCTGCAGAGCAGATGGGTGGCCTTGTGAGTTCTTTTCCCTGGGGCTGTTTCATTAGCTCCCTGCCACTAAGGAGGTGTGCAGGGCAATGACTTTTCTTTGACAGAATAAGAAGGCAGTACTTTCCATCACCACTGGTGGCGGCAGCTCCATGTACTCTCTGCAGGGTATCCACGGGGACATGAATATCCTTCTCTGGCCAATTCAGGTACCTCATTTTTTTCAATGACCCTTCAGGGGGATTAATGAGATGAGCTTTCTATAGGGTCCAAATCCTCGAGATAGAAACCGAACACAGCACAGTAACGATTCAGAACTGTTGGGGGCTTCCATTTAAGACTTACCTGTCTTCCCCAGGCCCCTGTGCTTACAGAATAACCTGTGTGCGCATGTGTCCACGCACCACTCTCTCCCAACCAATGACCAGGGCAGATCACCCCTAGATTTCTATGGCCACGTGGTCTGATTCTCTCCAGACGATTGACATCTCACCAATCTTCCTGCCATTCTCCGAGCTGCTGCCACAGTGTCACAGATATCAGAGCCTCTCCACCCTAAATTTAAGAAATGATTTAGTTCCGCGAATAAAACTAAAGTTGGAAATATGCTTTTTGGTGGTCACTCGATGTTCAAGATAATCTCTCCTAAGGAAGAGAGGGTGGGAGAGAAGAGCAAATGAGGTGGCCACCTATAATATTGGAGAATTAATATTAATGTTGGAGACTAAATGGTAAGGCTCATTTATTAAAACTCATCTAGCTACACAGAGGCAGAGAAATGCACATCTGCATTTCTTGGCAAGACTCAGCTGTCAAGAATCCACAACTCTCCCTTATGTAATAGGACTGGTATTTTTGGCAGAGGATCCCAGCTGGCACAGCTTCAAGGTTTTATTAACATAAAGGACACATCTCAATAGGCTAAAATAGGTAACAGCTAGGTAGAGAGAGCAGAAGGTGAGAGAATACAGCTCTGAACTGATTCTCCAGGAGGCCTCAGGCCTCCACATCAGTGTCATATTGGGAAGCCCAGATGAACCTTTGCTGTTTGTATGTAGTGCAAGCTGTGTAGGGTTTGTCCTGTGACTCACCTCCTTACCTTGTGTGTCCCCAGAGTGGAACTCTGCATTTCTGTGGCTTCCAAGTCTTAGAACCTCAACTGGTATACGGCATTGGGCACACTCCCACTGATACCCGAATTCAGATCCTACAAGAGTGGAAGAAACGCCTGGAGAAAATTTGGGATGAGACTCCACTATATTTTGTTCCAAGTAGTTTCTTTGACCTAAACTTCCAGGCAGGATACCTAATGAAAAAGAACGTGCAGGAAGAGCAAAAAAGCAAGAAATTTGGTCTTTCTGTGGGCCATCACTTGGGCAAGTCCATCCCAACCAATGACCAGATCAAAGCCAGGGAGTGATTCACAAGACTTGATTTCCTTCTAAAACGTAGCCAAATTTGGGTTTCTTTTGCAAGCTTGCTTTAGTTTTTGAGATTTTTTTCCCTTTTTTCGCAAGGAATGAATAGAGAGAATAGACTTTATTCATACATTTTTGTATAGTTTTATTAAACATAGTTGATTCTTAAAATTGCTGTATGGCAAAATCTGATTAGGCTCAAGAGGCCACTTAAGATGTAAAGCGGGGGGAAAGGTGTAGAAAGATGCCAGACAATATTCTCTAAGGCCCTCTACACACTTTAATTCCTCTTTTTAGGGATAAATTTTTAGGTCTAAATCTGGCTCGAAAGCATCCAACTCTTCAATGATCTGTTTCTTTTAATTACCTCTCTGTCGTTTATGGCAGAAGGGAATTACCCAGAAAAAGAAATGACTCTACCTGTCTGATCTAAGGGACTTGTTTAGTAGTGAGTAATCTATGCTTTTGTGATATATGTTGATTTAAATTGCTACTCAGTGACTAACATGCCTAATATGTGTTACTCTTCCTTCAACCTTATTTTCTGTGTACAATATACACAAATACCTTGAAATAAAAAGCTAATTGAAGTCTCTTCTTTACCTCAATCTTCTGTTTTAATGTCTGCAGAAATAAGACAACACATCTGTATATGACATCTGCTGCAGTGAAAGAATTCAAGGAAGGAAATACTTAAAACCCCCAATACTTGAAAATAGCCTTCCATAACCAGTGCTTTATTTATATCTATCTATATAACCATCTGAAAAGTTTTTTCTATACTATTGCTAAACTGATTACTTTCCTTTTAAGGATGTGTTTTGGTCCTATCATTTGGGGGATACAATTGTAAACCTAGAGTTTCATTCACTTTGGTGAACAATTTTGTCATGATATTCTTTCATTTAAATTGTTGAAGGGCAGCTGTACCCACTGTTGGTATAATTCAAATAGACAATGATGAAAGACTGCCCTCTTGTGGTGCTTGGGAAGAAAACACAAGAAATGATGCAAAGCAAGGTTATCTGAAACTGGGAGTAGCTTCCTACCTGCCAAGGAAATGATGGCGTCAGACAGGAGACCCTCACTTACTTGCCAGATGCTGACAACACTGGGCATTTTTCCCACTACAATACCACAATGGTAGATGGCTTGGTGCTTCAGTTTGAAAATATTTCCTTTTGCCTTCATCCTCACTGCAATTCTGTGTAAATTTCTAAAAGTTCCAAACAAAATAACATTCATTTCTACAAAACAAATCGCACTGATTGGTTTCAGTGAAGCTAGTGATAGAGGCATTCAGGCAAAAGCAGATTCTGCTGAGGAACACAGAGGGAGAGGATTCAGATTATAATAAATTATAGCCAGAAGCCTATAAGGCGACCTGGCTTGAGCATTTGCGCAAAAGGGCTGCTTCATAACGAATGGTAATGGAACGACTGATTAAGATCCTCTTGGAATTTAAAGGACATTTAAAGAGATTCAGAAAGAGTGGTACAGAAATCAAGAAAAATAGAATGCAGTAAACAAAAGCCAAGGGGCAGTATTTATTCTGATTTGCCTGATTTATTCAGATTTATCCTGTCAGTGGACTAGGCACTCTTCTAGGCACTGGGAATACAGCAATGGACAAAACAAAGTACCTGAGCTCATGGAGTTTGCATTCTAGTGAAGAAAATAGATGAACAAATATGTCAAGTAGTGATAAATGCTAGAAAGAAGCAGCAGAGCAGGAAGGTCAGCGATGGGATGCATTAAGGCTACATCGAAGCAAAGACCAGATAAAGTGAGAGAGTGAGACATGTAGATATCTGAAGGAAGAGCATTCTGGGCAGGAGTGATGTGAGTGCACCACTGAGGCAGGGGCACGCTTGGAGTTTGAGGAAGAGAAAGGAAGAGAAGAAAGCAGAGAAAGGAAGAGAGGGATAGGTCAGACACATGGCTGGCATCAGATCACATGGGAACTTATCAGCATGGTGACACTGTAAAGATAGGAAGTTGCTGGTGGGATTGGAGCAGAAGTGTAACAATCTGACTTATGTTTCATTCTGGCTGGTTGTGAGGAATCAAGTATAAGGGGCGATGATAGAAACAGAATTGTCGGGAAGCTGCTATGACGATCTAGGCAACGAATGGGGGTGACAGCAATAGTACGTGCTGCAAAGTGGTTAGATTCTGGATATAGTTCAAAGGTCAGAGTAACCGGATTCGATGATAGATTGGATCTAGGTCAGATTAAAAAAAAAGACCTTAAAAGTATTCTGGTGTAAGCAATTAGAAAATGGAGATTCTACTTGTTATGGAAGGTCTGGAAACAGTATTAGGAGCAGGAATCGGGGGGTGGGGTGGGGAATCAAAATTTGACTTGGACGTGTTATATTTGTCTACTAAGATAGCCAAGCAAAGCTGTCAAACAGGCAGTTGGATAATAGAAACCTGGAATTAAGAGAAATTATAGCTAGGGATGGACTTTGGGAATTTTCAACATATGGATAAGCAACAATACTGGATGAGATCACCTAGGAATTGAATTATGATAGAGATCTAATGACTGACATCTAGGGCTCTCCAATGTTAGGTCAAGATAAGAATTAAAAAGAGTGGCCAGTGAAGCAAGAGAGCTATGTGGTATCCTGAAAGCCAAGTGAAGAAAACATTTCAAGGAGGGAGTGATCAAGTCTGTCAAATACTGTGGCTAAGCCAAGTAAGGTAGGCCTGAGAACTGACCTTTGGATGTGGCCATGGGGAGGCCATTGGTGGTTTTGACAAGAACTGTTTCAGTAGAGCGGTGTGACGAAAGGTTAATTGGAATGAGTTCAAGAATAGAAGGAGAGGAAGTAGAAATAGTGTGTGTGTGTGTGGGGGGTGCAATGAAAGAAAGTTATTTATTTGATTTTTTTTAAAAGATAAGGGATATTTATATGCCAATGGGAATGACTCTTAGAAAAGGTTCTGATGGTGGAGAGGACAATTAAAGGAATATGTCTATGAGAAAACAAAAGGGATCCAGTGCATGAGAGAAAGAAGAGCAGAGCAATATCAGGACTAGAAACACCAATACAAGGTAACATTTACTAGGAACGTCACAGATTAATTTTTGCAACAACTCTAAGAAGAGAGTTCTATTTTTGTTTCTACTTTATAGATAAATTAAGGAATGGAGAGGTTAAATAGTAAGTGTAGGACTCATAACACTAGGCAGGCAAACTCAAGGGCTATGCTTTTATATACCATATTATATCGTCTCCGTTTAGAAGCAGGGACCATGGCACCATTACACAGAACACAAGTGTAGCAATCAATATGTCTTCCTGAGAGCAAGACCATTAAGTGTTGCTGTTGAGAAACTGTACCTGCTTTATACTTCTAGAGTCCCTGTTGTGTCCTGAGCAGGGATATATGATGGTCCAGTTCTAAAAGGCCTGATTTTCTGGCTGCTGAGAATTTCTTTCTTACGAGATGACAGAGCGGGACTCTTACCAGCTTGGAGTAAAGCATGACGACTTCCCATGTTCTGGACGCTGTGACTTAAAGATTATGACCCAGGATTGCATCAGGTTTTTCTGGCAGCCACTTGTAGTCTGACCTTCAGATCAGTCTTTTGCCCACACAAGCTGTTTTTTTGGAACAAAATATTTTTTATATTTATAGTTAGTAAGTTCCAGTTGGTTATTACTCCTTTCCAGTGCTGTTGAAGTTAATAAAATGTCAAAAGACAACTTTTAAATATATTTTGAACAATGGCAGCATTGTTGAAAAATAAACAAATGTGTGTCCCTTCCTAAAGTGACAACTCATTTACACATACATATTTGGATGTGTGAAACATTCAGTCTCTTTCATGTCTATGTTTGATAAGAAGGTAAAACATTCTATCTAAAACAGCACTTCTAAAACTTGTTATTTATATATCATATTCACGATATCCATGTGTTTGTATCTGTATTAGAATTTAATCTTTTTAATTTGACTCACATTCCTCCAAAGTCTAGCAGGTGTGCATTATATTTTTTTCTAATGCACATTAAAACATATCTATTGTATTTAAAAATAATGTTTACCCATGTGCCATCTGAAATCATTTTAAGTTCTACTAGTGATGTGTGTTACATTCTGGTAAATACTAATTTATATATGCAGAAATAACTGCCCCAAATAAAAGAGATTGCCTCTGGGGCTGAGGGCTTGGGGAGACTTGGTTTTCATCAAAAGCACCTCCATGCTACATGATTTGCTGCCATGGGTCTGTAACATTTTACTAAGCATGAAACATTTACACTAAGCAAACAAAAATGCTGTCACACTAAGTTGCTTTGTACATACACTGCCTGGCAAAACAGTAGGGACAAAGTAACTACTTGAAAATATTTCTATATCTCATACCTTTTCCTAATGATTTTATAATTTCAGCCACATACTCAGTCTGCTCAAAATTGACATTTACGGATACAAATTTACTCATAAAGTTTGAGGAAAAGAGACAGTTACCCACTGCAAAATGAAAACTTTCATATTTTATTTTTGACTGCAGCTGTTTACAGAAATATACTTGCGAGTATACAAATGTTCCAATAGAAGCAAAATATCTTTTTAATATTTAACAAGTTATCACAGATAGCTAAAAACATAGATGCAAATGAAATTCCCCCAGAGAACAAACCGAAAATATCTGGTTGTCAGTGCTCTGCAACCCCGACTATGAAAGCCATGTGCACAAAAAATGCAACCCTTGTGTTGTTGCAGGACAATGGAAGAAGGCAGTTCAGTGGTTGATCAGTGTGCTCGAGCAAATAAAATAAAATTTTAAAAATTTAAATGGCAGAATGACAGCTAAACCACTTGAGAAAAGGTTAACGAAATACTTGTAACATATTTATTAGAAAGACTAAGTAAAAGTTGTCCAAAAAAAGTAGCAACTACTTGGAGCTTATCAACAAAAGGGAACAGAGTGAGCAGATACATTCATTTGATGAAAAGAAATTAGCTCAGTGTCACTGGAATCAGTTTGCAGCCACTAAAGTCATAAATACTTCAGTGCGGGACAGCTCTTTACTGTTCGTATCAGTCTGATTCCAAACCCACTCTCAAACATCTGAGATGTGTGTGTGTGCGTGTGTGTGCATGTGTGTGTTATCCTGAGGTTCATTAGCTAAAATGATAAGTGATCCCTATGAACTATTCAAACCAGGCAAATTACTTCTGGGAAAAAAAAAAAAAGAGCAGGGGCAATATGAGACTTAAACATGAGACTTTTAAAGGAGATACTACAAGTTGAAGTCAAATAGAATTGTGGTAGAATGCTTTGCGTACAGGAATATATCAAGCAATCAAGTGAGGAAGAGAGGAAAGAGAACAAGAAAGGAGGAATGTAGCTAAAGCAACTCCCAACAGTTTGTCTAAACATTTGCCAGCACCAAAGTTTGTAGAGTAAGCCACTTACGTTTCCACTGCTAGTATTAAGCAGTGATTTTTATAGAGTATACAATTGTTTTTATTTTGAAATGAGTGCATTTTTCTTTAATGAGTTAATTAACCATTTCTAAACAGTGGGAGGAAGATTAGAACAATTATGGAGGTAATGAATTACACAGAGAGATTAAAATGAATGAATAAATCTACTTGTGGTTAGTTTATATTTACTATGATGCATACTTTGACAAGGGAGAAATGCCCAAATTATATAATTCATTGCCTTGTTTAATATTTTAGTAAATAACCGTTATCTGAAGCATAAGTTCAAAGGATAGCTCTATCTCTACTGCATCAGTTCTCATACAGAGCAAGAGACTTTTACAGTTTTATATATAAAAAAACTAAATAAGGTGTTTTGTTGACCTAGTCAGCCATTTTGTTTAATATCTCAGATACAAATATAAATACAGGAATGACAGTTTTGTTCTGAGAGGAGGTCTAGCCAGACCAAACTTGTGGTCTGCTGGTAAAGTAAGAGGCAATGAAAAAAAGAAAGCTTGTATTATCACTGCCAATAATGTACCCATTTTATAGATAAACAGGAGAATTTAGCACCTATCAATTATATTAGCTACTTAAATGTCATAACAATCAAAAGAAATATAGAACATTGCACCTGTATCTTTAAGTCGGTCACTTATTGTAAACTTTTTAGTAAGTGGTAGGAAAATGCCAAACTAAGTTAACTGAATTATCAATAACTAGACTGTGTATATACATAAAATATACTGTATTTCTATAGGTAGTACTGAGAATAAATTATTATTGCCAATAAAAGATTACAGATAACCAGGTTAAGCTGAATTTATATAAAGAACAGTGTATAACTCTGTGTGAGTGGGGTAAAGAACACCCTTCCAGATTTTACTGTAAATAGTTTACACCAGTGGCTCTCAAACTTTCAGCGTGCATCAGAATTACCTGGAGGACTTGTTCAAATAGCGCTGGGCCCCACTCCAGAGTTGCTGATTCAGTATATCTGGGATAGGGCCCAAGAATTTGCATTTCTAACTGGTTCCCAGGTAATGCTGGGGTTGGCTGGTGGGCTGAGGACCATATTTTGAGAACCACTAGTTTCTACATCCTGTATACATAGAAAACCACATACTATAATGTTCCTATGTACATGACACAAAATATATAGGAAGAGGGCTGGTTTTAACTAACTGTTAAACACAGATTAGCAAGCCTAACATTGTAATCTTTCTAAAATGATTTTCTGAAGTATAATCATTTCCCCTTATAGTCAATAACATTTCAAAGTCTTAAGTCTTACTGTAGTCATTTTAGAAAATATTCACGTAACACTCACACCAAGTCGCTATCCAAAGTAAAAAGGGACATAAATATTCTTAGTTAAGATGTATTCAATGAGGAATCATCGCTATACAGCATTCTCGACTTCTTTGGAATGATTAAAGTGCAGACTATCAATAGAGCATTACGAATATTGCAAAAAGGTTTGCAGTCTTCATTCAGTGCCACAAACAAGCATAGAAATACTCACACAGGAGGAAACTACTACTGTCCTGGCCTGTTGCTGATGGCCCTTTCTTCAGGGACCGCGCCGGTGCTAAGAAGCTGGAACAGGCAAAAGTAATGAAAACCAGAGGGACGCTTAACTCGACTGGATCTGGTTGAAAGGAATTCTCTTAGTTCTGGAGGGATTCAGATAGAATTTCATTTCTTTTGATGCTATTTTTCATAGGTAGATTTAGGTAGATCACTGAGGTCATGATGGGCAAGAAGTGCACTATAATTAATTACTTGGCACTATAATTAATTACTTAGAAAAACCGACATTGTCAGACTTTACTTAAATTATGTGTTTGTGATTTATTTTCATCCATCTAATTAAAATAATAGAAGATGCTTTAAATACTTCTTTAAACTACACACATTTATGTGCAAGGAGTCTCACAGACAGTAAAATTTTCATTAGCATTTAGGTAAAACCTATTATAGTTGGTTGAGATAAAGACAAATTTTATTAATTTATTTGAAACCTAAACAGTGTAATTCTGTAATCTTTTACTTAGTCTCCCTTAAAAGAACAATTCTGGTAATGCGCCTTTTCTGGTAATCTTATGCCAAAGGGAGTTAGAAACTTATTGTTTCCTACGGTGATCAAGAAATGGAGCTATAAAAATCTTCCATTTTGTACAACCCCTTGTACCCTTCTATTTGCTAGACAGGATGCTGCCTGATTCATGAATTGCTTAATAATGCCAATTAGATCTTCGGGGAGGGGAGGGGGCGAGGAGAAAATAAAGAAAGAAAGAAAGAAAAGGAGAAAGGAACAACTAAATAGAAAAGTTGAAAGTTGGGACCTATTGGAATCATTTGTTCATGTGTTTTTGGCAATAGTGAAAAATGAAATTACAAAAAGGGGCACTATTGTGATAAAAAGGCACTTTCCATGAAGCATTTAATCTAGATATAAAATATGAATTTAAAAATTTTCCTGAAAGAGAAAGCAGAGTAAAAAATAGAATTTTATTAATAAATGAGGTTAGAATGGTATGAAAATAAATGGGGATTAAAGAAATAATCAGAGCCCTGGGACAATCCACAAATGATATTGTAGGTATTATTTTGATAAGTTACTGCATTATGAACATTATCTCCACAATTTAGCTCTAAGTGATACAAATAAGCAGAGGAGAAAACCTCTTTTTATATATGTTATGAGAACCTACTAAACCACTAACTAGGGTATATGCTCTTGAGTTATTTTTCTAATAATGCTTCTGAACTATATAGTCTCTTTCTTCTTTCATTAAGTCCCTCCATATAACCAAAGACATGCAAATGCAACATGGCTGTCTTGGTTAGGGATGAAGCCTGTGGTCATGAAGCAGAGAGAGTAAAGCTATCAGGCCTTATGTATATATTTTCAATAAATTTTTAAAATCAACTAGGAAAACAGATATTTGAACAGAAAACTTGATCAGAAAGGTAAAAAGTTCTCAATTTACTCTTAATGAATACTTATAAATCATATTGAATTTGAGACTTTGATTATTAAAGCATTTAATTCTGTTCTTTAATTACTGATGCATCTAAATAGATTTCACTTTTCCAAAACAAAAATTATAATGGTATTAAATAATCAAAAAGGAATTATCCTCTTAGTTCCAGAGAGGACTTCATTTCCGATGGACACTGTTTTTCCTAGGCAGATTAACTGAGGTTCTGATAGGCAAGAAACGCGCTGTAACGAAATTCCCAACTATAGCATATACAATACTACAAAAAAAGAGGAAGCGAGGAAAGAAGGAAGTGCCCTCATTAATACTGCTTCAATAACAATCTATGTTTCTATGGAGACTGGTGAAAACAGACTTGTATTGGCTAGATAACAACGTGATACCCTAATTACGAAGGTAACATGATATGACTCAGAAGCAAAATATGACTTTGGTATGCATATATAATGGAATGACAACAAGGAATAAAACACCACTCACACAAAACAGAGATAAGCTCCAAGCATTAATGTGAACTGCTAAAAGCAAGAACAATTGAATGTAACAATATAAAGAAAGAAAATGTGGCTCACAATTTATTTAGGTCCTTCTGCCATTAATAAATTTAATAAATTGTTTCTGAGGCCTTTGCTGGCTCAGGGAGTCTCTCTTATATGTAGCTAAAATTTGTAACAACAATCTGGAAACTGCATTTAGTAGCACAAATATCAACCACTGACCACTGAGCTAACTCTTCGATAAGAAGACAAATACTTTTTGTAACCAAATTGTATATTCAGAATGCTGTACTTGACATTGACCTTTATTTAACAATGTTAAAAAAAAACACACATACACATCATTATGAATAAGAATATGGTAGCATAGCAAAGCCCTTGTATAAATAACCACAAAATTTATGAAAATAAAAATTGGGTTTTCTGTCTCCATCCAATCAACCATTACAGTTCAGGTGTATGTTCTGTTCTAAACTTAGATATTATATAACAGAAAAATTGGTCCCCGGTGACTTGACGTTGGAATCAGCATTTTGCGATGCTAAACCTCTTGATGAACAACAGAAGTCCGTCACCACTTCAGCCACAAAGCAGTGTTCACTCTAATTAGAACATGGTGAACATGTCTTCCTGAGTCTCCCGTATGATCACTCAGAAAAATATTCAGAAAACTCAGAAATAAACTTATAGTATTTTATGTCTACTTATTTTTATACCTGCTGGGTAAGCTTTCTGACATTCATCACCCCTCAGCAGTTAGAGTTTTACATTTTAAAACTGAAGCATTAGATTGTGTGACTGGTCTTTCTCATAACCTGAACTATACTGGGTAATTTTTCACAATAGGGGTGGGGAGAGAAGAGATACATTGAAGAAAATGCTTTCAGTTCAGAGAATTTATAAAGTAGCTCTGGATATTACAAGATGGGGAAAATGCTATTAAAATTACAAACATGGTTTTTTAGTGTCTTTATAAATAAAAGGCATAGAATACAGAAAGCCAATTAATAATAACAATAACAACAATAATAAAATATTAAATATATAGTGAGCAAAGACTGAATGGCTCATCCTTGTGAAAGACCATCTGACATAACTGCCTAGATGGGTTTCCTTACTCTAACATTTCGCTGAGTGAAGACCCAGCAAACACACAGTAAGCTGCCTTTAGCCCACTAACAACATCAAGGAACTGCCTGATGGAATGGCCACAGATGAACAGGTCATTTGTTTCAAAAGATACTTAAATACTCAATAAAGACATAACAAACCCCCCCTCAATGTTATCAGACGCCACGTTGTGGTAGAACATCAGACAAACTCACAAATTTACCACAAAAATGTGTGGCAAAAAAAGAATAGTTTATATATGTATATATATAAATTTCTATATTTATGCCAATGTACTCACTCAGTACAAATAGCAAAATAGTATACCATTTCCTAAATACAAAATATAGCTTTCCAAAAAAATGAAACACACATTAGATATAAACCATCCAAAACTTGAACGATTGAAAACTGTATTCAAAATTAAATGACCCATAGTAGGTCTCTTTCTGAAAAGTTCCCTTCATATCGGCAAGAAGCCTGTACTACTGAAAACGTAATTCAATGCCTCTCAATTAGAGAGAGAAAGAAAGAAAGGTTGGGAGTGGAGGTAAGAATATACGAGAACACAGAGAAAAAAACGAGTTAGAAGAAGGGCACATTCAAAGAACCCAGGAAGATCATCACAAAAAGGGGGAAAAATCTGGCTAAACAAAACCGACACCACAATTTCACTAAGTTTAACTAAACGTATAGGATAAAAAAAAAATAAAAATAAAAAACAAACAGAAAAGTAGCCTTCAACAAACAATTAACAGGCTATTTTTTGTACATTTAAAAAATAAATGAAACAGACAAGAATACCAAAATATCTTATCTACATATAGAAGCCACACATAATTTGGCTTTAAACTGTATTAACAGCTTTCTACATGCCAAAAGGAAAATAAGACATAAGCATGTGTCCAGACAACAAGTTGTAGTGAGAAGCAGGCATCCCATGGGTGGTGAGAACACCCAAAACTGTATAACTAATGCTACAACTGCAAGTTCTGGAGTGTGTTATTTTGCTCTCTATAGATGTAACACAAGTTAATTCTTCATTTTAAGTCAATGACATGACCTTGTAAAGCCTAAGGCTTGTGGGAACCATCAGATAAGTGATCACTGTGAACTGTAAAGCACTGAGGTGACAAGTGAATTACACTCACTGCAGCTCAGGGAGAAGTGATGTTTCAAGAAATTTTGCTTTGCCTTTTTTTTTTTTAATTAAAATTTACAGTTTCCTATTAGAGGGAAAATTTTGAAGACTTCAGAACAGCACCGTTCATGAGGGGGGAAAATGCATTGCTTTTTGTTTCTCAGGAATCGCTCCTCTCATTTCTGAAAGGATACCCCCCAACCTGTGCTGCAGGAGTTGTTGGGTTACCCCAGATCAAAGTGGCCTTTTCCTTTAAGTTGCTACAGGGTCCCAAAGCTAGGAGTATATTACCAATTGTCTAAAATAAAGTGAAAAAAGAGGGGGAGAATAATATAGATGGATATAAAAAGGGAACACTGGCCCAAGACTGGGTTAAGAAGAAAACAGACTGAAATTACTGTGTCAGTTTAAACTACTAAAGGATATCAGAACATAATTTACCATATATTATCCCCTTCATTTCTTATAGAGCAAGATAATTATTTTTCTATGCACAGTTATGGCTAAACCCCTTAATAGAAACTCAGAGAATTAACAACTCTCTGAAAAATAAAATCAACAGCATTCTAGCTGTTTCCAGTTTGTGTATTGTCGTCTGCCTTTGTGATAAAGAGGCCTCTTATCTGTGTAGAGCTCTTAGTATAGCTTCCTTGTCAGAATGTCACCCCTTCAGTTTTTCTCCCTAAAAACTGGAAAAATATTCACTTTGGCCAATAGCTGCGCTTTTTATATTGAAAAATCACAGCCTTAGGTGTTATTTGAATTTTCCTTTTTCGAAAGCTGTTACTTGACTAAAACAATGCAAAAAAGAAAATAATGATGAACAAAAGTAAACATGACAATATGGATTATTCTCTAATAGCAATAATAACCGAGCAGTCCAGCTTTTAAAATTAAACTGTACTTTTAAAGAAATAGCGCCTAGGAAAATAGCAACAATTAACTGTCAGCTGGAAACTCAGATAGATTCTCAGTCATCACTGATATTAGGAATATAAAATATGAAGATGTTAACAATGGTGGCAATCACTGCAACAGGCAGCATGGGTGTGCTCTTTTGCAGTCAGAGTAAAAGCTATTCATTTACTCAATCACAGTTTTTCCTATTTTGTTTTCCTTTTAGAGTAACAGTTCAGTAATCCTCATGGAATCACAAGATCTCAGGACATCCTGGAATCTGGATTTTCTTCACGGAATTTCTAAAAAAAGAAGACATTTAATATAACTCATTAGGGAAAAAAAGCATTTATAAAATTCCTATTACCCTGAATAATCCCAAAGTATATTACAGTATTACAAATGGTACTTTATCATATTTATACTTCCACAGAATTTTCTATTTATTTCTTGAGGAAGGGAGAAATGAGACATAATTATATCTAATATATAGTACATACATCAGATTTCCTGTTGTTCCACGGCAAAGAAGTTTAGAGCCAAAGGAATGCCCGGTATTAACAGTATAACCATAAGCTATATAAAAAGTACCATCCTGTGAGAAAGCTGTATTTTAAAAGGTCAGAGTCTAAACAGTGTTATTACTTAACCCAAATCTGCTAATAATAATAAAAGTCATTGCTGCTTTTCTAAAAGAAAGAAGCCAAGATGTAATACTTACATATCCAGTTAAAAGGATCCAGTCAAGTTGTTCCCTTGGTTTTGCAATGAAACAAGCAAATCAATCTTTTCAATGTTCTGGTTGGTGTTTATAGAGGATGCCAGTGGAGAATTCTCCGGCATTTGCTGAGAAAGAAGTGTTGTCACAGGTGGCTGGCCTTCATTTTGTGGTTGGCCTGGCTGACTTATGGCCATCAACTGATCTGGCAATGCAGCTGGTCCAGAAGTTAGAAGCTGATTACAGTCTGTAGAGACATTTAAAATACAGAAGCTACCTGATTAGTTACTCTCTGTAAGATTCATAAGGAGGTATTTATCAGTTGTTGGGGGAAAGTCGTTATTGCGTTCACTCAGTAGGCAAGTAAGAGTGAGACATCTGACAGCCTTCCCCCAAAAGTCTTCTCCAAACAGTACTGGTAATCATCTCTGGTTTCCTCTAAGCAGAATAAAAATACAACTTTGCCTACTTATCATTTCCTTGGTATATAAACATTAGAGATGGGTTCCTACCTCCTTGGAAACTCATTTAATTGGCTGAGATATTTTCTGTCATTCTTACTTCACATTTATAGCTGAAAGTGACACATACATTTATACGCACTACCACATTTAATCCTCCCAATATCCTTGTTAAGGATGTAACATTACCGTCATTTTAGATATGGAAACTGAGGTTCATGCCAAATAATTTAAGATCTCACAGTCTATAAATGGTCTAGCTGGGACTTGAACTCAGTTCTGTCTAACTACTACAATCTGTGTTTTTAAAATGACTGTGTTTTGCTTCCCTCTAGTAGTAGTAGGAATAATGTGATCATTTCAAGCAATGACATTTAAGAAATGAGAAATCAGAAAGAGTCTCTTACTATTTTGAATGCCAAATAAGAACATTCCTGAAGTCTGTTGAGATGAGCCGGGAGAATTCTGTAGTTGATTCATTGTGCCTCCTGTAGTGTTGTGAAATAAAGCAGCCTGTGGCTGAGGTGAAGATGTAGCTCCCTGGATTCCTGGCATGCTGCTCTGAGGGGAATAAAGAGGAGACTGTTGCATGTCTTGTTGGTTTATACTGGTCTGCAATGCAGACATGGATGCTGGAGAGAGGAAGAGAGTTACTTGCTGCTCTTGAGAATTAGGTGACCCTTGGACCAACTGAATCTGAGGAGAGCTATGGAACAAGGAAGTCTGTGATGATTCAGACTGGGTAGGACCTGCGTTCTGAAGTGAAGAAACTGTGGGCTGGTTCTGAAATTGCATGGGCTGCTGCTCTTGATTCATTGGGGCCAAATTATTCTGTTGGTGAAAAATTGACTGGTTCTGTTGCTCCTGATTGGCCATTGGATTTTGACTGGGGTTGAATATCATGTTTGGTGGTGGTGGTTTCTGAGATGCCATTGTCGCCATGGTATTCTGATTACTGAATAAGATGCTCTGTTGCTGTTGTTGCTGCTGCTGCTGCTGCTGCTGTTGCTGTTGCTGCTGCTGCTGCTGCTGCTCCTGGGATGGAGAGTTACTCTGAATGGCAACTATTGAGTGCTGTGACTGGAAGATTGTTCCTTGTTGGGTTTGAGGCATTGGATTAGGAGGGAGGGAGCCCAGGGACACCTGAGGCTGAAATAGACCTTGCTGGGAGGGTTGTGCCTGTTCTTGGGGAAGCATAGGGGCCTGGATGTGTGATATTGGAGGCTGCTGTTGGAAAGCAGCTTGCTGCTCAGTGTTTGACGTCGACTGAAGTGGAGAAATTGAGTTCTGAGCTGCAAAAAATGAAATCTGTTCTTCTTGGGCAACTGTGTTAGTTTGAAGATTATTCATTGGACTCTGGGAAAGAAATATGTTGGCTGACTGTTGGTCTTGAGGAACAGAAGAACCCTGGAGCACAGCCATGGTACTCTGAGAGTGAAACATTGGAGACTGCATTTGTTCAGCAGAGGTCGTAGAAGTCTGGCTGTGGACAACAGGACTTGGACTATGAAAAATAGACCCTTGAGTTTCCTGGGAAAGGTTCTGAGCATCAGCAATAGGATTCTGAGGATGAAAAAGCTGAGCCTGTGAATGAGAAGACTGCTGCAAAAAATTCCCAGATTGGAGTGATATCATTTCATTACTTTGCTGGAATAAACCATTACCTTGTTGCTGGGTACCACTACTTTGAACACTCATCATACTTTTTGTAGATGAAAAAAGGTTAACTTGAGGTTGACTGTCCCCACTGTGCTGCATTTGGACCATGGTCTGAAAGACACTGTTTTGCATTTGTTTTGCTTGTGCTCCAGTTTCTTCTCCATCTCCTGAACTTGATGTCTGAAACATGGTAGTGCCAGGAGTTGCAACCTGTTGTGTGGTGGTTGTAGTAGTTTCGTTTCCAGAAACTGCAGGAGAAGAAAACAATTCACATTGCATTTGCATGTCCTCACTGGCAGACAATGCACTCATCATATGAGGAGTCTGCTGGTAAACTGGAGACTGCTGAAGGTTTCCATTTGCTGAAGCAGTTGAAGGAAATAACTCGGACTGAATCTGGGCAGCTGCCTGGCAGATACTTTGCTGCATCTCCATCACCATTGCAGCTGATGATTCCATCACCTGCTGTTGCTGTTGCTGCTGTTGCTGCTTAGATAATGTGCTTTCGGTCTGTGGGTGAACACCTTCAGCTCTTCCAGCTATTAGATTATCTGCTCTGGTATGGACTGCTGGCTCTGTTGAGGAGAACATTCCAGGGTTTACACTATTTTGAATTTGACTGACTTGTTGAAAAATGTCTGCACTAAGCTGTTCTTGAACATTCTCATTACCATCTGGAGCAGAAAATAAAACCGAAGATAACTGTTGTTGTGCCTCTAAAACTTGTTGGACCAAGTCAACATTTCCACCACTGCCACTAGCGGCACTGCCTGTGAAGCTTCCTGCTTGCAACTGCTGAATCGTATTCTGTAGCTGACTCACACTATTTGGGGATGGGAAAATATTTGATGACATCTGCTGCTGTAAAGTCTGTGCTTGTTCTTGTAGTGGTGACTGCTGCTGTTGCTGTGACGCCTCAGTCAGGTGTGACAAATTAACCACTGTACCATCTGACTGTAACACTTCTCTAGACTGAGTTTCTCTTGTCTGAAACTGTGTGGCTGGCTGCAGGAGTGCATCACTACTGGGCAGCTGACTAGATGCAGAAACTGCTGTAAAGGTACCAGGCTGTGAAATGTCCTGTGCTTGGATAGTTGTCAGGGTCTCTGGGTTGTATGCCTTGGGCTGAATCTGCTGCTGCTTTTCATTTTCAGAAGGTAAGTGGGAAGATGATGATGATGAAAAAGATCCATTTCCTGCTATGTTAGACATAGTTTCTAGTGTTTGTTGAGTTGCTCCAACTGCCTTTGTAGTCTAAAAAAGAAAAATCCCCAAATGATATGTATATAGAAACATTAAATGAGCTCATATACTTCAAAACGTATTATTCTAAAAACACATGCATATGCAGGGACAATTTTCCACTATGTTATTATTTGGAAAACAAGTATAAGATTATGATTCTCAGTGACAGCATGTCTGATTGTCAATGGAATATTTTAAAAATAAGTATGATAAGCAAAGATAGTCAAACAAGGAAGTAAAAGAATAATCAGCTATTGATATGCTTAGGACAGTAAGAACACATTAATTCTATGGTTCATGAATTAATAGCAAGTTGTGGATTATTGGTAACATTATAGAGAGGAAAACAAGTGAAAAAGGGAAAGGGAGTTGTAGGAAAAGAGTGGAGAAGAAAAGGAAATTAAAATGTCTTTAATTTTGCAAATACTAAATCGGTACTTTCATTAATACCCTACATTCCACAGGGTCTAGCTAACATTAATTCCTTTCTTGCCAAAAATGTATATTGGAAGTCACTCTGTAGGCTATTTTATTGGAGTATAAAAACATTTAGTCTGAAGGGCAAAATTTATTAAGTGCATCCAAAGAGAAACAAATGTGAAATGGGAAAAGTAAAAAGCATAAAAATAAAAAAAAGAAATCAAACAACTGAATGTTTTATATTTACATTAAGATGTGGGACACTAGTCAATGTAGCTTACCTTAAAAATAGGGGAAGACCTTTTTTCTGCTGTTACTTCCATTGGAGTAACATCTTCACTCTTAATCATACTGCTTGATATGAGTGGAGTGATCAGAGCATTAGGAAGAATATTTTACTTTATCTAAGTTACATCCAGTAGTTTTCATTGCTGCACACATACACACACACAAAAGAAAAGTTTAAAATCATCAACTATTTCATTCCATAGTATGTTAAATATCAGTCATGATTTAAATGTCTATTTTTTGATGCTATGATGGTAGCATGAAACATAAAACTGGTGTATCAAAATGTGCCCTCCCTTTTTTGAAGTAGCATTGGCTTGAGTACTCCTTGTATGAGCCAGAGACTGTGGCTCAAATATCAACAAGCTCAAGCAGTTCTGTTAGCAGCTATATCCCACCTCTACAGGACTCTTCTATGGTGCCTTAAACTAAACTTCTCAAAACAACCAAGATATTTTATAGAATACAACTTGGAAATCTCCAGGAGGTTAAAACTACTCAATTACAACTGTTAAACTCCTTTTAGTATATGGCTGCCTGGCAGCACAAAGTCAAAACTTTAAAGGCCAAAGGATTGTCTGAGCATTTCTCTCAACAAAACTCAAGCTTTTCATTAGAAAATGCCACCAAGTAACCAAATAAAATTTACTTTCCTAAATTAATGTCTTAGAAAACTTGAATTTGTCAAGTTGACATATGAACACATCTCTCTTTTAGACAGGACTTAAACTTTTTTCTTTTCAGAAATTTAAGGACTATTTTAGTCTATCAATTAAATTTCCAAAGCAAAACCAGTATTTCCCACTTCTTTCAACTCTCATTTTCAGGAATTAGAGATTTATACGAAGGAGAAGCAATATATAGCAGATTAGGTATGTTCTATTACTTCCTTATATCTACTTTCCCCTTGGATTCTTTTTCTTCTTTTTTGTCTATGTGAGTCTGCCACTGGCACTCAGCGGAGCCTACTGATATTGCTAATGAGAGTCTTCTGAATTGAGTGCATACCCAAGTAATGATCTAAAAGTTTCCTGCTACTTTAAGACCCTGTGGAAAGAAATACAGATTCCCCAGAAGGTACAGCTGCTAAATTTCTTAAGTTGATACTGAGAAGAAATCTTGGCCACAAAGAGGAATTTTAAATGGTATATGGTATTATGAGTAGGATTGCTACCTTTATAAATATTTTGATTTAAAAATACTTGAAACTTTCTGGTCTCAAACTTGTCTTCCTTAAAGTTGTCTCACAGCCAATTGGCTAGAAACAAACTGATTATCCTGTGGGAGGAAAAGTACTCATTTAATTTTGGATATTCTATGCTTTATTACTCTGAGAAATGGATCATTTATTCATAAGTTCTCTGGACCAATTTTCACCTCGATTTTACCAATACCAATACACTTCAACTTACAATCCAATTTTTACCGAGAGAAAACCAGATCATGCATAGGGCAGGCATTTAAAAGTATCTGAGATCCATCTCACAAGACTATGTGAAAGACCATACTGTTATCTTAAGTTGATCGTGTAATATTCAACTGCTATTCTTGCTTTTGAATTCAATTAGAATGTGAGTTGCATAAAGGCAGAAATTTTATTGTTGCTGTTTGGTGCACTGTAGGTAATCAATGAATATTTGTTGAATGAATGAAGAAATGAATGACTTCATTTAACTTTACCTTTATTGTAGTCAATTTAGTTTGCTGTGGATTGTTTGGTTAATCTTACAGTGTGGGACTGCAAATTTTTCATTAATAGTATTTCTGACCTAAAAATTTTCAATATCTAAAGGTAAGTTTATATTACAGTTCAATTAGAAACTGCATATAAATATCCACTGACAAATAAATGTATCACCTACAGTTACTGCTTAACAGATTTATACATAATTTTCCCTAAAATTTATTTACAGAAAAATTCTTATTATCATAGTTTTTTTCCCCTTCTAGAAAGTGAAAACAGGTAGAATAATTTGAGCAGTCTTCTACTCCTCCCAAGGAGACCACTGACCAGTAGGTATGTCTACTAGTGTAGATAAAGAAGAACATTTTATCTAATGCCCAAGTAAAAGACACAAGTCCTGCTACGGCCACTGACAATTTAGTTTTCTGAGCCCTATTCTAGTCTGCGTGCTATTCTAGATCTGCATAAACTCCAGCAGGAGTCCTGCTGGTGCTGACTGTGAGAGTGGAAGGTGCTTCCCTGGGTTGCCTGGTATTATTAGGTAGGGGTGAGGGGTGCTGGACCTGCAAGAGGAAAAACATTTCCCTGGTTTCCTGGTACTAAGGGCTGTATGTGCAGCTGCCTGGTATGGGTTGGTTTCTGTTGTTGCCATTCCTGCAGATAAACTAAAAGGCTGCTGCTGGCATATGTGAGGCCCTCCTGGGTTCCACTGCTACTTAGCAGGTATGGATGGGGAATGGATTGCCCCCCCCATCTCTGCTAGTGGGTCAACAGCTGTCACCGGGTACGAGTCATCGCACTAAGTCTCTGCTGGGCTTTCCTTTTCCTGGCCTTATAGCCAAAGAGTGCAGGCGTTTTGTGCTTATTTATTGATTTATTTTTTGCCTATGCCTGTTGCCAGTTCTGAGTTGCAAACTTCGCCGGTACCCAATTCAGATAAATGAGAGATAAAAAAGAAAACCCAGGAAACTCACTTGGTGTCATTTCTCAAGTTCTGAGGTCCCTAGCCAGTCTACTTTCTTCTCTATATATTTCAAAGTCCTTTATGATTGTCAAATTATTTCCAAGATATTTAGTATATTTAGAAGGGATGAAGAGAGAAAAGTAAGCCTACACTATCTTGTTCCAGAACCCACAACTATATCTTAATAGACCTTTAAACAACATTAAATGGCTTGAGAGATGTCACCCTATCTTTTCTTCCTACATTTTCCATTTGGTATTTATTGATCCCTTACAAATTTCAGGTAATGGTCTAGGTTCTGGGGATCCAGTAATGAATAAGATAGATAATGCCCTACTACCTGAAAATTACATTTTCATGAAGGAGGAAAAAAATATAAACAAGTAAAATACAGACAACCTAGGGGTTGGGGGAAAACTTTTAAGGCAATTCAGAAAATCCAGATGGTAAATAAGATAGATTTAACCATCCCAGTTATCAATTTAAATTTGTGA
This sequence comes from Eonycteris spelaea, assembly GCA_003508835.1. NCBI lineage: Eukaryota > Metazoa > Chordata > Mammalia > Chiroptera > Pteropodidae > Eonycteris > Eonycteris spelaea. The sequence continues at coordinate 738,401 of PUFA01000149.1, read as the reverse complement.
AGGATATTGATATTGATACTTTACCAAAACAATTTTTAAAGTGTTTTCTTCCATTCATGGAAATAATCCATCCAAAAATAATAACAACTTTTGAAATTTAGAACAATCTTTACTAAAAGTCTGTTTTCAGTGAGCAGCATTTAGGTCAAGTACAAATATGTATGGTAAAAATATAAATTAAGATTTATAGAGGAGATAATAGAGTGAAAAAATACTGAGTTTTGAGGGAAACCTAAGTTACAACCTCTGTCTGTTACTAGCTATGTGACCTTGAGCAAATCACTTAACTTCTCTAAGCCTTGGTTTATTCACCTGTAAAATGAGATTGAATTAGATGATCTCTATTGTTCCTCCAAGCTCCTAAACCTTTCCACACAGTAGCAACCAGTTAAAGTATACGCTCTCAACCATTTTTCATACTCATCCAAGTAACCACTCTTTACAAGCTGAAGTTACAGAATGCAGATCAATACTTTATTCCTGAGTCCTAAACCTCCATCACAGTCTTTGAACAACCTATCTAGGGCTTATAATCACATCTACCTGTACCTATGTACATATAAAAAACTTTCTGGAAATATTCCCAAGAAACTGTTAACAAGAGTTTACACTGCATACTTTATCTTCTAATTTAATTTATATTACTTTTGTTTTAAGGAGATATACACAGTTGGGTGAAACTAAAAATAAATCATGGTGTTTGGGCACTAGACTTAATATTTCACTGAGTAGTTGGGCAGTTATCCTCCTTACTCCTCACCTCCTACAAACCCTCTCTGAACAATCAGAAACTTACTTCAGAGCAAAAGCTTTCAACATCTGACCATAACATATTTGGGTATCAAGTTCTAAATCTTATTGTAATTGTGATGGCTATTTATAAGAATGTTATTTAGAAGCTTATTGCCATAACACAAACTTAAGTCATTTATGTTACTCAATCTTCGACATTAAATTATACCTATTTAAATATGCCAGATGGTATCTTGGTATTATACTAAAGCTCTGAATTCAGAAAATCATAAAAATAAGCCATTTCTCAAGGAAAATTCCTGATTTTGAGAGCTATTGTTTTTTTAATTGATTAGAAATCTCCAATTGATAATACTGTATTTATAAAAACAAATGAAAATTTTAAATGGATAAGATAGTTGAATATTCAATTTCATATTTTCATAAAATTATTTTTATCATGACTTCAGTTGATAAAATCGTTCAAAATAAGGAGGTATGAATTTTGAAAAATAATATGCATGTGTTTGTTTCTTATCCATTTTTTAAGCTTGTAAGATTTTGATCAAATGACTAAATAATTTTGTTATTAAAAATTAAACATAGCATTTTAACAGTTTAACCTTCAGTTTATAACCCTCTATGAAAAATTTCACACTGGATTATGTTAGTGTTCCACCACCTTCATAGTCTACATGAAAGGAACATCAAAAAATTTTTGTAGAGAAGCACCGATGCTTCAAAGATGGCAAAGAATAGACTACAAATGTTCCTGACTTTAATGATTAATTATGACATTTATCTAATAAGCATGATTTGAATTACTTTTGCTTAGATGTGCAACTTTATACACTGAAGCTTAACCTATCCTTTTCTTAATCCTAGCTAAGTGACCTTAGGCAAATTATTTAACACCTCTGGAACCTTGGTTTCCTCGTCTATGAAATGAGAATAATAAATTACCTACCTCACAGAGTTTGGAAGATTAAATGGGACAGTAAAGAGTGTGGTACATTGCCTAACACTTAATATATATTCAATATATGTTAGCTATGATTATTCATAGCACAGATTTGTTAATTTTCCTGTAGTTGAATCAGATAATCTTGGCAGTTTACTTATCAGTACATAATTTCTCACTAATCTACTCTGGAAAGTGTTCATGGTTAGAAATCATGGTTGCAAGACATTATATATATGAACGCTAAATTTTACTACTGACAATAGAAGAAAATCCACTGTATTTGATAAAATTTATTAAGCATATTATGTCCCTTAAAAACATAAGTATTTTTAATTTGACTTAACTCATATGAATTTCATGGCAGAAAAATATAAGTAAAAGCTCAAAATATAGGAATAAATCAATAGCCATTATGTAATTGAACCTTCATATACAATGGCACAAAAGCATCATTGAATATCATAATTATATTAGAAATCTGCTAAGAAGAGAATCAATTCTACCATATTATAAAATCCTGAAGATAATTTTATTATCTCTTGGGATTGGAATAAAGAGGCAGAAGAAAGAAAAACAACAACAAAATAACCTAAAGCAATTTTTTGAGATGCCTATAGTTTATATTTTGCTCTCTTCAGTCTCAATGTCAACTACGAATCTTATTGGTAGCAAAGAGCTTTATAAACTCGATTTTTAACACTCATTATTGTACTTTATATATACTTTTAAGATATTTAATATTGGGGAATGAAAAACAAAATTAAAAAAAACTCCTCCATTCCAACATATGTTTTTAAAATGTTGTATGGTGAATAAAGGGAAACATCAAGTTGGGAGACAAGTCTCCGCATTCAGGAAAGTTAAATATTTTACCATAAGGAAGATATCTTGCTAAGTGTTCCAAGTACACAAGAGAAAACAAAATAGTAAGGTGTGCTAGAGAAAATATATAGGATCACCTATTTACAATTTTTGAGAAGAATCAATTTGATACCTTTCATGGCCTCTTCAAAAGAGCAAGGTCTTGCTGGACTAGATATTTCCTTCTTCACACTTACATTCAAAGCACCAGCTGCTGCTATTAAAAAAAAAGATTAATGCATTTATTTATTTAAATGTACTCATCTTAACAAAATATGTATTTTAAAATCCTTTAACTGGACTATTTTCTCAAAAAGCATCATAAAAGTATTTGTTTAGCAGAAATTGTAGGTTGAAATGAGTTTTTTAATCACCAGTCTATGTTCTAAAATTCCAACTGGGCAGAAGCATATGCTCACTTATCAAAACAAAAACAACAGCAACTTTAAAAAATCCTTCTTGTAACAGTATATACATTGATAAGATCTAATAAGTAGAAGACTGATGAGACTTTTAAACTTATCAAATATACTATGTAACACTAGCATGAAAAAAATTCACCATTTACCTACATAAATGATTTATTAAAAAATATGAATTCAGAAATATATTAATGTAGCTAAATTTTAAAAAACTGCGATAAACATGTAGAATCTATAGCATTATGATTATTCTTTTTGTAAAGAGTTGGATAAAAAAATCTTTGCTATTATTAATGGATAATTGGTGGGCTATTACATCTAGTCATATCAATTATATCTATGACCACTTTAAATTTAATGAGCCTAAAAGAGCAGCAGAAGGAAATTTAACTTTGGGTAGTGAACACACAATGCAATATACATAGGATGCATTATTGAACTTGGGATACTTGGGACCAATTTGATTTTATTAACCAATGTCACTCCAATAATTTTAATTAAAAAAGAATAAGATCAGTTCTGAATGACAAATTCCAAATAAAGAGGTTCTTGCTTAAAATTACTATATAATAATTTTATTTAAGTAGATTAATTTCTATTTTTCAATATATTTATTTTATATTCCTTAACTTATTCAAAATGGGAATTGAGTTGGCTTATTTTCAATTTCTTATTCTTGACATGACAATATGAAATGATAGTTATAAAGAGACTATAAAGAGATAGTTAATTGTGAATAAAGAATGAAGTTAATTATTTATCTTAGCATGCTGCACAGGAATTGAATGGAAAAGAAATTTATAGACATTTTTTAAGCATGACATTAATTCTAACAATTACACATTTAAAAACAGAAAACTAATCTTTTTAAAAAAAATTTCTATTTTAAAATCAAGTTTTAATCATTTTATTTTAAAGCAACAAAAATATGAGTAAGTCTTATATCTTATATCCCCTATTTCTTAAAAGAAATTATCACTGCAGAGTCACTGCAAAAAATACTTAAGATGATTTGTTTGTTAAAAGACTGCAGTAAAAAAAAGTTAAGGGTTACTGCAAAAAATACCTAATATGATTTCTCTGTGTTAACGGACTGAAGTGAAAAAAAAAAATTAAGCAAACTTCAGTGCTAAGCGGCAATGAAACAAAGGTTTTATGACTCTGCAAAGCATCTAAGTGCCTGATAGCATGCACATGCAATGTATTTTTGGCAGTATAGACCCAGAGGGCTTTAGAGGGCTTGTGACAGGCAGAACATGTAGACCCTATTTATGTTCATGGGAGCCCTTGCTCCTATTCTACTTTTAGACCATATACTCAACTACTCAAGATCCCTAAATTTTCTGCACGACTACTCTAGATTATATGTGCAGTCTTAGGTCTAAGGGGTAAACAGAATTTGGAAGCACTGGCTGGTGCGTCAAGGCCCTCCAAGTGTAGAATGGAGCCAGGAGTGGGAAGAGAAGAGTGGCAGGATGGGAATCCTCTTTCCTCATGGTGCCATATTCCAGCTTGGAACTCCAGTCTGAAAATCCTAAATTCATGACTGATCTTCCAGGTTGTTATGAAGGTATCTTGGTCAAGTTAGGAGGTTAGGATATATTTTATTAAATGATTTGTTTTAAATATTTAGACAAATGGTATAAGAGCTATCATTTCTACTGACTTATGAATACTAGGGTAGGCCTAGTTAGCTTTTAAATGTTTAACTGTAGTCCTCAAATAAATCACAATACTAATTAGTTTATCATAATGCTAGTACAAATTTTCTATAACCAAGTTTTCCTGAAATCATAGTCTCTCTCTCTCATGTACACCTGAAAAGATGTTCACATTTTATAAAATAAAAGAAGGGAAATCATGGGAAGATTCTTTAATTAGCTATATCATAAAGGCAGAAACTGAACAACAGATCTTATTACAAACTTTACATACTGTGTATTTATTCAATTAAGAGTTTCTGAGAGTGACTGCTATCTACAATATGTAAAAATGGATAGGGAGCCCTAAAAGAATAAACATATGTTCATAATTGCCTAATGTGGCCAAATTGAGTTAATTAGTATATGCTTTAAAGCAGAAGACTTAGAAGCTGTTTTATCTGGCAATCTATCAAAGGGAAATTTCTAATAATAAGCACCCATCACTAAGAAATAGGATTCTCAGTGCTGATGCTAAGCACTTCAAAGTCCTAAAGTTCTTTAAAATTAATCAATAAAAACAAACAACAACAAAACCCCAGTTTTTTCAGGAAGCAAAAACTTTAAGGCTATTCCCTAACATATAGATATACTTCTCTCTTCCCTTCCTACACACGATACAGCAGCTCATTAGGAATAAAGTTCTTTTATATTAATTATGCCATCTTTCTCCCCACACAAACTCCTCATCACACAAAATATTAAAGATCAATATTCAGCAATTAGTAGTTATTAAAATGCTTTAACTACCATTACTTTAAATCAAACTTTCTTGGATTTTTGAGGCCTTCCTAGAAAGAAAACAATAAAATATTTGGTCTTTGGGTATAAGCCAACTATCTTTTTCCTGTTTTTGTTGAAGCCAGTATATCATTTCTAAACTTGGCCTTGTTCTGTCTGAAATTTCTACTTGTGATCTTTTATTCTGAAACAAATACTAAGAGGATTTAATTAATGCTATACTGTAGCATACTTTTATAGCAGACTGGTGAAAAATAACCAATGTTGTGAATTCAGACATGATTTAAAATAAAAAGGAAGCAGATATATTAAGTGATAGAAAGTAATTTATCAATACTAGTTATTACTCTGTCATAGTTGTTTCCATTACTTTTCCTTGCCAGGGCTTTCCCCTGCCATCTTTTTTCATTTTGTACCTCACTGAATCCTGAACTATTTGGAAATAACAGATACAGAATCAATAAACTTACAGATACAAAGAACTGCTAATTCTGAAGTATACCTAACACTGGAATGAACTGGACCAATGGTAACCATGGCAGAAACCAAGCCTAGGTCAGTGGAACATACAGAGTTTACATTTCCAAAATATTTTCTCTACTTCTGCCAGGAAAGGCTTCTCTTCTTCAGGCAACTAAATGAATGCGGGCAAACAACTCATAATATACGTCTTACCCAGAGTTCTACTGTTCTGGTTTCTAAACCATCTATTTTACCTAATTGCTTTAAATTATATCTAAAATATTCACCAGCACTCTTTGATATTTTTAAATACAGAAATTAGAAAATGTTAAGGCATATGTAAAACTTTGTGATTTTATCACTTATCACTCCAAGCTTATCTCTCACCTCTCCAAAAAGGCATCCTGTAAACCAGCCAGACAGACTAAACTGTTATAAGTTTCCCAAGGTTGTCACTTTCACTTTGCTGCACCTCAGAGTTACTCAATGAGTGGTAATTCTTAGTAAAGAGTAACCAGTATGATCACTCTGGAAAGTCTAATATCAAAACATTCCTAGCTTTTTATTATTATTATTATTAAAGCATAAGGCAGAAATTACTCTCTTAAATATAAAGAATAAAAGCAGTATTTGGTGATTATCGTCTTAGGAAATAATGCCATCGCCAAAAATACTAGTATCAATTCATCTCAGTATATAACTTTTTCATTTTGGTTGGCTGGTCTTCCGCATATCCCTCCAAAGTACTAGAAATTAAGCATTCATTTTACTTTAGAACCTTTTTATTTTGACATACCTGGGTCTGGAGTGTAAGTGAATGGCTGAACATCATGAGATCTTCCGGCATTGGTCACTACATATATTCCCACTGATACTGGTAAAGTTATATGTTGATCATGATATGGGGGGACCTTCACAATAAGATGATTCTAATTGTAAAAAAATAACATGAGTCAGAAAAGAAGCAATACTTAAATTAAAATATAATTAAGTACATTTCCTGTTAGCTAAAAAGTGTAAGAAGGCTGACTAGGAAAAAAAAGTATTTTAATGCTCAGGTTCACAGGTAGCAGGACATTAACCTTAAAACTGCTTTTAAGGTAAAACCCAAATTTTTACAAGGGCTTACATACGACTTTATGTCATTCCTATTCTCCCTAGCTTATTACACTCTAACCACACTGACCTTCTCAGTCCATTCTTTTAGCAACTAAATTCATTTTTACTTCAGACCCTTTATAACTTATTGTTCTTTCTCACTGGAATATTCTTCCTTCACCTTTTCAAATGACTAGTTCCTTACCCATTTTCAGGTCTTATTCAAATGTTATCTCCTTAGAGAAGCCTTCTCTAACCATACTATGTAAAGTAGTATCCCTCCCTGGCCTGATCACATAATCCTATTTATTTCTAAAACAGTGCTTATCACCACCTAAAATTACTGCGATTATTTGTTTTTTTGTGTTTGTTTTTTTGTTTGTTTGTTTGTTTCTCTCCAACCTCAAGAATTAAGCTCCCTGAGGATCTAGGCTGATTTATTTTTCATTCTATCTCCACTATTAAGCACCTCACATAACACACACACAAATGTATTTGTTGAATAAAAGAATGAATAAATTTTAAGGAAAAAATTACTCACTTAGCACAATATCAGTTTCACATTTTGTGCAGCCTTGAGATGTACTTCACAATGTAGTTCACTGCTTCTTAATCACTTTAATATTCATTTAGTTAGGCAATAGGGTTCAGTTTACCCAAACCCCAGTAAATCAGTTATTTTCTGTCAGAATAGTGGCAGAAGCACCCTTATAAGAAAAGGGAAGCGTTCATAAATGCTTCACCAAAGAGTTCAATAAATGCTTATTCAAGGCTACTATATGTTCTTGAAAGATACTGTGAACCACACTAGACTCATTCTCTTCTTCCCTAGAACATTATAGTAATGGGAAGGGACATCTAGGAATGGTGTTATGCTTTTGTACTGACGAGGTGATATAAAGGAGGCCAATGTTGACAGCTGAGGGTGAAGTGTGTTTGATGGCATTTTTTACTTTATTAAGACTATATAGTTGGTTGACTCAGTTGAATAGAACATGTGACAAACAAGGCCAAGGTAAAGGTTTCAATTTCTGAGCACTTAATTTGTTTCTAAGCCATCTTAAACGACTCTCTGAAAGTTACATTATAAATAAAAAATAGCTTCTGATTTATGATATTAACAGAGTGTTAGCCATCTCAGAAAAAAATCACACTTTAAAGCCAGGTGGAAAAACACATATACATGTGCGTATGTCCACAGGTATTGGGGGCAAAGATCTGAGAGTGCATACTCAATTGCACATGAGGTCATCAAAAAGTGTACCTGCACTGATCCAACTTCTAAGAAAGTTTTAAAATCTTGTCTACTCTCATTTTAACTCTTTGGTACACTTCAAATACATCAAAAAGCAGTTCTACCTATAGTTAAAAAGATGGTTGAATGGATGGATGTGAAGTATCCTCCTAGTCTTAAAACTATTTGGCAAACTCTGTATTGAAATTATTCTCAATTAAAACTTATTTCTGGTAATTAATAACAGAATTAGTTTCTAAAAGTCAAATGAATATTTAAGGCGAATCTAATTTGAAACCTTTTTAAAAACCAAATGAACTTATTCTGATACTAATTCTTCATACTTCTTCAATCTGAATCTAGAAATTCTACAAGCAATATGAATTAAAAACCAAGTAAACTGTGTATAGTGATAGAAAGTTGTTTTAAAATACTACTCTCACACATTAAGAGCAATTAACTACCACTGAGCTAGGTGTACAATACAGACAAAACATGCAAAAGATTGGGAGGCCTTTGGAGCAGGTACAATGCTCTCTGGGGGTAAAAAGAGATTATTTGAATTTTAATTTCTTAGAAAAATCTTCTTGGATTCAAAATAATGATTTTATTTTCCCCAGGAGATAATCCTTTTCAGAGTTTACAAGCAGTGGTGTCAGATATTTTTCACTCCTCTAAGGTGATAATTTATCATTCCTAAATAAAACCAATTTGAAAAGACATAACCTCTAAACTCTCAAGCCTTTGTTTAGTCTAGTTGTTCGCACAAATTCTGAGGATCTTTCTGGCAGTTCTTTCAAGAAATTTCTTTCTGTATTTATCTTAAAAATTCCTTTTCCAAAACTTTTCCATTTGTTTTTATTCTTATATTCTAAAAAGTGCAAAAGAAAGAACCCAGAAGACTAAAGATTGAGAAACAACAATCCATAAAAATTTTCTAGTTTTGGACACACTAATGCCTGTTTCACATTTTGCAAAACAAGTTATTCTTAAATCAAATTGTATATCTCTTCCTAGTTTCTAATATACTTGTTTTTAGCTTCTAGTTCCCTTTTAAAATCACCTCTACTTTTCAAACTACTAAACTCTCCTGCTTTCTTTCAAAACCAACTTATTATATCTATATTTGTACATAGATATCTTTAATTATATTTTATATATTTAATAGCCATTAAGGTCCTAAAGAATTTATCTAAAGTTGTTAAAATGAAAGTGCTTATAATGATTATGTGCCTATCACATATGGTATACATGAACATGCGGCATATTATGGCCTTGACGAGAAGAGCCAAATATTAAAGAACTGTTTTTCTAGATTTTGTTAATTTCAATTTTTTTTAAGTAATAGAAAAAGTTTAATACCTGATAAGCTGATTTTGGGCTCGCAAATGAATAGCTATCACAGTTTTTCATAATTGTAATCTGCAAAGTTATCTTTAAATGGTCTTTTCTATATACTATCTTTTGGGCATTTTTTAAGATTGTAGAGGTCTTTTCAATTTTTCTGTATTGGCCTGATATTTCTCACTGACCACACTCAGTTTTGTTTTTCTTAACAGATTTTCTGATCACTCTTCTCTCTAAATGTTTTTTTTTTAATTTTGATTTATCTTTATTAATATAATCTCTAGGATCAATTCGTTATATCTTAGCTCTGATACTACTCCAAAATACTTCCCAGAAAGCCTCTTAGGGGAGATACCCCAGAAAATTCTCTCTGAAAGAGACAAAAATTTAAAAATGAACCAGAGAACCACAGAATTAATGAAAGATCATATTATAATTTAGTTTGTTTACATACTTGCTTGCAAAAACCCCAGGACCTCTAGATATAGCCACCAAATAAGGACATAATTCCTTTCCATTCCACCCCATCTTATTCTTATGATTATTATTTAATCTATTGTAGCTGACATAACTGCCCTGAAAAAATGTGTTTTAAAAAATACAACCACCCCAATGCCTCACAGGTAAAGAAAGAAGGAAGAAAGGAGGGAGAAGGTAGAAGGAGGAGGAGTAAGAGGAAGAGGAAAAAACAATAAAGGTTTCTTAATATTAAGTTCTTATGAAACAGCAAATTAAGATTATAAAATAACTGAAGCTATTTTATTAATATTTTGTATAATTTATAAGGCAAGTCTCTCAGTCTCCAGAACTAGTTCTCTTACCTAAAAACTGCATCATAGGATCAGGTAAGAAGAAATAACAACTGTAGTTGAACATCACGAGCAAAGGACTTTACATCACTCTATTAAAACCATCAAAAAAACCCCATAAAAAACCCATGTTTGAGGCATACAAAAGTACTACACTGATACGTTAAGCTTCAGCCAGGACCAAAACTACAGGCATCTAAGAACCTAGTTGAAACTAGGGTTTGAAGTGCTCTCAAGAAGAAGAACAAGGGACCTCAGATCCCAGAATCTTCTTTTTCTTCAATGTAAATAAAATGAACTAGGAAAGTTTTTCACGAGTATCTATTAAGTGTTTAACATTATGAGGAACACAAAATAGTTATAATACATTGCCCCTAACCTCTAGAAGACCTCCAGAGGAAGCCATTGTTGGTTCACAGGCAGTGGGAATGGTCTGATCAATAAGTTATATAAGAAACTGTAAAAGGTCAGAGTTAGAAGGAGCCTCAAATAATCTAGTAAAAGCTTATTTTACAGATTAGAAAACTGGGGCACAAAAGTGACTTGTCTTACTTATGGGTAAGGCAGATTGTTAGTGACAAAGCAGGTACTGGAACATCAGTTAAGATTAGTCTAGCAGAGATTGTCCAATGGTATATGTGACAAAGGAATGGCTGAGATCTCACTATCACTTTTGACAGCATGTCGTAGCATAAGGCTAGAGAAAAACTTTCTACACAGCATTTGTCTAGGTATATAGGAAGCACCACTTTACATGATATTATGTAGTGAAGCATTAACTTCACCCAAAGTGAGGTCTAGTCTTTGCTGTTGGCTATTAGGAGGTTCCTGATAGATCTCCAGGCCCTTGGAATGTCTTGTCTGGAAGGAGTATCTTTGTTTATATCTGGGCAGTCTAACAACATGATTTATGAAGGGTGCTTTGGAGCATGTCACAGCAGTTCTGATGGAACTGGAGACTAAAGGTTAGCTGTATAAGCACTATGTGGAAGAGCCCAAATAAAAATTCTGGACTCAGTGGCTTGAGTGAACTTCCTGATGGACAATACTCTGTGTACTGTCAAACACCAATGTACTGAGAGGGTAAGGCATTCTTGAGGAAGAAAGAAGACTCGCCTTCAGGACCCTCCCAGACCTTGCTGTAGGCATCTGTCTCTTTGGCTGGTTCTGATTTACGTCCTTGTGCTCTAATATAACTAAAATAGTTAAATGTAGTGCTTTACTGAATTCTGTGAACTGCTCTAGCAAATCTAAGGGGGAAGAGGGAACCCTTGAATTTGAAGCCAACTGTTCAAAAGTGAGTGAGAGTGGCCAAGAGACCCCTGAACTTGTGGCTGTGTTTGACGTGAGGGGCATCTTAGGAAGCACTGTGCCCTTAGCTTTGAGTCTGGCAATATATTGGATATAATATATTGGATATATAATGTTTTAAAATTTTATTAGATTTTTCTTAAAACATAAAAGAGTAAAAAATAAATTTAAAAAACCACAAAGGAATTATGAACTTTTTAAAACTGGCTTACAGATGCTCCAAATTATTGCCTCCTCCAACTCTCTGCTTGCTTTCATGTGCACTCTTATCAGTATTTTATGCTAAATTTTAGGCCTTGGGTATTTTACACATTTGTTTGTCCCTGTTTCTCTGTTCTCTATCTTCTATCTGATTTGCTCCTAAGTTTGTCCTTCTCTTCTGCTAGTTTAACATCTGAGTTTGGTCCTATTTGCTCTACATACTAATTCTTAAGTCAGTTCTTTATTCTCATTTTCAAGCTCTTTTTCCTTGTTATCTGAAAAACAACACATATAAGGTCCTACAATACATACTCTTTAATATAAGTGTAACAAATTGCGCTTCTGAATGCACAAGGCAACTAATAAATATAAAACACCTGACACATAGCAGGTACTCAATAAATAAGTTTCCCTTTGATTTAACTAAAATAGTAGGTTAAGATAATCCAAATTTCCAGAGCAAGTAAAAGAAATGTTTTATTTATTAACAATGGTAATTTGCTAATGCTCTTAGACTTTTTATTTTTTATTTTTATTTATTTATTTTTTAATGCCTACAGCACTTGTTATTCCTAGGTGGTCTACCATCCAAGTACTAACCAGGTCCAACCCTGCTTAGCTTCCGAGTCAGATGAGATTGGGCACGTTCAGGGTGGCATGGTTGCAGACTCTTAAAACTTTTAAAAGAGAACTGTCATTTCTAGTATCAGTGGAATAATTCTATTTCACTTAAATAAACTTGAGAAATAAACTTTAAATGATTTACATCAATCTCATATAAAGAAGAAATTTAATGCTAATTTAGGAAAATTTCAGAACAAAACTGTATTTCTCAGAAAGTAAACAACCAAACTATTAAAGGGCTTAAATTATACCTGATGAAATAATTCCATGTCGATTTCAGCTTCTGACTTCCAAGAGTTTTCATCTGATTGAAATAAAAACAGTGATTTACTAAAATTTTGAAAATTTTTTACTTGTAGCTATATCTTTATAACAAAGTGAAACATGCAACAATATCTATTTCAGTATTATGCCTACTTACCAGAAACATTTTCGTGGAAAATCACTTTAGTTCCTTTCAGAAAGTTCTTGCCAATTAAAAATACTTCTTCCTCTCCTTTCACTGAACAGCTATGCAAGCTTTTCTTCAAGATTTCTGGCACTCCTGCTGGCTGAGCTGTGGGTACACATAAGCATTCCATGAAAAGAACCACTAATACTTATTACTTATCTAAAAACAACTCTCAATTATCCAGTTCTGTAAGTTTTCTTTGCTGACCTCTGAATTTTGACTACCTTTAATCTATAACTTAACTTTTACCCTAACGGAGAACAGAAAAAATAGAAAAGTCCACATTAATTTTTAATTACTTTTGTAAAATTTTATAGGAATAGATTAATGCCTAAGATGAGGTTTTGATTATATCTTCTTTGTTTTCTCATTACATGAATAAAAAAAGTTTTAAAAATATGAACTTGGTCATTTTGTCTTAATATTTTTTAAAACTTCAGTTAAAAAACATGCTTGTTCCACAATCCTAACCTTAAAAATTTCAGCTAGCTATGCCATTTCAAGACTTCTGAGACAATGAGTGCCTCTGCGTGGTATGGGGCCTCTTTAAGAAGCTAGATCCAAGACTCAGAGGACCCATACCAAAAGAACACCTGAACACAACTGCATCCAATTCAGAATAAGTCTTTCTACCAGGGAATCTCCTTGAACTGGGATACCCTGAGATTAAAAAATAAAACGACTTGATTTTCAGTTACAAAGACTAACAAACTACTAACAAAACTGAAAAAGAGGTTGACAAGCACTGAGGAGCTAGATCTAATGAATGAACTGTAATCACTCTACCAACTTCCTCACGCCAGGATTTTAAGAAAATTTATAGGTACTGCTTAACAAAGTAGGTTCCAAAGTAAAGTAAATCAGGGAAATACTGGGTTAAGCACATTAAATGAACAAAAGGATTTCTCCAAGCATTCATATTTTGATGTACACTAAATATTCAATAAGGAGATATAGTATAGTTTCCCCAACATATCTGACTCCAAAAACATCTTCCTTATTGACACCTAAGGGCTAGTTTTTCACCAGAATGCTTTCTAGGATATTGGTATATGTAAATAAATACCTTTTAAAGTACTCAAAAAACTGCTCCCCTTAAAGTCAAGCACTTTGACATAAATCACTATCGGTTGTTTTAATAAACCCTTACAACATATATATTGCAAAGGTAAACTTAAATATGGCTTACATAACTCATCAACTTCTCAGTTAGTGAGATATCCCACTAACTTTTAGAAAAAGCTTAAGTTTTTTCTCCTTAGATACGTACATATTAATAGTTAATTTTATCTTTACAAGAATGTAATGCGATGCAGGACATTGTTATTATCAAAATATCCACTGCCCTTTCTCTGTTCCCCTAGGCCTTCTTGTTCCTTTGTTGAAAGGCTGATGAATTCTTGCTCCACGTGCATCAAGATTAAGCCACGTGACTTGTCTGGATAATAATGAAATTTGAACTGCTGTAATGTGCCAGTTCCAAGCAAAAGTTTTAAGAGTCCCACATGGTTCCATTTTTTGCTTTTTCATCCATTACAAAAAAGGCAATATCCTAGATAAGAGCAGCTCCTTCAGCCTGGATCCCAGAGTGAGGAGAATGGACCTGATTCCAAACTGCACACAATATTATCATAAAGTGAGGGAAAAAAAATGAATCTTTGTCATTTTAAGCCACTGAAATCTTATGCTGTTTTGTCTGTTACTGCAACAGGATTTAGCATCATTTATTGACACTAATAAGTACCCTATCTCATTAATTATTTAAATGGCAAATGACATTTTCAGCAATGTCTAAGAGTTTAAATAAATTGTGAATGCATATATACACTGCTTGAATCCATAGGACTAATGTATGAACAGAATGGAAACAGTTATTGGTCATAACCTGGCAATTATATGCTCTTTTTACATGAAAAATTAACTGAACTAATTTATAACTTTTTGGAACAACTCTGAAATTAGATATTTGTTTTTAAAGGGCATTCAGAACTATGGCATTATTTTTATTAGAAAATAACAGGTGCAAAATTATATTATATTAACAAAATGAATGGAAAGTCTATAACCTTTCCTCCCATTTTCAAATACTATGTGGAAATTCCACTTCACTGACGGTTATCAAAACTTTTGTTTCCTACCTCATTTTTTCCTTTTATATGCTAAAGGCATAAGATGGCGAAATAAAACCCCTCTGAAGGTACAATGTGTGTCTATCTTCTATATATATGTATTAATTACAAAGAATTAGTTATTGTTCAAGATAATTTAAATTTAAACTTTGACCTTAAAAGGTCTTATTTATTAAAAAAGTTTAATAGTTACCTAACAGAACAGACTTCATACTAAACAGAACAAAAATCAGGATTATTTAAGCATTAACTTTTATTTTAAAGTAATTAGTAAGCTGACTCTTGAAAGTGATCACAATGCTTAAAAATTATAATACAAAAAAGGAGTCACCTTTTCAGTATTATAAAAACAATGTGCTTTTAGATGCTTTCAAAACATGGTCTTGAAAACAAAGCTGAAAAAAAATTCATAAATATCTGAATACTGCAAAACAACACAGCAAATATTTCAACCTTTTAAAAGAATTAGTAAAGATTTTTTAGTAATGTCCATAAACTGAAGATAAGTTTACTCAATGATATTATTTTTTTCCTAAATTTGGGAGATAGAAATAAGGGAAGTAGAAACTTATTAAATTCAGTCAAATTTAATACAATAAGCATTATAAGAAATAATATACATTATTAAATAAAGCTATTATTTGCTGAATTAAAAATTTACAAAAAAATTAGTATTCTTTTGAATACTAAAAAGTATGAGAATGGATATTCTTAATTTGATATAGTACAACTAAGTAATATAAACAATATACCGAAACAAAAACCACATATACCTTCCTTTATTGTTTGGTGAAATCTGAAGATGTCAAGAAAGTAAAAGGGGATGATTTGTTTATCCCCTTAAAAACAAACAAACAAAGACAGACAATAGATCTAATGCCATTGTTAAACCAACAAGTAGAAACAGGACTTTAAGGTCACAAGGCATAACATAAATTCTGGCATTAGACCTTCTTTCCATTGAGTGTCTCTAGATGGAATATCAAGTATCTGTTTCCTCTCCTCCCTTCCACCTCTATTACCTTTTGGCCCCTTTTCCTTTTCTAGCTCCCTTTCATCTTCCTGTTTCCTCCTATCTCCCATTCCAATTCTATCCCTTCTTACCAACCTATTTCCTTTTCACCTCTCAATCTACTCCAACTGTTCAAATCTGCCAAAAAGGTTTTATTTATGGAAATAAACACAAATCAGAAACCCGTAATAGAACAGACATTCTTATTTTTAATTTTTTAAATAAAAACTTTTTGGGGGTCTTTTGTTTCATTATGTATTATTTATATGTTTACTTTTCTTCTCCCCTCATATAGCCCACTCCAAAGCCTAAGTTCAAACCTGAGGCTCCCTAAAGTGGTTAGGATAAAAGCCAAATTCTTCAGCTCAACACAAGTTCTCTTTATAAAAGAGATCTTGCCTAGCTCTCCCAGCCTCAAATATAACCACTTCTTCATAAATATCATTTTGTTCCAATCACATCACATCAAACTCCTTTTAATCCTCTTAAAAGCAGCATGCTCTTTCATGGAGTATATTTATACACTGTTCCCTCTACCCAGAATGACTTTCATCTAAACCCCATTTGGCTTGGTTTACTTCTATTTGTCCTTAAGACACAGCACAAATTTCACCATCTCCCAACAGTCTGGATTAGACATTCTTTTCTATGTTTCCACTGTACCCTATATTCATGCTTCTACTATAGTCTTAATAACATTTTATAATAGGGCGTTTACTTGTCTTTTTCCCCCCCTAGCCTGCCAGACTGTAAGCTCCCTAAGTTATCATGTCTGTTTCCAGAGTTGGTCACACCATTAACTATCCATTAAGTTAATTATGAAGCTTTCCCAAAACATTCCTAAGACCCACCTTTGGAGATTCTGATTAAACTGGCATG
Organism: Eonycteris spelaea; assembly: GCA_003508835.1. Classification (NCBI taxonomy): domain Eukaryota; kingdom Metazoa; phylum Chordata; class Mammalia; order Chiroptera; family Pteropodidae; genus Eonycteris; species Eonycteris spelaea. The sequence continues at coordinate 721,424 of PUFA01000149.1, read as the reverse complement.
TTTTTTTCCTTTCCTTTTCTTTCTTTCTTTTTTTTTAATGCACCAAAAGAGTCTTTAACAGATGGCCTGGATTGAGAAGCACTGCACTTATATTGAATAAATGATCGACTGACTGCAATGAGGCACTATTTTCTTAGAATACAGTACTGTTTCTATGAACTACATAGTAGCCTCAATAAGCACAACTGTTTAAAAACAGAACAAAACAAAACAGAACCACCTAACCTGAACAATTTTACCGCCTGCCAAAATCTGCCGACCTATCCCACAAATATGAAAAATTTTAATATATATATCACATTGTTTTTAAAAATAGGTCAAATAAAATGGTTGAGGAACAGAGATAAAATGATCAAATTAAATTCGGTTCCTCTTAAATATTTTAGAAAAATGATAAGGCAGGAAGTAGAAGTATAGAAAAATGATGGTGTGTTCTTTCTAAAAAATAGTCATCTATGAGTCATAAGATAGATTTTAGACCAACATTAAATGAGAAACTATCTACCATACAATCCAGCACTCCACCCAAGAGAACTGAAAACATAGGTCCACACAAAAACTTCATACATATACTCATAGCAGCATTATTGACAACGGCCAAAAGGTGGGAAAAACCCAAATGCCCATCAACAAATGAATGGATAAACAAAATGCAGTAAATCCAAACAATGGAATATCATGCAGCTGTAAAAAGAAATGAAGTACCAATACATGCTACAACATTGATGGTCTTGAAAACATTACTAAGTGAAAAAAGCCAGACAAAAAAGGCTACATACTGTATGATTTCATTTATATGGAATGTCCAGAATAGGTAAAACCACGTAGACAGAAAGCAGAATAGTGGTTGCTAAGAACAGAGGTGACAGGAGAATGGAGTATGATTGCTAATAGGTACAGGGTTTCTTTTTGAAGTGGCGATAAAAATGTTCTAAAATTAGATAATAGTGATGGTTGAATAACACTGTGAAAATAATAAAGACTACTTAATTGTATACTTTAAAAGACTGAATAATATGGTATGCAAATTATATCTCAGTAAACTATTATAAGAGAAAAAAGAAGCTTCTATGGGACAGAAACCACGAACCTGACTGTATATAATCAATTATGTGCCTATATGCCAATTCTGTGCTAGTAAATTATAAATTATACAATTTATTTAAGAGAGTATTCCACTATTACATTACAGTTGATCAAAATAAAATCCCTCCTATATTCTATAGTAGGTATCAACTAAAAACAACAAATAAAATCAGGTATATCTTTCATCTGCCAGTCCTACCTTGAACAAACAAGATTTCTTCCCTCTCCTGTTTTATAAAAAGTGAAACTAATCATTTCTATTCTATTAACATCACAGAGTTATTATCAGGATCAAATGGGATAATGTAGTGTAATTATTAGTGGGAAACTCCATTAGAGCAATGCTCACTAAAGAGGATGAATGACATAACTACTAAGGAGTTAGAAGGAGGGTTTGGGCATGGTTAGCTCAGTCTTTTTTTTCCTTCCTCTTCTCTATCTGCCTACATGCATGAAGCATACAGTTTAGACTATTTGCTGCCAGTTGGTAAGAAGCCTGCAATTATGGCAGGCTGCTTTGACTGGGTGGATAGAGGTATGCAGAAGCCAGTCTTTTTTCTAACAGTTTTATCAGTAGGAGAGTTGCTATTTTCATCTCAATTTTTCTAACTCCTATGTGTCTCAATCTAAGTATAAGGGGAACATTTATTAACTTCTTGACTTCAAAATACATGAAAAAACTTTATAAACTACAGAGTACAATATATTAAAGTGGATACCCTCTTCTAGCCTAATATTTAAGCAAAAATAATTAAAAACTAATAAAAAATTTTTAATATTTCATTTTGTTGCTAAATAATAAAGCAAGATTATCTGACCAACCTACATACCTCTGGGTAGTATATTTAACGAAAACCTATGAAAATCAAATAAAATTACATTTTGAACACTGAATTATATTTTATTTGTTTGTTTGTTTTAGGCAAGGCAACCCTTGGTTGACCTCAAAGACTGCAAGGACTTTGTCAGCTTACGATCTCTTATTTTTTTATATTTTATGCCTATAGCACGCACCTGGTCTTCCTAGGTGGTCTCCCATTGGAGTATTAACCAGACCCAACCCTGCTTAGCTTCCAAGATCAGTCGGGATCAGGCTTGTTCAGGGTAGCATGGCCGTAGACAGAATGATAGATTTTTAAAAAAAATCAAATCGTTAACCCATTAGGAGAAGTGTGCAGATCAAGAGGCTTAGACTCTTGCCTAAATGATTAGACCTAATTTATATTCATAGAAATTACTATTAATATTTTAAGCTATATATATCATGTTTTCAGAAAATCAGTTTGCATGAAATTCCAGTAAGAAATATGAAAGCTATTTTATCATGTAAACTTATCTGCAAATTAATTATTACTCTAGCACTTTCTCTTCTAAAAGGGGCATGGGAAGTATACTGCAAAGGTACCCCTTTCTTTAAAAGAAAGTACTACCCATGTTTATCTAATCCAGTTTCTCTAAAAAGATGTCAAGTACCAAATATTCAACTAAAGGAAGAAAAATATACACCTCCATAATAAATGACACCTACAAAAGGAAATGGAAGAGATAATATAGGTATTCAAGTTAAATCTCCTAATATAAACTGAGATCTACTTTCTAAATTCATAAAAAACCTAAATTACATAACATAAATCTCCTAGGTAGTGGAAACAGTTCTCTAACATAATTTCATACTGTATCCATGGTCCTAACCACCCAGAGGCTATGGCTATAATGAAATGAATTGTTCAAACTTGGTTTTTGCAGTGGCAATGTAGTACAGTGGTTAAAAGCAGAGGCTTTGAATCTGATTTTACTATTTACTAGCTATGTGACCTTGAGGAGGGTATTTAATCTCTTTTAAGTCTCAATTTCATCAACTGTAGAATGGAATCTACATATAATGTGATGGTAAGGGTTAAGTAATATACTGCTTATAAAGTGGTTAACAAAATCCCTGGCATATAGACAAGAGTTCGAAACACGTAACTTTATTAGTATTAGCTCTATGTGCCGCCCATTGAATGTTACTGCTTCTTAGGGCTATCAAATCCACCTCAAACACTGCCTCCCAAGGACAAATACTTTTTTGCAATGTGGATATATATTATCATTAATGGTAATATATAAATTAACAAATCATAATAATTACATACGAAAAATTTCAGAAAATCAAGTTTTCTATTTCTTTTGCATTTTGTACCACTTTTAGCTGGATATATTTATACTTTAATGATACCTTAACGAAATAGAAAATGAAGAAATAAATGAACAAACTGATGTAAGCAGGAGAAAAACTGGCAACCACTTCCCAGTCCCGGACTTGAATTATCTAGCATGACTATAATTTCTGAGACGAATTTAAAAAAAAAGAAAAATAAGATTTATAAAAGATAAATAATCTGACAAAACCAAGGTACAAATAAATAACAAAGGCTCTGTAACTATCCTACAAGTAGTAAGGTCATAATATCTATATAGCAACCCAACAAGAAATTCAGCAGAATGGGTCTCTTCTGCTCTTTTGACTTTAGCTATAAATTACAAAGAAGCAATGCCAAAGAAAATCACACACGATGAAATCTTAAGTGATGTATAAAGGAAAAATTTTCCTATTTATCACTTATAACAACACCCATTAAAGGGAAACCAGAATATATGGTGAGGTACATTAAATAACATGGTCGAATTTAAGCATAGACATGTCATTTACTTTCTAAGCCATGGTTAGCAAAATAAAAATTTATTTCTCATTTTGCAACACTATACTATAATACTGTAATTTGTAATCAGAACTCCAATTGCTGTATATTTACAAAATTCTGCTTATCTTCTGGTTTCTTTTTTTTAAAGTATAGTTGAAAAACAATATTATATCAGTTTTAGGTGTGTAACATAGTGACTTCACAATTCTATACCTTATGATGTGATCAGCACAATATGTCTGGTAACCGTCTGTCACTATACAAAGTTATTATGATATTATTTACTATATTCCCTATGCTATACTTTACATTCCTATGACTTATTTTATACCTAGAAGTTTGTGACTCTTATTCCTTTACCTTTTCACTCGTCTCCCTACCCCCTCTCCTCTCTGGCAACCGTCAGTTTGTTCTCTGTATCTATGATTCTGTTTCTGTATTGTTTTGTTTGTTTTAGGTTCTTCATTTAAGTAAAATCATACAGTATTTATTATTTTCTGTCTGACTTACTTTACTTAGTGTAATACCCTTTAGGTCAAGAGCCCCTAACCCTCAATCAGGCCTCAGACAAGTAGGAGGTGAGCGGTGGCCAGAGAGTGAAGCTTCATCTGTATTTGCAGCCGCTCCCCAGCACTAGCATCACTGCGTCAGCTCCATCTCAGATCATCAGGCATGAGATTATCATAGAAGCACTGGTCCCTAGTGCTAAAAAGGTTGGGGAACACTGCTCTAGGTCCATCCACGTTGTCACAAATGACGAGAATTTATTCCTTTTTATTGCTGAGTAACATCCCATTGTGTATGTACACATATATATACATACATACATACATTCTCTTTATTCATTTATTGATAAACACCTATTGGCCATCGTAAATAATACTGCAATGAACATCGAGGGTGCGTATACCTTTTTTTTACCTTACTGTTTCTTATTCTCAACACAAAACAAAGTTAGGATCATAATAATTTATCACATAGTAAAGATGCTGGGAAAATCCTTTGACTTTGCAATTCACTTCCAGTAAACTATTCAAATTATTTCTTAAATTAGTATAGGATGATAATAGAAAACTACAAAATGCTACATATCTTTCGAAGTTTATTTAAAATTGCCTACCTTTAGTCTAGAATATCTGACTACAGCTTTTAAATGTTTCATATTTTGCATAATCACAAGCTGGAGTATATGAAACATCTGAAATTTAGAGATGTCTGAAAGCTTAACAGAAAATGAAAAAATCGTCTATATATTTAATATCTGTGTTTTCTTACTTACTGCATAAAATTGGAGAAGAGGGGGTTTGCAATGTCAAAGTGGAGCCATCTTTCCTTGTGATATTTACTCGAAAAACCAATCTGGCACGAGTGCTTTTTTTCTTGGAACCAGCAATTCCTATTCTGGCTTCAACATCAGCATTCCTCAGTTTCAATATCCCTACACAGTCCACCCTAAAAGAGAAAAAATATATTAACTGATATTTTCTGTTGTATGTAAAATATAATATTCTTAAACAATCTTCTTTAAAAAATTTTCTGCTTCCTCATTAATTTTTAAATATGTAATTAATCATAAGGTTCCAAATTCAATAGAAGGGCAAATTCTGAATATTCATACATTCTAATCTTGGCAACTTTTCATTTATAATGGAAAAAACAGGAAAAAGGTAAAACACTTTCAAAATCTGAACATAAATGATTTACAAGAGATACTTTTGTTGCTTTATAAATAAATAAATAAATAAATTTTGCCTTTTTCTTTTGGCAGTTAATTTACATATTAAAATAGAAGAAATGGGTTTTATTTTTAAAAATATTAGCAACTGTCCCCAAAAGAATGGAACACTATGTAGCCATTAAAACATATGCTATAATATTTAATGTTATGGGAAAATGCTCATGATAAGTGAAAAGGAGGTTAAAAAACAGTAGGTACAGTATTATCACAATTTTATCAGAAAAAGATGATGAAAAGATAAATATCATAGTGCTTACTGTGGGAAGTTGGCTTTTGGGGATATGTTTTATTTATTTATTATATTTTTTAATTAGTCTGTATTTTTGAATAACAATAAATAAGTACTATTTTTATAATCAATTATTCCCTTCCTTTCTTCCACTATATACATTTATTTTTATAATTTTCAAAAACTAAAAAATCAATCTTTTTTTATGAGCAAAACCAGATTATTAATTTTTGATAACTGTTCTCCTTCCCTCTGTCCCCCAGGCTCTATTGCTGGTATTAAAGATTAAAATGTCTAAAAAGCCATCCTCCTTGAGGATAATGGTAAGCCTGTGACATCTGGTCAGCCTAAAACCCTGACTGAAGACAAAAAAATAAATCTTTACTGAATATTTTTCAAACTTTTCTTTTCCAATCAATCTTTTACTAAGTTGTTCAAAATGACTTTCAAAAGGAAACTGAAAACCAAGTAGAGAAAAGTCTTTAGTTATCCAATACAAATAATTACTACTACGTCATACCAACATGTTTTCTGCTGTTATGGTTCAACCTTAGGATTAAAGGTTCTTAACAAAAGGATTAAGGAAAAAAAAAATTTTAATTTAAATGACTAACACTTCTAATTTTAGGCAATGGAAATGCTTAAGATGAAAAATACATAGTCTCAGGACATAATTTTTTGTAATACAGGAAAATAAAAACAGGTGAATTCAGACTAGCAATATGCTTTTTCACATCTAGCTGGGTCAAGGCACCATGGTCTCTGTTAAACAGTTTCTAATGCTAACACTTAAGAAAACAGAATTTAGAAAAGCAAATGAAATTGTCTATAATTTTAATTTTTAATTTAATATTATTAATCCCAACAAATCAGTCTATTTTCTGAAAAGCCAGTATTCTGCCTGGCTTTTATTTCCCTGCCTTGCTCCACGGGATTTCTCTCTAGCAAAAGGCAAAAGAGTTCATTTTAACCCATTACAATTCTATAATAATTTATTTTTTAATTTGTAATGTTTAAAACATTTTAATAAAATACTCAAAATCTTCTTTTACACATTAAAACTAAAATTTTTTCCTGCTTACACGAAAGTGTAACATATAATGAAAATTTTTTTACTAAGTACTTACGCTAGTGTCATGTTGTTGCTCGGATCAAGGCCAACTTCTATAACAGTAGTGCCTTCAATGTCCACTTCTTTGCAGGGAGTTGTATTTCGTCCAGTTACCTACAGGCCTGATAAAATCCATGTGGTTTCACTCGACCAGAATCATTACCCACAAACACTTGCAACACTACTGGCTCACTATGGCCTTCCAGCTGGAGTGAGATAACATGAAACATAAACACTAATTAGCTTTTCAAATAATCTAATTGTAAAATCAAACATTCAATACCAAGTCTTTTATTTATAATTATATTGCAATAAAGAAATAATTTAAATTCTCAAGAAAAACAGATGTAAAATATTTTCATAAAAGGGAGTTGGCTAAGTTTCTGCAGTTTAAATTCTGCAATAATCACATCTTAATTACAATTTTAGATATTTAATGATAAACTATCATTCATAATTAATTTGCATAATTTGTACTGCCAGAAAAGCATGTGGATTACTCAGGATTTACCACAACTACTAAAGAAAAATTCACTAAACTGTATTAGTGGCATCATTATCGTCATCATTAAATTAGAGTACATATACTAAATTTTTGTTCTTTTAAAGCTATGAAAGTAGAAAAGTTTTTGAAGTACAGTTGTATAAGTAATAGGGAAATGGAGCTCTTTTTCATAGACTAGATACATACATACAACATCATAAAATCCTGGGCTAAAATATTATGGTCTGAAAAACTGCTAGATCAAACTAAGGTGTATATGGGCTATTACAAGTCTCTAGCAAACCTTCAAAAATTAAAGTATAATTTGTATACTGAAGAATAAATAAATATTTAGAACAGCACTTGGGAACAAATGTTTCTTTCCACCACTGATTCTTGATAACATTGAAGTTGCTAATACAGAATGCAGGAAACCACAAAACAACTTGTTCAATGTACACCGAAATGGTTAAACTCATACATCATTTCTATCCCAGTACAGCTGTATTACTGTGAAATGATATCGTAATGAGGCAAATAAGCAATTTACCTAAATTGTTAGCGGTACTTAGAATAGTGTCAGACACATAGGGAGATGCAATATTTGTTGAATGAATGAATAAACTTTTAAGGTCAGTCAACTCACTCTCTATCACAGTTAGATAATTACCTAATGACACTTCTAATCAGACAAATACTCAGATAAAGCAAAAAAAGTCAGAGCATTACGTTAAAAATATTGACTAAACTATCAAAAGTATAACTTAAATTTCTCACTTGCTTGTTACTTGTTTTAAGTTTAGGGAACTGAGGATGATGGTGTGGTGAGGAACAGAGAGGTAGAAATGATATGGTACATATGAGTATTAACCAATCTTATAAATGGTCATGAATAAGTTTCCTGATTCCAAGTTTTTACCATTATTTCATTCAAGTATGAAACAAAAGGCAGTCCACTAAATATTATTTAATTACCACATTTACACAAACTGTATTTAACAAAAATGTATCATGTGATTAGCCAAAATTCCTCCCTGTTTAGTATTTTATAAGGGGTTAGAACACTTGTTAAAAGATCCTCCACCCCACTTTTTCTGGTTTGTCTTCAAAGAAAAATATCCTTTGTAACAGGTAACCCAGGTGCTGAAATTTAAGCCCCCCTTTTTTCTTTTAGTCTAAGTTCTGAAAAGAACTTAGTTAATTAAGACTCAGGTAATATCCTATTTCTTAAACTAAAGACTTAAGTTACCTATCAACCAATTCCTTTCTGAGTTGAATAGTCCTGATTACATTAGCCATCTAAATAAAAAACCTTGTTTTCTAATTCCATAATAATTTCTACAATATTTCTTTGAACTCACTTTAAATTTTTTTAAATATAAAATTTAGGAAGAATCTAATATGGTTGCTACTGATGTCAACTATAAAGGGAAGATAATTCATGATTTCCAGATACTTTTCTGAAAACATAGTCTCATTTCTTCTTTCATTTAAACTAAAATTTAAATTAAAATTTAAAGTAATAATATTTGGCTTATGGCTCAGTCAGATTGTTACTTTTAATTTCTATTTTATATAGCTAGCAATTCTGTCCTATTTTAGGCAGCTTTTGTTGGTTAAAAAAAAGTAATATGCAGAACTGGAGAAAATTCTTCATATATTGTGAAATAAAATAAGTACCTTTACTGTAGGAAAGCCTTGCTGTGTTCTGTCCTTTACTGAGCCACGGCTACCCTCAGTCAGGTACCGAGCTCGATGCTGGGTCTCAGGTTGTACAACTATCTTGAGCTCCTTTCCCTCACTTTTAACAGGATACTGTCCACACAACATAGGGCTTTTCTTTACTCCAGATCCTTTTTGGTTTTCCAATGTTCTAAGAAGTCAAAGCACAACATGGAAAAGGCATCAAAAAGTGTTTTCTATAAAAGTCATCCAAGATAAAGGAGGAAACAGACTAGGTAATAACATTAAAAACAACTGATTATCTTACTGATGAAATAAGGGAAGATACACAGAATGCATGTGTGTGGTAGGAAGAAAGACTGAATGCAACAAATCTGGAAGAACAGGAAAGAAAATGGCTAATGTCACTACAACTTTTCATATTGTACTTCAGTCAAAATAAATTTTTAAAATTACACACACACACACACACACACACGAGTGTTATATAAAGTTAGAAGATTAACTACTATTATTTCTCAATCAGACTTGCAAAGCAAAAGTTAAGTAGTGGTAGCAAAAAAAAAAAAAAAAAAAAGCCAAACAATAGGCTTTTAAAAAACAACTGAAGGTACATGCAGAATATTTTTCTAGATATCTTTCTCAGGACATCAAACCGAGAAAATTATGATAAAAATCAGTGATTCAATTTTTTACTGGGAATTAGCTTTACTCAAAACAATCTCAGAAGTGTAATTTTTCAGAGCATTTATATTTGTGATTAATTAAATAATCAAAGCGCTTAGCATATCAAAATTTTATAATCTGAGCTTGACAGAGAATCTAACTTATTTTTTTAAATTGTGTTTCTAATGTTTATTTATCATGCATTTTCTATGTGGACTATATATCCACAGAAAAATATTTCAAATGCTAGTTAAGACTTCAGATCAACACATTAATCTGAAGCACTGCAAATATGTGATAAAAATAAATAGAAAATAATATTGTTAGTTTTAAAATAGACTGAAATTATCCACATACATTTTAAAAGCATCAGGACCAAGAATATTTTCTCTATGACTCTCTTAGTCCTAAATTCAAACACACTGAAGATACAGAAGCCAAGAGATGACTGTAGACAAACTTTCCTCCAAAAGCAAACAGGTTCCAGGAGAAATATTATGATTTCAAACAGAGAGGAGCAATGGGGACTAAGCACCCTTAAAACTGGCTCTCATGTTTACCCTTCCAGCTCTAAGCTGTTGTCACAATCATCAGTAACTAAGAAGGGAAAGGTTGTACTTTCAATGGAACCAGGGACTGGAGTGAAACCCATGGCTAAGAAAGGGGCAGAAGAATGGAGGAAAGAAGGGATGTAAAGAAATGTAGTAAGACTGACAGGATAAGAGCGAGAGTTCTGAAGGCTAGTGCTCAAACATCTTCAATTCCCTGAACCATGCATAATTCCTGAAACATCAGGTGCAGAAAGAATATTTATTGATGAAGGCAAATAGGAAGAAGAGAGGAACAAAGGAAGGAAAGCAGAGGAAAAAGAAGCTTCTAAAATGGTAACAAAAAAGACTGGATCCTAACTGGTCAAGGAATGCCATTCATATAAGTTTGACATAATTAAATCAAAGATTACCTGTGTAAGTCATCTAAAAGGCCCTGGAAGAATAAATTCTATCAACAAAAGTATCGAGTTGAAGCTGGAACAATGAGCAATGGGCAATAAGTCCCATTTTTCTTTTCATCATTCTGGGTAGAAATTCAATGTGCAATCCCTTACACATGAAATTCTATGATATTGTTTTTTTACTCATTTTAAAATCAAAGCAAAAATACTACTGAAACTATGTAAAAATATATCCCAAATATGCATAAAAAAGGACTAAAAGAAAATACAGCAAAATGCTAATAGCAGTTATATTGGATGACTAGATTAGGGGTTATTTATTTCCTTTTTTTCCCTACATTTTCCAAATTTTTGTAATTAATACCTATTAATTTTAAAACAAAAGAAAATATTTCAGTTTGACATATAAGGAAAATTTAGCATATCAATTTGGCAAGATATGGGTTTTAGATTCACTTATGGTAGCCTAGCTAATATTTATGAGAATAAACAGTTGATAATGAGTTTTGCTATTTCAGTAAAACAAAGTATTTTATTTGGGATGAAGACTATTGAATTGATAAAGCATATACATTATGGCATAAAGAAGAATAGCACAGGTAATTTAAAAATTTCTGAAATGATATTTCTTAAGACCCTTAAAACTATCTTTATTCTCTAAGTTTAAATGTAAAAATAGGTTACATATACATTTAGATCTCTAGATATTTAAACCAATTGAAAACATCACTTAACTCTTAGAAAAGTAGTCATTCAAATTACTAATTTCAAAGGCATGATGGCTTAAGGAAAAAACAAAACAAACCAAGAACATAATAGTTTAATTGCATGGGATTTTACTTTTAAATGATCTCTAAAAAGAAAATCCACTGTCTTGGCATATTCTATTCAGTTTTTAAAATGACATTCTAATTCATTTGTGCTTCAAAGCCTTCTGTTGTCTATGTTACAAAAAGAATTTTTACCAAAAAGTGCCTAATCAGGTATCACATCCAGATGACATACCTTAATTTTTAGGACTATCTAGAAGAGACATAGGGCTAATGATTCTCAGGACATTTAGCTGAAGAATTTAAGAATGATACGACTAGGAATGTTTAAATACTGAATAGTTTTTTTAAAAAATGGTTTTGTTTTCTTAAACTCTAACTTTTATATAACATTTTAATTATATAAAAATGCTGCTTCCATCTTGAAGATCATTGAACTGCTGTATACAATATATCTGAGTACATTTCCTATTATTTAGAATATATAAATTTTAAGTTTATGGCATATTAGATCTAAGGCTTAATCTCTAAAAACATCTCTAAATATCTTTCATGTTTCTAACATTTTTCTTGTTGAAGAATTTAAGACTTTAGCTTGAGATCCTCTTAATAATTATCTTCGAAGGCCTATTTTTCTATAGATTTACAAACGGTTTTATCCTTTCCTTGGTATAGTTCTTAATAATTCAAAATTTAAACTTCTTTCATAATTTCCATATGCTAGAGGTCAAATATTTTTCCATTACCTAAGAAGCTGGACATTTCTTCTGCTGCTTGATGAGTTTCTGTTCCATGAATTATTTCATGAGAGATTTTGTCTTGACAAATGTTATTATACTTTCCCTGGGTAACCTCAAATCATTTCTAAGATATATCTATCATACAAAAGCAGAAGCAGAAAAGATGTAGGTCAAGAAATCTTTTTAATAGCAACTACAAATTACGTGTGTTGACTAACTCTATGTCAAAATTTTATTTGTTCTTCATTTGAAACTTAAACATTTTCCCACATAAAAATAAAAATCTCTTTACTGGAACTTAAAAAAAATAACCTTCTCCATTGAAACCCACATACCCATATTTAATGACAGATATACATGAGCCTTTTAAGTTCTGTGCTACTATGTTTCAGAGCATTATTACATAGGTAATAGTTCTACAAATGTTATAGAATTCTTGACTTTGCTAATGGCAACATTTTAGGAAAGGGTATGTGTAGTTTTCTTTTAGATAATTTCCTAATCTGGACTTTCTAAAAATGAAAAACATTTAAATGTGCATTTTCATTTAACTGTATCACCCCAAAAGAGTTTTAAATTAGAGAAGCTAGTAGTGTAGAATAATTATTACTTAAACAGTAGATATTACTTTAAAAATGTACTGAGAGAATATTTAAGGACAAGTTTAATATACATTAAAAATATTCTCTATATTACTCAATTAGATTTTTAACTTAAAAGATGTTAATGATATCATCAAGTAGTAAACCAATCAAAAGCTTCTCTCCATCACTTTTTGTGACAACCTGAAATTGTAGATCCTGGGTTAACTAAAGGACCAAATCCTGCCTCCCAAAAAAGTAATCTCTCAAAATCCAGTGAGTTAAATTTTATCAAACTATGTTTTATACACTATAGGAAAATCTAATTAAAAAGTCTAGCAATAAAATAGTACAATAAAAGTACTAAAGGAATCCAAAAGTTAAAAAAAAAGTCACAGTATTCTGTACTATATAGCAGTATTCTGTAATACAGCTATAAAAATATATTTAGTGAGTGTTGTGAACTGGCAGAAATGAATGAAAACTCAAACATGTACCCATGATCCTGTTCTATCACTCCTCAACTACCTAACCCAGAAACACAGAAAAAAAAATAGTGATATATTTTAAAAGAAAAAAATCCCAAGTCAGCACAATGTATCAAAGAAAGAGCTTAATGTGAATCTAAATGATGAGAATCAAACCACTGACTTAGTTTTTTCTTATTTCACCAAATTAAAAAAAAAACCAACAACAACAAAGTTTAAAATCCTCACGAAAATGGAAACAGATTGAATCTAATGGGGAGACAATGTGAAAGAGAACACAATTAACCCTTTGTGAATGTTCTGAGTTGTTTTAGCTAGAGCTATTACATACTAGTTATTTCTATGCTAGAGTCAAACTTTATGAGTAAATATATTCTTAAATCCTTTAAAATATAAATCCATTTGAAATTTAAGTTGTTTCAAAACAGATTATTTTCATTTTCTACTACTTAATCATATACCTAATAAGATACCTATAGCTAAAAATGTATTGATATATTTTCTCTAGTGAAACTTGGTAACTAAGTTAAAATTTTCATGTATTTCAATGATAAAATTAGTATCTGCTTTATATGCAAACTTGAACTGAGCAATTAGGAAAAGTGGGGAATAATTTTTGTTTGTTTGTTTTGCATAATGGTGATAGAACTTAAAAAAAATATGAATACCAACCCATTTCCTGCTTTTGAGTTGACTTTGTTGTCCGTGGTAAGCTGAGAAAGCACATAGTGAGGTGCTTTGGCACTGTCGGCATCAAATATATCCATATTAGATTCTTCACAATCTCGTCGTTTGACCCCAGGCCTCTGCTTTGGATTTCGTTTTCGTGATTTACGAGGTACCTCAGTGTTATCATTGTAGGAACTGGTGCTCATGTTACTGAAGTTGGAGGGGGAATCCTCCATCCACATACTGCAGCTCTGCTCAGATTCCAATCCACACCCCTCATCCTGGCAGGACATCCGACTGTTATCCAGCAAGTCCTCAGGTGGTGGTGAGATGTACAAGACTGTGTGCCTCTTCGGTGTTGATGGATGCTGCTGAACTGTGTTACTGGTTAACTGCTTTTCACTTACCCCTCTGTTACTTACCCCCAAGGCTGAGGAGCAGCTCTCCACTTGCATAGCCTTGCTGTCGGTGACTGAGGTAGAATAAATGGTAGGGCTGGAAGAGGTGGTAAAGGAGCTGCAAGCACCGCCCATGGAGGAAGAGGAGGGAGCTGAAGAAGCATCTGTAGTGTACAATTTAAGAGTAAATACACTATACATGATTTCACCTATGCTGGCTAGCAGTCCCATTGAAAATATGATTTGTGAACTGATTGTTTTTCCCCAAAATGAATAGTTGGAATTTGGTTAAGTTTTAGAATATAAATGCTTCAAGCAATACAAGGCCTAAGAAATGCATTTTTAAAAAATGCCCAAAATAGCATTATTTTACTTGTGTTATAATCAATAGATTTTTAAAAATTTAATTTAGTGCTTTAAGCTGTAAAGCAAGAATAAAGCTTTTATTGCCTCAGCTGGATATTCCGTTGAATTTTAATCATTTAAAATAATAAAGAAAACCCCAATATAAAACATATGCTTGTGTTCCACATTCAATGCCAATTAAATAATTCATTATAGAATTTGAAAAGTGGGACTGTGCTTAGCCACAAAATATTAAAATAAGTTTCTAACCTATGAAGCAGAGAACTACAGGTCATTTTTAATGCAGACACTCCCTGCTTCAGAGGCAAATCCTGGAATAAAAATATGAGAAAATAAATGAGAAAAGAGCTGCTGATTATTCCAGATATCAATTATAAAATGAGAAATAAATAGAAAAAAATATGTAATCAACTGAATTGGAGGCAAAATGGAACTGGTACCATCACTATGACTTACAAAATCTAGAAGAATAAAAGTGAAAAAAGTTTGATATGGAATATGCTGGGCTATAAAAGAAGCAAGTTAACCATTGAGGGTCTCCAGAAGTTGGAAGTGGCAGATCAAAACCATGATCTCTAAAATAAATAAATCCATCCTAAATGGCAGCATGAAAAGCAGAGTAAGGACAGATTATTGGATGGATTTCTCTTTTACAGTACTTGATTATACACTCCGCAATTGGTTACCACTGTCCATTTCCTCTCTCTTAGAAGGGACTGCTTGATTTAAACTATTAAAGGAATTTCCTAATATGAGTACTGGTAAATTTTATTAGCTGGAATCTAACGACAAAGAATTAGGCAGGAAAAAACTGGAGAGCAACAGAATTAGTTCCTATAAAAAGGTATTTTATAAAACCATTTATCTATTATGCTTGGCAAAAAAGATTTAAATAGATCTTTTCAAAATATGTGGCAATTGGCAGAATGGCTCATTGAAAAATAATACTACTTAAAATCCTTAATAGCATAACCTCAGAGGCACACTATTTATGTTAAGGTTGGAAGTTGTCAGTCCTAAAATTTAATGAATACCATTTTATCTTCTATAAGATATGGAAAGGTTTATAATTATACATATAAAAAATAAAAATAAGTGAGAGATAACTAAGATATGTTTAAATTTAAAATTAATTTTTATCTATAGCCACGTATGCCACTGTTTTAAAGTGGTATGATGAAACTTAAAACTATGATATAGTCATTTAAATTGCAACATTCATATCAATTATAAAGAGTGAAATGTAAGAATACCAATGTTTAGATAATCAAAAGCCAAGTGCCAAAGATCTATTTTTAAATTGAAAACACGTACCAAAAGAACTAAATTCACTCATAATATTTCATTACTTTCAAGGCTAAAGAGCATAGTAATTAATATTAACATCAATAATGTAATCTACACAATGCCACATGGAAAGATTTTCCCCAACTACTATTAAGTCAAAGAACCTAGAGCGATTGGATGATACCAGTTCCATTTTCCAGTTTGTATCCTTGTCAAATTCAGTAGCTGAAATTGGAAAATTCAGTAACTTTAAACTGCATTCCAATTTAAAGAAAAATTTATCAATTTTGTATCATGCATTAATGCAATGTTTTCTTAATAAATAAATATTTTAAAAGATTTGTAAAAACTACAAAATCTAGATGCTAATGTCAGTGACAGTTTAGGAGCTGATTTGTAGCCACTTTGGGTTTAAATAACAAGTTTTTTCCTTGTTTTCTGAAATATACTAGAGAATTCATTTTAGAAAAATAGATAAGGTATTATGGCTAACATTCCTCCATTTGTTCCAACTATTGGCAAAAAATGAAACTAATTTTTATGTGTGTATGAGCCTAAGCTCTTCATGTTCAGAGAAATACAAGTATCCAGCATGCAATGTTTGCAGTGGAACACACAAAGCATGCAGCATGAATGCTGTGAATTCGTATTTCTATAAACGGCCTTCCCCCACCCACCTTTTCTGAATCTAAGTACCATGCACAAGAATGCAGAATATGAACATCTCAGGGATCCCTGTCCCTGACAGATGGAAAATAGAGGTGAAAAGCAATTATGAACTCAAAAGCAAGTTAAGTGGTGCTTATAAATTTAATATTCAAGATATAACCTGGCATTGCTCTTTGAGGTATATATGAATTTATTGTGCAAATCTTACCAAAACAATCATGGTTATAAAACCCAATTGATACGACCATTAAATGTCTGTTCTGGGACAGGTATGCCAAACTGTGATCTCATACTCTACATAAATTAAAATATTCTACACATTTTTCTTGGACACCTAACACGACTTTTATATTTTACCTGCAGTTTCCTGGATATAGATATTAAATTAAAAAGTTCATTAGTACAAAACTATGACACTGAAAACATAAATTCTGTCAGATGACAGTAGTAATCATCCTTTAATTAAAAAATAGTATTACTTTTTAAAGCCTACCTCATTTTGATCCTAAATTGTAAAGATTCTACTCATTTTAAGACTGTAACAAATGAGGCAATTTTTTAAAACTATAAAACTCTTTACCATAGTATCATTGTTTATTTGACGATGATGATAATGATGCATAATATCTTTCATATAAAGATGTTACATTCTGGTTAGCAAGACATCACCTAAGTACACTATTTGCCAGGTGAGATGGTGTAGTGGAAGATAAGAACAATGAGCCCCTTGAGAGCATGGACAATATCTTTCTCATCTTATACCCTCCCAACACCTAACATATTGCCTTGCATTGTTTTTTGTTATTAAATTTATTCATGGGAAGCTGATATTTGATATGTGTGTCGAGTTATATTAAAGTTAAATTGGCAAATAAATATACCAATGTGTTCATAATGGATGCATCAAGTTTCTTAAAAAAGGGTTTACTGCTAAAAGTACTTAGACTGTATATGACTATAATAGCATTCTCTGATAATAGGGAAAGGTTTAGAAGTAACTTGAGAGTTTAGAGGTAACAATCTGTTATTTCTACAAAGAGCATGCTAGTAACTTACTTACTTTCTTGAAATTACAGGTAAGCTAAATGACCTACTACTGTGTATTAACCCATTAGTTATAAAAAAAATGCTTAATATTATCTATTAAAAAATAAATGCATAATAATTATACCAAGTACATTTTAGATTTTGAGACACTAATTTGTCATTTCTAAGGATTCCCAGAAAAACACTAAAGAACAATCCTGGAAATACTGTAAATGTACTTAAAATATCTACAAAGACATTTCAGTCACTACATCATTAAACATCAAGAAACAACTTAATTGACATTCTACAGAACTAAAATGCTAATGCAATTCTGCCTCATATATATTCTTTATTATTTATAAGTTCTTATAAACAAAACATGCTAACTAACCCTCTCCAGATTTTTGGTTTTTAAGTCTCCATTTTTGTCTCTTAGAAATGTAGAGACTATGCTTAATTGCTGGATATTAAAAACACAAAAATTCCAACATAAAAATGTTTCAGCAACTTTTTATTTTCTCACTTCATGGAACAATCATAATGTATTTCTACTTTATAACTTTACAATTTTATTTGTTATTTAAATCCCTGACCAATCCTTCATAAAGAGGGAAAATTTTCTTAAACTTGTTCTCTTACTTAAGTGAATACATTTTTTTATTTTTTCTTTTATGAAAAAAGTTATCTTTGAACCTAGAAGAATTTTACTTTTCCACAGTATTTTACGTGATCACAGAGAGCATGGCAAACCAAAGGGAAAACCAACAGACCATTTCTATAATTTAGTAATGTAAATTTATAATCTCAAAAGAATAGATTAATTCAAAAATTTATAAGTGAAGGGAAACATTACATCTGTAGTGTTCTAATAATTCTATTATTAGCAGTAGCCAATTACTAGACTAAATGCCAGTAATAATGGTGAACTTGGATATACGGCTTCTTTTTAAGAACTGATAGACTCATTAAGGTTTACTATGAATATTCAAAGCAGCTGGGATAAAAAGTATGACAGACAATATCTACATGGATAACCCAGAATTTCTAAGTACTAACAATCTCATTAGAAAGATGAAAATGGATTTTTAAATGGTACCATATATAGAAACCCATATATATTTTATATACTCCTTGCTTAAACTATATTTTAAAATTAAGAACTATTAGTTCTAGATTTGTGAACTAGACATTATTTTAATTATCCTATCACTTTAGTGCTTAAAATACCCTAAAAAGGAGATGATACTTTTTATGGAACTAAACTTTTTATAGAAAGCTTTGAAATTAGGAACATTCTTTAAAGTCTTTAGAAGAAACAAATATTTCACTGATTTAAATTATGACAGAAGGTACATTTAACTAAGCTTCAATATATTTTATAACTTCTCAATATCAGTGAAAAATCAGTTGAGTTTCCTAAGAAAGCCATTAAAACAAAAGCCATGAAATTCTGCAAGTGTGCTAATAAGTGAACCAATAGTGGAACGGAGAAGGAGTAAATTATTGAATGCTGAGAAAATAATCATAATAAACAACATGGAATGTTTAGAAACAATTTCTGGTCTAAAACACTATTCAACCTTAAAGTATTTCATTTTTCTTACTGGTAACAATGATGTCAGATCAAAACGTCTTGTCTGATAAAAGTCACCATATACGAGGATCAAAGAAGAAAGAAATTGAGAGAAAAATTATTAAGGCCAACATTCATGTTGCCAAGGGTTTGAAAAATCTAGAACACACAAAGTGGCTGCAAACCTGCTTTATCAACACCTTACATGCCAACCTTTGTTTTCTACTTTTCTTCTTATAGTATTGATGTAAAGTTTAAAACTTTACAAAAAGTTTTAGTTTCAATCAGTATCAATCTATTATTTAGAAACAAAACAAAACAAAACAAAAAAACAAACAAAAAAACAAAACAAAAAAAGGAAGGAAGGAAGGAAGAAAGAAAGAAAGAAAAAAAAGACTTATGAAGAAGTCTGAAAACCGACCTATACCCTGGGTGAGATTGGATGGGTTAAGTGTCTCTGGCACTATTTGTCTTCACTATTGACAGACACTGTCACACAACCCACCACACGATGCCTGTCTCTGAATGGCGAAGCTAGAATGCAAGTTAAGTGTATTAATAGAAAAAACAACTAGCATCCCAGCATATAAAATAAACAATCCAGATTACTTTACCAAAAAACCAAGAAAACAAAAACAAAAAACAAAATTGTAGGGTTGATAATTTATGTTTAAAACGGTTTCAATTTCCCATTTGTACTTTTCCCACCCAACATAAGTTTACATGCTACAATAAGCAGTTTTAAAACAAACTTTAAAAAAATTAAATTATTAACATCCAAATAAATGCAAGTGGGGAAGTTTCTTATCCAAAATTTTTGTTAACTCATATTCACCAAATTGTTCTCCTGTTTACCAATGCAGTCTAATCCATAAGCCAGAATGCTCTGTCTCACTGGTGTGTTTTTAGGCTGTGCCCTTATCCAAATTCTCTGAAAGAGAAGAGGATATGTTCTGACCAATACACTCAAGCAGTAAGAAGTATTTATATTTTAGCAGCAAAAGAATCTTTTCATTTCTTTGGCCAACTTCCACATACTTCCTCATTTCCCCTCAACCAATTTACTTTTAAAAATTAGATATGCTACTATGCATAAAGTGTCTGATCCTAGAGGCTCTATTTAAAAAATAATTAGCACTACTGATGAAGCTGAAAAGTTTGTTACTAAATTACTGGAGTCCATTTTTTCTTCCCCAGTCCATAAAACTGCCAGTCAGGGTTCTAATATTACATAATAATTACTTTCTCCTTTTAATATGAATTCTCCTAAAATAATTATTTTTTTACTTTGTCAGAGTGCCATTAATATATACATAAAATATTTATTAAAGAATGTTTCCTGAAAAATGCTTACAAAATTTTTAAGTGTTCTATCACTTACACCAATGTTTTAAATATATCTTTTGTCCTATTCAACTCAAAGTATCTAAGCACAATGTAAAATACATACTAGGCACACATTATACAATTTGGCTTTTAAATCCTTTCCTATCAGAAGAGAAAGATGCTTTCTATCATCTAGTGATTTAAGTACTACAGGGTAGCATCAATGGTAAACAATGGGTACAAAGACTAAAGCCCAGAAGAAATCCTCTACCTCAAATAATTTAAACACCAAAAAAATAATTATACTAGCTGATAACTACATTTATTATATTGTCGAAGACTCTAGGAAGTACAGGTTTTAAAAAAGGGACAACTTTTGTACTACTTGAAAAATGTTACTTTTAAGACAAAACAGAGACTATCACTATTAACTAAAATAGGAACCAGAGAAAAAAAGTTCTGAGGGATGCTATTTAAAGGTCACTTCAATGCTTTATCATATAATACATTTTAAAATAGTTTAGATTAAATAACAAAGGTATTCTTGCCTCCTCTAGTGCAATGTCTTCACCTTTCTCCTTTAGAGGTGACCAAAAGAGAATAGTATTTGTATTATTGAATATTTCTGATTTAATTAATCAGGTTTTATACCTGAGTCTGGATTAGAGTATATATTAGATCCAATTGTAGACAAAATACATTGTCTAGGCAAGAAACAGAAGATAAGTCATAAACTGCTCAAAAAACAGAAGTTTTGATAACTGATCATGCAACTTTATCATGTCAGTAAAAAAAAAAAAAGTGGAAAGAGAATTCTAGGAAGAACTGTTAAACAGAGAACTTTACAGAATCATCCCTTTAGGAACGGTCTTCTCTGTATGACTCATCATTCTCTATCAATGTTCCTTTTACATACAAGGGTTCCTATTGAGAGAGTGCCAATGTAAAAGAATAAGTCTCAGAAAGTAAATTCCATGGCCCTTGTGTGTGGCTCTATGTTTGCTGATATACAAAACTTCAAAATAAAGTAAAAAGCAAACTGGGTGAGAATAGAAAGAAGCAAAACCAGGTTTAAAATTTTGTTTTTATAAAAAAAAGATCTATTTTTTAAAACCTTACTAAAAAATAAAAGAAGAAACACCATGTGTAAGGAGGTCAATATATATTCATTCAATGATCACTAATAGTCAGGTAATATTAAGTATTTTATATATTTATCTTCATAGTAACTTTAAGATAAAGTTGGCATTGTTGTCTAGTTACAGGGATAATTATATTCAAAATTTAACTTCCGCGAGATTCTGTTTACATGACAGAAATGATATATCAATCAGATTCAAATTAAGTTTTTGTGATCCCAAAACCCATGCTAATTTTATGATATTTCATATGGGTAAAACTAAATAGAAATAAAACTATAATATGTGTATGTGTGTGTGTTTGTGTATGTTGTTTGACCTAGAGCACAGGTGCATGGGCTTGCCATGTGAGGTACGTTTGCGCTCATTTTCTGATTTAATTTAACTGACCATAATACCTTGTAATGAAGGAGTGACATGAGAAGAATGAATTTTACCTCACTGGGCTAAATAAATACTGCCATGAACACATACTTGTATTTATGGAGGAAAAGTTAATGTAGCCTTCCTTATGCCAAAAACATTTCAAGTATCTAATATATGCTACACCTCTGTTACCATTAAAAAGCATAGCTCATTGGGCATTTTGTCTTATTTTAGTCAAGCGCTACCTGGTGCTTTTTAAATTAAAAAATAAAAAGTAAACGCCCATGAACCCTCTGACCATACTGAACAAATGCTAACATTTTAGTATGTATGATTTTATTTTTAAAAGAAAGAAGCCGTAGAAATAGGTGAAGTCTTTTGTTATACACTACCCCAATCCATGTCCCTCACTCCTACCCCGGCTGAAGTATTATTTATATAACTTTGTTAGTATAATTTATACAACTAATTGTAATAAAGCAATTAGTTATGGCAATATATAGGTGATATAAAAAGTCCACTTCCATGAAATTAATAATGCAAAATTGTACAAAACACATAAAAATAGAAATTGTGTCAATTTTATATATGTATTTGGCCTATCAATGATTAAGAATCTGTGAACAGTTTTAAAATGCTATTCTATAGACTCAGGTAATACAAAAATGTGTTTATTCGACCAAAAACTGAATAAATCACAATATTTACGAAATTATTGCTAAAAATTATTGAGAATAATAAAAAGGGAAACATTTAAAGATTAAATCAATAATAGACCATGTGTACTTTTTGTCAATGATAATTTATAATATGGATAGCATCCTGCACTGGTAGTTGTTTCTGAGTTAACTGTAATGGCCCAAGTTAGCCTATGCTTTTTATTTTAATAATGCAGACATTAGCATAAATCTATACATATGAACACGTTTTAATTTGTATAAATGTATGTATTTAGATTTATTATGTAATATCAGTAAAAAGACAGAATGCGGAGTAGAGTTTTTAAACCTACTTGCAACATGTTTGTAATTAGGATCTGCCTTCCTTCTTAGAAGTGGTACGGTTTTCTAGGAAAAGTAGAAACGGCCACAGGGAATAACCAAGATCAACTCGCCTTTTAGCTCACGACATCAATATGTAGGTTACACAGGTGAATCACTTTTCCTGTTAATGGGCTTTGAGTTTACCGTAATCTTAGGAACAGTATACTGCATAAATTGCCAAAATTCTGAAATATGTTAACCTAGTTAACACAGGAGAGGGATCAAAGGCAAATTTACTCCTCAAATTTTGTCCACTCAAGGAAGTCCAAATTACATAACTGTAAATAGTTTCTAATACTAATAAATTTAAGTTGTAATAAATTCAGTGCACTATATAATTCTGTTGCTGTGAATCAGTTCTATTAAAAATTAATATTCTTCTAGAAATCATATTCCCATTTTGTAGATCCTGAAACTTGAAGAGGAAGAATATATGTTTTTTTCAATTTAATGTCCACACACTGCCTTCCAAAATCTTTTCTCTAATTAAAGTGATAGCACACAATGCTAAATTCCCTAATGAACAATGGCAAGGAGCAAAACACAGACCCCAGGAGAAAAGAAGACAGGTATACTGTGTTTGGAAGGATTGAGATATAATGACATCCAAACTGCTTAGCACAATTCCTATCACACAGGAGGAACTCAAAAATGACAAATGGTATTTTCTTTGACTCAATTTTTGTACAGTTTTGTTATGGATGGTTTAGAAATTCCTAAAATTTTAATTTAGGTGTCTGAAATGAACGAAAGCATCGCAGTTTTTTGATTTAGTTCTTGAGTGTGTTCTCTTATAGTGTAAATTGCACTCAAGTTCTTTCGGTATAGAAAATACCTGTTAGTTAACTGAGATTTACTAATTGCTGGGGCATAGAATTCGAAGCACTATTTAATAAGTCTCTACTAAAAGAAAACTTTATTATATGGATCACTTCATGTAAAGTTATAAATGTAAATTACAGCCTTAAAAACTTCCAGTGATCAAAGTAGTGGAGATATTCAATGGAGATTTCTATCGTACGTGCTTTATGGGTATATGCACCTATACATGTTAAAAACTGCCACAAAGTATTAGTGTACTGAAAATGTTACCTCTAAAAAAGAGTACTAATATATAATTTCTAGAAGTAAAAATAACAATTTTGTGAAAACAACAAAAGAATTACTACCTAGTTGTTCTTAAGATTCTCTCACTGAGTTATAAAATGTATGGTTTGATTAATTTACTGTTTATTCAAAAATTTAAAAAAATTTAAAAGAAACTTGAAACAGTCACCTTAGCAAAATTATGTTTTGATATAAACTAATAAACATAATGCCATATCCCAAAATGAAGACAAATAGTCTAAAATAGAAAAACAAAATAATTTGGCTTTTAAAAATGATTAAAATTTACTGTTCTCTTCTGTCAAAGACTTCCTATTATAAATAAAAGAAATCTAACGATAAAAGATAAACATACAAGTAGATTTAAAATATATTTAACTGGTATGTAAACTCTGTCTCAATAAAGCTGTTAAGAAAAATACCTCCCATGTGTCTTTTCAGAAACCACAAATTCTGGTGCAACTGTTTTATTTCTCCTAAATACTTAAATTTTACCTGTAAAAATACTTATTTTGTATAATCTTTACTATGACAAAAAACAAAAAGATGCCTTTCGCAATTTGCATTTCTTTGTGATCAACTCCTTGTTTTGCCAAAAAACTCTAGCAATTCATTTAGATAACTTTTTTTTGTATCAGGAAAATGGCCTCTGGCTTAACTACTGAGACCTTACAATAGTACTGTTCAGAAAGTCCGTATTTCTAAAACTTTTATTCACTCACATACTGAACTTCAAACTCTTAACTACTTTTCCAGTAGGACAAAAACAGGTCTTTGGAGGAGTACAAAATTCAGACTGATGATTCTCAACTACACCTCCCACATTTTGACATTTGACCTACAGAACGGAGAGGAACTGTATAGAAGTCAGTCATCTTTCCCTCATCCTCAACCCTGGGATTTACTGGATAAAAAGATGTTACTGATGGGAGTATATAAAAGTGTAAGTAGTGTAGAGGCAGAAAAATATTTGAGAGACATTCTTTTGTCCAATATTCTGGATTGTGGATTAGCAGCATCATGTTTATTCATTCTCTCAATAATAAGTAAAGGGAAAATATCTAGTTTGGTGAATCTGAGAAACACATTTTTAATAATTAAATAATAAAGAATGTACATGAACACCTACATGCCCAGCCTCTAAATTTTAAAATTTAAATTGATTTAGAACTTGTGAAACACAAACCTTTATGGCAGAACTAGAAGTCTGTTCCCACCAGGCCCTCATACCTGATAGCAGCCAATCCGGCTCCTTCAAAACTCTGAAGAATTAACTACATCAAGAGTCATCATTTTTACGCATTTCACACTTAAACAGCAAATGCTATAGATTAAAAAAAAAACTCACAGAAGCCTAAATTAAAGTGCCTTTCCCTTGACATCTAGTCTTTTGGCCAGGAAACACTGATAACTGGTAATTTACTCTCAATCTCTTTCTTTTGACAGTTATGTCACTAAGGATATTAATATGTCAAGTAAAAAAGCAACTCTGATGATATATACTAACTGATCTCTCTATAATAATTATTATGTAATTTAAACTCTCACCTATAATGTTATATAAAAAGACTACCAATAAGACATTAGAATCCTAGAATAAGACTATGTTGCTTACTAAAAGCAAATTTATGTTAAAAAATTCAAATGACTTGGTTTTAGATCACAGAAATTTTTTATGTGTGAATATAAGAAAACAGTCAAGTGTACCTCCTTACTCTTCTCACCATCATTCCAAAGTCAATAATTTCTCAATCTAATACAAACATAATATTTCAGAATATTTCCTGGGTTAATTCTTTTATTTTCATGAGTTTCAACTGACAACTTTCAATCTAATTTATCTGGAAAGGATTTTCTCAAATATATAGAGGGAGGGAGAAAGGGAGAAAAGAGAATCAACATTCCATTAGCAATCTAAATTTAAAAACTTTCAATATTTATATATAAAAATTTCTGAAATTCAGTTTGGTATTATTTAAAAGGAAGTGTTTTTTTCCCAAACCTAACTAACATTTTTTCAGCTTTTAAAAGAAATTGAATCTATTGTCAACAGAGGTTAAAAAGCACAGAAGAAACAGACTTTTAGTTCTATATAGATTCAACATGTCTTGAAAAAAACAATCTCAAAAGATACAAAAGAAATTGGTTAGTCAATTTCTACCTGTGGATTGAAAGTGAAATATTTCATTAAAAATTTTTTTAAATATATTTTATTGTCTGATACAAATGTTATTCTAGACTAAAGCTTTAAATTCCAGAAAAAATATTCAGGGACATTTTACAACCCAGTAGATGTAGAGTGAAACCAGATCATCTTGCCAATTTCATTACTAGAAAGTTCACATTTAAATCCACAGAATTGGTTAGAAACTGTCTGGCAATCCACATGAACAGTGAGCAGGACTGATACGGTTCTTTGCCATGTTTAAAGTTTTCCTGCCCTCAACAAGGAAGGCAGTAAAATTGTACTGTACAGCTCAGAGGAAAGATTGGTACATAAGGTTAATGATAGATTAACACATATAAGAAAAATATCCAGGGCTCTACTATAGCACCAATATCCTCATTTAAATCACAACCTTCCGTTTCACTGTTCTTTTTGAAACAAAAAGAATTTAGTGAAAACAATGTCCAATGAACTTTAAGTGCCCATTTGAAAAGATGAGAGGTATCATCTTAGACAAGAAACCTCTAATTATTAAGACAGATAAAACTGCAGAGTATATATATAATTTTTTTCTTTTTTTTTAAAACCAAATACACTTAGCAGTCTATAAACCCGACTAAAAGAAGAATACAGTTGGGCAACCTAATATTTTTTAAGCATTCTTATTAATTTATCATGAATCAAGACTTTTTTCTGTCACCTTGTCTGTCAATCTTTTATTCTAATTCAATCAAAATTTCAGCCATTTTTATATAATTATAATTATACATTTATTAAGTGCATGATTTGAGAGCTGAGTAAAAATAAACTTGATAAATTTCAAACATTAGTTTCCACACTTTTTCATAGATATAAAAAGTCTTTATATAAATATTACATTCAAATCTTCCATTACTTTCAACTGAATGTAAAATTAAGTATAAAGTTACATTTTAAAATGTAGGGAAAAGGTTATGCTATAAACAGAAAAGAGACTTGAGTGCTTGAGTCCTTTTTCAGATTATACAAAGTAAAATATTTTTTAAAGCAAATATAAAAATAATAATTGTTAAATGTAATTTAACAAATATAATTTTCTACCTATAGCTTGGTATTTAACATCTTTACGTGCAGTCAACAAAAGAGCTTTAAACTCATTCCCATAGTTGATGACAAGGTCCATTCTAGGAGATGGCACTAATAAGTGTGCCAATGTGAAATTTTAAGAAATAATTATATCAATAAAATTTTATTCTATTATTTTAATTTTAAAAGTATATATTTTAAAACCTAAAACAAGCCTCAAATCACACTCTTTTTGATATGATCTTTGCCAGCACTGTTCATGTTGGCCAGATAATACTCTAGTTTTCTTTAATAAAGTAAAATGAAATGCATACCAGCAGCAACTACAGCTGGAGGAGGCGAGCCTGCCTCACCACCACTTGTCTGACTCATTGATGCTACAGATGTTTCTCTAGATGGAGGTAACTGTAACTCCTTTGGGAGAAGATCATAGACAGATTCTGTGGGAGGAAAAGAGAAAATATTTGAAAAGAGTATAAGTCAATAACCAAATACATGAGTACAAATATGTCTTTTCACTTGCAAGAACTATATTATTCACATACACACATGCTCCATATAATTATAGTTGTAAAAAATTACTAGCAAATATTTTTCTTTTATTATATACTATTATTAAACAGAAGAATAAATTTTCCATTAGTTCTGCCCCTGGTTTTCTTGGCTTTATCCTTTATGCTTAAGATGGTCTCTAGAAAAAGTTATTAAATTTTAAACTGGATTAAGTGAGACAGAATAGAGAATGTCAAATAACCTAGGGTATTCCAAGATCTCCCTTTGTAATAATGAGTGTAACTTACGATCCTTCACATATTGAGATAGCATATACTAGTGTCTATCAGTTTTAAATTGCCTTCTCCAATCAGACCATTCGTCTAGTCATGCATGCTTTTTACATAGCATCTTTGAGTAAACATTTAATTTGCTATCATAATGCATTTTTCTCTCCTAAAGAAGCTTTAAAAAGTCAAGGCTCAAGGAAATACTTCTTACTCTGAGAAACCTCCAACTCTAGAAACTAGGTACAAGTATAGGATACTCTTAAATCAGAAAGTATTATTGCCTATATTAGATTATGATTACTTTTGTATCCCAAATTAAAGAATACTGTATCTTTTTAATGTATTTCATAATACTCTATCCATAAAATTAAATTTATAACTACTGTTTAGAAATTCTATTATAGTTATTATATGGTTTTTAGATAAAAATAATTCTCAACATATCCTTTAAAGGTAGGAGAATCAATGTTGGAAGGAACTTCAAAAGGCCAATTAGAATCATATGCCCACTTTCAAAGAACCAAGGCACAGGAGTTTAAGGGACTTGCCTAGTATTCCAAGAAACCCAACATTCCAACAATCAAAGATTATTAATTAATTGCATGAGTTAATTAAAAAACCACAGGTAACCATATAAGACATTTTATCCTTCGTAACAAATAACATTTTTAGTTGACTGATTACTGAATTCATAAATACTGTGATCCTCCGAGTTAATCATTAAACTATGTATTCTAACTTTGATGTGGATAGGGATAAGGAAAAATGTTCTGAAGGAAAGCTAAAATTAGAAGCTGTACTACTAAATGCTCTTTTTTCACAGTAAAGAATCAACTTAAAGGTTTCATTTGAAAAACTTTATTACCTAACACTTGAATTTTTTATCTTCAAAGCATTTGGCAAATTAGACATCTGTCTGAACATAAAATGCCCTGACTGAAAAGTTTTCAGCTTGTTAAAATGTTGTTAAAAGCCTTATCTTAAGTAAATTAATTCCAACTTTCAAATAATATAGGGAGGATAGAATTAAAACAAATGTCATGTCATCAAATATTGATTTTAATACGCCTATCTTTCTCAATCCATGTTGAAAACAAGAATTCTTATACATATAAAAAGAAACATACTCCAGTCCTCTTTTTCTTGTCCAAACGATAAGGAAATTTGAAAATAAAATTGGCTTAAAAGGATATACCAAAATGCATTTATGTCAAGGGAAAAAACTTATCCTGGTAATAGCCCTATTACTAACAGCGTTTCACCAGTTGGGATTATTTCTCCACTTCTCTGGTTATTAAATAAATAAAATCAAAGCAAACCCTTTGGACTGAAATGCTCTACCTTTCCCAAAGAAGAGTATAAAGTTGAGTCTACATTAGAGGTATAAAAGCAATGTTAATAAAAATACATTGAAAAGGAACTAAATACAGAAATTCTTATATCGCAGCCCTACCCACAGCCTGCCCTCTAAAACAAATGGAAGTAACATGAAAGGTCAAGTGGAACGTGTAGAAAGCATGGATTCATTTCTTTATCAAAGTTATTTTCTGATTAACTGACTCAAGTGTTTGGAAATTAAAGAAGTCAGAAGTTTTATCATACTTATCCAAAGGAAGCAGCAGTTAATACAGTGATCACTATCACAGGCTCTGATTTCAGACAGAACTGGGTTGGCTCTGCTACTTTAAACCACCTAAGACTTTAAGTCCTCTTTTAAACACTCTTTAACCCCATTATCTCAAAGATATTCCCTCTAAGCTGTAACTATATAACGACTATATATACTGACTTTACTCTTTAAATCTGCTTCTCATCAGACAAAAAGATTAAAGGAACATGTATTATGCTGTTAATACTATTGCCATTTAATCTTAAATTCAATCCGAAATTAAACACTTTCATAGTTTCCACTAGCCAATGAAAAACCTCCTGAACAAGATCATAGGTGTTTTAAATTGAAAATGACTAGTAGTCCTAAAAAAGGGCTAGCTACCTCATGTTAAGCTGTCATGTCTATTTTGTGTGTGTGTGTTATCTTTTAAGCCAGTTAGATAGACAAGGGAGGGGTGAAATTCTAGGTTTATAAACATAGAATATGAAGAATGAGAATGGAAAATCTTAATGGAAAGGTAGTTTCCCGAGAAAAGACTTGCTTAGAAAACAAAAGTAAAATCATTTCTAGATTTTTTTTTTTTAAAGAAAAGAACGGTTACAAGGTTTCTTTTTAGGGTGGGAAAAATGTTCTAAAATTAGATTATGGTTATGCATCTCTGTAAATATACCAACAACAACTAAATGAAAGCCTTGAATATCTGTCCAAAGAAAGGAAGTAAAATTTAATAAAATTAATGTAACAGCTCTTAAAAATTGTTCTTGTGCAAATGTACTTAAATGTAGTCATTCTCTCTTTTTAAAATTTAGAGATGATTTTACTTTTATTTTCTACGGAATTCTGTCATTGCTCTACCAGAGTTGGGTGACTGTTGTCATATATTTTTCCTCTGATGTTGCTAATAATTTGTGCAATAATAATGTTTAATCAACTTACTCAATAGTTCATTATGAATGTTAGTTGACCAAAATCTCACTATGCTTAACTATATAGTAGAATTAGAGCAAGTGCACTATAATAAATAACTCTATTAACATAAATTACTATCATAAGGGCATGAAAAAAGAATTTGTCTAACACTGATGCAATAGTGCAGAGCCTAGAACAATTATGGGAAAGAAAGAAATGGAGGAACAAAATCATTTTCAGATATAAAAAGTGAACTACTGCTTCCCAGTGTTGGGTGAGCAGTGTAAAAATGGGCTGATTGGCTGGCTTGTTTGCTTGATCATTCAGCAAACTCTAATTGATCCATTTATGTCACTCATTATTTCTGAGTCAACTAGGTCTTTTATTCTTCAACACTGGCTATGAGGGGGATTTCACTATACTACACCAAACTCAAAGTTGAAAGAAATACTATCCAGAGGGCACAAGGCAGTGAAAGAGAAGGGAAAAATTGGTAACCTGATAGTGCAGTTTTTCTGATTTGAGAGCTGTGTTCCCTAACTGCTGACTGCCCAAATCCCATTCTCTACTGCTTCATTCTGCACATTGCTCAGTCCCAGGAGAAGATGAAAAGAGGACCTGATACCCCCATATTCCTTCGTTTTCCCCCAGAACAGTCCAGGGAGATAAAACAAAGCAAACGGCTAAGAAAAGCATGCTTTTCTTGTTCTCTCTCAGCAAAATAACATTAATAATACAATTGCAGCTACCATTTACTGAGCATTTGGGGAGGGAGAGGGACTGTGCAAAGCTAATTACATACATATTCTGAATTAATTTCAAAACAATCCTGTAGATAGGTTTTACCAATAAAGAATCTGAGGCTTACATAATAGTAAAAAATGAAAAACACGTGAAAACAAAAGAAGGGAATGACAAATATAAAGTCTGGGACAGTGGTTTCCTTTGTTGAGATAAAAAGATAGCAGAAGAGCAGTAGAAATAAATTAGGCTGAACAGTGGGTTCATGGACGTTCTTTTTACTAAAATATATCATCTTAATCAAATCAATAAATACATAAAAATTAAGGTTATGCATGGATAGTGCGTAGCCTCACAGAGTTACAATAAGATTTAAATAAAATGTTAAAAAGAACTCTGTAAATTATATTATTATTATTATTATTATTATTATTTGAAATTTTTATCCCCACCTCACCATTGTTGACTTGATAGCTAGTATTCCAAAGTTCAATTGCTTTAGGGTCAGAAAGTAAAGACCGAAATTGTCAGAGAGCCCACCTACTTCATGACTTCTCTGAAGACTATCTCATTTACTTTCAGGTAACAAAATAAGTAAAAGTTGTATACAACTAAAACTACAGATTTAACTCCATGCAGAGATGAACAATAAAAAGAGGAAAGGCTCTGTAAATAAGATGTTTCTGTTCAATTGTCAAGCAAGCAACTAAATAGAAATATCTGTGGTAAAAAGGATGATACTTTGTGTTGGGAATGCTTAAAAGCTTTAGCAAAAAGTGAATTAATGCTTAGCACAGATATTAGTTATTCAAATAATGAGTGCTCCCTGATATCAGATGCAAACACTGTAATACTGAAAAATCCATTTATAAATGTTTGAATTTTGTTTTAAAAAAAGGGAATTTAACTTTTTCCTTCCCCTCTTTCTCGCTCTCTCTTTCTCTCTTTCTTTCTTTCTTCTTTAAATACAAAGCTACTTTAGCACCCGAAAGAATTTTAAAACTTTCAAAAAGTCCTTGCCAATGGTTTGGGAACTAATTGCCTTATTCTTGCATGTCTCTATTAACTATCTCAATAAGCTGGTAAATCCCAAGCTATGGTTTCACATCAGACATTCTAAAACAAAATGTCTGGCACCTCCACTGTGCCAACATAGTTAGTTCTGCACTGAAGAGAGACAGCATTCATTCTGCTAAAAACACTTCAGGCTTGACAGTCATCATACTTGGCATCTCCACTGGAAAAATGTACTGGCTGCAGGTTTACTGGATATTTGGTTTCTAAAAGATTATGAAGTCCAAGAATAACTAGTAGGTGATGTTCTGTTTTAATAAATTTTTCTAAGTCAATTTACTAGTTTGCTATCACATATATTAATCGTATCACTTCTTCCTGGCTATATTTTATTGTTTTCCTAAAACAATTTAGTGTTCTATGGCAATTTTAAAATAATATACAGAAGCATAAATTAGATCAGTTTAGGGAATAAGAAAACTAATGAGCTTCACAATCATTTTAATATAGTACATCACATATTTTTTTCTAGTAAGTATTACTTCTTAAAAAGTTCACAATTATTTTCTAAATAACTCAATATTTATAAAATATAGAATGGAGTATACCACTGAACTAATAACCATTCTGGTGATCTACACTCTTAATTTATTTTAATTATTTTCTAAAGAAATTACTTGAGTCTGTCCTAGAAGGAATAAGATTTTCAAAGTTATATCTATGACGTAAACTATTGAGCAAAATATTTATGACTTATTTATAATTTTCAAAGATCTTAACAAGAATACTTTTACAATAGAATTTGAGAACTGTAGAGTTCAGACAGAGTCCAAGAGGGGTGAGAAGTGAGGAGGGTATGAAGTATGAGGAATGAGAAATTTATATAGTTTCAAAGTACAGCACCACAAAATACTTATTACAAAGAATAAATAGGGTAACTTTGAAGTGAAGAAGTCTGACAGATGCCACCTTAATCAAGTGATCAGAGTACCATCAGTAATGACACAAATCAAAATCGTATGCCACCTGTGGATGCAGTAAGAATACGTCATTATTTATGTGATATTCTTGCCAAAGATGCATAATTTGAATGTAATCATGAGAAAGTATACAATCCTAAATTTAAAAATATTCCACAAAATAACTGACTTCTAATCTTCAAACGTATCAGAATCATGAAAGTCCAGGAAAGAACAAGGAGCTATTTTGAGTTGAAGAACACATGACAACTAAATGGATATGTAATTCTAAACCTGATCCTTATGATATACAGGACATTATTGGGACAACTGGAGAAACCTGAATGGAGTCTGAAGATTAGGTGAAAAAATGTATTGATATTATTTTTAAAATTTTGATGGTTACATTGTGATTTTGGTGGAGAATATCCTTGTTTGTTAGAAATACACACTGAAGATATTAGGGGTGATGGGATATAATGTCAGCAACTTTCTCTAAAAATAATTCAGGAAAAAAAGGTCTTTGCACTGTACTCACAACTGTTTTATAAAGTTTGAGACTGTTCCAAAAGTAGAGGCTCACATGCATGTTTTACTAAAATTTAATAGTTAATCACTACATAGTCTGAAATTTAGCTCTGTAACTAGTAGTTTTACTTCTAAAATCACAATTCCCAAAGAAATGCATATATCAAGGGGGGAAAAAAGCTTATTTCATGTCTTCATATTTCTATATCTGGTCATCAAAAAATAATCTGCTTTGTCCTCTTACCCTCTCACTTTTGCTATCATTTTTGTCTAAAATCAATCAAACAAAACCAAATACTCTGGTAGTGCAGTAAGAATGGCAAACAGGATACAAATTTAAAGGTGTTTAGTAAACTGAAAGAGGTTTAGCAATTGATGATGCTGGGCACACAGACTGCTTTACTTCTATATTATATCTTTGACACTTTCCTATTGCTATGTGTCATCTTTATGTCCTTTCTATCTCTTCAATTAGTTGAAAACTCTTCAAAGACAGAAACTATGGCATGTCTTCTTTAACTAAAGTTTAGCAGTACCCTACTAATGTTTATTGACGAGGTTATCAGATACTAAAGAAAGCTACTGGGTGGGGTAATAATTCTAAGTGTGAATTAGCTTAGGGAAAATTTATAATTTTTGTATTATTCAGAAACACTGTTAATAAAAGCAATAAATAATGTATCGGTAGTAAGGTGACAACACTGTACCTAGAATGAAGCACTGTTCAATAAATATCCTCATTCATTTTTTAAGTACTCATTCACTCAACATATATATACTGATGCCTGATATATGTCAAGCACTATCCCATATCCTGGGGATATATCAGTTAACACAACGAACAAAAACAAACAAATCTGTGCCATGGATCTTCAATTTAATAGACTTAAATTATGGTGACTGCGATGCTTGCTAAAGAGATGAAGCTCCAGTATTCCACAATTTTTCTACCCTTACTAAACTCACATTTAATTGTAGTATCACTATAATAAATTCATTTCTGTAACCTAAGCAGTAGAAAAATCTCGACATGCATGTATTTTAAACCTTTAAAGTACACACTCAATATATAACGAATACACACACTTATAATTTAGCTGAATGTTTACAAAACCAATACTGAATAGAGCTCTGTTCCGTTGCTTAACAGTTACCTATATTATATAACTACGGACTTAATAGTTGTTCCTTTGTAAACTAAAAAAAAAACCATGTACTTATAAATATATTACTATTAACAATGAAAATAAGTAGAAATTATTATTTTATACATATTATTTTGGTTTTGATATTGAAAGGACAGTTAATAAATGATGATTTGCTCCTTCATTAAGCACATTTTTGAAGTGCCTCTTACATGCCAGGCACAACATAGCACATAAATTAGCTGGAGTTCCTAACTTCAAGGTAGCTCAGTTTATTTTCTAAAAGAAGAAAAACTTAACTTTGTCACCACGAATTCATTTTGTGCACATAGGTGCAGACACTAAAGTAACCTGTGTCTCTGTTTTCAAACAGCTTACAGTCCAGTGAGGTAAACTGCAAGTACATAAATAACCAATGGAATCAGCACCAAGATAAAGATGTTATGTGCAAAATAATAATAATAATAATAATAATAATAATAATAATGATAATGATAATAATAAATGTAAAAGGGCAAGCAAAAAATAGGGTGAATAGAATGAATGTAGTTTTACAAGATTAATCTAAAATTCACATAAAAGCACAGAATTTTAGAGATGGAAGTGGTGAAAGTATTCAGCATAATTCTGTTTTTACAGAGAAGAAATTATATTCCAATTAGGTTATGACTTGCTTAGCATAGTCAAGACTGGTTAAAGCTGGGTCCTGAGCAGGACACTAGCTGGCTAAAAGATCTGCTCTCTCCCCAGCATTCCTGTTTATGAAATTAAAAAGAACACTGAAGTTAGCAACTCCCTCTAATTTACTTACTATATTATTATTGGTTGGCACATAATGGGCACTTCGATAGTGTGCTTTATGAATAAATATATGAATGAGCAAATCACCTACCTTGATTGATTCTACCCAAACAAATCTAAAATATTAATACTTGTTTTTTATACCCATGATCTTTGTGAGGGAAAACAAAACAAACAAAAATCCTTTTTGTTTTCCTTGTTATTACCAAAATGTCAAACCACCACAACTAAAAGTATAATTTTTCTACAGTATTTTCTATCCTAGATACCCTATTCCCCCATGTCTTCTAGCTTGTACCACCATTATCACCTAAGCCACCATTTTCATAATAAACAAAAACTACTTTCCATGTTTTAAGGTCTTCATTTTCAATGATTTTTAAAGTTATTTCCTATCAAACTTCTTCTTTGCTATTAATGTAACATGGACGTTTTTTCCACTTTCAATACTGAAGAAATCAACAAAGCTCACTTTGTCTTTTCTACTCTACACAGGAATTATCAACAATAAACAGAAGAAATGTGCAAACCTCATATTTTAAGGTATAAACTGATTGTTTACAGAGATCAAAATATATACTTTTGCTACTATGAATAGCAATAAACAAATGACGAAGTTCATTACTTCTGCTCTTTAATTTTAAGACAGTGGTAATCAATGAGGATTATCAGAACTGCCTATGGGAATATATATATATTTTTCTTTAATGAAGATGCCTGGGATTCCATCACAAACCTAGTGAATAAGGGTTTACAATAAATAGGATCACAAAATGTATATTTTTATAAAGCTCCATAGATAATTCTGGCTAAGAGTCATTACTTTAAAGCATGAAATTCAGCCTCAAATGTACTAGCCTGTACTAGTTTATTACCTCTTGAAGTATTTTTTTCCCTGAATAGTTGAGGAGGGAAAAAAAAACCCACAAGAGATGAGCCAATTGTTTTAAATCTGCAGATTTAAAAATTTTTTTAAATTTTTAAAAATGTTTAAAACTTGAAGAAAAGATAATTATATTTACATATCAAAAAGAGAAAATGAATGTTGTTTATCTTTCCCTGACTAAAATGACAACTGCCATTTTACATGGCAATAGATAATTTTGGATATCTGACACTTAGATTTGATACATGTTGACCTGAATAATACCTAAAATCATGAAAGAAATTAGCACAGTTCTTGTTATTTGGAGCCTGACAGAAATTATCTAGAATTATCTCTTATAAGCAAAAAAACTGATGATTGTCTATGGAAGTCACCCACTGATAGCATATGGCAGTCCTCCAAATCATCTCCTGGCCATTCTCTAATACAAATAATATTACATAAAAGTTTAATACCTTGCTTCTTGCAAAAAAAGAATAGCTTGGTTGTGATATATTAATTAGATGTCACTTTACTCATCAACAAAGCCACTCTTTTTTAATTCTGATAATTGAGGTTGCTTATGCATGCAATCCTTTGTGCCATGATGTATGTGGTCTATAAGCAGAAACAGAGAAACTGCTCTAGAAAATTGTTCTAAAAATTAAATTTTATCTTATTTTTACAAAGTACTTTTATATTTATAATCACAGTACTGATAAATGTGAAAAGTGCTTTGACCTCAAAGTAAATATACATGAAAACAGGTAATTATTACTAAACTTACAGGTCATAATAGCAGAACAGATTTTTTTCTTCTGTTTTAACTTTTTATTAAAGCATAACACATACATACAGCAAAGTATACAAATCTTGTCTTGAGCTTGATGAATTTAAATAAGTGAATATATACCACCACCACCCAGTTGATTAAGCATCCTTCATGCTTCCTCCCAGGCACCACCCCTAGAAGTAACCAATCTTTAACTTCTATCACTACAGATTATAGTTTTATCTGTTTTTGAACTTTATGAAGGAATCGTACAGGATATACTCTCTTGTGCCTAGCATCTTTTACTTGGCATTATGTCTGTTCAGTTTATCCATGTTGTCTCTTAGAGCAGTTCATTCGTTTGCATGGCTATATATTATTCATATGAATATTCTACAATTAATCCATTCTACTGGTAAAGAACTAATTTGTTTACAGTTTTTACCTATTACAAAAAATACTGTTATGAGACTCACAAATATAGTGGACAATTTGGTGATAGATAAAGGGGAGGGGAGTTTGGGGTTACGGTTAAACTACTTGGAAATAGTTTGATCTTTTTGGTTCTTGCTTTTTAAACCTGTGTTAGGCATGACCCAGAGCATGGTCAGTCCAGGATTAATTTTTCCTTACTACTGAGGCAAGACCCTTCTTAACACTACCCAGTGTCCCCTGAATTACAAGGTTTTCTACTCTGACTGATGCAAATAGGCATCATACCTAGCCCTCTGTGAGGTCTGAGTACTGTTCCTGCTAATCCTTTTAGGTAGTTTTTTCCTCATTCTTGGGTCGTTTTCCTGCATGCATGTAATAATCACCCATTCAACTGCATATTCAAAGAAGACCCTCTGCAGATCTCCAGAATGCTCTCTGTGTGCATTTTCTCCTTTTCCAGTGCCTTCTGTGAGAACTCCAGCTATCTTGGCTTCCCCAGACTTCTTGCTCTACGTCCACAACTCTGGGAGACCACTGGGCTCTCTCTACCTGGATTTCTCCTTTCTGCACCACAGCCTGTGTTTTCCAGGGAGAGAGACAGGATACTCTTAGGGCTCATCTCATTTTTTTTTTCTCCCTCAGGGATCTTTTTCTTCGTTGCCTGATGTTAAATGTAAAAAGAACCATTGTTTTATATATTTCATCTGGCTTTTTAGTTGTTTTGGCAGGAGGGTAAATCTGTCCCCTTACTCTAAGCAAAAAACAGAAATTATTATATTGTAATTTTAATCCACATGAATATGTTCTTTGCTCAGAGGGTATGGAGAACTAATATCACACTTAGTTCTACTCCACAACCTTTAATAGATCTGAAGATTTTTCAGGTTACTTAATTAAATGTTCAATAAATATTGTATGTACCCCATGTAAAAGACACTAGGTTAAGTTTTTTGAGGTTTTAAAAAATGAGAGTCTTAATCTTCTAAAAGTACAAAATACTCTGTACACACAAGACACATACAAATGTATCCTTTGTACTCTAGGCACAAAGGAAGATATAAAAGAATTAAAGACACAATAGTCTATGCCCTCAATGAACTGACAAACTAGTTGGAATAAGGCAATATATATTAAACATTTCGAGAATAAGAACAGTTATATATCAATAATGATATCTATATAATCATTATTGACAATGTTTATTATAACTGAAGACCAGAGACAGAAGGCCAAAGTCTTGAATAATCAATGAGTCTTTAAATCTTCTCAGTCAGATCTAGTAATATAACCAGTAAAGTTTCATAACACCAGTCTATAGCAATAAGCGATTATCACAGACTCAATATCTTGTAAACTTAGTTTTGACTGTTCATTGCAGCAAGAGTGCAAACTAGGGTATTAAAATGCATAACTATGTGGCAGTACAGCTATATAAATAACACAACGGAACACTAATTAAATATTTTTGAATGAATATTTATGAGTGCCTACTTTGTGATCCTGCAGGCTTATCCCTCTCCTTTCTCCTCTATCCCCTCATACTCTCGAGATATGATGATTTTCAATTCTTCAGCCATACACCCCCTTACCTTTATCTTTGCAAATGCTGTCATTTCTGCCTGAAATACAAACTTTCCCACAGCTTTCAATTGTTATTTCTTCCCAAAGAAGACTTTCCTGACCACTCCAGTCTTAGGTATTCGGCTCCTATGTATTTCCTCTACCAGGATACTTAGCACATACTGTTCCACAATTGCCAGTTTATCTGTCCATATTTTCTATTAGACTACACACATTATAAAGACAGTGGTTGTGTCAGTCTCATTCACCCTGTCTCTTCAGCAATAGCACAGTGCCTGGCACAAATAGGCATTTGTTTGATGAACGCTACTGTGGGAATACCTAGCACTGCTGACGGAGCATATCAAGAATGAAGAGGCAGAAGAGTCAGAATGAGGAAAGAAGCCAGGAAATAAGCTAGAAAGAAGAGTCAGAGGAGGGCTTGCTGAGTATGGTGTCAAAAAAAGAAGTCTTGGGAGAAGACTGCCAAAAATGAAGATGTCTCATTTAGTTCAAATAAGGGAAAACTTGAAAGAATGAATTTATTTGATGTGGCAAAAGGTACTTCTTAGTACCTTTGCCTAAGAAGTATCAAGGGAGTCTGGGACAGAAGCCAGAATACAAAGAGTTAAGTAAATGCAGTGTAAGCAGAAATATAGGCTACTATTTCACAAAGTCCTTCCGAAGAGAAGGAAAAGATTTAAGGAGACAGGGACAAATAAAAGGTTCATTTTATTTTACTATGTGGAAGAAGAAATTGTGAGTGCTTGACAGAATAAGGAAAATATCCAATAATGAGGAAGGAAAACCTGAAATCCAACAGAGGACAGACAGAATACATTTAATTAAGAAAACATCATCCGATTCGACAAATGTGGAGTCACAACTGAATTTCCTAAGGAATGATTACATGGTAACAAAGGGTTAAGGAGCAATAGGATGGTGAAGAAGTTGAGATTAGTATAGCAATAAATATAATGAAAACAGTTTTCTAGGGCATTGTTATGATTATATTACTACAAAAATGTTTCCTATCTTTTTAAGTATAATTTCTTTTGAAATGATATGTGCAATGGTATCTCCAAAGAAATCGAAGCTACACACAAGCTGATAACTACTGCTATGAGAAAACAAAAACATCAAAGAAAATCATAAAAAAGGAGAGTTAGGAAATATTTAGGTAAGATAAAATATGTCATGGAATCAAGTCCAGGAGGCTGAGAGTGCCTTAGAAAAAGACTGGGCATTTTTCCCACTAATGTAAGAGAAAATGAAAATAGAAAAATGAGAAAATAAAGTTTAGAGATGAAGAGGTAAAAAAATTGAGAGACTTCAAGTGGGATGGTTTCAAAGTGCTATAGGAAAAGAATTCAGTTATTTCTATTTGCCTGTGACTGTGCTGAAGAAGTAGTCGTATACTTAAAAGGCATATCAGAAAACTCTTCTATACCTATTAACATTTGAAGAGCCAATTATATCATATAGAAGAATTAAAGATAAGACTCAGCAGGATAAAAGTTCTACTACTAGAGGGTGTCAATACTATTATTAAACAATATGAATTCTCATTTGGCTTGATCAGAAAGTCAAACTCATGAGAGCTATATATAGCAGATGATACATAGGCATTTCAAATATTATTATAAGATCTATTTTGTATAAAGGGGGATAAGGGAGGAAGAAGAAACGTTCCTTAGAAATGTCTACAATCACTACACAAACAGTATGATCAGGATACCAATATTTTTTATAATAAATAAAAGAAGGGTAACATGTCATAATAAAAGAAGATAGAGACAACTGGGCTTTCATTATAACTCTATCACTTATTTTCTGTGAGACTTTCAGCAAGTTACTTACCACACTAAGCCTTGGTTGTTTCAATTATAATATGGCAGTAATATCTATCTACTTTGTAGACTGTGAGAGCTAGCAAAAAAATATACAATAGCCTATAAAGAACTGTCTAGCACAGTGTAGGCATACAACATGATTATTTTACTCATTAATTAATTCATTCAAAGGTAATTTACTGTGAGTCAAGGATACAAAATTGAATTAAGACAAAAATGGTCCTTGTCCGTATGAAGTTTTTCTGTAATGAGAAAAACAGAAAAACAAGGAAATAATTTTCTGCAACAACATGGGTGGACCTAGAGGGTATTATGCTAAGTGAAATAAGTTAGACAGAAAAAGACAAATACCATAGATCTCACTTATATGTGAAAATCTAAAGAACAAAATAAATGAACAAACAAAAAGAAACAGACTCATAGATACAGAGAACAAACTGATGGAAGAGAGTTGGGAGGCCGGATGAAAATGG
Source organism: Eonycteris spelaea (assembly GCA_003508835.1). Classification (NCBI taxonomy): domain Eukaryota; kingdom Metazoa; phylum Chordata; class Mammalia; order Chiroptera; family Pteropodidae; genus Eonycteris; species Eonycteris spelaea. Next base: position 679,559 of record PUFA01000149.1, on the reverse strand, counting down.
TGAAATGATTAAGAAGTACAAACTGGTAGTCACAAACAGTTATGGGGATATAAAGTACGGCATATGGAATGTAGTCAATAATATTGTAATAACTATGTAGAGTGCCAGGTGGGTACCAGACTAATTAGGGGGAATTACTTCATAAATTATATAACTGTCTAACCACTATGCTGTTCACCTGAAGCTAATATAAAACACCGAATGTCAACTGTTATTTAAAAATAAAAATAATTATAAATTAAACTTTAAAAAATAACAATTTTAAAAATTCAAAGTGGAATGCTATGAAGAAAACAAATATGAATTTGTATTAAAAATAATGTAGTAACTACTTTAAGAGGAAATACTCAAGGAAGGCCTAAGAGATTCCTAAGGATAAGAAACACTCAGCAACTCAAAAAGCAGAGAAAAGCAAGACAATATGAGGGAACTGCATGTGCAAAAGTCCTGCATAGATAAAGACGTAGTATGTTTGAGTAACTAAAAGGTGCACAGGTTAACTAAAACAGTAATCAAAGGATTCTCCTTGCTAGCATGAGATAAGGTTAGTGGGGATGGTAGAGAGCAGATCATGCAGGGCCTTGGCATCTTTGATATGGTCCAGATAATTTTTTTTAGAAGAACAAAGTTGGAGGTATCACTCTACCTGATATCAAACTATACTACAAGGCTATAGTAATTAAAACAGCATGGTACTGGCATAAAAACAGACACATATATCAATGGAACAAAATAGAGAACAAAAAACTAAATCCATGCCTATATGGTTAATCTATGACAAAGGAGGCAAGAATATATAACAGGATAAAGATAGTTCATTCAATAAATGGTATTGGAAAAATGGGACAGATAAATGCAAGAAGATGAAACTAGACTACCTGCTTACACCATACACAAAAAAAAACTCACCAGAGGGAAATGGAGTAGGTAGACAAGGGTAAAGGGGGTCAAATATATGGTGACAGAAAGAGATTTGACCTTGGGTGGTGAACACACAATGCAATATACACAGGACTTAGAGCTGAATCATACGTTTGAAACCTATATAATCTTATTAATCAATGTCACCACAATAAATTTAAAAAAAAAATACTCAAAATGGATTAAAGACTTAAAAATGTAAGACCTGAAACCATAAAACTCCTAGAAGGAAAAATAGGCAAACTCTCTGACACTGCTCTTAGTAATATTTTTTTCTGCTATATCTCCTCAGGCAAGGGAAACAAAAGAAAAAATAAACAAAAGGACTCCATAAAACTAAAAAGTATTCGTCCAGCAAAGGAAACCATTAATGAAACGAAAGATAACTTACTGATTGGGAGAAGATATTCATCAATGTTAGGGGTTAATATCCGAAATTTATAAAGAACTCATACACCTTTAACACCAAAATAACAAACAATCCAATTAAAAGATGGGCAGTAGAATTGAATAGACATTTCTCCAAAGAGGACATACTGATGGCCAATAGACATAAGAAAAATGCTCAACAGTCATTAATCATCAGAGAAATGCCAATTAAAACCACAATGAGATATCACCTCACACCTGTCAGAATGGCTATCATCGATAAAACAAACAAAAAATGCTGGCAAGGATGTGGAGAAAAGGGAACCATCAAGTACTATTGGTGGGAATGCAAACTGGCGCAGCCAATTTGGATAACAGTATGGAGGTTCCTCAAAAATCAAAAATAGAACTACTTATACCCAGCAATTCCACCTTTGGGTATTTATCTGAAGAAATCCAAAACACTAATTCAAAAAAATATATGCACCCCTTTGTTCATTTCAGCATTATTTACAATAGCCAAGACATGGAAGCAATCTAAGTGACCATTAATAGATGACTGAATAAAGACAATGTGGTACATACATACAATGGAATATTACTTGGCCATAAAAATGAAATCTTACCATTTTCAACAATATGGATGGACCTAGAGAGTATTATGCTAAGTGAAATAAGTCAGACAGAGAAAAACAAATACTATATGATTTTACTTACATGTGGAATCTAAAGAACAAAATAAATGAACAAACAAAAAGAAACAAACTCATAGATACAGAGAACAAACTGATGGTTGCCAGATGGGAGGGGAGTTGAGGGGCTAAGTGAAAAAGGTGAAGAGATTACAAAGTACATGTTGGTAGCTATAAAGTAGTCACAAGGATTTAAAGTACAGCATAGAGAATATAGTCAATAATATTGTAATAACTTTGGTGCCAGGTGGGAACTAGACTTGTGTGATCACTCTGTAAATTATGTAGATGTCTAACCACTATGCTGTACACTTGCTGTAATATTGAATATCAACTGTAATTGAAAAAAGATAATGTTTATTGAATGGATGGATAGATGAATAGATGCATGAAACAGTTCATACAAAAGTACTCAGAAGAGAGGAATAGCTAATGATGTGGCCAGGACCTTAAAAAAAAAAAGAAACAAGTTCTATTTATTCAAATTACTTCACTTTTTATGGAAGGGAAACAAAGTAAAAAAAAACACAGGAATAATGACTATTGTCCTAGGAAAGCTAAAAATATAGATGTGAAAGTAAACAAGAACCATACATAAACAACACAGTACCCCATCTATTCCCCCAACCTAAAATGAGCCGAAAGTTTACATGTAAACTGGTTATAATCTGTGATTGTCTTTACTGTAAATCTATAAATTCTGGTATGGATGGAGTCACATCAGCTTAAATTTCATGCATTCATTGAGGAGTTACTAGGAATCACTGAGTTCTGGATATATTAATTGGATCTACTAACATAAATAAAAGTCATAATTCCTTTCCTCGAAAGGGCATGCAGTGGGTTGTTATTAAGATATTCTATTGTATTATTTCTTTTATTCCAAAGGCAATCAGGTGACTACCTCAAGTCCATTTCAAGATGACTCTAATTTCACTTCAAAGTACACAGCTTTTCTATCTACAGGTATTGCACTTTCTATGGTACATATCTGGACTGTAGAAGTGTTCTGTTTGGCCTGCACAGTGTTCTAAAACATTTTCAATTAGTTGTCAACATTTAATAACAGGATTTCACATAAAAATCCAGGTTTCCGGCTTCTCTTGATAAATCACATGACCTGGCAACATTAAGTATATATCCCCACAAAGAAAGCTGCAGCTGCCTCTTTAAGTGTCCTTTCCAGTTACTCCAAGTACCATTCAGCCAATTTCACTGATTTACATTATACTGAGTCCTGCAGGCATCTGAGTTTTCAATCTCTACACTAGGGTTTGCAAGACTGAGGTCTTTTTATGAAGTGGAAGGAGGGGAAAACAAAAGATGAGTTTTTCCTGAAGAAACTTTGCAAGAGCTTGCAGTCTAGAACGGTGGTCTCAACTTTCTTGATCATAAAGATCATAACTTTCTTGATCCCTTGCCAAAGGTCAATGTAATGAGAAAGAAACTGCATATGACAGTCAAGGGCTGGTAAGTACCTGACCTTCCTGAGAGTGAAATAAAAGACACAGTACCAAAACATTTCCTATTAAAAAAAGGTATAAACTTTCACAGAACTTAATCTCACTTTTAAAGAGTTTACTGTCTATTTCCTTATGTTAAAGATATAAAACTATATTTATATAGTTCACATACAGAAAGTATATCTATATAAGGTCATAGATTAAGAATTTGCCCAAAATCAGATACTTGACCACAAAAACCAGAACCGGAAAACAGTTTCTCAAAAACCAACAGTTCAATTTAATATTTACTAAGCATCTAATGTTTGTACAGCTCCATGCAAGATGATATGGATACAAATATGTACTCTTGACAATATGCTGCGTTTCCATTTTGTTTTTCTTGTTAATATTTTCATATAATTTTAAAGAATTCAATAAAGGCTACTTTTTTAAAAACAAACAAAAAACCCCACTTTCTATACCCAAAAGAATTGAAAGCTAGTACTCAAATACATGTATATGAACGTTCACAGCATGTGACTAGTGGCACTATTGACAATAGTCAGAAGGTAGAAACAACTCAAATGTCCAACAGAAAATTAATGGATAATCATAATGTGGTATCCATATAATGAAATAGTATTCATTCACCATAAAAAATGAATTATAAAATTATATAAGTATCATTAACACAATATAGCTAATATCATTAATTAATATTAACACCATGGGAAATTTATAACTAATAGGTCTCTCTCTCACCAAAAGCTGTTTGTATATGATAGCACTGACGAGTAAATTGTTAGAAACTTAAGAAGTTCTTTTATTTAGAATATATACAAAAGAAATAAGAATTCTAGAATTATACATATAACAGAACTGGACCTTAAGAGAAAAATATGTTCTAAGTTCTGCAATGTATAAGTGAAATGCTTATACATAAATATAAACACTGAAAATTAAAATCTGAGGAAAAATAAGATGGTATAAAATTTTCAGAGTCAGAATGTTCTAATACATGAAGATTCCTATTTTAACTTCTTTATGTTAAGTTATAAAAGTGATAAGACAAAAATAGAAAATTTGGAAATGTTTTTTAAGTATAAAGGAGAAAATAAAGTCACTTTAACCCAATTCTCAGAGATTGTCATTCTAACATTTAATCATTTCCTACTAGTCTTTTTTTAAAAAATAAAACTGGGATCACAGTTTTATATTTTATTTTCTTCTATATTCTATAATGCATTTTCTTCTATAATTAAATATTCTGATACAATAGCACAGACTTCATTTATAAACATTTATTAAACAAAAGATGATAGCCAAGATTTCACTAGCCTACCTAAACCTAGCAAAGGAAAATAACATTAAAACTATACCCTAAAGGATTTTAATCAGCTATAAACTTTTTATAGTTTTTTCCCATCTTTACTGAAATATAATAAATAGTTGCTCCTATTTACATTGTACAATTCAAAGAGTTTTTTCAATTATAGTTGGCATACAATAACATATTAGTTTCAGTTGCACAGCATAGTGATTAGAGATCTATATAACTCACAAAGTGATCATTCCACTAAATCTAGAAATCTAGAACCTCTCTTCCCTCTTACATATTACAACATTGTTAACTATTTTCCTTATGCTACACTTTGTATCTCCATGTCTATTTTGTAACTATCCATTTGTACTTCTTAATCCCTTTGCCCTTTTTCACAGCTCCCCCTCCAAATTCCTTCCCATCTAGTAGCCCTCACAATATTGTGTCTGAGTTTTTGTTTTTGTTGTAGTTGTTGATTTTGTTCTTTAAATTGTACATGTATATGAAATCATGTGAGATAAGTCTTTCTCTGACTTACTGCCTAGAGGGCAATACCCTCTAGGTCCATCGAGACAATATCTTTTTCACTCCCCTTCCTTTTAGTCTGTGTGTCTTTTAATCTGAAGTGAGTCTCTTGTAGGCAGCACATGCAGGGGTCTTGTTTTCTTCTTTTCCATTCTGCTTCCCTATCTTTTGGTTGGAGCCCTTAATTTTTTCCATTTGAGGTACCTGTTGATAGGAATGTAGTTATTACCATTCTTTATTCATGTTCTTGATACGTTTTTTTTTTTCCTTAAAGAAATCTCTCTAAGATTTCCTGTAGTACTGGCTTGGTGTTGAATTCCTTTAGCTTATTTTTGTCTGGGAAGCTCTATATCTGTCTTTCGACTCTTAAGTGATAAAGTATTCTTGGTTGTAGATCCTAGGTTTTCATCGCGTTGAGTATTTTGTGCCAAGTCCTTTTGTCCTGGAAAGTTTCTTTTGAGAAACTGGCTACCAGTCTTATGGGTGCTCTCTTGTAGATGACTAACTGCTTTTCTCTTGCTGCTTTTAAGATTCTCTTTGTATCTAAACTTTGGCATTTTCTTATAATGTGTCTTAGTGTGGGCCTCTTTGGGTTCATCTTTTCTAGGACATTCTGAGTTTCCTAGGGTTGTATGTTTATTTCCTTCACCAGGTTAGGAAGTTTTCTATCATTATTTCTTCAAATAGCTCTTTAACTTCTTGGTTTCCTTCAGGTATCCCTATGACATGGATATTTTTACATTTAATCGTGTCCCATAGGCCCCTTAAATTATTATTATAGTCTTGGCTTCTTTTTTCTTGCTATTCTGATTGAGTGTCCTTGGCCTCCCATCCTCTATATTGGTGGTTCAATTCTCTTCTTTATCTACTCAATGTTGATTCCCTCTAATACACTCTTCATCTCAGATAATGTGTTCTTCATTTCTGGTTCCCTTTTATAATTTCCATTTCCATTTTTCTGTTTTTTTTTCTTTGTTAAAATTCTCACTGAATTTATCTACACTTACCCTAAGTTCATTGAGCATCTTTATAATCAGTATTTTGAACTTTGCATCTGTTAGATTGTTTGACTCCATTATTCATGAGTCTCTGTTCTGTTCTCTCATATGGTTTCTGTTTCTTTGTCTTCCCATTTTGGCTGCCTTTCTGTGTCTGTTTCTATGTACTAAGCAAAGCTCCTAAGTTTCCCAATCTTATTAGTGTGGCTTGTGTAGTAGGTGTCAACAATACAGTCTTGAGGGGTTCAGCTGCAGGCCAAGTTCTGCCCCAGCCTGTGCCCCTCCGGGGCCACCTATTAAGATTCATCAAGTAATCCACAATGCTGTGCTTATAGTTTGCCTCAAGAGGCCATGCCAGAAACTGAGGTCAGCTGCCACCAGTGGGTCTTGGAGTTGGCTCACCAAGGAGCACCAGGCTCACTGAGGACACAATTGGATGTGGTTTGCATGAGTCCACAAGTTGGGGGAAGAGGAGTTTCAGGAAATCCTCTGGACAGAGTGATTTCTGTTATCCAGTAAAATGGCCTCTCAGCTATGGCGAGGCTGAGTCCGCACACTGGTAGGGGAAATGGCTCAACAGAGGAACAATGGATACTGCCAGCACTTCTGCCCGGAAGAGAGCCTTGCCTCTGCCCTTGCTCGATCACTCAGTGTCCCGTCTAAGTCTCTGGCGCCCCTTGAGTAGCCTACTTGGCACTGGTGCTTAGAGCGAGAAGGTCTTTCACCACGAAAGTCTGCTCACAAACAGGGCCCCTTTAAGAAGTGTCTGCAGCTGCCACAGCCTCTGTCCCACTCAGCCAGTCTGACCCAGCAGCCTCACATCTTCACCTCCTCCTACCTCCAACCATGGCAGAGTGATTTCTTATTTCTCTTTCCTAGTTGTAGTGCTTCTGTTCATCTAGATCCTAGACGACTTTGTTTGCTGTTTGCTCCATGTTTCTGTCACACACTTTGATATGGTCACAAGAGAGATGAACAAAGCCTCTATTATCTACGCCATTTCTTTTTTACTGTCGAGCTATAACTTTTTAAATAATTATTATTTCATCTTAATTATAAAATTTTCTCAATAAAAAACATGTTATGCTTTAAATGCCTTTTCATCTAACATACTGGGAAGCTGAAGTTTAGAATCCTACAATTAAAATAAATAGCAGTGCAAGAATTTGAATCCAGATCCATTCTGATTCCAAAGCCAAGTACTTAACCACAACACTAAATATTATAGGATAACTCGGGTGTGTTTCTTATCTAATTAAATCAGGTAGTCATATGCAGTTACTCCATTCTCAAAATAAAGCTAAAAGATGCAAACCTGAAGGCTTCACCTTGAAATTTAACAGAAGAAATTAAAAAATAAAAAATGCATCTAAGTGCTCAGAACAGTGCTTACCATAGAGAAAATACTACGTTAAATATGAGCTATTATTACTCATTGGGAAATTGTGGAAAAAATGTAATTACTGTGTTCATTACAGTAATGTTTACAACAGTTAAAAAATAAAAATAATATTCCATTATCAAAGAACTGGCTGATTTAAGCATATTTTGTTATTTAAACCTTGAGATTCTTTGCAGCTATTTTAAATAATTATAATAGATCTATTTTAATAACATCAATAAACAGATAAAACACTGTATAATCAATCACATTTATGTAGAAATGTATGAATACAATTATATATATACAAAAATGTATGTAATGTGTATACATACTCAGAAATGTCTGAAAGAATCACTAACATATTAACAGTGGTCATATATAGATACAGCAGGCTTTCATGTGATTTGTCCTTGTTTCATACTTTTCCTTATTTTTTAGATTTAAACACACACACATATATGTATATTTAATTCTTATAAGGCAGCATTAGCAGAGAAAAGTATAGAAAAAAGAAAAAGACTAATGGAGGATAACATCAAGGAAAAAAGAAGGTTGTGTCTTGAATAATTCCTTTACCCAGCCCTGTTTCTCTATTATATTCACTCTGTTAATTATGTACCATCCTCAATGACCCTAACCACTCATTTTAAACATTCCTGAACCATAGCTTCTAAGTTTTAATGAAGAAAAACACAGAGACTAGTACCACAATGAATTCGTGATATTCCTCAAAGTAACTCAGGAAACTTTTTTAAAGTATTCTTCCTCAGCTCCCTCCACCCCCAATCCTCAAAATGATTCTGTTAAAGTCACCACCCTATATCTATCATCCACAGCAAATTACTTTATTTCTCCAGAGAGAAAACAAGCTATAGGACATGAATTTCTCATACTTCCTTTCCCATATACAAATTATCCTTACTTCTGTTCCTTTAGGCTTGAGAAAAGAAGCAACCCTGTGCACTAGATACCCTTTTCTTCTTTGCTCCTCCAAAACTTACTTTCCCATCCTTTGTCTTCAACTCCTTCACTCTACAAGATTCCCATTCCTACTGCATCTTTCTAGTTTCCACCTTTCGTTCCTTTCACAATCACACTTAGTACAATCACACTCGTCTTTGCTTACTGCCTTTACTTCTTCTACTCACAACTATTACCTAGCTTCTATTCCCACCGCCCCATTAAAATTTCTGTTACCAGTAAACTGGTAATTGATTTATTTGAAACTTCTGATATTAGTGACTATGGCTTTCTGAAAATTCCTCTCTCCATTATCTTCTGTTTCTTTTCTTTCCTCATTGACTCCTTTTTAGTCTGCTCCTTTTTGCATGCCCCTTAAATATTTTGGGGTTTTTTTCCTGTAGGAAATGAATCCTTAACCTTCTTTCTCATTTTTCTCTTCTGATTATTAATTTCAACTTCAACCTTAACTCCAATGATATCTGTAACTTGATGATAAATGTGTGCCTCTAGTTCCAGACTTATAAATACCTACTCAATATCTCCATTTGGATACTTATACAGACATGCCCAAAACCAATCTCTTGATTTAATTCCCCCTCACCTACCCACCCATCTGAGTCTTTACCATCTCATTAAATGAGAACTCTATTCTTCCAGTTGCTCAGTTCAAAAATTTTGGTATCATCTTTCACTCATCTTTTACTCTCATACTCCACATCCAACCTATAAGCAAATCCTGTTTGATCTTCCTACAAAACGAATCCAGAATTCCACTACTTCTTGCTAACTTCTTCTAATACCATCCTGGTCTAATTGTCTCACCTGAACTAATGCGGTTGCCTCTTAACTGATTTACTATTTCATTCCTACAGTTTATTATCTACGTTGTAGCCTGAATAATCCATTTAAAACTTTATTCATATGGCATCACTCCTGAGCTCCTTACCCACTCTGCTCCAGCTACACTGGCCTCCTCACTGTTTTTTAAACATGCCTTCCCAATCTCAAATCCTCTACACTCATCATTCCTCCATCTGGAAAATTCTTTCCCTAGACATCCCCATAGTTTACTCCCTCAATTCCTTCAGATCTCCATACAAATGAGGCACCACTTCTTTGAGGCATTCTGCCTACTCTATATAAAATAGCACCTCCTGTCACTTTCTTACCTTGCCCTAATTCTGCTTTGTTTTTTCACTCTCTGACATTTTTTTAGACATAATTCATAAAACATAAAGTTCACCCTTTAAATTGTACAATTCAGTGGTTTGAAAGCATTCACAAAGTTTTGCAGTCATCACCATTACCTAATTCCAGAGCATTTTCATAGCCATCTCCCCACTCCAAAAAAATCCCCACACCCATTAGCAGTTATTCCCCACTCCCTCATCCCCTGAGTACCTGGCAACCAGCAATTTACTTTCTGTCTCTATGGATTACCTATTCTCAACCTCTGATATTTGGTAATTATTTGTTTATTGTCTCTTTCCAACTACCAGAATATTAACTGGTGAAGGCAGGGACTTTGTTTTCTTTACATCTGTACCCCAACATCCAGATTAGTACTTGCTGCATAGCAGATGTTAACTATCCCACAAGCATCTTCATTTCAACATATCTAAAACTGAGCTCATTATCTTCTGCTGTATTTTTAGCATAAAATAATTATTTTAAAGTAGCACTTACCAAACTATGTTGTAATTGTGTGTGTCTGCCCTGTTAACAATGGTGACTCTCTTTATACTTTAGGCTTTGGGCACAAATATATTGGCAAGTGGCTACCTTCCCATGTATCTTAATATTCAGTACATTAATGGCTTAAATTTATGCTTAAAAATTAAATTAATTAAATACCATCATCCACCCTTCCATCCCTTTCTCCCTGGCTCTTCTCTAACACCTTCTTCTCTAGACAACAGATGCTAAGGTCTGGTCTAGCAAGGGTAAGCCTCACTTATCTATTCTCTATTAACTTTAGGTCCAAGACCTACTTTAGAATACCTTGGAGAAGATTAACCTAGACAAACCAGACTAGTTCTCCCCAAGCTAGAAATGAGAGCAAAAGAATCAGATAGCCAAAGCTGATCTCCAGGGTTCACCATTTTGAATAGTGCAGTTATGTTTTCAACTATTGGGATTATGTGCCCTTTACTGTACAAAGAAAACACAACACAGGTAATACCTGCATAAAATATCATTTGTTGACTATAATATTTCTATCACATTTATTCAGCTTTTTGTAATAGTTGGAGTTGTCGTCTCTTCATTCCAGCTGCTACTAATTCAGCCTCTCATCTCCAGCCTTGGTATACCACACCTTTTGCAGCTATACCTTTTACCTCCGTTACCCTCCACTTCCCAAGTCTCTAGCTCTATGATCAAACCATACTGAATTTCTTTTAATTCTCCCACATAATAAACTCTTGTTCAAATCTTCCAACATGATATTCTCCCCTCTTCCTCTTCCAACACAGACACTTCACCTTTAACTGACAAATTTTTATGAATTTAGGACCGAGTTTAAGTGTCACCTTCTATCGAAAGCCCCCCTGACCCCATGGCACACTGTTACCTTTCCATGTCCTACCTCATCAATTTGGAACTTCCCTTTTCAGAGCCCTTAATATGCTCTGAAAAACAATCACATTTTTGTCTTTTACAATTTTATCTGTAGTCAGTCTGTAAATAAATGATCTTGGCTGAGATTACAGAGAGAAGGAATGATCAGAAGTCATAATATATACTTTTTATTTTTAACCTAGCTCTTCTATTGATTAACAGTATCAACTTGGGCAAGTCTCAATCTTTTGGGGTTTAGGTTTTATTATCTAGAAGATGGAAATGATAACTGTATCTCTTAGGTATAATAAAGGTTAAATGAAATATGTATATTAAAGTACTTTACAAAGTTGTGTGCAAAGTATAATACAACAGTAGTAGTGTAAGCTATCTACTTGCCCACTCTTCTATAATCTCGCTTGTTGTTGACCATATGTCAGTCTATTAAAGTTATTAAAGTTCATTTTCTTAAAATGAAATCAATTTGGAAAATATACTAGAAGCAGAATAGGTCTATTTCCAGCTCTTAATGAACAGTTTCAACAAGCAGTAGATTTTCCTGAACCTATTAACGTAGTCAAGTGCTAATAGGTTAAAGAACAACTAGGAAAACTGGGGTAAGTTCAGTCCATTAACAGCTACAGATGAAAGTAGCACCTGGAAAAAAAGTTCTAACATGAAAACAGGTTAAAATACAAGTTTTTATATTTAAAAATTCTGATAAGCTTATATCCTTATATTGTACAAAAAATGACATAGTTTCTTGTAATGATAAACTCAAAAATTCAATTTACCATTTTCCTCCTTTATTTACTCCCTTTTCCTCACCCTATTTTATACACCCACCAGTTTTAGAATTACACTTTTTATCTGTATTCTCAAAATTATTTTGTTAAAAATGTAACTGTGTTGCAATACTAGAGGTGAATTAAAGTTATTCCAATGGCAAACACCATTCCAGTTTCCTTAGATGTTTCACTATAACATCTTCTAGAAAAACAGAGATATAGGAACTCAGTAAAATCACATTTTTCAATTTGACCAATTAAAATAAAATTTTAAGATTTTGTGGTTTAATTTATTTATTCATATTCACTAAGAATATATACATACCTATAATATTTAAAACACACTGGAAACCTAAAACTGATTTATTCATTTTGGGCACTAATATAAATTTGAAAATATGTAGTTAAACCTGGCATTTTCATGATCCCTTGAAAAAAATAAAATTGCCTTTGTTTTGAATTTTAAAAATGACTGTATTCTTAAATCACCCATGCAGAAAATGGATGGGAATTCATTCTTATATCCATGCCTCCCTAATCCACTCCCAAGTATAAACACTACTATACTCCAAAAGTAAATTATTCCACTTAAAAATTTCAGACTAACCTAAATGAACACTTTAAAGAAATCAACAACTGAAGAGTATACTTAGATCAGCACAGTTAGCTTTAAGGTTTACACTAATACATCACACAGTACACTGAAATTATGATATATAGTACTGTTGAGATGATTAATATTTTACCACAAGTACCTCAGTCTATCTCTGAAATAGCAAGCACCTAACACAGGTGCTAACAAAGAAGTAATCTATCACAATTATGAAATTACGGACAACTAAAAGAAAATTCACTTCTACAATGATGTATATATACCTTTAAAAAGACAGAAGCACAGAATTTCAAAAAATCCCAAATAATTAAACTTTAATATCTCAATAAAGACTTTCCAATTTTATATCAATTAATTATATTATTCGCTTTAAAGGATATAATATCTATGGCACTTAGTTATATACCAAAATACCAATATACTGTTATCATTTATTAACATTTTTTATCTTTTAACTACAGTTCATTTTTTAAGAAGGATAATTTCAGAGTGATTAAAAAATGATAAAACTATCAATTTCATAAAATATTAATGCCCTTTAAAAGTTTAAGCTAGTAACATTATGAGGAACCAAAAAACTCCAGTTTAATCTTAATCCTGTGTAAAGCATGAAACTACCCAAGATCTGTGGATCTTTGGAGTTTAAATGATCACAAGCATATAGGTACTGTAATAATTTTGAAAAACATTAGTGACAACTAAGCACCACATTATCACCATAAGAAAACAATTATTATTTCCCTGTTTAGGGAACTTTAAAATCAACTGGGAGAAAAATGAATACTTGAAAACTTAACAAAATATAGGAATAGACAATTCAAAAAGATATATAAATGGCCAATATGTACATGAAAAATACTCGATTTTAATGGCTAATTAAAATAATAAGCATAGTGTATGAAATGTAATAATTTTTTTTAAAGATAATACTTGGTGCTGGCAAAAGTTCAGGGAAATTGGTATTGCTAATGGATATATATACTGGTAAAATCTTTTCAGAAGCAATGAGGCAATAGCTATCAAACCCTTTAAAATGTGTATATGCTTTGTCCCAACAATTATACATCTATAAATTTAAATTAAGGAAAAGAACATAGTTAAGTATGCAAACATAATACATATAAGAATGCTCTCTACAGCATTATTTATAAAAGCAAAACTAGAAACAGCCTAAATGTCATTAGTAGGAGAGTGATTAAATAAATGATGGCACATCCATATTATGAACTACAATAAGCCATTAAAAATAAAGACATAGATCTATTCGGACCGGAGAAAACAGAACATCCTTTTTGGATGAAGGAAGCAGGTTATACACAGTAAAAATCATGTAAAAATAATCCTATTTATGTAAAATATATGTGCATAAATAATGGTTATCTATGAGATGGGATTTTTTTGTGATTTTTATTTTCTTTATATTTATATAATTTGAAGCTTTTATGATAAAAATAAACTTAGTTATGTTCCATTTATTAAGCTAGATTGGTGTGTAAATATAGTAAGAGATAAAGCTTATAAAATTCACAATATGATTCTATTTTAGAAAAATAAGTATACATGAAATGTCCATATTTGCATGGAAAAAAAAGTATAGAATGACAATGTATGTAAAAATATAAACAGTGGCTATCTTACATATTATTTTCCTTTTCTACTTATATGTCTTATACTTTTCACAATGGCCCAACTTTTTTGTAATAAGCATATAAAAGTATAATTTTATTATAATCTGAAAAAGATTTAAGCTTTCAGCTTTTGAAAATTTTATATTAAAAATATCTTAAACGCCCCTGAAAAATGACTTGTCCTGAAAAGTTAACCTTCTTTCCTTCTAATACATATTTTTTTTCTCAAAATATCCAGTGCAAGTTAGAAATTCACATTCATAATGAAAAACATTATTTCATATAAACTTCATAATAAACCCCGTTAAAGAGAAAAGACAATAAAAAATTAAAATAAATATGACTAGCAAAATGTAAAACTGGTATGTAAATATGTCCCCTAACTACAGATATGGTACCTTTTTCCCTACACAGGTATCTCTCGATTAACTAAATTGCAAATAAGATACAACAGAAGTAATTTTTCCATGGTGCCCAGCCTGGAATTAACTATGTAAAGCTTTTCCCCACTTCATCTTATGCAGAATAAGAAAACTGAACCTTAAAAAACCAAACATCCTGGATAATACAATTATTAGAAAAGAAGAGATGGCTGGCAGCATTATTTGCTCTTGCACTAGCACAAATTCTTTTTAAACCCAATGACTTTGGCACTGTTATTATTCCTACAATCAGATAAATCAAGAAACCACACAAAGGAAAATGGCCACAAGCACAGAATGTCAAAGAGATTAATGGTGATGTTTATTCGGCTTTATTTAAAATGTGATATTTTCTACTTTTTCCTTGGCATTAATCATCTTAGAATAAAAGTTTTTCAACCTTTTCAAAAAATATGTAGAAACTATATAATAATAATAGCAACTTATGTAGCTTATACTATACACAGCATTCTAAGCACTTTACTTAGATTAATTCATTTGATTCTTACAACCCATGATATAACATGCTCTATTTATTCAACGGCATTTTACAGATGAGACTGAGGCACAGAGAAGCCAACTAACTACTCCAAGCTTGTCACATAGCTAGTGAACAATATAACCAAAATCTGAACCCAGGAAGTCTTGCTCCAAGGCCCCAAGAAGGGGTTTATTAAATGTTCCTATATAACTGGGAATGAGACCTTGTAATTGGATCTGCTGTAAAACAGAGAATAAGATCCTACAACATGACTTCTTAGTGATCTTTTTTCAATAGAGAAATTGAGTGAGGAAATAGAGCAATTACCTGTGAGTTGTTACAAAACTCACTTTTTGAGGTGAAGAGAGACTCAATGTCTTTTTACCCAAACTTTTTAACCAAAGTTTAGCCATTTTAAAAAATATGTTTAACAAAATTAAAAATAATTATGTGAGACTAACCTTCTTATCCTGTCTTATCCTGAGACCAAGATGGAGGTCGGGGGGGGGGGGGGATGGCCAGAAAAAGATAGAAAACACAACTTGAAATTCTAAAACATTAAACTTAAAATATGATTTTGTCTAAACTGCTTTAGGATTTATTTTTTCCCTTACATCTTCTAAAGACAAAATAACTGTGAATGACAATTTTCCAATATTTACAAATTGAAATTCAAGTGATTGAGCTTTATTTTAATGACACAAAAAACAGTACTATTCTGTATTGTAAAACACCTCTCCCTTGAAAAAAATCCAATGAATTTTAACTATACAGTTCCCCCCCCCCCCAAATAAATGCTCAAACCTAAAATTATTAGGAAACTTCTTTGGTATACCATAGCCCAATTGCCTAAAACAAGATTTGTCAATTTACTGGTTCATTCAGAATACTCATGTTTCGTCACCTGGAACTGAGCACTCATTAAAAGCTGTACTGAGAACTCCTACAAATGCCAAAATAAGGAGTTCTTTAGATACCTGGGGTGTCAGAGTAATCTATGATGGAAGACAAAATATATAGTGAAGGGATAATGGAAAACAAAGGAACAAAGTATCACAAAAAATAACTTCCTGCTGCATTTAAAAAAAAAAAAAGAAAGAAAAAAAAAGACTTCTCTTTTAATTCCTAGGTCTGGAATTCAAAAGCCTTACCCTGAAGACTCAAAGGGGTGATCTGAATCATTCTGAGGTACAGATCTACAACCTGAAGTTTCTATTCAACTTAATTAAATACAAAATTAGGGATATTGTTTTTTTTACTTTGTCTATTCCTAGCTGTCTTAACTGATAAAACATTTTTACTCTCTTATTTTTATCAAATTTTATCCTTTGAATTTCTAAGTTGAATTTTATCTACCTTTAAGGATTCCAGTAATTCAAATGAGGAGTACTTATCCACATCCAGATTGCTAAAATGGTCCTTTTCTCACAGAACACACCGTCCAGTTCTTTTATGAAGAGCTATGTTTACTACAATCCATGATCTCTACAATATGCAATTAATGGACAAACTGATGAACAAAGTCCTACTAAAAATGAAGTAGGAAAAGGAGAGGTCCAACACACTAAGAAGGACCCTCCATATAATGTTCTTATCTATGTTTCTTCCAGAACTAGAGTAGTGGATATTAAAATAGTTCTTTTTTTAAATAAGATTTAGAATATTCTTTTTTAATAGTGACACTGAGTAACAAAATCCAGTAAATTTCAAGTGTCTAACAGTAAGATATATATATATATATATATATGATACATATGTGTGTATATGTATATACATATATATACACACACATACACACACATATATTTTGCATTGTTGCATTGTATGGTCACTGCTCATAGTTAGATTTCTTTCTGTCATAAAATAGTTCTTGATGAAGAAGGCCTACTACCAATTTCGTACACACACATATATTTTGCATTGTTGCATTGTATGGTCACTGCTCATAGTTAGATTTCTTTCTGTCATAAAATAGTTCTTGATGAAAGAAGGCCTACTACCAATTTCGTATTTCCAAATGGATGGAATTCTCTCTTTTGAGCTGTTATTGGGTGAAACCTAAAATGATTTTTCCAAAAGAGCATACTTCTCAGTTCACCTTTTCTCTTTCATTTTCCTCATACAATAAAGGACTGCTAAATTTCACTTCTATTTGATTTGGGAGCTTCCAAAATATAACTTGCTTCTATGCTGGTTGACAGTTGATGTTTCTGGAAAGGCCTAGCAAGTTGAAGAAATACTTCCTAGTATAGGTATATAAAAGAATAAAACATATCTAAATTTAAGAGAAAATGCACTTTTGGATTTATACATGAATAGACAAAAGAGTATGGTGAAAACACAAATTACTCAATAGTTATCTTTCAGCTCTAGGTTACCTTTCTATTTTTAGAATTAGCCACCATCTCCCTTCTAAAGTTTGCCATCTCAAGCAACCCATTATAATGAGCAAATGAGCAAAGGCCACAACTGATTACAGAATTAATCTTAAGTATTCTTAGGAATAAGTTTGTTTCTATAATTAGAGGGCATATTAGGTTTATAAGCCAGTCAGAATAATCATCAGGAAATTATTACTTGGTAAAAGCACTAGTCATTTTACAAAAATTATTACAGATTATCAAAGTGCCAATTTATACCTAAAACATTACTTACTCATAAAATCTACTTGTGTACAGATTAATATGCATTTACTAATAAACATACAAGTACTGGTCAAGATTAATTTAACTTTATTAAATTGGATTATGTTCATATTCTCATTTATTCTCAAACTTAAAACTTGAGTTATGGCAATAAGCTAAGAAAACATCCTCTTAAAATAGAAAGTATTTTAGCAGTTGAGGAATGCAATAAATCAAAGAAAAATAAATTAAGTACTTTAATGTTCACATAAAACAAATACTAAACTGCCCAACAATGCCTCTTACCCAGGCCCTCCTATGAATACGATTATACCTATATTTAGTCTAGCAGTTATCCAGGATCCTCATTAACCTCTACTAATATCTAATTAAAAATACAAATACAAAGAGAATAACTTTTTGAGACTTAGTAGGGTTATAGTTTCCATATCTACAGAAGTGTCTCTCTCTTATCTAATGCAGCTTTTCTTCTTCTTGGCTCACTGCCACAATTGTGACATTTATCAGAAAACTGCAATCCTCTTGCTACTATTAAATACTATAAATATTTGCTTTCCAGAAATCAACAAATGAATCAACTGTGCATATTAATAGTCAAAAAATTTTCCAACCTAAACGAAGTTAATGTGTCTACTTCATGAATTTTTCACAGTCATCTGTATGTAGTCAAGCCTGGCTCATCAAAAATTTGTTTTTGATTATCCAAGATGTAGCACACTTGGTGGTGTTTAAGTCATCTCATTTACATTTAAAGCTAAAGATTTTGGATCCCATGTAGAAGGCAAGAGGAATTATAATTTATAAAAATGGAAGAAAACCAAAAATGATTTACACTAAAATATACTCTGTTAAATGGGAAAATGAAAAAAGTCTCTTTTCCATGTGCACACAAGTACCTCTGTCACATTAACTTTACAAAAACACCTAGTATATCTCAGACTCTTAAAATTTTGTTGGTTTTTAACACACAGTTTTGTGATAAAATATACATTACATAAAATTCACCATTCTATCCATTTTTTTAAGTGAACAATTCAATGGCATTAAGTTCATTCACGATGTTGTGCAACCATCACCACTATCTATTTACAGAACTTCTTCACCTCAAGCATAAATTTTGTACCCGTTAAAAACTATAAGCCCCTATTAAAAGAAATTGAAGATACAAAGAAATGGAGAAATACTCTGTGTTCTTAAATTGGAAGAATCAACATAGTTAAAATGACCTTATTACCTAAAGCATATACAGATTTAATGCAATCCTCATCAAAATCCCATGAGCATTTTTAAAGAAATAGAACAAAAATCATCAGGTTTTATGGAAGCACAGAAGACCCTGAATCGCCAAAGCCATCCTGAGAAAAAAAGAACAAGGCTCTGCCCAACTTCAAGTTATACCACAAAGCGACAATAATCAGAACGGCATGGTATTGGCAGAAAAACAGACACACAGACTAGTGGAACTGAATCAAGAGTCCAGAAGTAAAACCATGTTTATATAGGCAAATAATTTTTGAGAAAAAACATACAGTGGAGAAAGGAAAGCCTCTTCAATACATGTGCTGGGAAAACTAGAAAGCCACCTGCAAAAGGATGAAACTAGAACTGTGTCTATCACTACAACACCAAAATTAACTCAAAATGGATTAAGGGCCTGAATATAAAGACCTGAAACAATAAATTGCATAGAAAACATAGGAACTACACTCATGGTCCTTGGACTTAAAGAGGATTTTAAGTAAAAGCAAAAGCAAAAACAAATGAATGGGACTCTATCAAACTATAAAGCTTTTGCACAGTGAAAGAAACTATCGACAAGGTAACGAAACAACCATCCAAATGGGAAAATATATTTACAAGCAACACCTCCGATAAGGGCCTAGTATCTAAAATATACAAAGAATTCATATAACTCCAACAACAACAACAACAACAAAAGAAACAATCCAATTAAAAAATGGGCAGAGGACCTCAAAAGACACTTCTCCCAAGAAGACATACAAATGGCCAACAGACATGCATGTGAAAGGATGCTCAACATCGCTAGCTATTAAGGAAATGCAAATCAAAACCACAATGAGATATCATCTCACACCTGTTAGAATAGCTATTATCAACAGAACAAGTAATAACAAGTGTTGAAGAGGATGTGGAGAAAAGAACCTTCAAAAACTGCTCGTGGGACTACAAATTGGTACAGCCACTATGGAAAACAGTATGGAGATTCCTCAAAAAACTAAGACTTGATCTACCATATGATCCAGCAATTCCTCAATTGGGTATTTACCCCCAAAACTTGAAAACATATAGAAAAAGTTATTTGCACACCGATGTTCATAGCAGCATTATTTACAGTAGCCAGGACATGGAAGCAACCAAAGTGTCCTACAATACAAGATTGGGTAAAGAAGGAGTGGTACATATAGACAATGGAATATTACTCAGCCATAAGAAGAGATGCGAAATAAGTCAGACAGAAAAAGTTGAAAACCGCATGATATCACTTACATGTGGGATATAAACCTAAAGCAATAAACAGGACAAACAGAAACTCATGTACATGGACAATAGACTAGAGGTTACCAGAGGGTGGGGGGGAGGAGGGAGGTAGAAGAGGGAAAAGGGGTCAAATATGTGGTGACAAAAAGAAATCTAACTATGGGTAGTGAACACAATGCAATATATATATATATATATGCTTTACTGTTGAACTGTATACTTGAGTTACTGGATTTCGTTAACTAATGTCACCATAAAAAACAAACAGAAAAAACTCCCCACTGCCCTCTCATAGTCCTTGGTAACCACTATTCTAATTCTACTTTCTGTCTCTTTTCTAGATATCTCATGGAATCATGGAATCCTACAATATTTGTTCTTTTGTGCCTGGTTTATTTCACTTAGCATACGCTTTCAAGGTTCATCTACGTTCTAAAATATGTCAGAATTTCATGCCTTTTTTACAGATGAATAATATTCTACTGTAAATATATACCACATTTTATTTACATATTTATCTGTTGATGGACAGTTGGCTTTTAGTAAATTCATAAAGTTGTACAACCATCATAATCATAAATTTTAGAACATTTTTGTCATCCCCTGAAAAACACCCCAAATCCTTTAACCATCATTCCTCTACCCTCATCCCATTCCTAGGAACTAACAATCTACTGTCTGTCTCTACCAATTTGCCTATTCTGTACATTTTATATAAAGTGAATCATACAATATGGTCTTTTGAGATTGGTTTCTTTCACTTAACATGTTTTCAAGGTTTATCCATGAAACCTTGGATAAAGGTAGCATGCATCAGTAATCCATTCCTTTTTATGGCTGAATATTATTCTAGTAAATGTATATACCAAATAAGTCAGAGAGAGAAAGATAAATATGGTTTGATCTCACATGTGTAACCTAAAAAGAACAAAAAAACTGAATTCATATACAAAGAACAGATTAGTGGTGATCAGAAGTAGGAGTAGGGAGTGGGGTGGGGGCAGTGGGCTGGGCAAAATGGGAGAATGGTCAATGGTATAAACTTCCAGTTATAAGATAAATAAATTCTGGAGATATAACATACAGCATGATGACTAGTTATCAATACAGTACTGTATATTTGAAAACTGCAAAGGGAGCAAATGTTAAAAGTTCTCATCACCAGAAAAAAATATTATACCTATGTGTGGTGATGGATGTTAACTAAAGTTATTGTGGTGATCATACCCAATATACACATATCAAAATCATTACGTTATATATCTAAAACAAGTACAATATTATATGTCAATTATATTTCAAAAAAATTTTTAATTAAAAAAAAGTCGATCATAGGAATAAAATGAACAAAAAAACTCTAAACAAAATGGACTTAAAAATCTCAGAATTCAAAGACTAATGCCTAGCAGAAATAAAAAGTTTAAAATAATATTTTTAACTCTTAACACAATTATTCCAAAAATTGTGGTATTATACCAATGAAATCAATAGTATAAGTATGGTAGTCCTAAATCAGTACTTTAGATGCTACACTGCTCCTAGGACCCTGCAGAAATTAAAAGCTAAAAAAATTCTATGTAGTGTTTCTGCATGTGAAATAAAAAATCTACCTATAAACAATATTGCTAAGTCCTACTTGACTTATATTTTTAAAGTGAAGTTTGTTCTTGGAATATGACAGCTAAAAATTAAAAGTTTAATTTAATAGTTGTTAGGGGGGTCGGGTTTGACAGGAGCGATCCTCACATGTACCCATACACATATACCACTTCACTCTGCTAAAGTCACAGGGAAAGCATGCCAAGTAAGAGTTGAGAAAGCTAGTTATGTAGAGATGGTACTGAGCAAAAATGTCTATTTCCAGTTCCATAATCACCTCACATTAACTGGTTCTTCTGTTCTGTGGGGCACGGACTTCTGAAAACTCTATTTTAGTTAAGACCCACCTCTCAAAAAATAATCCTCCCAAACATAGAGGAAAAAAAGTTCTATGGGGAAAAATATATTTTCTGATAAAGGCACCAGACATCTTCTATGCCATAAAACTAAGGTCACATCTCTAGCTTTTTAAATTATCCATGGCAGTCCTACCATCTATTACTTTTAACCATTCTAGTCTTTTTTTTTTTCAGTAACATGTAAAAGTTCCCCGAAGAGAACTTTTGCTCACTATATTACATAATCATATGTTTTGACCTAAGCTGTGCTTTTCAAGCTTCAAGAGAGCTTCCTTATTCCAGTATTAGTGAACAAATCCACTTCCATTTTCATCTTAACTATCTAAATTATCTAAATCTTGGTCTTTAAAGATTAAATGGCTCCAATTCTTTAAAGGCTTAGGTCTCCACCTGTAGTCATTCTAATGTAATTGTTATTCCAGTTAAAGCTCTCCACAGGGTTGTATATAACTAGAGCACAGTCTTCTCAGACCTCCAATACCATTCCTTCCTTCTTTTCTGAATGTGGTATTCATTCATTCATTTATTCAATGAATATCAAGACCCTTTCAAATATAAAGCACTTGTGTCACACGTAATGAGAATGCAAGGAACAGTCACTGCCCTTGAGAAAATTATCATCCGGTATAATTTTTTAAACAAAACTGGACTTCACTAACTGTTTTTTGTGGTTTATTGCAGCATTAATTCTGTGGCTTATTCTAATATTTTACAATCAATTATCTTATTATGGTTTGGATTGCTTTTTCTGAATACATGCATAATCTAGGACTTCAATATTAAAGCTCTCCTAAGTTTTGAGAGACTGTTCCTCAAATTATTTCCATAATTTCATCAACACTGAGAACAATAAATAAAATACTTCAAAAAAATGTTTTAAAAGAAGTGTAAAATTTAGTCTGAAAAATACAAAACATTGTTGAAAGAAATTAAAGATTACCTAAATAAAAAGAAAGACATCCCACGTTCACAGACAGGAAAGATTTAATATTACTGAGGTTGCAATACTCTCAAAACTGACATCCCCACTGATTTCCAACCCTATTAAAATCAAAGCTCATTTTGCAAAAATTGAGAAGCTGATCCTAAATTCTAATGGAAATGCAAGTTACCCTGAATAGCCAAAACAATCTTGTAAAAGAAGAAACAAGTTAGAAGACATCCTTTCTAATTTCAAAGTTATTTCAAAGCTCCAGTAATTAAGACAGTATGACATGATCATAATGATGGACATATAAATGAATGGAAAAGAACTGAGAGTCCAGAAGTAAATCTGTACATCAATGGCCAACTGATTTTCAACAAGGGCACCAACACTAAGCAATGGGAAACAACAGTCTTTTCGACAAATAGCATTAGGGCAACTAGATATGCATGCAAAAGAATGAAGCTGGACTCCTACTTCACACCATATACAAAAATCAAATTCAAAATGGATTAAAGATCTAAATGTGAGAGCCAAGATTATAAAACTCTTAGAAGAAAACACACATGTAAATCTTCATGACCTTGAATTAGGCAATGGTTTCTTAAATATAACACAAAGCACAAGCAACAACAACAAAAATAGATCAAACTGCAACAAAATTAAAAACATTTATGTATCAAAAGACACAAGAAAATTAAAAGGCAACCCACAGAATGGGATAAAATTTCTGCAAATCATATATCTGCTAAGGAACTTGTATACAGAATATATAAAGAACTCATTCAATTCAACAATAAAAAGACAAATAATTCAATTTAAAAATGGGAAAAAAACTAAAATAGACATTTGTCTACATTAGAGAATACAGGAATATATGAGAATAAAAATATTTTATTACCCTTATGTCCTTTAAAAAAGTAGCTTTCTCTTTTAGAAGTTTATGGTACCCACACAACGAAAGTTAAAAAGAGTTTAGACTGTATAAATCCATTTACACAAAATTCTTATGAGTGTACCTCTGTAAAGTGGTTTAAGAAAAAGGAGGGAAAGAGAAAAAAATACAAGTAACAGCAGAACCAACAAGAAAAATGTTGAGAATACCATGAGAAAATGGGTAGAAAGGGAAAATTCAAAAAAAGAGGGTGGGGCAGTAAAAGAGAAAAATCAAAGCAAATTAAGAAGGCCCTTATGCAAAATATCACTATTCATATAGCATTTCACAGTTTTCAAAGTCCTCTCACATTATTTCAGCTGTTCTTTCTCAAAACTCTTAGTAAGCAAGACTGATAATGTCTCTGCTGAAGAAGAGGAATGCTTACATGATTTCCCACAATGTCTCAAGGCCAAGCTAGAATTAAAATTCAAATTTTTTAATGCCTAACAGAATTCTCAAGAAGTTCAGAAGCAAAGACCAATCACATCAAGAAAACCAACTCTTGAGGCTCTATTTTATACTGTTTTTTCTGTTGCTCATCTTTTCTCACTTAGGCTCTGAAATATACTAGCAGAAATAGGGTAAAATGATTTCTGTTCTTCCATAAAACTACTGCCAAACAAATCAAGAGCCTCACAGCATCCTTAGTTTCTAAAGTAATTCTCCTTAGGTGTTGGCTTGCTTATCCTACTTTTCACTTCTGAGTACCATCATCAGTCAAGAGAGAGTTGGTTCAACCAGCGATATTCTTGAGCTAAATCTTAAAGACACTCACCAAAGTCAGGCAATGATTTGCTAATTTTGAGTGTTAAAATATTCCCCAAAAGGGTCATCATCATATTCTTTACTGATTTTTATGTGTGGCTTATAGAATTTCTCTCATTACTTTATGAAAACTGAATCCTATACAAAGTATTCTCTTTATACCATCTGAACAGTAGTGTAATCTTATTAGAGCCCAAAGTGTAAATGCCAATTATCAAGTATTTGTACTATAATAAAGTCAGGATAAGCTCAAAATTCTGGAGTAAAAATGTCAGGTTTCAAGTTCCAGCTTTTTCCACTAGCTATGTGACCTTGGGAAAATAAGTGAATCCTTCTGTACCTCACTTTGCTCATTTATGAAGTAGAGATATTGGTACTGTAACAAAGGATTTTTCTGAGGATTAAATGTGAAAAATTGCTATAAAATGCTGATACACAAATTTCTTAAAAAGTGTTTTCAATTATACTAACATTGAATTCACTATTCTTTCTTCTCTTTAACTTCCAATATTGTTTCTTTTAACATGTCCTACAAAGATTGCTTTAAGTAGATTTTTTTAAAACAAACGCTAAATTTATAAAGATAAGAATAACCAACAACTTAGCTCACTATTAGAAACTTTCCTGTTCTTGTCTCACCTTCAAAACCAAGTTCCAAGTTTACCAAAGGACTAATCATAAAATTTCTGAATGGAAAAGATGTGATAAACATTCATGGCTGGCCAGCAGTAATAATGATCACCTATTTATCAAGTATACAATATTCCCCCCTTATCCATGGGAGATATGGTCCAAGACCCCCAACAGAAGCCTGACACATCAGATAGTACCATACCCTACATATTTAATGTTTTTTCCTATACATTCATCCCTATGATAGTTTAATTTATAGATTAAGCACAGTAAGAGATTAACAACAATAATAAAAAATAAAACAGAATTTAATATATTGTAATAAAAGATATATGAATATGGTCTCTCGAAATATCTTTTGAATTATTTCTGGAATTTTCCAGCTAATATTTTCAGACCATGGTTGACTACAGGTAACTGAAACCACAAAAAGTGAAACCGTGGATAAGGGAGTACTACTATATTAAAAATAAAAGCAAGAAGGAAAATAATCTATTTTTCAATAGTATAAACACATAAAACTAACTAAAAAATCTCATGTAGCACATCTTTAGTTCAAATCATCAAAAATATAGATCCTTTATCACAATATCAGGTTTTATCCATATTTGGAAGTTGAAATCTTTATCTGTAGTTAATCCGCACAGAAAATGTCTACCTTTCATTCAAGTACATGTTTGTAATTAGTGTATTACACCTTGTTATATCATTTATTATACCTTTTAACTTTGCTTTTTATTAAAAGAGGAATGAATTTCTTTTGTGTAACTTGAAAAAATCTCAGCAACAGGAAAAGACAATAACATAAGTTACTAAGCGACATTTCTATTGAAGAATACCTTTTACTTCTCTAAAATTAACAGAACCATCCTGTCACTACGTAATCAGCCCCAGCTGATGTCTCAGATTAATCTGATCTTTTACTTTTTCTAATTACCTGTTATTCTTAGTAGAAAACAATCAGGTGAGTCGACTTTTCCCAACAAAAAGTGGCTATTTTAAAATATGTTATATTGATCATAACAATAAATGATTTTCTGTACTACCACTTTCAAGTTTTAGGGGACTCCTGGAATAATTACAGTACAGTCAAGAGAAGATTAAGAACCATACGATTAAATATGAATTTCTATCTTCTTACAATAATAAACAATAGAATTCTAGCACTGAAGAAAAATAATGAAAGCAGAGTTTAGGAAGAGACACAAAAACAAATGGCAGAAAATCAGAACGATGGATCCTAGAAGAATTTAGGATGAACTAGGTTTGACTTCTGTCATACATAAGAACTTTATTTCCATAACTATTTCCATAATAATATTTTTAGTTTACTAGATATGGATCAATAGAGATTAATAGATATTAAACAAGAAAAGAATCCAATAAATATTTTCACTCTTAAATATTTTCAAAAAATCCTTTCCTATAAGTTATCTTCATATATTTCATCATGGAGGAGAAATAAATCAGGCCTAATAACAATTCGGAAATATTCCATAAAAACAGTAAGACATTGCTACTATTTTTAGAATTTTCATTTGTGAACTATAAAGTATAATTATGCATACCATATCAAATAAATTGACATTAGTGAAAAAACAAGCTTATTTTCCCAGCTCACTGTAATCGTTCATATTCTTTTTAAAATCATTCGATCTTAAATGTTTAATTCATACCATTATATTAGTGTTTAGCTCTTAATCAGTTCTTTAATTTGATCCATCATATAATTTCTTAACTTATGCTTTTAAAAGCACTTTAAAATTTTAATCCATTCTTTTTCTTATTTTTCCAATTTGCTTATTTTTCCCGTTTTATCTGATTTTCTACCATCTTCTCTTACATCTCTATATTTCTAGAATGATCTTTTAATCTTATCTGTACACTTTCATTTAGTTTAATTTTTATCTCAGTTTTCTATTTGGCAAACAATATATGCCATAATCAATATTTTCCAATACAGAAAGTATAAAAAATGGTACCCTTTGCTCTGTAATTGAAATTTTTCTCTAGGTATTCCAAAGAATCTAAATGCCCTAACTGTATAGACCATCTTACTTTTATTGATATATACAAACTATCTTCTTTAAAGAAGGTACAGAACATGCAAATATAGAATCCAAAAGTAAAAATTTGGTGTATACTTCTGTCCACAGGATTTTTCTACAAGTTATCTTTAAAACAACTGCAACAGTATCAAAAGTTTCACATGTAATTATGGAGACATCAGAAACATTATTTTAATGGCTATATACTATTGCATTAATTAGCTAGGCCCTTTTCCCACTGTCCAGCACCCACCACGTTAAATTCGAAAAGCAGTAGCAGAACTCTGGATGGTGACCTAGTTAACTAGACTTATTGTGGTGATCATATCCCAATATTTACAAATATCGAATCATTACATTACACACCTGAAACTAATATATTATATGTCAACTACATCTCAATTATAAAACAAAACAACTAATTTCCTTTCTTAAAAAAAAAGGGTAGAAAGCAGGAAGAACAAGCACTGATATGCAGTATAAATACAAACTTAATTAAACGGCAAAGAGACTTTGAATCTATTTTTAAAGCTTAATAATACCCAACTGCAGTTTTCCAACCTTATTTTCCTAAAGAAAAACTTAACTTTGAAAAAGGTATGTTCCATTAAAAAAATTTTAATGAACTATATGATAATACTTAAATTCCTCTTACTTTGGGCTGAGTTTTTAATTATTAGATGGAAACCGAGACTATTAATATAAAGCATGCATAAATATTACTAGATACTTTATATTACATAACATATGGCAGTACAGCATAGTACTAGTTAAGAATAGACTCTAAAGTGAGACTAGCTGAGTTGGAATCTTGGACCTACAATTTACCAGGTGTGTGATTCTGGATAAGTTACTGAATCTCCCTATACCTTAGTTTCTTTGTCTGTAAAATGGGATAATGACCATCTCAAAGAGTTATGAGAATTCAGTGAATTCATAGTCATAAAATTCCTGGCACACAATAGGCACTATATAAATGACTGTCATTTAAATTTTTTTAATATAGCTAACATTTTTGAGCACTTACTATGTGCTAAGTAAAATTCTTTACAAGAATTTGCCTAAACAACAACCTATGATAAATATACCATTGCTGCCCCCATTTAAAGATGAGAAAACTGAAGCCAAAAAGATTAAATGGCTAAGCTGAGGTCACACACAAATGTCGAAACACAGATTTCATTTGAACCCAAATCTGACCATATGGCCTACAACCTCAACACAGATTACAAATTACACTATACACTAGAAGGAGTAGCCTTTTCTGTTGCACTATATCTTGATAAGAGAACAGGGGAGACATGAGAGACACTGCTGAAATAAATCAGAATAAGTATTTCCTGGATAAAATAGAGTATTTTAAAAATTAATGATACATAACTATAATACAAAAATATTTATGTATTAAAAGATATGATGTCTTGATATTTGTTTTAAAAATTATACAGCTTGGGGAAGGGGAGAGAATAATAGTTAAATAATTATTAAAGCTTAGTGATAGGTAGATGAGGGTTTATTATTTTATTTTTGTGTATTTTTGTGTATTCTTTAAAATGTTCATAATAAAAGGTTTAAAATAGAAATAGGACATATACTTTCATTACACAAGCAAACAACTTTCTTAAGATACCATGTATCAAAGATATAAAAGGACATGACATACTTGATACTTATACATTTTACATTTTATATTTCATCTGTAAAAGACTGGTCTTACTTAAAATATATGAGAATCCTCTCAACCAAAATGAAAAATTAATAAAAGTATTTAGGTACAAACATGCAAATATACATATCAAATGGTTGTCTGCATTTCCATAAACTCGTTAAAAATATCTGCTTAATTAACACTCATTTTTTTCATATCTTTCACCTGCCTAATAATCTCTATAATTATGACACTCTGGTTTGTTGGCCAGAAAATGGATGGGTTTGTACAGACAAACAGGACTCCATTCACAACATGGTTATAAACTGACCATGAATAAAGACCAGAAATCTGCTTCACTAACAAACATGTCTAATAATTCCTTATCTAAAATTGTACTTGATTTTCATACTAATATATATCTATGGGCTTCTTAAAAGCATAAATATGATCAATAATTTGAGAATCTTTTATATGCTCTAAATTACAGTTAAAACAATTTAGCTGTTACTAAAGGAAAAAAAAACAAAAACAAAAACATTAAGCCAGACTCTACACTATGCATTTTCAAAACCATTAGTTTACTAAATTTAAGATCATACATTTTTATAAAAAGAATATTAAGGTTTCGAGAGGTAAAATCACTTGCCCAAGGTCACAGAGCTATTACGTAGCTAAACTGTTATTCAAATTTAAGCTTAATTATAAAATCCAATATTCTTCCACTATACCAGACTACTATATAGGAAGCAAACACCTACACTCCAATATTTAGGGGCTTTTTAAAGTGGACCACAAAATGTTTAAGTTACTGGTTACATATTCATTTTACAGTGGCAGCTTGGCTTTGAGCAAAGAGCACCAACTAAAGCACAAAGAGCATTGTTTCTGCTACTATGACCTTTTTTCTCCCCAAGTCTCTTAATTTCAGCCTCAGGTTTTCATTTCTATAGTGTAAAAATTAATATCCTGGCTGTCCAACTCAGGATTATAGATTCAAAGATAATATATGTGAAATCACTTCAAAAACTACAAAAACCACACAAATAGAGCCTTTTTTGTCTTAAAATGTTAAAAATGACATGACATAAAGTTTTCGAAAAGTAACTGTCAGTTGTTTATTCTACATATTCTATTAACATTTCCAGGACTTCTAAAACCCTTCTTTCTAAGCATAGCTCAATCATCATCCCTATTACTTGGCTTTCCTCATCCTTAAAAACAATGCAATAGTAATGACACCAATGCTTTTGTAATAAATAATTAATGTATCATTTTGAAATGCTCAGCAAATAAAAGTTCCGAATCTTCAAACTAAATATGTGTTTGGGGTTATTCTTAGCTATAGTCACGATCTTGTTTGCACTTTTTCATAGCCAATTTATAAAAAGCTATTATTAAATCTGGAATTCTAAGGTAGAACACCCAACACATAATTTTTAACAATTTTGTGAGGTTTTTTTTAAGGCTTCTCAAAGCAGATACAAGAGCTAACAAGCACATCAAACACAGCAACAAAATCCAGAGAAACATTCAGCTGCTCTAATAGAAGGATCAGGCTCTTTAAGAGAAAACTACATTGTATGAGTTTGCAAAGTTTCACACTTTCTCCTTTAAACTCCATTTCAGAGAAAGCCTTTGCATACTCACACAATATGCTTTAAAATGGCACTCTGCTGACCTTCCAATAGTCCAGCTCTATGAAAATTCTGTGATGGGTGTAACTTCAGAGAATCTGAAAAACACAAAAAGCATTAAGTACTTTTTATGCTGAATGATTTTTTTTAAAGCCAAGGATAGCATACACCTCTTACATAACTGTCATGTATTTTTAAGAGCTAAAGCCCATATTTGTGAATATATTCTCTGAAAAGAAGACTGAATTGCCTCTACAGTGGTCTCTATGATAAACTTAGATTTTCATAAAGTATTGTTTCATGGAAAATTATCTGATTACTGCACAAACGTTAATGTTTTGACTATTTTTAGCACCCAACTGTACCACATTTCCCTCCTCTAAGAATCATCTCTTGATATCGTCCTCTGAGACTCATACCTATGATATTACCAAACTACTTCAG
Source organism: Eonycteris spelaea (assembly GCA_003508835.1). Lineage (NCBI taxonomy): Eukaryota > Metazoa > Chordata > Mammalia > Chiroptera > Pteropodidae > Eonycteris > Eonycteris spelaea. Next base: position 648,311 of record PUFA01000149.1, on the reverse strand, counting down.
GTAACGTTTCCCGAAAAACGTATTACAGGATGGTGACTGCCAACTAAAGTCATCAGAGCAACAGACAATGGCTACAGTTACTAAGTAGGACTTTGTGTACAAACTCAATCGTCAGTCTATAAAGTCTAGTACCTTCCAGAGTAAACCATCTCACTCTGATTCACATAAACAATTTAAATGCACTAATGTGAAACTGAAGTCCCCCTTTTTGGAGGGGGTGAAATCAGCGAATGAATACGTCAAACCAAAAACTGAAGAAACGCTAGATTTCTCAGGAAGGAGGTTCATAGTGGCACACAATTTTTTTTAATATGGTGAAATGAATAACTAGTAACTCAGTTATGTCTTCTACCCCCTCCCAGTGGTTTTAAAAAGTGATAAAGAGTGCAGAGGGAGCATTTTGGTCTGATGCCCCTTGCACAGGAAACCTGTTCTAACACATTCTTGTGGTGTCCAGTATAGGAATTTAACCCCACTAGAGATTAGCTCAAGTGTTAATATTTTAAATCCTGGGAATCCCCTTCAGGCTTTAGTCAAAAGAGTTTTTAAATTGGGAACCTCGATCCAATGCCCCTCTCCCTGCAACGAACTAAGAACAGCAACGAAAGAGAAAATTCTCAAAGGACAGCGTCTGTGCCTAAGCTGGCACCCCTGGGACAGGAGAGGAATAAAACTAATATAGACAGAGTACCCCTTTCTTTGTAAAAGAGAGGGAGAAGTAAGTAATGAGAATGCCACGGAGGTGGAAAGAGAGAAAAGGGAAAATTCGGGCCCTTTTCAGCAATGAGATGACGAGGAAAGGCAGAGAGACTGGTGGATGGGGGCCGTCCCAGCAAGGGGAGGGAGTAGACTAGGCCAGAGGGAGAGGGGGTTAGAACGACGACGCACAAACAACCTGGAGGGGGAGAAAAATGGTGACCCTGCACCCAGAACCAGCTGCAGGCCACGCCGCCCGTTTGGTGGCAACTTTACCGGGGAGGATGGTCCTGGTGAGAGGAGCCACGGCCCCACGCATCGCGCGGGCCACAGCGCGGGGCCCACTCCCAGGTGATCCCCGAGCGGGGGAGGTCGGGGTTGGCCGCCTGGAGTGTGGTGGGCCGGACGGGCTGAGAGACCCAGAGCGACTGGTGCCGCAGAGACCCGGGGGCCGACGGCTCTGGGGCTGCCGGCGGCCGGCGGCTCCGCGGGGGAGGGGCCGCCACTCCTCCCGGCCCCTTCCACCATCACCCAACCCCATCGGCCTCTCTCCACCCCCGCCAGGACACGCCATCCCGGTCCAGGCTCGGCCGTTTCCCCCGACGAGGACCCCTCCGACTCCTCCGGGGCCCTGCCTCCCCGCCCCCACGCCCCAGCCCCCAACCTGACTCACCTCGCGAGTACAGGGACTTGGGCGATTCCAGGTCTAGGTCCGCGCTGAGCAATGAGATGAAGTCCGAGGGCATCGCAGCTCGACCCAGCCCGGCCCGAGGGCAGCGGGAGGGGGGAGCGGCGGTGGCGGCGGCACCTCCTCTCCGGGACCGCGGACACCGAACCGGGGGCGGCGAGGCGAGGGCGGCTGCCGCTGCCTCCTCCTCGAGGGCAGTGACTTCCACCGGGCCGAGGACCGAGGAAACGGCGGCGGGGTGGAAGGAAAACTCCACAGGGACTAAATCCCGGCGAACCAGGAGGGGGGGAGTTCAGGGCGGGGAAAGGGAGGGGGAGAGCCAACGGGTCCGTTTCTTGCTTCTCCTCAGCGAAAACTGACGGTCGCCGCCGCCACCGCCGCCGCCGCTGACAGGAATCTGAGCCCCGCCCCCCGGCGGGGCACTGCGCAGGCGCGGAGGGGGCGCCTCGGAGCGGGGAAGAGCGGGGGCGGCCAGCGGAGGGCGGGGAGGCGCGCCGTGGAACAGCATCAACAAGGGCTTCGCTTCCTGCCGCCGCGGCCTGGGTTGCTGTTCCCCAGCCGGGAAAAGGCCCCGCCGGCAGGGAGGGAGGGAGGCTGGGAGGTGTCCACGCCTGGGGCCCCAGGGAAGAAAAAGGTATTTGCACCGACCTGGTGATGGCGATCCTGAGGCGGCCCGCGCAGCGCAGAGCTGAGCGCAGGAGACGGACCTAGGGGAGACGAGGTGTCTGTGCGAAGAGGGAAAGGACCCCAGACCCGGGCGCGGCGGGGACGGGTGGCCTGAGGTCTCGCAGGGGAATGGAATTTCGGCGCTTGGACAGCCACCAGACCTTTTGGGTTTTCATAGCAATGTCTAAATTGAGTTGGCTAAAGGGCTATCGAATTCATTTCTTAATTAGGAAATGGCAGACCGTATTCTAAAAACCTCAAGTTATTGGTTGTTTTAATTAAAGTACCTTCTCACCCCTTTTCCTTGCCCTTCCCCGGTCCCCAAACTACATCTTTTAGAGGTTGAAAATTAAAAACAAAAATACTGATTGTGCTCGGCTGGCCGGGTTTTTTCGGAGTGAGAGACAGAAGACAGTTTAAAAATTGGATCATGCGAATCCACCTGGCTGTTCTAGAGGGGAAAAAGAAAAAAAAAACAAATCTAAACACTCTTCCAAGCAGTTTTTCATTTTTTACCTTTGGATTTAGGCAAGGATGGAGAAAGAACACATTTAATTGAGTTTTTGCTATTCTGTTCACAGAGCCAAAAGTTTCCATTGCAAAAACTGAAAATCCTCACCTACACCGCAGACCGTTTCCTGACTCTAATAGACTTCTGAGAAATTTTTAATCAAGTTATTAAAATATCAATTGGAGTGCAGGGTATGCATGTTGGAAATAATTTTATTCTCGTGTGGGATATTGATGCCAGCAGCCACCTGGGCAACGTTTTTAAGCTGTTCAACTTGGTTTCGTTTTTGTTATTTTATCTACAAAAACAGTTACAAATCATAAAAAATAGTCTGTTATAGTATACGTATATACAATTTATAGAGCCTTTTTCCCAGGAATTCAGGCAATCATCTGGACTGGTAGTGCTGGGGATGGGAAACTCCCAGCAAGGGAGGGCCCAGTACAGGTGTCTCTAGGGTGAGGCCCTTCACAAAGCTTTACCTGTAGACCCAGAACTTAAACTTATGTCATCAGAGTCTACCTGTCTTTCTATCTGAATATGTGATTCGGGTAGCTCAATTATCTTTGCTGCATTCTGCTTAGTAATCAATTGATCCTGTCAACATTTTCTTCCTGTCAGAGGTAAGAAAACTTTTTAGAGCCACCTCAGGATGGAAAAGCAGAACAGGAAACTACCTTCAAATATCCATCACCACTGTATGCTTTTGAAACGAGTCCCAAGGGAAGTCCCTTCATAACTGGTCAGAGTCCTACTCATTTCAGAGAAGAAGACGTTAACCCCACTTTGCCCAACAGGCCAAGGCCTAAGTCAAGGCTTTTGAATTGTAGTAGGAGTAAGCATGTGTTGGAGAACTACCCCCTCCATTAGGCAACATATAATGCCAGAAGAGGAAATTGCAAAGCACCAGGCAGAACCCCAATACTAAAAAAGTTGAGTGAATCACTCTGACCATATTTCTTTTCCCCAGACCTATGTAATCATTCAACAAATTTAGGGTTTAGGAAATCCCCAGTTGCTGTTATGACCCTAATTAAGAAGTCAAGAAGTGGCAAGTCCTCTTCCTCTTTTTTTTCTTAATACAAGTGCTTCGGTTGTATATGTTAATCACATTTCCCCTGGTAAGGTAAGAGCAAAGTGAAGTGGGGTACCCCAAAGTGTGACGACCTAGACTGTCAATTCTCCTATACTGGGATTCTTTGGGTTCAGGCCCCACCCCATCAGGCCTTGCAACAAGCAGTGATTATATCTAAATGGACATTTGAAAATTCGGTGGTCCCTGCCATGTCCTTTTACAGAGACACGGCTTCTGAAAAACTGCTCAGATGGATAGTTTTCAATGCCATGTTTTGCAGTAGCATAGAAACCTAGAATTTCATTTTGTCCCTTAAAATTTCGGTGACTAAAAACACAAATTAATTAGTAAACAGTGTTTTCTCATTTCTGATCACAAAATACAATATAACCTGTATGATATTGAGGGTTAACAAAAATAACTACATGATCATTGTGTCTTTAGTAAATTACATGCTACTCCTAGTTCCAATGATATTTTTTTTGTGGTCATTAATGTTTCAATTGCTTCCCCTTATATTTGATATTTGAAATAGTCTCATGCTATATTTTAAAAACCACTCCATCACCCAAACATATACCTTCATAAACCTTTCTCTGTGTGCAATAAAAAGTGACACTTTAAGCCATAAAATTTGGAAATTTCCTCTCATTGGAAATTACAATAAGATTATGGAAGAAAACATAAAGCAGATTTAGTAGTTTGTAGAATTTCTTTATATTACTTCCCAATCATATCACATTCCTGAGTTACTTGATTAAAATTTCACAAGAACCCAGATTCAACTACAAGGTTGTACAGATTACACAATAGGGTGGCAGTTTTTATATTGATGGCGTGTTCTTTAACCCCTCCTGGACCTGTTTAGGCACTTAGTGAATTGTGTTGCTGGATCTACCTCAAATAAAAGAGGTTCAAATATCAACCACTGAAAAGGAATTAAAGTCATACAGAACAGAGGAATGTGTTGTCACAAGACCTACAGAATCTTTGTCATTCTAATACAATTGAGGCTGTTAAAATTTTAGTCACACGTATATTGTAAAGAACTTGCTCAACAAATACAAAATCTGAAAGGAAAATCTCCAGAGTGACTTAAGTCATGAACAAAAAAATAAGTTTAGACCACAAATTATCTTTGCCCCACCTTGGGAGCACTCAATAGTAATGGAGACTTGATAGTGGTGAGAAATAGCAGTGACTGACTGAATTTGTGCTGAAATTATAACCAAAGTCCTATTTGGTTATGTTTATGTGTCAATTTCTGCCCTTAGAACATGTTCTAGCAAATATTTCTGAGGCAAAATTAGTTTCAGTAGTTTTCCCATCAGGTTTAGAACACTCTCATTCCTTATATCTTCCAAAGTGCCTAAATTTGATAATCAGTCACCTAATTCACTTTGATGAAGTACTTCTGTGCTTTATGACTTGGTCTGACTCAAAGTTTTCCTGAGGTCTTCTAGAGAACAGTTAAGTCTCTCAAAATCTGAGCTATGGTACAATCAGCTTGGATCTGGAGGACCTAGAGGGCAGTGAGAAGGAGGCAAATACCAGAGATACTCAAAGGGTGGATTAAGAAGGAGCAATTTTAAGAGAATATAGAAACCCCTGAGCCCATTAATCCAAGACAGGAAGGAACATGTCTCTAGATCATCTCAACAGTGGGCAGGTTAGACTTATACAAACTTCACGCAAGACATTCCATACTGGCCTTGAGACCGCCACCTTAGGTTTGCAAGATGCTCTTTCTACATCCAATCATAATATGTATTGGGTCTGGTACCCCCACCTCAGCTGTGGTATTAGTTTGACCAAGAATAGGAATGAGAAATTGTTTTACTATTTCTTATTACTCTTTCTCTTAATTCAGGGAATTTAACCTGAATTTAACCTGTGTGTTTGTTTCAAGGCATCTGTGATCTCTCTAAACGTGTATACAAATTTTTGCAAACTGGTACCTATATGCATCTTTTCCCTTAGAGTGAAGGTCTTTAAGTTTCATAAGATTTCTGAGGAAAAATAATATCTATAACCCAGAAAAGAAATATAATCATCCCTCCATATGAAGTAAATCCATTATTTCCTCTTTCCACACATGGGTTCTAGGAACTATGGTAGGTGCAGTGCAGGAAATACGAAGATATTACAAAGATAAGTATAAAAAGTCAACTCTCACCCTGAGAGGGGACATGGCTTGTAAGCAAACACATGCATCATAACAGGTGCTGGTCTAGAGTTCTGTATAGGTACTAGAAAGATATCATCCTCTTGCTTTCTTAGTGAGCTGATAGAGGGGAAGAAGAAGGAATGCCACTCAACACACATCACCCTTTCTTCTCTGCCCCCACATCTGGTATCTCTTCACTCCAACCCATTTCCTGCAATGCTTAAAAGTGCTAGACATTTGCAGGTCAAAGTCCTGACATACAAATGTTTACATTGTGATGCATCACAGCTGTTGTGTGTTGATACAAATATCCCAAGAAATACCTGAGCTTCATTGGACTTTGTCAGTGGATAGACAAAGAAACACTGAGTGTCATTTTTTCAGTTTTACTGAAGATTGTGGCTAAATACTTAGGTTAAGGATGCATTGATAAAATAGTTGAATTGGTCATCCACAACTAAGCCCCAGAATCAAAGGACTAACTGGATAAACTAGACTAACTTTAGAAATAACATATTCCATCCAAGAAGCACTTATTTTGGCTGAATTAGGAAATGTGGCCTCCTCCAAACAGGGAAGAGGCATGCAAGGGATCTGCCCACAGCGTTAGAATCTAATTACTAAATGAGGCTTAGAGAGAATATTTATTATTCATTTATTCAATTTCTCTACCTGCAAAATCTTACTTATCCTTCAAAATCCAACTCAGATATTACTTCATCTGCAAATTCATCCTGAGCCTTTCCAAGCAATATGACTTGTTCTCTCCTCTGGATTTCCATAGCATTGTGTCCATACTGTTGGTATAGCTATTATCACAGTGAAGTACTGTTCATGGTCTCTCTCTAATATAGGTAAACACTTGGTTGTACCCAAGAAGGTCAAAATAAATAAAATACGTCCTTGCCTTAAATAACTTGCAACTGATTGTGAGCACATGACTTTTGCACCTAGAATGAAACAAACTCTCTAAAGCCATCTTAATAGGAATTTGACATTAACTACAGATTAATAAAATGAAAGAAGAAACTGGAAAGCTAAGAAAAGGGTAGAGTTAAAAGAACTCAACTGTTATGTGAAGGATTATGTTCTTTAGTCTATAGGCACTAAGAGACACTGAGGTTTTTGAGGAGAGAAATGACCTGCCCAGAGTTATATTTTAAGAAAGTAACAAAAGGATTCTGGTAAAGATAGTGGAGTGTGTCAACAGTGTGCTCACCTCTTCTCATGACCACATCAAAATTACAACTAAACTACAGAACAACCATGATTAAGAATTGCCTGAAGTCTCGCTGAACAGAAGTTTTATAACTGAGGACATACAGAAGTCACCTTGAGACAGGTAGGAGTGGCAAAGATGCAAATTGGGCTAACCCCCACACCAGCATGTTAAAAGTCCGAAGGGTTAGCTCAGCTGCAGAAGACTCCCCTGGATGAGCAGAGGAGCGAGGGATCCAGCCCTATACCAGACTCCCAAGCCTAGGGTTCCAGTGCCAGGAAGAAAAGTCTCCATTTCTGGCTGTGAAAATCAGCAAAGATTGTGGCTGAAGTCCCAGGCATTCTTTGTAAAGTGTCTTTACACAGAGTTACTCACTGACTAACTCAAGAGTCACTCAGTGCTCCAGCACTGGACAGCAGCTTGAAAGGTGCCAGGGACATATAGAGAGGAACTAAATTGTCTGACTTCAGGGTGAGGGCTGGAGGGGCAGCTTTCTCCCAGACAGAAGCACTGGTAGAGGCCACTGTTCCTTTGTTGGACCCTCCCTGCTCCCACATATGCAGACCTAGACAGTTGCCATATCTGATTCTCCATCAAACTGGCTAATACTGGTCACCCTGCCCGATGATTCCTTGAGACCTCACCCCATCAAAATTGCAGGCCCACCCAAGCCAATTACAGTCGCTTTTCAAAACAAACAGCCTGTCTTGGCTCATGCTGCAAACTTACCAAAATCACAAAACCCAAAAAGCAGCATCTAGCCTCAGTGTGCCCCATACTTCTTGCTGAGCAGCCCCAAACCCGGCCCTAGCAGCAACCAGTCCTGGTTTGCAACTTGACCTCTTGAGGCACCTCCAAACCCAGCACAGGTGGCAGCCATCTATGGACTGCTTCAGATGGCCCCAGGCAGGGGACAGGCAGTAGGTGAACTTGGCTTGTGGCAGGGGCCCTCCCAGGAGGCCCTGGGGCTGGCATGCCCAGTGGCCAGCTTCAGACCAAGATGGAGCACCACCAGCCAACTCCGAGGACGACACACCCAAAAGGCAGACTAGTCAGTCACCAGAGCCCTGCTAAAGCAAATCCTGCTTCATGGGGTCAGTCCTTGCACACAGCTACTCGATCGTAGTTACCAGCCAGTCCTCACAACCAATCAGCCCAAGGGTCAATCCCTCCCATTGACGTACAAACAGCAACCAAGGCTCAACTACACAGAAGGCATACACAACCCATACAAGAGACACACCTGGAGCACCCAATTCAGGTGAACAGGGAGAGTGCACCACTGGGCCCCTACAGGACACCTACTACATAAGGTCACTCTACTAAAAATGGGAGACAGGGCAGCCTTACCTAATACATAGAAACAAATACAGGGAGGCAGCCAAAATAGGGAGACAAAGAAACCTATCACAAATAACAGAACAGACCGAACCCAGAAAAAAATAATTAAAGAAAATGGAGGCAACCGATTGACCAGATGCAAAGTTCAAAACACTAATTATAAGGATGCTCAACGATCTCAGTGAGAACGTTGACAAAGAGATAGGAAACATGAAAATGAAGATAGAAAACATAAAAAGGGACCAGTCAGAAATAAAGAACACAGTGATGGAAATAAAGAATACCTTAGAGGGAATCAGCAGTAGATAAGATGAAGCAGAGAAGCAAATCAGCAATTTAGAAGATAAGGTAGCAGAAAACACCCATGCAGAACAGCAAATAGAAAAACATAATTCAAAAAAAACAAAGCTAATTTAAGGGGCTTCTGGAACAACATCAAGATTACTAACATTCGGAACATACAGAAAGAGGAGAGAGAGCAAGGAATTAAAAACCATTTCAAGAATTAATGAAAAACTTCCTTAATCTAGCAAAGGAAATGGATAAGCCCAGGAAGCATAGAGTTCCAAACAGATGAACCCAAAGAGGCCCACACCAAGACACATCAAAATTAAAATGCCAAAGGTTAAAGACAAAGAGTGAATCTTAAAAGCAGCAAGAGAAAAAGCAGCTAGTTACCTACAAGGGAACTCCCATAAGACTGTCATCTGATTTCTCAACAGAAACTTTGCAGGGCAGAAGGGACTGGCACAAAATATTTAAAGTGATGAAAAGCAACAACCTACAACTAAGATTACAATACCCTGCAAAGGTATCATTTAGAACTGAAGGACAGATAAAAAGCTTTCCAGACAAGAAGAAGCTAAAGGAGTTCATCATCCCAAGACAGTATTATAAGAAATGTTAAAAGTACTTAGTTAAGAAGGAAAAAAATTAAAAATATGAATAATAAAATGGCAATGACTACAAATCTATCAACGATTACTTTAACTGTAAATGGATTAAATGCTCCAATCAAAAGACATAGGTGGGAGAACCGGGCAAAATGGTGTAGATGGTAGAAGCTTTGCTCATCCCCTCTTGTGACCACATCAAAGTTGAGATGGAAACATGGAGCAAACAGCATGCAGAGTCACCTGGGGAACCAGATAAATAGAAGCCCTACAATCAGGGGGAGAAATCGCCCTGCAACAGTTGGAGGTAGAAGTGTGCAAAGACACGAGACTGTCCAGTCCCCAGTGGCTGAGTGGAACGGAGTGGCAACCACCATCAGCAGACGCCTCTCAAAGGGGCTGTGTCCACAACTGGACTTTCATGGTGATGGACCTGCTCACTCTGAGCACCAGTACTGGGTTGGCTGCTCCAGGGTCGCCAGAGACTTACAGGGGGACACTGAGTTGTCAGAGTAAGGGCTGGAGGCGAGGCTTGCTACCAGGCAGAAAAGCTGCCGGTGTCCATTGTCCCTCTGTTGAGCCCTCCTCCTGCCCCCAGTGTGTGGGCATAGCACTGCCATAGCTGAAACGCCATCAAACTGGATAACAGAGGTCACCTGCCCAGAGGATTCCCTGAAACTCCGCCTCCCCCAAACTCGCAGCATCACCCAGGTCACATTTAGTGTGTCCTCCGCGAATCCAGTGCTCCTTGCAGAGCAGCGGCAAGACTCACACTGGTGGCAGCTGGCCTTGTTTTCTGGTGTGGTTTCTTAAGGCAACTATAAGCACAGCATTTATGGATTGCTTGCTGAATCTTAACAGGTGGTCCCAGAGGGGCACAGGCTGGGGCTGAACTTGGCCTGCAGCCGAACCTCTCTCAGGACTGTGCTGCTGGACACCTACTACACAAAGCCACACTAACAAGACTGGGAGGCTTAGGAGATAGTGGGATAAAGGTTTGAATCATCCACCAACAGATTCTTCATCATTGGAGTCCATAGCTTAACCTACAAAAAAAATCTAAAGGAGAAACAAACACCACCAACAGGAATCACCAAAGAGACTTTATACTTTGTTACCTGGAACAGCAGAAACTCTAACCACAAAAGAAATTAGCCTAGATTTACTTCTTACCAGTAAAACCCAAGAAAATATAACTTGCTGACACTTAGTAAAAGAATAACTTGATAGTAAACAAATCTATATAAGCATGCATATCCAGTTTTCACTCTAAAAAACTTGAGCACCAAAATTTAAGCTTCTCAATGCTCCTTTCATAGTAACTAAATGTGGAAGAAGTTCAAGAATGCTAATGGCCACCAACTCTTCATGAAAAGAAAAAGGGCTAGTAGAAAGGAAAAGCAGCCATAATGTCTTTAAAGAAGATCATTTTGTGAACCTTCCATTCATGGAAGACTTAGGTAATAATGGACCTAAGGTTTACTCTCTAAGGCCTGGACCAAGGAACAAAGCATCTAAAAACCAGTTACAAAACAGCCTGAGGGAACTCTGAACTCAGCCCTGACTGCCTGAACTGGAGTCATAAGGAACAAGTAGATCATCAGCCCTTTGTGGTTATTAAGTAAATACTTTTTTGTGTATGCAAGCCTATAGAGAGTTGCTCCAGTAGGTGTTCCTCCAGAGGGAAAGAGGAAGGTGTAATCTGTGTCACTGCTCATGAGCAGGTCAATCCTAAACCCCAAATCTGACTTGTCTTCAGTGTTAGAGGCCACCTTTAGATATGGTGCCCAATGAGTGCTAATTTCTTCTAGATAGGCTTGGTATTTTCTCTATAGTAAAATCTATCTCTCATATACCGCTATGGTCAAAAGTTACCAAAGGAGCATGCAATCATTTATATGATCCAAGAAAACAGCCCATAGATATGTATTGCTCATGAATGTCTCCTATACTTATTTACACTGTCTCTCGGAAGCTATTTGTTGAAGTAGAATGTGAACCAACTTGGAGCCAGAGTCCTAAGTTCTAGTTCAAGGATGCACACTCCAAGAAGGCAGTCACATTTCTCCTGATCAATATTACTTTCCTCCAGGAGGGATTTCTGCTTTCCCTCTGGACTTAATCCTGGGTAGAGTAAGGCTGGAGCTGCTGGCACTACTCTGTGACAAAGAGGAAAGAGACTGTCTGAAATAGAGGGAGTAGAGGAAGCATCACCTAGAGATGAGGAGAGAGAAAACCAGAACCGCCCTCCCCCCCAAAAAAATTATTTGAGTCTCTGGAAGAAGCCATGCCTTCAATTATCTGATTTGATAGATCCCCCTTCTCCCCCGCCACACACACACACACACTTAAGAGGTTTAGGATGGAATTTTCTGACATTTCAAAGTGAGGAAGTCTTAATTTGATACAATCTGCCCAAGTTTATGGAAATTTCTTGGACCTCCCTCCTCTCTGTGAAATAAATGGGTAAGATTATTTATCAGGCAGGCATTGTGTTTGGCTGCTAGTAACAAACACCAGTGGCTCAGAGGTTTGATTTTTCTCATGCAAGAAGATTAGGTAATCCAGGGCTACTAGCCTTGCAGCCCCACAATGCAAACAGGCACACAGGCTCTCCCCTCTGCCAGCTTTCTAGGTGACCCTCATGCTTACAAGTCAGGTGTCACCTTTAGCCATCCTGTCTGCATTCTAAGCCCAAAAATGGAAGGAAGGCTAAATGGCCAAAGGGACAACTCTGGTCCCTGGAATACCCATAGGGCAGTTTCTACTTACATCTCATTAGCCAGGACTGTGTCACATGGTTGCTCTATCTGAAAGGAAGGTTGGGAAATGTGTGGGTGTTTTTAAATGGGCACATGGATGCTCTGAACACAATTGCAGGTCAGTTGGCAAGGAAGAGGGGGAGAACAGATGTTGGATTGACAATATAGTATCTTCCGTAGACCTTATAATAGCAAAGGTAACCTCCCTCTCTGAAGATCTATAATGCTAATCTTTCTATCTTGTTTCACCTAATCATTTTTTGCAGAAAAATACCTAAATATTTCATGGAAAGGGAGCACATATTTATTTATTTTTTATTTTTTATTTTTATTTTTTTAAGGGAGCACATTTTTAAAATCTCAAATTTTATAGAAGTCAAGGTATATCTCATAAATAAAATGATAATTGGCAAATGTGAGATATCAGATTATTAGTCAAAGCTCTTCATATTTATTATCTCTTCCCTGAAACTTTCTTCAACTTTTTAATTCCAATATTCTGGAAGCCTGTTCTCACTAATTGCAACTATTCTGAACCCTTCTTGACTGAACTAAATTACCTGGCTTTTCCTTCTAGTTTCCAGTCCTTCTCAAATAATTTCATATCCTCATCTTGTACCTCTCCAACTAAATTGTAAACTTGTAAAGAGTAGAGCCCAACACTTAGCACAATGCTGGATTTAGAGTGAGCAATCGATAATGGTTAAGCATGAATGAATGAATAATGGAAATCTGAATTCCTATTTTTTTCCTCTCTTCAGAACTCTGTCCTCAATGCATGCTTGTTAACTGATTGCATCTCAAGGTAATTTGTATCCTAGGAAGCCTGCGTTAGAAAGCCTTTTATATTCTACCTTTAAATCCTCACCACCATTGTGAGGTTCAGCTCAGCCTCAGGAGTCAGCACACCGACCACCTCCCTTCACCTAATTGTTTCACCTAAGGTTTTCCCATTTTAACAGATTAAAGATTTTTACCTTCAGAAAATTCTCCTTGTGTCCAAATTAAATACCATACACAGCCATTTCCTTTTACTTTGCTCTCTATATTAAAAGAAAGCAGCAAGTAACATGTTTCCTAATGCTTTATAAAGTTCTAGTGGGTTTTTTAAAAATAAGTTGGGTGGGTTATACAGCAAAAGCAATATGTGTTCATTGTAAAAACTAAAAATAATAGCTGCAAATAAGTTAATAAGAATTATTTAAAAACTTATAAACCACCACATAGACAAGATAGTTTACTATATATCTTTCTGGAATTTTTCTATGTATATTTGCATTATACATACAAAAATTGGTTTCACTATGTATACTATTATCCTGCATTTTTGATGTGACGAGAACATCAGTACACATTGGTAAAGATTTTTAATAATGTGTGGTGACAGAGGAGTATTCTGTTATAGAATATATATTCATTTATTAGCAAATCCCTGACTTTGGGCATTTAGTTTTTTTTTTTTTTTTTTTTTGAAAACCTTTGCAAACACCCCTGAAATAAACATTCTTGTAGCTGATATGCACTTATAGCTTTCTTTGGATACACCCCTCAATGAGTTTTGCTTTGATGACCAATAAGGAGAAACAATATAATGGGAGAGAGTGATGCAAGTACATAGTAGCTCTTTACCATTATTCTGGGACCTAAAATGTGTCTGGCTTGCAGGTTCCAGGGCTTCCTCAGCATAACATAATGCAATGACTTTAAAATATATTACCCTGGCACAACACCTGGAAATCTGAGCTCTCTGCAGAACACTATTGAAATACTGCTAGGGAAACTTAAAATCACAAAACATATAATTTCATGCTATATCAGATACTATTCTATTCCAGTATCTAGTACAGACAAGCATGAGATATCCATTAAAACACACACATACATACATACATACATACAGACAGACACACACACACACACACACACACACACACACACCTCAGAGAAATTTTATAATTGAGAAGTTCGGTCCATTAATTATTTTTTCTCCTTTTAACTGGTAGAAGACTGGCAATATCTGCTTTGGTGGACCCCAAAAACTACTAGTACAGATGGAAAAAGCAGAAAATTTCACTTTGAGTCTCCACTCTGTCACTTGTTACACGCATAAATCTCTTAATCATTCTGAAACCTCAGTGTCCTCTTCTGGAAAATGGGTTTATAACAGTATTGTTGTCATTCACAAGAGTTATCATAGGGAGAAAATGAGCTAAATTGTGTTTTGTAAAGTATACTATTATAACACAAATCTTACCTGTAATTATTATTGTAATTGATGAAGTATTGAAAGAATCAGACTTAAACCAGAACTGAATTTGTCACAAAGATCAGGCAGCATAAATGCAATCCTAAATTTAAAAAAATTAATGATTTGAGAGCCCTCTATCAAATCTATCATCAAATAATCATCGTAAAGAAACAAATACTTAAATCAGCCTTCAAAAGTTAGCATTATACATTCCCTCCAAGAGGCACTTACTTATTCTATGCACTTATATTGTTGTTGGTCAGTAGTTTATCCTTTTATTCTGTTTTTAAATTAAATTTATTGAGGTAGCATTGTTGACCTTGATCACCTGGCTGAAAAGCAGAAAAAATTTAGGATCTTAAAATTTTAAGTATAATGAGAACAAAAGGAAAGGAAATGAGAACTTTCTTACACTGCTGGTGCTGATGGAAATGTAAATTGACAAAACAAAACAAAAACTATTACTTTGGCTAGAAATTTGGCAATATCTGATAAAGTTGGAAATATCTATATTCTTGACCTAGCAATTCCACTTCTAGATTTGATAAACTCTCTCTCGTATGTAAAGCATGCAATGACATGCTTATTGCAACATCATTTGTAATACTGAAAAGAAAGCGGGAATAGATGTCATCATTAAGACTCTGGATCCAGTGGTACCTGATGCCTGGCCAGCTCCCTTGCAACCAACCCAGAGCTCTTCAGTGACATGGCCAAAATTCCACCTTAAGTCTGTTTAAAACGATTTTTCTTTCACTTGCAACTTTATTGAGTCCTGATTGATACATTTAGATAGTATCATCAAGTTTGTCTAAATCTATGACCAGTTTTTTGAAAAAGGAAAAGGCAACAACTATTCAGGAAAACCTACAAGCCTAGACCTAGACCCTAGAGGAATAATTAAACCACAACAATCAACACCTCCGGTTTACAATGGACAAATTATTCCAGACTTCTGTTGATTGAAGTGCAAAATCAATAAATGAAGGAAATGAAATAAACATAATACTTGAAATTGAAGAAAATATTCTTATAAAGTGGTGTGTCTTACAAAGCTTTACAGTCATATAAATCAGTTCAAGGTGAAGGTTTTTCATTCTAAAATAGAAAATATTTCAAATACATAGAAAATAAATGCTATATATCTATCACACAGGGTTGATAGATTTGACACTTCCCTATATTTCTTCATGTTTTTTAAAAAGAAATAAGATATTACATATAACTCTGAAGTCCTACTCCCCATTCTCTTTGCCTTTCTCCCTCCCCATGGTAACCACTATTTTGAAGTTGGAGTGTGTCATCCCATGCTTGTTTTTTGTACTTACACTACATGCATGCATTCCATTGTTTGAATTTACGTTTTTCTATTTCTAATAAGTTTGAACATCTTTTTAGGTATTTATTGACCATTTAAATTCCTCTTCTGCTTGTTTCCTTTGCCCATTTTTTTCATTTGAGTTGTTCGTCTTTTGTTAGAGTCTTTAATACATTCTGGATACGAATACATTAATGAGTATATGTGTCGCCAATATCTCCTCACTGTCCATGGCTTGCTTTGTGGTATTTTCAGTCAGACAGTACTCCCCAAGACATCTGAAAGACCTCAGACAAGCCAAGCCTTGGGTAAGAAGGGTCTTATCCCCTATTACAGAGATTTGCTCCAGGTTCACAAAGCACTGCCCAAGGTACAAATAGACACCTGGCATTAAAATAACTAAAAAAAAAAAAAAAAAAAGCTCATTGTTATAAAACAATAATCTGTAAGGTATTCAAAGCTGTCTGAGAATCTGATAATTAGTACATGGTTATCAGTACATATTCTAATTTATGATATCAGAGATTTTGCAGTAGCCAATTAAGCTTTCTTGTTTAAATCAAGACACAGAAGTGCCCAGTTCAGATGCATCTATGTAATATGAGGGACTCATACCATAAGCTAATATCCCACATGTGTTCCACATAGGACATTACTTCTTTAAGATGTTCATAGACTTTAGTGGAATAAAAAGGATTTGTGGTCACATATGTTTGGGAAATGCTGAATTAAAACTCTTTTTTACTTTGGACTTCTGTGCTTTTGATATCTTACTATGCACTGTAAATCAAGGGCTCTCTAGAATAGATGGGGTTTCCCAAACTCATTTGACCACAGATCATTTTTTCCATGGATTTGTTTTCAGCCATTAAGATCTGTGAAGCAGGCTCAAGTTTAAGGTGGAAAAGATCAGATAGCAATAGCTTTCAGTTTCCTAGTGCCTAATAATATTCCAGGTCCTATGCAGGGTACTTTATTATCTCCTGTTATTGTCTCAACAACCTAGAAATGTGTATAATTATTATTTGTATTATCGATATGAGAAAAGAGAGGCCCCAAATGGTTAGGTGTGTGGTTCAAGGTCACAGAAGTAGCTGTAATTGGAACCCATGCAAGCTACTCAAGAGCTCTCTGTGCTGGAGGGAAATGGGAGGGAGTGCATGTGCCAGGCACAGAGTAAGTTCCCAATATTTAATCGTTATCCCATCTAAGTTAATCAGCACTGCTACGCTATGAGGTAGGTGCAACTACTGACCATTCTACAGATGAGGGAACTGAGGCTTTATTCTCCTATCCTGCCCAGATTCTCATTCCTCAAGAGGGACATTAAAATACAAAACAATGGGTACAGTATCATTATCAGTACATCAGAAGAACACTATACATCACCATACATTAAAAAAAAACTATAAATAAGAATACATTTTTTTAGAAACCTATTCATATATATTTTGATATAAAACATGTGTATATACATCTATATGCTATCTGTATCTCTCTATATATATATCTACATATATGCATATATATATTTTCAATGAACTGAAAGGAAAATTCCAACTTCATGATAGGGGATGGTGGTTAAATCAGCTTTTAGCTTTTGGTTTTTTTTTTTTAGCCTTTAGTTTCAATAGACCAAACAAAGATTGTTAGCAAATATTATAAAATGTTAATGGTTATTTCTGAGTTAGTGGTGAGAATATGGGTGTGGGTTTCATTGTTGTTGTTATTATTTGTAATTTCCTGCAATTTTAAAACTTCTCCAAATATAAAAGAATTTCTTTAAAAAGTAGGAAGGAACTATACCAATATAGTAATAGTGATCATTCTTTTATTCTTCCTTCTGCTTTTCTATAATTTCCAAAGATTTTGTAATAAGCAAATCTATAATGGGAAGGAACCACCAAATGATTTTAACTTGTTCTAAAGTTTTGTTTTTAGCCAACTTAATCCTAATATCTGGAGGTAGTTAATGTCAGTATTCAATCAACACTGAGCTATCTTATGTATTTCTATATACGTTTTTATTGTTATACATCCCAGTATTGAGTATCTACAACTAAACAGGTAATAGAAAAGCCCATATTGTCCTAACACTATTTTCCCACTCAGAGAAGTGGATTAAGGCCCTCTCATGAGGTTGGACTCATACTGACATGAATCATGGACAAGAGGTCAAAGACTATTGTTTCTTTCATTTCTAAGGAATAGAATATATTATTTGCCTAATGTGTGCGTATTCTGATATCCTGAATTGTGGTTACTACCTAGATATAATAGACACATTCAAAATTAGTAGAAATGAGGTATTTACTGGAATTAGCTAGGTTCCACTTACAATCTATTTTATTATTCATTGCACTGATACTAACAATTGGGTAACAGCAGGTGTGAATGGGTAAAATGACTAAATCACAATCACATGGGGGAAGTTAGAAAAATTGTGCAGAGCATGGAAACCTTTTTACTTTTGTAGCTATCTGAGCAAGCAAAGCTTGAGTTTCCAAGTTTAGTGACAGATTTATTTTAATGTAATTGAGTAACTGGAGTTTTCCATTGTCAGAAACTTTTATCCACTTCATTACTTAGAGGATTAAAAGAAAATTTGATCTGGTGTTTTATGGAGCTTTCTCTTCCCAGGGACCCAGAGAGGGAACAACTGGGAACACATGACCCTGAATATTACCTGTTTCCGCTGCTTCTGACTGAGCACAGTATATACTAGATCACTGGCAAAAGTTTTAAGTCTGCCTCTCACCTCTATTGTCTCAGAATGATTTCATTCTAGAGCTGGAGGAGGAAACTTCAGAAACCACTGAATCCCTCTTATTTTCCAGGTGAAAAAATTAGGGCATGGTTTTGGTAGGAACTAATGAAATTAAACTTATGCAGACCTATGACACAGCACTTCGACTTTTGGAAGTTACCAATGAGAAGCCTACGAAGACATTTAAAGGTGTTCATTTCAGCATTGTTTGTAACAGAAAAAAGAGGAAGGAAGGAAGGAAGGAAGGAAGGAAGGAAGGAAGGAAGGAAGGAAGGAAAGAAAGAAAGAAGGAAAAGAGAATGAAAATGTCTATTAGGAGAATGGCTAATAAAACATAAAATATTCATACCATGAAGCATTAATAAGCTAGACCTAAGTGGATGGATGTCAAAAACAGAATGAATCAAAGAGCTAAGTTGCAAAAACTTGTGAAAAATATATTTATATAAAAACTCATTCAATACTATTTTTACATGTGTACAATATATATGATATGTGATATGATACTGAATAGGAAAAGCTTCTGAAATATCTAGAATTTTGCTGTCCAATCTAGTAGCTACTAGCCACATATGGCTATTTAAATTAAATTAAGTAAAACAGCACTAGCCAGATTTCAAGTGTTCAGTAGCTACATATGGCTCGTGGCTACTGTATTGGACTACACAGATATATAACATTTCCATAATTGCAGAAAGTTCTATCAGATAACTCTGGTCTAAAAAAAAAAAAGCCAGATTCATAAGATTACAAAGCTGGGTAGTAGTAAAACTAAAACCACTACTGAAGTGTTCTTGGCATAAGGGCCCATTCACGGATGGATGGATGGATGGATAGATGAAAGGATTCATTCATTCAGTCAGTCATTTATTCATTCATAATAATTTGTTTACTACATGTTAAATCCTGGACTCAACCCTTGGAAGACCAAGTTTAATCTTATGCCAACCCAGCTTCAGAGGGAAGACTAGACAAGCATTAGTCATCAATATGTACTAAATGGCTTTCTGTGCCAAACCCTGTGTGAGGCCTAGGGTTAGTGGTGAGCAAAACAAAGTCCCTGTCCTTGTGGAACTTGCAGTCTATAGCAGGGGTTCTCTCTCAATATTATGGACGTTTTCATGGGCGATTCTTTGTTGTGGGATCTGTCTTGTGGACTCTAGGATATTTAGCAGCATCCATGGCCTCTACTCTAGGATATTTAGCAGCATCCATGGTACCACTACTGACCATTCCCAGAGTGACAAACAAAAATGTCTTCAGACATTGCCAAATGTCCCCTGGGGGACAAAATTGCCCACATTGAGAATGATAGGAAAAGAGAAACATTAATCAAAGTATAACAAATTATTTAAACAATGATAAGTACGTGACTGCTGTGATGGGGTTATGTGGGATGCTGTAAAAGCATTTATCAGGTGCCTGGCCTAAACTTAAAGGGATAGATGAGGAATGCTCCTCTGAGGATATGACAATATTTCTGCTCTTTTGGCCAAACATGGAAAGAACCTGCCTGCCACAGTTCTGAGTAAAGTCCATGCCAATATTCTGGGGAAGTCAGATGTGAAAGTCCAGAGATGCCAGTTTTCTCTAGGAGAGGTAAGGTAGGCTGGGGTTTGATGCCTAAGTATCCGTTTCATATCCAATTATCTAAAGCTCACTTAACTGGCACAGCTTGGGTAGGTTTCCATGAATTTAAGACTAAACCAGTTAGTGAAAAATGGAGAACAGCTACATGTCCTGTCCTCCTCGCCAGAGATCCAGAGGTCATAAATAATAAAGCAAAAATGAGAATCAGGATTTACTACATTTCTCATTTCTCTAAGAATTTGGACACATACTCTACTAGGCTCCACTCCAAGCCTTCACAACAAAAATAAATCCCAGTAGAGAGAAATGGAAAAGACCAGTTAGATCACCAAATACATGTGTCTCCCGTGGCCACAGGAGCAAGGAGTCCCCAACTGGAAGATGTGATCAAATCTTTGTTCCTTTCCTTAATGAAGCCAAAAGGGACTGCTTGGCGCTAAGTCATCTATTTTAATACTTTGAGAATTACATTTTAAAAGTACCTTTGCATCCTACTTTAAATTCCTTATTTTTTTCTCCCCTGAAAAACTGGTCTTGGACTGTGAGAGAGGAGCTTAGCAATCTCTTGCCCCACTCATTTATTTTATAGATGAGGAAACTAAGGCCCAGAGAGGGGAAGCATCTGGCTCAGAGTTGCACAGCTATTTATGGCAGAGTCATTCTCAGTACTCCTGAGTTCCTCTTTCTTCTACAACTGGGAACAACAAAAGAATATATATTTACATATATCAAGACTAGATATTTACATATATTCTTTTATTGTTCCCAAATATAGGGAAACTTTTTTATATATATAATGTGTATCTATGTGTGTATATATATATATATATAATATATATATATCTTCTATCTATCTATCTATCTATCTATCTATCTATTTACATGTATTTCAAAAGTGATACAGCTAAAGTCAACGTGAATGTAATCCTGGACAGAAAAAGGACATTAGTGGAAAAACGAGTGAAGTCCAAATAAAGTCTGGAGTTTAATAGTAGTAATGTACAAATATTGGTTTCTTAGTTTTGACAAATGGTCCATGGTTATATATTATATATATATATATATATATATATATATATATATATATATATATATATATAATGTTAAAAATAAGGAAAGTGGGTAAGGAGTATAAGGACTCTCTGTATTATTTTTTGCATGTATTTTATAAATCTCAAATAATTCCCAAATAATATTTTTTGAAGTAATAAAGGTACATTAAAGCAAGTTCAAACAAAACAGAAGTGTTTAAAGAAAAAGCAAAAATGGGGCCTTAATTTTCTCCCTAAATTCTAACCACTTTTAATAGCTCAGTGTGTCTCTTTCTAGGCATTTTCTTTTATGTTTATTCAAACATATACGTACAGTTTTAAATATTCTATCTCATTTAACCCTTCAAACAACCACATGAAATTGACATTACAATCAAATGAGGAAACTGAGGCTGACAGAGATTCAGTAATTGGCTCAGGGTCACAGCCTGTAAATGTCTGGTTCTATATTCGAAACAGAATCTACTTAACTCCAAACTCCATGAGGCTGTGCCCTGCATAAGGGCTCTCCGCTCAGGTGGCAAAAGGGGACCCACTCTTTGCTCCCTAAGTCACACGCTCTGGCAAGGGCTCCACCTGCCTGGAGGACGGGGGCCTCTTTTACTTGGCATGAAGGCTCCATATGGACTGGCACCAGCTGTCCTCTCTCCCTTTCTCCTATGCCAAGAGAATGGCGATAATGGCCATGGCCATGACTGTTGCAAAAAACGGTGAGTGTGACTTTGGATGTTTTTTGTGCTGTAGTGGTGAAGGATGGGAAGAGCGGTGTATTCTGTAAATATCAGGAAACACAGGGGCGTGGAATTTCATATGTTACAGCAAGCCCGTATTCTGCAGATGATGAGCACACATTTTGAGTCTTCTGATGTTAACCAACACCAGAGGGTTCAAAATACCAAATATGTTCGGCATTCTTTCCCAAAGCAATGTGCCCTACCTGCCAGGAATGGAATTTTCACATATTTAAGGTCAAAGTGAAATTTCTGGGAGGGATCTCAGTGAATCATAAAGCCAGTCACCGCATTCAGGGGCTCTGAATAGGAGGAAATAGGAACAACAATATGCTGAGTTTTTCAACACTGGCCTGTGGGCAGTCTATGATCCTGATCCCTGTGTGACCTTCCCAACAGAAAAATCACCTTTAGTTACATTAGCGGAGTGGCACCCTGAATAATTCACTGGAAAACAAACCATTAAGTGTCACCCCTTAGAAAGGAGGAAACTACACAGAGCCTTCGCTCTATGCCAAGCCTGGCATGAAGCCCTTTTATGTGCTCTCACTTTATCCTCATATCTCTCTGTGAGGGAGGCATGATTATCATCCCCATTTTACAGGCGAGGCAACTGAGGCCCAAAGAGGAGAGATGACCTGCCCAAATGCACACAACTACTAAGCAGCTGAGAAAGGATTCTAACCTAGGTGCAGGGATTAACTCAAAAGCAGGGCTTTTTTTTTTTTTTAATGTTTCCAAGTAACTTTGCAAACAAACTATCTATTTTTTAATTTTCTAAATTTAAAAAAAACCACAAATCGCTTTTACAGCATATGCTATCTCCACGCTGTGGTTTATATTCAGAGACCAGATGGTAACATAAAAATCAACAGTCTTTTCCAGCGCTCTTACTAGTTTTGGTCACACTTTTCTACACTCAAGGAAGATCTGAATACATTTGATGTGATACCCAAGGAATGGATTCCACATTCAAGCCTGGTGTAATGTGTTTACGTGCCCCTGACTTTTTCTAAGGTTTGCCCCATTCTATTGTGATCTCAACATTTTATCATAAAAGCTTTCAAATATATAGACAAGTTGAAAGAATTTCATAGGGACACTGCTATACCCGCCACCTACATTCTACCATTAACATTTTACTATATTTTAAACTTTTAATTGTTTTTAATAGGTGCCGAGAACTTTGCATACATTATCTCACTTAATACACACAAAAAAACCTCTTTGAAGCTGTTATTATTTCCATTTAATAGATGAGGAAATTGAAGCTGAAAGAGTTGTGACAATTTCCTTGTTTACAAAGCCACTACTCAAGTTATAGTAACAAAAATGGAGGCCAATTTGAGCTGAATTTAATGGAATATTATTAATTCAATTAATGTTGGAAATTTGTTTTCCAAATCAGAGAAGTAGTTTCCAGGTGTAAAATTCAGCAAAGGAGTCCATGTGTTTAGCAGCAAGAGATTTGTTCTTTTGGATTCCATATATTGTATTGATTTTCTTTACAAAAAAAAAAAAGAAAAAGTGTACAGCAGGGATATATGCACTTAGATGTTCACTGCAGTGTTATTTAAAATGAGAAAAATTGGAAACAATCTAAATTTCCCAAATTAGAAAAACAGTTGATTATGGTATGTAATACCATATGCTCAAAAGATGGCATACAATGCAAATGTTAAAATTTTTCTTTCCTTTGCCTCATAGGGATATTTGTCAATCTACCATAGGACATATGTGCCCAATCCAAATGTAATGTGATAATGAATGATGTAAATGCTAAGAGTGCATATCATTCTCTTTGGCATAGGAGAATAACAAATTGATATTAAAATAGAAGAAAAGGATCTGTAAAGGTCACTGTCATCTAAGACACATATTGAGTGCATTTAGCTTGGTTCTGAAAGTCTAATATAAGACACAAAAAAAAATGACCAGCATCCTTCACTGTACACACATTTGTTGAGTGCTTAGTGGATGTGGATACTGGAGACTCACTGGTGGAGAGAAAAGTTTCCTATCTTTGTGAGGATGGCAGTCTGAGTAGGAAGTAATTGTCCTATCTTGTCTCTGGGTCACATCAAATGACTGGTTTAGGAAAGACTCCTCCCATCTGATAATACTCAGAGCAGTGATTCTCAACCAAGGGTAATATTCTCCCACCCCACCCCAGGGGATATTTGGCAATATCTGCAGACACTTTTGATTGTTACAACTGGGAGTGGGGAGAGTGCTACTGGCATCTAGTGGGCAGAGGTCAGGGATGCTGCTAAACAATCTATAATGCACAGAACAGCCAGCCATTCCTCTCCCGAAACAAAGAATTATCTAGCCCAAATGTCAATAGTGCTGAGGCAGAGAAACTTTAACATATCAGGATCCTCTTTTGGAAGTTAAAGTGGAGATGAACTTAACGTTGAGGTGGTTGGGATGGACGATGCCCCACAAAAAGATGGAAGCCCTGGGGGCATGTGTGTGCAGGTGGAAGAGGATTTACCTGGGTGATTATGGAGGCTGTTAGGCAAACCTATGGGTAGAAACAGCCCCAATTTACTGAAATTCTACTCCAAAAGTTAATTTGTAAATTGCTTCTTTGGCATATCTTAGATCCCTAGCCTGCCTCACTCCAGAAGGAGACCATATGGTGAAAACGAAAGGCTCTAGAGATAAAATCAGAAGATCTGGGTTGAATCCCAACTTTGAAATAATGAAAATCCCTTTACCTTTTTGAGCCTCCATTTTCACTTTTGAGAAACGGGGATGGAAATCCCCCCACACATACATTGCTGAGATGCGAACAGGTGTTTGAACACGCCTGGCTCGCTGTAGAGGCTCAGAAATGACATTGTCATTTTTACTGTTGTTTGTTCATAATGTATCATTAATTGAAAAGAGTTCTTTGAAAATAGAACATATTGTGTCTAATTTTTGTTCAATATGAATATCTGCAGAGAAAATAGTCTAGAAGTAATTATATCAAATGGCTGAGACAAATTGTCCCTGAGTAAGGAGAAACAAAATCAAACAAAAACAAAACAGAAACAAATACATCACCTTTGCAATTAGATAGTAAATACATGTTATTTAAACTCTTAAAAAGTTATTTTTTCAAAAGATGTTTTATGACATAAGGAAATATTCAGGATACAACTTAAGCAAAAACTAAAGCAAGATAGAACTGTGCTGCCTAATATAGTAGCCACTAGCCCCATGTGGCTATTGAGTCCTTGAAATGTGGCCAGCCCTAATTAAGAAGTGCTATAGTGTGTGGTGTGGGGGGGGGAATCAAAGAGTTAAACAGAATGTAAAACATTTCATTAATAAGTTTATATTGATTACATGATGAAATTATAATATTTTGGATCTATTGGGTTAAATAAAATATATTATTAAAATTAATCTCACCTGTTTGTTTTCATTTTTCTTTAGTGAGGCTCTCAAAACATTTAAAATTACATATGTGGCTCATATCGGTGGTTTACATATTTCTTTTGAATAGTGCTGATATAAGCAATATAAACTTCCTCATATAAAAAAAAATGCAGAGAAAAAAATCGAATGGAAAAATACCAAACTCATCACCACAAACAAATCTAAACGATAGGATTATGGATGATTTTTTTGACCACCTTTACATTTTTCTGTGCTTTCCAAATGTTCTGTGGGGTGCAGATACCCTTGTGATCATCTGGGAAAAGACAAAATGAGTCTAGAATCTCTCCTGTGTTCCAGGGCAAAAACTGGTCTTTCTCAAAATGATTTCATCATATGAGAACTGTTATTTTGTGGCTTGAAAAATGACCTTGTAGCTAGCTGACCTTTCCTTTGGTCCTGAGTATGAAGTGGAAGGTCTGAAATTCTGCTCCCTGCTCTCCATGGGGGCAGGGCCTTCTTCCCGGGGCCTTCCCCACAGAGGGCGAACAGAGAGGATGTGAGGAGGTGAAGAGCAGCTCTGTGGATGCTCAGAACATCCCTGGGCAAGGAAATGAGTCACCCAGTGAGTCAGCCCTGACGCCCTGCTTTCATTCTTGGTATTGTTCCATCTCACTGCTCCTGTCTGTCACCCTGTCCCCCTGAACTACATGTATGGCCTTGAGACAGCCCAGGCAGAGCTGGCTGAGAAGCTCCTGGGTGCTGAGCACATCAGGTGCCTCAGTCACGGTTTCATCTGTGGTCACCACACGTTCTCCTTTCGCCCTCATGGCTACTTGTTTGACACAGGGGTTATTAGCATTACCATTTCAAAAATGAGGAAACGGAGGCTCAGAGAGGTTAAATACATGGTCAAGGGCTCACAGCTAGGAAGAGGCTGAGGTGAGATTCAAATTCAGGTCTAACTTCAAAGACGGTACTCCCCAACATGGCAGGACCCCACCGCTCTCTTTCCCAGGGTTCTGACCTCAGTCTACCCCCACAACAAGACCAAGAAGCAATTAATTGGTGTCTTTGCATTGTCCTCCATTTCAGGTGCCCTGACTTCAGGAAAGGGCCCGGGCATCTGAAATAGAGGTGGTCTGCTTGCCCTCTTCCAAAAGTCGTCTCTGGGAAAAAGTCTAAAAGTCTGATATCAGACATGTACACGAAGTATGACTTTAGGCCTATACTTCTCCTTCAGGGAGCATCTGCAGATGAAGTCTTAATCCAATTGTGAGATGAAAGACTAACAGGAACTTCTGCCATCAGGAGAGAGATCTAGGGAGAAAGAGGGTGTTCTTAGTCCATCGCCCTCCTGTGAACAGGAGCTGACCTACTCAAGGAACCACCCAAGTCTTGCCTTCAGTTTATTAGCAGGGTGGGTGGGGCCAAGGCCGAGTAAACAGATGCTCATGTGATGTAGCTGCCACAGAATGCCACCCCCTCCCAGATTCCGCCAGTAGAGAGTCATGCCTAGGAATTAAGCATTTCCCTTTCTTTCAACCTTTTTGATTTATTTTTGTAATTAATATTTTAGAGGTAATACATTCACCTGATTCAAAAATTATATACATCATATATGAATGTACATAAAATTATATATATTATATCATTTTTAACCATGTGAATGTATTATTACATGTAGACACACACACACACAAAAAAAGTTATGTTGAAAAGTCTCCTACCTGGTCCCCTACTCCACCCCCATGGTCACAGCTGTTATTAGTTTCTCGCGTATATTTTCGGAGTGTCTTTATGCATATACAAACATACACAGATACACATACACACATACTGCCACCCTTCTTTTTCTACAAAAGTTGCAGGCTCTCTTGAGAAGGTGAAAATGCTAGAGACAACACACTTTAGTGAAAAGGAGTCTATAAATATTTTCTTCCTGGGGGCACTAAGTTAGGCCTTTTCCCTTTGTTTTCACATCTTAAAGGTCAGGTTTAATGAGGCATAACTTACACGCATGCAGGAAAATTTACCCTTTGTAGTGGACAGTTCTGTGAATTTTAACAAATGCATTCAGTCATGTAGCCACTACCACAATCAACAGACAAAACAGTTCTATCACCCTGCCCCCTGCAAATTCTTTCATCCCCCTCCGTAGTCATTCACTAACCCAAACCACCCCATCTATCCTCCCATCTTCAGCCTCTAGCAACCACTGATATGTTGTTCTCTATCCGTATAGACTTTTCCAGAATGTCATATAATGGCTCACACAGTACGTAATCTTCTGAGCCTGCCTTCTTTCACATAGCAGAAAGCATTGGAGAAGCGTCCCTATTATTGTTGTGTATGTCATATGTATCAGTAGTTTCTTGTTTTTGGTGAATAGTATTCCAGTCATATGGACGTATTACCATTTGTTTATCCACTCATAGTCGAAGGACATTTGGGTGGTTAGCAGTTTGGGCAATATGACTAAAACTGCTATAAACATTCACGTACGGATTTTTGTGTGAACATGCATTTTGATTTCTCTTGGGTGACTATAGAGGAGGGGGATTTCTGCGTCATATGGAGTATATCCTCCTGTTTTTAATTATTATGACAGCCCCATGCCCTGGTCTTGTTAGCTTCATTCTCGGAGGGGAAATCTGAGGGCCAGAGAGTTTAGCAGCCTGTCTCCCACATCGCCCATCGGATAAGTGGCAGAGATGGGATTTGAACTCAGATCCGACAGGGAAAACCTCCTCTGGTAACCACAATGTAATTCTGTCCTTCTGCTGTTCTGTTAAAATGGGTCAGAGACACCAAAGGTGTAAGGGCTAAAGGTATTAATAAAACACAGACCTCACTTTCTTTCTAATTTTGGCTCCCTTACAAGAATTCAGACTTCTGGTTGAAAGAACATCCTCCTGGGGCCCCTCAGGCTGGTAGTACGCTCTACTGCCTTAAGAACACCAGCTTTCCCAAAGGGAATGGTTCCTAATGTTTATAAGTAGGTATGGAATGTGCTCTTAAAAGTTTATAGTTCACTTACCATGCATCATCTCATCAGAGAAGGATTTCACGAGGGGTGGACCCATCTCTCCCTGTAACCCACCCACGGAGCCACCAACACCTGAGGAGCATCATGCAGACGAAGGCTATTTGTGACCCTTATTATTTCACTCTATTCCGAGCCACATGCCTCTCCCTTTTTATAATGACTACCTGGCAATTTCAAACGCCCTCCTGGCACGCTT
The DNA here is from genome assembly GCA_003508835.1 of Eonycteris spelaea. Lineage (NCBI taxonomy): Eukaryota > Metazoa > Chordata > Mammalia > Chiroptera > Pteropodidae > Eonycteris > Eonycteris spelaea. The sequence continues at coordinate 619,970 of PUFA01000149.1, read as the reverse complement.
GGATTGGCAAGGCGGTGGCCTGGAAAGGGCACGGGCCTGGGACTCCAGTTCTCGCAGGAGTTGGTTGGGCATTAGGAGGGCTACATGAGTATCCAGCATGGGGCCTGGCACCCAGGAGGCATTCAGCAAATATTGGTGTCCTTCCTTTTCCCTAACAGAAGAGACAAATACTTAACCAGCAAACAGGTCTAAGTTCACAAAAATGACTATAATTATAAATCTAGCTGTTCTGTCAGCCTAGAGAAGAGGGATTAAGGGGGAAAACTCCTTAATCTCCTGGCTGTCAGAGGGCCCTGCTTTCTCTGAGAAGAGATGAGGTTTTACTCTTGGAGAAGTGGTTGGAAGCAGCAGGGAGAGGCCGAACTCTTACCAATCACATGAAGTCAGGCTCATACAGGGAGATGAGGAAATCATTGGGTTATGGCAGAAACAGATTCTCTGCCTCACACTTGTTGGAGGAGTTTGCGAGTCTTTGTAAAATGCAAATAACAATGGCATGTGCCTTCTTGGGTTGTGGTGATGGGAATCTGGAGGACATATAAACCTATCTCAATGGATTGTTTTGGGGTGAAATGAGACCATGTATGTAAGCCAGAAGTCTCACATGAGTGGTTTGGCTTACACACAGGGTGATTAACTTGTCCTTGTCTGCAATGAACGTTCCACATTCCAGAAAACCCCTAGTCATAGGCAAACTGGGACAGCTGGTCACCCTGCTTTTAGGTAGCTGATCAGACACGAGGGGCAGGGGGACAAAGGAATAGAGGCCCAGAGACCACCCAAAGAACACCGTATTGGTAGTTAGAGGATCTATCCTGCATCCTCAGAGACAAAGGACAGGAGGGCATAATCTATAGATGATTAAATCCGGCCACAGACACATGCGCAGAAGGTACTATCTAACCTACCTACAACCTAAGCCTCATTTTACCATCATTATAATACCATGTTTATGCCCAGAAGTTCATGAATCTAATTATAACAGACTGAATTCTGGGTAAGCACATGCACACTAGGCAAAGAGTTATAGAGCAGCCAAGTGTCAATCAAAATGACCTCATGTGCCAATCACCAAGGAATGTCTTTGTAACCACTCATCATGACCCAAATATAATTCAGACCTTCTTACTTCTGCATGATGACAGCTCTCTTTGCTGAAACCACATTCCTCCTTGGAGTGTGCTCTGTCTTTCCAGAATTTACTTTAATAAATCTTTTCTAAATCTCACTGACCTGTGATTCTTTGCTGCATCAGGAAGAAAGAACTGAGGAAAAATGCTAATTACACTTCTGCATCATTATCCCCCCATGCCGCTGGGGCGACACCGAAGTTCAAGTCACCCCAAACGGCAACACTACCTACACGCCCATTTCTTAAAACCAAACTCATAGCCAATGTTCAAAGTTTAAAAGTTCACCTTAAACATCCCAATGTCCAGAACCTCTTAAAAATTAGAGGATCTGGCGACTCTGTGGCCATATTTGCACATGGAAACAGTGGGCCGTGGCCGTGTGGAAGTAGCTCCTTTTAGATGGCTCAAGCACTTGCCACTTTGCCATAGTCCCCACCACTCCCTCTTGTATGACACCTGTCCATCCACTTCACTCATTGATATTACCTGCCGGGGCCCCTGTAGCACTGACGTTTTCAACCGCTAATGGCTAATGTTAATTTAACCTCTGAAGAGCTTAAAAATTTAAGAGATGAAACTTGAAAAAGTTGCTCTAGGTTGCTCCTTTTCAAATGGTTCCAAGATAGAAACATTTTAGCGCCTACAAGGCGCCATCAATTTTCTATCTGGTCTTCTTTATTAAAACAAAGTAATGTAAACTGTAAGAATCTACATTGTTTTGCCACAAGACTTAGAAGTGTTGTCATTTTCTAATGTAAAAGAAAATGCAAACGCAGAAGTTTTCCTCCTGAATTAACCCTCAAGCACAAATTCTATTTGCAAGTGACAGAAATGTAATTTAAACAGTTTAAAAAGAGAGAATGGGAGAGCCAGAAAGGGTGGGGAGAAAAAGAGAGAGATTAATTTAATGGCTTCCGTAATCAAACTGCAAAACAGTGGGAGTGGATGTCTGGATGCAGGGTCAACAGGATTCAGAGACTCGGGCTCTGCCCCAGCTGGGACCCTGTTCCAGCTTCTCTCTGCAAATTAGCTTCATTTTCTCAGGCCAGCTTCTACATATGGAGGAGGAAGGAAACAAGGGCAGCTCTGGGCTTCCATTTTACTGTTTGAATACCAAAAGGGGATAAAGGATGGGCGGTGAGTGGTGGTAGTATTCTTTTTTTCCACCAGTTAGGAGATCCCGGTAGAAAAATCCCAGGGAAGATTTAGGATTGGCCTGGCTTAGCATCCATGGCTGTTTCTAAACCAATCAGGGCCTATTCTCAGAAGAAATGAGGGATGGGTGTTAGGTAAGCCCAAATCATAACTACCAACAGGTTGCTCTCTGTGGGTTTAAATGACCTTCAGGGCCCTCCAGGTTGGGAAGTTCCTCTCTGCAGTCTAGTTTTTTGGGACCTATTATAGTAAATCATGATTGTTCACTATGTGCCAGGCATCATTTTAATTGCTTTGCATATATTATCTCATTTAATCTTCTCATTAACCCTCAAGGGAGTTTATTATCTCTGTTTTATAAATAAAGGTACTGAGACACAAAGTAGTTACGTAGTTAAGCAATTGGCCCAAGTGGCAGACCTGGGCTATAAATCAAGCTGATCTGGCCAGAAATCATATCCCAGTCACACCACAGCTGTCTATCTGAAGAGAGCTACATACTGTGGTTCCCCGCCTTATCCACAGTTTTACTTTCTGTAGTTTCAGTTACCCATGGTCAACCATGGTCCAAAAATATTAAATGGAAAATCCCAGAATAAACAATGTATAAGTTTTAAATTGGATGCTGTTTAAGTAGAGTGATGAAATCTCACACCATCCGGCTCTGTTTGGCCCGGGACAGGAATCATCCCTTTGTTCAGTGTCTCTAAGCTATGTACGCTGTCCCCTGCCCTTGTTAGTCACTTTAAAAGCCATCTCAGTGTTTCAGGTGTACTGTCATGGTATCACAGTGCTTGTATTTAAGTTGCCCTTATTTTAATTAATAATGGCTGCAAAACACAAGAGTAGTGATGCTGGCAATTCAGATACGTTAAAGAAAAGCTGTAAAATGTATGTACGAACATGAAACAACATCATATATAGAGCGAGAGAGAGCTTGTCCTGTCTGTGGTTTCAGGCATCCACTGGGGATCTTGGAACATATACACTGAAAATCAAGAGGGATTGTACTAGACTTTACTAGACTATACTAGACTATAAAAGATTTGTCACAAATGCCTCTGTGCTAGCAGTGTTCAAAGGTATGACCACTAATGGTGTGGCTTTTCATTTGTGAGTGTGGGTAAGGGACTAGGTGAAAGGTTCCCAGATTCCTGCCATGCTTGCTGCCTGTGCTGGGGAAGCTGACTTTGATCTGCCGCTAAGCCACCGGGCACAGTGCTATCGGTTCATCAAGCCCTCAGCCAGGCAGCTTGGCCCAGATTCTCCTCCTGCTGCATTTTTGTGTCTCACCAAGTCTGTATCCAGTGACCCAAGCCCTGCATTGGGAATCAGAAAAATCATATTTTGATTTTTTTTTCTTTTGTGTTCCTGGTCCTGGCTCTGTCCCTCACAGAATACAAATAGCAGCAAAGTGTTTGTTGTTTGTCCAGGTTTTAGTGGAATTCAATTCAGTTCAACAAATGTGTAGTGGACTTCTACTCTGAGCCTGATTATGAGACCAGGGTTATAGCAATCAATGAGAGCAGACTCTGCCCTAAAAATATTTAGGCTGCATTTTTTCTTTATCCTTATCTCTAAACTGCTCCATCCTGGATTAAGAAAAAGCTTTCATGAAGGTCTGAGTCCCTTCAGTTGCACAACTTTTCCAATTCTTCCTATGACCCAGCCTAATTATTCTAAAATTCTCCTTTCCTCCATAGCTGGAATGTTGTTGTTGTTTTTTTTGTTTTTTTGTTTTTTTGGCCTTAGGGCTCAATTCAACCTTTAAATCAAGGCTTGCTTATGTCCATAGCCTTCTTCCTTTGCCACCCCCACCAGATGAATTGATTTGTCCCCTGCACTGTTACCAATATAAGAATTAGGCTTGTCTGTTAATGCCTCCCAGTCCATACCCCTTCTTTGGAATTGTTCTTTATCTGCAGTTCTTGGCAGGCTTAAACAACCCTGTTTTAATCACATGATTTATCTCCTGACCACAGCTGGTTCTGAGTGATCACCTGACTCAGGGGGTAGCCATTCATAGACTGAACTGAGCCCACCAGCTTCTGTTCCCTTGATATTCTGACCTGAAAGCTCAGAGAGTGGATGAGGATAGCTGGCTCAGGAGAGGGAAAGTACTGTGGTCTTATGGTGTCAAGCTTATACCAAGTAAAATTTTAGTGAAAGAGGGAGACGGGAGAATGAAGCATACACTGAGAAAGGGGCAGAGGTGAGAGACCATCCATAAGGCATTGCTGAGGAAGAGGTAGGGAGAAGAACCGGATCAATTTACCAAGTCAACCCTCCTCTCGTCCATCTTGAAATTCACTTCCTAGCCTTGAATCTCTGGTATACCTTTCAAACAGATTCTCAGTTAATCTGAGCAAGTTTGACATAGCCTCAGTTTCTTGCAACCAAATAAACTGTGACTAGAGCATCAAAATATTTCATACATACGATCATTATCACGGTTATTACAATAAAGTACAGATATTCTGCCTATCCCCGACAGATGGTGATGTCTTCTTATTCATTTTTATACATCCATCTTTTTCTTGCCTTTGTGCCTAACACATGGTCCACGTGCAGTAAAAATTTAATAAAGGAAGGATGGAATGTTCGTCTCTAAATTTCTCTGCCCGGCTTTCCAGCCTTTCCCCATCAGCCCCATATCTAACCTCATTTCCCACTACTCTTCACTACACACCCTTCACTGTGGTTAAACCAGTCTCGCTAAGGCACCGACTCAATTCTTTGGGACTTTCCTCATGCTGGAATGCCCTCCTCCCTCTCCTTCACCTATTTATCCTTCTAACGTCAGCCCCCTCCTTCTTAATTCATTCTTCGAATATTTACTGAATGTCCACTCTGTCAGGCATTATGCTAAGTGCCAGGCTACAACAGATTAAAAAACAGATAGGCTTTCTGTCGCCATGTTGTTGATTGTCTTGTGAACTTTCCTCATGAAGGCTTCTCCAGGAGCCCCCCGACTCCCACTTAACTCTCTCCTCTCTTACCTCTTGTAAGATTAATTCTTAGTACCTCATAGCTCTGTATGTTAACCGTTTGTCTTGAATTTCTTTTGCCTACCAAGCCTCCTCCTGCTAACTGGATTTTATGAGGCTGGAGGGCTAGAACCTGAATTTTGTACTTTTTCTATTTATATTTATGTGGCTCAGCACTGGGGACACAGTGGGCACCTGAAAAATAATTCTACACTGCCTGCCTGCTTGATTGAAAGTGTCTCCTGCCCTCTCGGCCTGGAAAATGGTAGGACAGAGAGGTATTTGTCTGTCTTTGCAATCCCAGAAAAAACATAAGCCTGGGTTTCAGCTGATCCCCATAACCCTTGCCATAAGGCACCAACTAAACCCAGGGTTGAGATGAACAAATAGAGGTTTTATTTGTTCTGTTTAGTCCCGGGTACTCCAGGGGAGGGCTTCACAGACCTTCTCACCACAAACCCATGCTAACAAACAAGAAGCCATTTCTCTGGCAGCCTCCTGTGCAGCGTCTTTTTACCTAGGAGTCAACTCCCTTGTCTCCAGCTCTTCTGAAAGACACCTTTCAGCCCTGTGTCTTTACTGGGTGGGAGGGAAAAAAAAAATAGGGGCGCTAGATTTCATTCTCTCCCCAAGACATAAGCAAAGGTGGTTCATCCCAAACCCAGTCCAGTAAAGCCTTACCACAGAATTTCCCTGCAGAAAGAAAGTGCCTTTTTAAAAACACAAAGTTACTCTTTCAACCGAGGGCAGGGAAAAAATAATCCACCAACCAACCCCCAAACCTGCCCCTGACCAAAACCCTGAAGTTGATGGCATTTCTCTTTGCTCTGATTGCATCAGTGACAGGCAGCGGGGAGCTGCCTGGTCCCCAGCAGAGGCTTTATGCCCCATCTGTGCCTATTTCTGATTCGCCTCTTATTTGTAAACAGGGCCATCTTAAACTGATGCAGGACAGGAATTCGGTTCAACCCACTGGTTGAGTCCAGGGGCTGACAGTTCTGAGAAAGAAGCTGTTGTACGCATTAGGAGCTGTTCCTCTTGGAATCGAGCTCAAGACCACCTAGCTCCACCTCTTTGTCCCGTTTGACATGCTCCACAATGCCTCTGACGTGAAGTCTTAGCTTGTAGGTATCCACAGCTCTACACAATAATAACAACTAGCACTTTGGGAGCAATCTTCCCAAGTACCCAGCCCTTGCTAATCTTTACTTACGTTTAGTTAGCCCTCTGTATCCATGGGTTCCACGTCCAGATTCAACCAACCACAGATGGAAAATATTTGAGAAAAAATGTTATGTTGCTGCTGATATGTACTATGTAGTCAGGCCTAAGATGGTTGTGCCGGTACTGGACATGTATAGACTTTTTCTTGTCATTATTCCATAAACAATACGGTATAACAACTATTTATACAGTGATTACATTGTTTTAGTTATTGTAAGTAATCTAGGGATGACTGAAAGTATATGGGAGGATGTGTGTGGGTTATATGCAAATACTATGCCATAAGAGACTTAAGCATCCAGGGAATTTGGTATGTGCAGGGGATGGGGGGGGTGGTCCTGGCATCAATCCCCTTTGGATACTGAGGGAGGACTGTATCTTGTTAGATCTTAAAAACAAAAACAACAACAAAACCAAACAACCCTATGATGTAGGTGCAATGGTCATTCTCTCTTTTACAGATAAAAAAAAAAAAAAGAGGCCCAGAAAAGTTAGGCAGTTTATTGACAGGTAATAAGTGACTGAGCAGGGACTTAGACCCCAAGCCAGCTGACTTCAAAACTCAGGTTCTTCATCACTATGCTAATGGTTCTCTCTTTCTTCTCACCTTTCCAAGGACTTCCCATTCTCCAAAGACTAAAGAAAATTCCCATCCTCTCAGATATCTACAGCCCTCTCTTGCCTTCCCTTAATGGACTTACTTTCTCTTATTTGTTAGCACCTCTCAGGCTATTTTGAAATAAGCATATGTTCATGCAACATATACTGAATACCTGTTTTCGGAAACTTAGCAGTGAACAAAACAGATAAAAATCCTTGTCCTCATGGGCCTTACAATTCTAGTGGAGGGCAACAGATAATGAAGAATGTAAGTATATTAAAAATATATATATATATATATAGTAGATGGCAATAAGTGCTAATGAGAAATAAGGCTGAGAAAAGAGGTAGAGAATATATGGAAAAAAACATACAATTTTAGGCAGGGTGGACAGGGCAGGCCTTACAGAGATACTGGACTTACGATCTGATAGACATGAGCCATGTAGGGCGAAGGGCATTTGAAATAGAGGGAAGGGCAACTGCAAAGGCAGAGAGGCAAGAGAGTGTCTAGTATGTTCAAGATATGTCAAGGAGGCCAGTGTGGCTGGAGTAGAACCAGTGAGAGAAAGAGCATTTGGAAGTGAGATGAAACAGGTACGGAGATGAGGCCAGGCCGTATGGAGCCTTGTAGGCTATTGTAAGGTTGGTGGCATGCATTCTGAGTGACATGGGAAGCCACTGGAGGGTTTTGAAGGACTTGCATTTTAATAGTATCACTCTGTGGTGTTGAGAGCAGACTGACAGGGGACACAGTTGGGAAGCTATTGATAATCAAAGTGAGAAATGATGGTGGCTTAGGTGGAGAGAGTGAAGGTAGTGCGAAGAGTCAGATTCTGGATGTATTTTGAAGTTAACTCAATAGGATTTCCCAACAGATTGGAGGTGGGAGGTGAGAGAAAGAGAGGAGTCAGGAATGACACCCAAGTTTTTGGCCCAAGCATCTAGAACAGAGTTACCATTTACTGAGGTAACTGTGGGAGGAACAGGTTTGGAGGAAGCATAGCAGGAGCTCAGTATTGAATATGAGAAATTTGAGATGCATATTAGAGATCTAGGTGAGTAGGTGGTTAAATAAACAGCTTTGGAGTTCAGGGAAGAGATCAGGTTGGAAACTCAAACGTGGAAGTCATTGGGGTGTGGATGGTATTTTTAAAGCCACAGACTTGGGTGAAATCACCCAGGGAGTGAAAGTAGCTAAAGAGCAAAGGTCTAAGGACCATGCGGCAGGGCACTCCAACCTTCAGAGGTCAAAAAGGTGAGGAGGACCAGCTGGAGAAGACCAGGAAGGAACAGACAGGAAGTAATAAGCAACCCAGGAGAGTGTGTCGAGGAAGAGGGAAGGATCAACTGTGTGAAATGCTTCTGATTGGTCAAATAACAAGAGGACTGAAAATCAACCCATTCGATAAAAAAGAAGACATTTGATTAAATAATTCTCTTGTTTTGTTTGATGGGTATTCGTCTAGACTTCTCAACCAACTGCAAGGTTGGGAAGAGCAGGGATTGTGTCACATTCGTCTGTACCCTACGCCCCGTACCCATCATGACTCTCCTGGATTTCCTGGGGTCATCAACCCCCACCCTCATCCCCAACTTTGCTGGGGTCTGGAGGTTGACTTACCAGCCAAGGGAGCCTTGGGCCTGATCTAAAGCACCGGAACAATCTTTCAGGCAAGGCTTTGCTCCCCAGATTCAGTGACGGGAATAAGTTGCTGCCTCCACTTTAGCAAGAAGAGGATGGAGAGGCAAACCGAGGGTGGTAGAAGGGGAGGATGCAGACACCCACCTTAAGGGGAGACAAATTTTGCTTTTAGAACATGCCCGAAGTAACTTTTTTGTTGTCATGAGGAAGCAAAGGAATTTCTCTTGAGACTATATGGCTCCTTGGTTTAGGTAAAGTCATTAGGCAGTCTTTTCTAGTTGGATATATCCTAGAACCTAGACTAGGGTTGGGTTGAGAATGAAATTCCTCTGCACTGAGTTTTCCCTTAGCAGGGGAGGGAGACAGGCGTGTCGGAGCCTGGGAAATGGGAAAAGAAAGATGGGAGAAAGATGGCTGGCAAAGAATTCCCAGGGGTGAGGCTAGGCTGAGGAACCTGTTTTCAGAGCAGCGAGGTCTAACATTAATTTTTTTTGAGCTTTTAAAATTGAAATAATAATAGAGAGAAATGTGCACCACAGAAATGTAATGGATTTTCACAAACTGAACACACCCATACTACAAGCACTCAAGTAAAGCATCCCAGGAGCCCCCAAACCCTGGCACCATGTTCCCTTCTAATCATGACTCCACCCACAGATGATCACTATCCTGACTTTGAACAGCAGGGACTAGTTTTGCCTGTTTTATTATATAAATGAGTCATGCCTTTTAGGATGGGACTTCTTTCATTCAACATTAGCTTTTCATAGAGTCGTACAGCTATCATTTTTCATTGCTCTAGACTATTCCATTATGAGTATAAACACAACTGATTTATACCTTCTACTGCTGATAGACATAAAAGCTGTCCATTTTGGAGCCATTACGAATAGTGCTGCTATAAACATATTTGGAAATATCTAATGTTTACTTTTCTCCCCCCAAACTTTTTATTTTGAAAAATTTTAAAACATAGAAAATTGAAATAATTGTACAGTCGTCTTTCAGTATTTGAGAGGGATTTGTTCCATGATACCCAAACCAATGCAAGCTCAGGTCTCTTATATAAAATGATGTAGTATTTGCATATAACCCATGCACATCCTCCTATATACTTTAAATTGTTTCTTGATTACCTATAATACCTAATACAATGTAAACATTATGTAAATAATTATACTTTATTTTTTAGGGGAAAAAGTCTGTCCATTCAGTACAGATGCAACCTCATAGGCCTGACTACATAGTACACGTCAGCAGCAACATGACTTATTAAAATAGATATATTTGATCCACGGTTTGGTTAAGTCTGCAGATGCTGAACCCACAGATACAGAAGGCTGACTGTATAGTGCACATTTATATACGAACCCTATATACTAAATAACATATTTGCTTCATCACTTATCTATTCCTCTATCCATCAATAAATCCATCCTTTTTTTCCCCTTTGTGTGCATTTCAAAGTAAGTTGAACACAGAGGTACATTTCACTCCCCAAACATTTCAATATATACCTATCATTGCAAAAGTTTAATATTTATTCATGAGTTTTCTTTGAGGGAAAATTTGCACAAAGTGAAAACATGCGGTTAATAGTATTGTTCAATGAGTCTGAGAAATGCATACACCTGTGTAACCCAAATTCCTATCAAAATAGAAAAGATGATTATCATTTATAAAGTTCCCTCGTGCTCCATACCATTTCCCCCACAACCATTGTGTTCTCACTTTTTTCACAGATTTCATAGATTAATTTTGCCTGCATTAGAACTTCACATAAATGCAATTGTACAGTATGTACTCTTTGTCTAAGGCTTCTTTCACTCAGCATAATTTTTGAAATCCATTCATGGTGTTGCATGAATAAGTAGTTTGTTCCTTTTCATTTCATGAATATAACATGATTTGTTTATCCATCCTCCTGTTGACTGACATCTGGGATGTTTCCAGTTTTTTGTTGTTGTTGCTGTTGTTGTTTTTAAGAAAAATGCTATTACCATTTTCTATTAGTCTTTTGTGGGCATATGCTTTCGCTTCTCTTGGGTAAATACCTAAAACCAAAATTGTTGGGTTACAGGGATAGGACTAGTTTTATACAAAACTGCCAGGCTTTAATTTCAAAATGGTTGTATGATTTACACCCCACTAACAAGATAGGAAAGTTAGTGTTGTTCAATATCCTAGCCAACATTTGGTGTTGTCAGTCTTTAATTTAAGCTATTCTGGTGGGTGTGTCATGGTACCTCATCATGGTTTAATTTGCATGTCTCTGATGACTAGTGATATTGAGCACATTTTCAAGTGTTCATTGGCTATTCATTCATCTTCCTTTGTGAAGTATCTGTTCAAATTTTTGCCATTTTATATTGTTTATCTTTTTTGCTCTTAAGGTATAGGAGTTCTTTTTAAGCCCCAAATACTAATCCTTTGTCAGATAAATGCTTTCTTTAAAGTAATGTCTCTCATTCTATGGCCTGTCCATTTCTTTTCTTTAATGTCTGAAAAAAAAAAAAAGCTTTGGTTATCACCAACTCATAAAAATATTTTCCTAGGTGCTTGTATAGAAGCTTTATAGTTTTATTTTCTACATTTAGGTGCATGATCCATCTTAAATTAATTTTTGTATATAGTATGGATAAAGACCGAGGGTTTTTTTTCTTTTCTTTCCTTTTTTTTCCCCCCATAGAGGTATCCAGTTATTCCATTTGTTGAATTTTTTTTTTTCCCTGTTAGATTGCTTTGGTATCTTTGTCAAAAATTAAATGACCACATAAGTGCATTTCTGAACTCTTTATTCTCTTCCACCAACCTATTCACTGAACTTTATGGTAGACTCATACTGTCTTGATTGCAGTAGCTTTTATAGTAACTCTTGAAGTCAGGTAGTAAGTATGAGTCCTTCTAACTTCCTTCTCCCCCTCCTTCTTTCTCTACCTCTTCTTTTCTTTCAGGATTGCTCTCAATATTCCATAGACATTTTAGAACCAGCTTGCCATTTTAAAAAAGAAGTCTGATTGAATAATGAAGGAGACTTTGTTGAATCTCTATATCAATATGGCTAGAAATGACAACTTAACAATATTGAGTCTTCCAATCCATGACATGGTATCTATCTCTTCATTTATTAGGTCTTCTTAAATTTCTCTCGGGAATGATTTACAATTTTCAATGTATAGGAAATGTCTTTTATTAAAATTATTCCTAAGCAGTTTGTTTTTTTGATACTACCGTAAATGAAATTGGTTTTTTAAATTTCATGTTCCAGTTGTCTGCTGCTGATTTTTAAAAATAACTCTGTGTCCTGTGAAGCTGCTACTCCATTTATTAATTCTGTCATAGATTCCTCTGTATTTCTATATAAACAATTACTTCATCTGCAAATAGAAGTTTGACTTCTTCCATTTCAATTTTTATGTTTCTCATCTTACTGTACTAGGATCTCCAATAGTACGTGGAATATAAGAGGTGAGAGTAGACACACCAACCTTGCTCTCAGTCTTAGGAGGAAAACATGCAATTTTTCACCATTACACATGATGGTAGCTCTAAATTTTTCATGGATACTCTTTTTTCAGATTAAGGAAGTTCTTTTCTTTTCCTAATTTTCTGAGGGTTTTGGTCATGAATAGATGTTGACATTTTGTCAAATTTTTTTCTACTTGTGATGATATCTTTTTCCTTTTTTTTTTTCTGTGAATTAACATTGATTTTCAAATGTTAGACCAGCCTTGCATTCCAGAGATAAGTCCCAAAGGTTATGCTTGTATTATCCTTTTTATATATTGCCAGCTTTTATTTGCTAATATTTTGTTATGGATTCTGCATTAGCTTTAATGAAGGATATTGGTTTGTAACTTCCTTCCTCTCTCCTTCCCTCCTCCTCTCCCCTCTTTCTTCTTTCAGTTCTAATGTCTTTTCGATTTTTGGTATCAGGGTTATTATCTTGGCCTCACAAAACAAATTGGAAGGTATTCCTTTTTTTATTTGCGGGAAGTTTTTGTCACATTAGTAATAGATGTTTTACTAACTAGTAACAGATATTTTCTTAGATATTTGATAGAATCCACCAGTAACCATCTGGGCCTGGAGTTTCCTTTGCAGAAAGGTTTTGATAATAAATTCAACTTATTTACTAGCTAAAGGGAAGGGATTTAACTTATTTCAGTTTTGGTAAGATATAATTTTCAAAAATTTTTCCATTTCATTTACATTGTCTAATTTATTGGTATAAAGTTATTTATGACATTCTCTTATTAGCCTTTTAATGTCTTTAGTATCTGTAGTGATATCTCTTCTTCTATTCCTGATACAGGTAATTTGTCTTCTCTCTTATTTTATTTTGTGGAGAGAAGGTGGTCAGCCTAACTAGAGGTTAATCAAATTTGATCTTTTCAAGTAACCAACTCTTTGGCTTTGTTAAATTTATTTATTTATCTGCTTTCTATTTTATAATTTCTGTCCTTCTCTTTATTATTTCCTCCCTATAATTTACTTTAGCTTTATTTTGCTCTTATTTTTTTAACTTCAGAAAGTGAAACCTAGGCATTTTCCATAATATTATATTTTAAAGCTATAAATAAATTCTAAAAACTGCTACATTTCATCTCACAAAGTTTAGTATGTTTTATTTTTTTAATAATCATTCAGTTCAAGATATTTCCTAATATTGTCTGTGTTTTTTTTAAAGACTATTATTTAGAACTCTTGCTCAAATTCTAAGTATTTGGGTTTTTCTACATGTTATTGATACTGATTTATAATTTAATTCCATTGCAATCAGATAATAGTCTCCATCTTGAAGTCTACTTCATTTGATATTAATTTAGCCATTTCAAATTTCTATGCTTACTGTGTGCATAATATATTTTACCCAGCCATTTCCTATCAACCTCGATTTTGTGTCTCTTATAGATTTAGTTGCATCTGCCATTTTATTCATTCTGACAATTTCTGTCTTTTAATCGAAGTGTTTTAGACTATTAACTTTTTAATGAAATAAACTAATCTATTGATGAATGAAAGCATGAACAGACCAGCTAATCCCCAATCACAAATTACTAAATTACCTTTCATTAAACAAACTAAATTAAATAATATATAATAGGGGTCTAACATATATTTGTTGAGCAAATAAGTAAACAGATAAATGCAGACAAATTCCTTATTAAACTCAAAATCTCTGATTTATAATTTTCCAATCTGAAACCTGACAAGTATATTTCATAAGACGACCAGGAAAATATTGATTCAATAGACATTTGAGTTGCAGGATTAACCTCATATTTATTCTACTTCCCACAAGAAATTTAACACATTTCTGGTTAGACTATTAACTTTCAATGTAACTATTGATGCAGTTGAACATACATCTACTATTTAACAGTTTTTCTGTTTGTCCCCTATTTTTTTGTTCTTCTGTCCCTCTTCTCTTGCCTACTTTTGGGTTAATTGAATAGTTTTTAGAAATCTACTTTCATCTATTAGTTTTCTTGTTATACTTTATATTTTTTTAAAAGTGGTCATTGTAGAGATAATATATATCCTTAACATTTCATAGTCTATTTAGAATTTACGCTTCATGTAAAATATGTATTATGTTTGACATCTATATAAATTATAAACCTTACAATACAATGTAGAATTTTTGCTTTAACATTTATAAGTATATTAAAGAAATGAAGAGGAAAACTTATTACTTATATTTGTTTTTACATTAACTATTTCTGGTGCTCTTCAATCTTCCTGAAGACCTAACTTTCTCTCTGGCATCATTTCCTTTTACCCCAAAAACTTTCTTCAGCATTTCTTATAGTGCAGATCTGCTGACGATGAATCTCTTAGTTACGTTTATCCAAAATGTATTTCATTTGAAATTGTTTCCTGTCCTCCTGGGCTGTAGTGCCTTTTTCCATTTCCCATGAATCTTAGGCAAAGTCTGTTTCACAAAAAGCCTCCTTACTGGTGCTTCTGGGAGCATGGGAGAGGTGTCACATGGGGAAAAAAGCATTGTTTAGAGGGGACCGCAGCTGCAGCAGCAAGAAAGCCATCAATGACAGAGACTCACTGCAGCAGAAACTGAGGGCAAAAGACAGAGACAACGCAAACTATCCTCCAACCTCGGGAGTGTCCCACAGTTGATGCGATGATGCGCAAGCCTCTCAGTTAGATGTTAGAATAAAAGTCATCTCGGAAACATGGAGCATTTGGGGACATTCCAGTTACACAAAAGGGAAGTTTAATTCGATTTGACATGTATTATTACGTGCACTTTCCGTCTTTTGGACCTCTATCAGGACTTTCAGAAATCTATTTTTCACCTGGGAAATCTGAAGATGCGGCTGAGACATCCCTCCCCCATGGGGCGGTGGGGTCAGCTGACTCCACGCCACCTGCTGGGAAAGCTGTTCACCAGCCAGAAGCTGTCAGATCTGCCCCATGAGCAAGAAAACATGCCAAACCAGAGAGAGTGGGAAAAAGCTTCCTCTCACCATCAGTGATACCAGGGAAAGGCCCTTTCCTGACGCACGTGTTGCAGGGCTCACCAGAGCCAGGTATGCCTGCGGGGGTGGCATGGGCGCTTCTTTCTAGCTTTCCCTGGGAAAGATTCCTGCAGAACTGCAGGGTCAAGGTCAGAGTGAGACAGGAGAAGCACTCTTTCAAGTGCAAATTTTAAGGGGGTGCCCCCAAACTCAGCCATCAAGATAAATCGTGTTTTAATGCAATATTTTTCTGAATAAAAAAAGCAAAAAAAAAACTAATAATGAACAAATCTCAAATTTTTAAATAAGGCAGAACCTGACTCTGCACTTGCATGACTCATCACTTCCCACCTCCTGATCCTAGCCTGCTGGGTCCTGCCTTTACCTAAAATGTCGGTGTTTTGTTCATCATGGAGTTTTTGCATTAATTTTGATTTAAAAAAGATATTGCACAAAAATGGCATTTATCTTGATTACCATGATTTTTGGCACTTCCTGAAATTTTCACTTGCCTCACCCTAGTGCCAGCCTTGAACATCAGTAAAAAGCTCTTTAAAATCTTCCTTGCGCACATCTTCATTCCAGCAAAAGAAACCCCCCAACATATTTTGATAATGGCACGGCATTTTTTCATACATAAAAATGAAAACCTTACTAGTGACACTAATAACAGCCAAACGAAGGATTTGGGTAAGTTCTTGGCACAGTCTTTTTAGCAGTTTTATGAATGGGAATTCTAACAGATTTCTGGATCCCAGAGTAAAAATGTATCAATTAAAATGATCCTCGATCTCTTCATCCACATAAGAGACTAAGAATAAGAACTGAGGCTGAGAAATACAACATTTGTTATAACGCACATTAATTTTTTGTTATGTAGTCAGGGCTCAGTTGGATGGAATAATTAAATCTCAGATCTGATACTTTGTGGTAGAGTATGGTCAGCATGAGTGGCATTCATAACTATTTAATCCCTTTTATTCAATCCCATTGCACGCTGGTAAAGGAAATAAGGAATAACAGTGAGAACTCTAAATTGAGAATCCCAGTTATGATATGTATTACCCATATCAATTTGAACAAATCATGAAATGTCCTTGGGTCTCACTTTCCTCATCTGTAAAATGAGGCTATAAATTTTCCTTAAAAACCATGCCATGGGGGGGAAAAAACCCATCCTAATTGCTCTCTTTTATTTATGCTAAATAATTACAGGCCATCTTGATTATCTTTGATTTCTAAAATTATTTAAAGCTAATTTTGAAAAATAAAGATTATTTCTAAAGAACATTTTAAAAAGGAAGACAGGAATAAGTAGAAGAGTCAGATTTTGTTTTTAAAAGTAATGATTACAAACTTTTTGGAGCCCAGCATCTTGGGATGCATATGCCAAATGAGAAGCAGTGACCACTTCTACTCTGTAACTTCAGAGAGCTCAGAGTAGACACTCTGGGCTACAACATCAGAGATCTGGGTTAATAAACTAAAATGTGGGTTTAACATCTTTGCTAAAGCTCCAAAAGGCAGAGGAGGAAGACTGCTCTTGACAATGGCCGAATGTCATTCTCACAGGTGGAAACATCACATTCTCACCAGGACTTATTTAGGTATCCAGGTTCTATTATTAATTCCCTCCCCAAAGTCTAATCTTACCAGGATTATGATTCCTGATTCTGATTGTACAGCATTTGGTAGGTTAGAATTTTTAAAATTATTTTAGCAGATCATTCTCCTTTCTTCTCACTTTCAATTTTTCCGCCTCGTAGCCTCTTAGGTAAGTTTCTTAGGACCTTCTCCAAACACCCACAAAAAAGATGCTCATATCTGAATCAAAAAGAACAGGAACTAAACCTCTATGAGGTCCCCAGGATAGTTTGTCTCTTTATAACACTGGGCAGCTTTATTGAGACATAACTCACATACCATACAATTTACCCATTTAAAGTGTACAATTCAATGGTGCTTAGTATAGTCACAGTGTTGTGCAACCATCACCACAATCCATTTTACAGCAGTTTCATCACTACTCCAAACAGAAACTCCATACCTGTTAGCAGTCATTCCTCATTCTCTCATGCCCGGCAGCTGAAGGCAACCACGAATCCATTTTCTGTCTCTATAGATTTGCCTGTTCTGGATAATTCACATAAATGAGTCATACATTATGTGGTCTTTTGTGTCTGGCTTCTTTCACTTAGCCTAATGTTTTCAAAGTTCGCCCATGTTACAACATGTATTAATACTTCATTCCTTTTTATGACCGAATAATACTTCATTATGAGAATAGACTACATTTCATTTACCCATTCTTCAGCTGGGAGACATTTTGGTTATTTCCACTTTTTGGCTATTGTCAATAATGCTGCTATGAACACAGTGTACAGGTTGTTTGGACATGTTTTCAATTCTCTTGGGTAGGTATCTAGGAGTGGAATTGCTGGGCCATATGCCTTTTTATGCTTTTCAATGGAATAATATGTCAATTATCTATTCTTGCATAGAAAATTATCCCAAAGCTTTGTGGCTTAAAAGCATAATCTTTTATTATCTCTCATGGTTTATGTGGGTCAGGAATTTGGGAGCACCTTGAATAGAAGGTTCTGCCTCCACATCTCTCACGAGGTTGTCGTCAGACACTAATCGACGTGGCAGTTATCAAAGACTTGGCTGGAGCTGGAAGATCCGTTTCTAAGATGGCTCACCCATAACTGGCAAGTTAGTGCTGGCTCTCGGCTGGGGGCCTCAGTTCCTCTCCATGTGGGTTTCCCACATGGATGTCTAAGAGTCCCCAAAGTAGCTTGTCTTCCTCTAAAACGAAGCAGCCAAGAGACCAATGTGGAAGCTGCACTATTTTTTATGACTTAGCCTCAGAAGTCAGTCACTATCACTTTTGCCATATTCTATTGTTCACGCAGACCAGCGCTGATTCACATAGGAGGAGACTATACAGCAGGAGATACCAGGGGGAGGCAAGGTTGGAGATCATCTCGGAGACTGTCTACTACAGATAGGTTGACTTCACAGCTCTATCCTCTGTTGTCCCTATGGAGATAATCCAAATTTACGGACCCCAGCAGGAAGTCAAATAATACACGGCAAAGTTCATAGGATCCTGACAGCACTGTGATTCTCTGCCTCACTTGGTGGATTCAACAACCTGCAGTGGAGTTTCCTGACTCTCCTGCTGGGAATTTGAGAAGGAGGAGAGCCTTGGAATGATCTCCCTGGTATTCACCTCTGGAGGAGCGAACGCTTTGTCTCTCTATCAACATCAGCAAAACCTTCCTGGAATGCCATTTGAGTTATTTAATCCAGTTGTTAATCCACTTTCTCTCCTGGCAAATCAGCAAGTACTTATTAAGTATCTACTGTGGACCCAAGAGCTAATCCCAGGATCATTTGTGACTAGTGTAGATGAACAAGCCAAAAATGCCCAGCATGACCAAAATAGATTGTTGTCAAACCCACCTGTCTTGAGGCTTCAAAGGCAAAGAACTGAAAAGGGTTTTGTTTTGTTTTGTTTTTTATATTAGCATTTAGAGAAGTCACAGCCACAAGCATGTTTTCATATTTATTTTAAATTCCTGAGGATATGAAAGACAAAGATAGATTGAGGAGTAATTCTAGATTAAAGAAGACTGAAGACACCTGATGACAACATGTAACATTTATCCTGGATTAGACCCTGGATGGAAGAAAAATAGCAATAAAAATACACTATAGTAATTGGAATATGAACTGTAGATAATAGTATTGGGCCAATGGTTACTTTTCTGGATTTTATGATTATATTGTGGTTATGTAGTAAAACATATTTGTTCTTAGGAAATACACATTGAAATTTTAAGGGATAAATGTGTCTACAACTTACTCTCAAACAGTTCAGAAATAATTCTGAATATATATATGTATGTGTGGACACAAACATATACATATATATGTATCTATGTATATATGTGTATACATGTACATATGTGTGTGTGTGTGTGTATATATATAAATAAATAAAGAGAAAAAATCTAGCAAAATGTGAACACTGGATCTGAGTGAAGCTATACTGAAATTATTTATACAATGTTTGCAACTTTTCTGTAAATTTAAAATAATTTCAAAATAAAAGTTTCAAAACAGGAAATTGCTGAAGTTCTTCCCAGGCTAGACTGTGGCGTCATCGCCCCTTACAGAACATGGAATGGTAAATAGGAGTTGAGGTTAAAAGGGGGTTGATTACCCACGTGACCAAGCTGACACTGTCTGAATTGACAACGTCTCCTGGCAGCTAATAGGAACCCCAACATAACCAAAACTGTGCACTGTCCTTGTGACCCCAGAGTCAATCCCTGAAAGCGGCGGTCTCACCTCGTTCAACCCCTGACCTCTGGTCCAGCAGCCATCTGAATGGCTCCTCCTTGAGGCCCCAAGCTGGGCAGTGGCACTGCTTGCCCTCGTGCTCCCCCAAATTGAGAACATTCATTTGCTTAGTTGAGCCCCAGGCCTAAAGGTAGGAACCGGTCCTGCTCCCTCCGGATCAGAGGCAGCCGTGGCCAGAATGCCGTGGTGTGAAATCCCCCTAGTTTCTAAGAACATCTCTTAACCACAGAGTTAGCCAAATGTTGTCGAGCTGACCTAGAGTAAGAAACCTTGTTCCCATGACACCGTTCAGTCTCAGACGTGAACGAAGTTGCCTGTGTTAACTCCCATTCCACCAGATGGGTAGGAGGTGGCTGGGAGGTCCACTGACATCAAAGAAACAGATCCAGTCGAGGCCCCGAGGATGCCCAAGTGAAACGCATTAGCCCTTCGGCCTTCAGAGCTCACTTGATACGAACTCTACAAAATAGTTTCAATGCCAGCCAAGTCTGGGTATCACCATCTGCCTGCCAGAGCCAACCCACTGACTTCCAATTAGCAGTGAGAGGAAGTAGAAAGGCCACCAGCCCCAGGGGCTTCAAAGAGGAGGAGGTCAGGGAGATCCCTGACAAAAGAATCAATCACAGAGCCCTGGATGAGAACAACAGGAGAAGAAGGTCTTTCTAGTTTCTATGAAAAAGGTTACTAGACTGTGATGGCCCCAGGCAAGCTCACAGCCCCGTGGCCTCCTGCTGGGGACAACGACCTTTCTCCTCCAGCTCCAAGGACTCTCTGATGTGTGTCTAGTTAAGATCAGCCTCCTGCCGTTCTCCATTCACAAGATGTTCTCAGCCTTTCTGCTTACCTGAGACCAGGCAGATGAATCACAGGCTCAGCTCAGTGCAAGTTCTCAGGAAGAGTAAACCCTTCCATTGCAATTATTAAGTGTCAGGCACTGTCCTAGGCGCTTTACACAACTGTAATTCCCCCCCACCCAGTAACCCTGTGAGCATGGCAGTGTTATTATTCTCATCTGGCAGATGTGGAAACAATGTGAAGCACAGAGAGATAAAGTAACGTGCCCACTGACCTAACCATAAAACCAGGATTTGAACCTCAGTGTCTGGCTTGAGTCTGTGCTTTTAACCACTTCCTTATGTGAGGCCTCCTAGCTTGTTCTTTGTGCCGCTTTTTAGCTAAAGAACCGATAAATGAGGAAATAAACTCTTGTTTCAAAAAAATGAGAGCTCTTATTCAAAAATACGCAGGAAGAGATGAATAAAGGGTCTGCAAAAACAGATTGATAGATGATAGGAAAAAGGAGTGAGACTCATCGTTACCTAGTATACTTATAATCTGTACCATATCATTCATTCACTCCTCTCATATTTAGAATTCAAGGTCTCATTAGGTGGTAAAGTGGCAGGAAGCAAGAGAGACACCATTTAGTTAATGAAGTGAAACCTGAGCACACAAATAGTGAAATAATCAGAGGGAGGATTTCAGGTCAAGTGAGGATGCTGACCTCAGGAGCAGGGTAAGATCAGGAAAGGAAACTTAGGCAAGTGGAGGAAGCCTTCCTTTCACAGCACCACCCCTTCACAGGTTGGGGGCCTTCTTCCCGCTGCCCGCAGCCACCCCACACATAGCATCCTTATTTTAGCACATTGGGTTGACGTTTCCTATTTGCTTCTCTGTCTGCTATTAATTTCCGTATCCCCAGTGTTAGGCATGGACTCAGTGTTTGCTGAATGTTCTGAACAAAAAAGGCTCTGGGGGGGGGGGAAGCACAGGTGTCCTAATGGGACATGAGCAGGCAGGCTCTCCTGAGCAGTGCTTCTCAAACTCTGTGGCATATGAGAATCGCCTCGAGATCTGGTGAAAATGCAGCCTGATTCAGTAGACGTGGGCTGCAGGCTGAGATTCTTCATTTCCAACAAGCCTGCTGGTGATGGTTCTGGTCTCCGGACCCCCACTTTGAGTAGTGAGGCCCTTGATGATCCCCAGCCTTTCCCAGCCCCAAGAGAGGCTCGTTCCATGCCAGGACTCACTTCCTCTGCCCCTGTGCTAATGCCCCTCATATTGTTTTAAACACAGATCCCATTGTCTTCCTCCCTCCCAAACCCAGGCTTAAAGACACTCTACAAAATCCCTGTGGTTCCCACAAAGTGTGGTCCGCTGGTCCCCAGGGAGGCAGGTGAGGGGGCTCCTGTGGTCAAGGACATCTCCCAGATCACAAGTCACATCTCCCAGAACTCAGGACACTTTAGCATCTCTGAGGCTTCAAGAAGTTTGTGATGACAGCGTTTTCTCAGGAGCTAAAGGGATAGTGGAGACTTAATGTCCCCATGATCCTCATCAGCACCACCCCCAGCTTGCTCGAGTCTAAGTAAAGCCCCAGTGTTTGCTACAAGAGCAATTTTCCATCATACAGATTGCCACCCCATATGGAAACTCCAGAGCTACCCCTGGAAACAGGCCAAGTTTGTTGTCTTGGTGGGGATGGGGTAGCGGGGAGGCACCATTTCCCCGGTCAGTGATGCTCTTTTCTTTCTAACTCTCCAGGACCCTGATTCCGAATCTCCTTTTCCTCTCTTTCTTCTTAAAGGATTTGAGGCCTTTATTAACAATAAATTGTACATGACTGAAAAAACTCCAATAGGCTTATTCTCAGTTTGCACTTCTGCCCCCAGCCCAGATCTATTTTCTATCCCTTTCCACTCCTCGGAGGCTGGCCTAGGGACCACATCACCTAGGCCATCCCATCCCCTGGCTTCCAGTTGAATTCTGCCAACAGGAGGAACTGCTAGAACATCTGAGGGCAAGAGGGAACATGGAGCTAGTTCATTCCCCTACAGTCTTGCCTCCACTCAGCAGTGGCTACATCTCTACAGCCTCCAACCCCCTCAAGGAGGATCTCCCATAGCTCAGTTCTCCCTGGGCTCCCTTTGGCCCAAGGGTGCTATCTGCTGCCTGCTTTCACAAGTCCCAGGGCATCTCACCATCTCTGCTGGCTCCTTCCATCCTGCCTACTTTACTGTAAATAGTCCTGTCTCTAATTGCCTTATTTTTATTTTTCAGTTAAACCTTTTTGAGTGTGCCTCTGTTTCCTGCTAGGACTCTAACTGATAAAGGATGTTGCATTTTTACTAAGTACAAGGACTGAATTTGACTTAAGCCAAAGAAATGAAGCTCTAATAGTAGAATTTGGGGCTAAAGGGAGTCTCCAGAGAGACAAGTTATTTTTTTAAAATAAATTTTCTATTTTTCAGTTACAGTTGACATACAATATTATATTAGTTTCAGGTGTGTAACATGGTGGTTAGACATTTATATAACTTGTGAAGTGATTACCCCAATAAATCTAGTACCCATATATACCCATTCACCTTTTGATGGATACCTAGGTTACTTCCATATCTTGGCTATTGTAAATAATGCTGCAATAAACGTAAGAATTCATATGTCCCTTCAAAGTAAAGTTTTTTGTTTGGATAAATACCCAAAAGTGGGATTACTGGGTCCTTCTTTGTCTCTTGTTATGCCTTTGTTTTAAAGTCTATTTTGTCTGGTATAAGTATTGCTACCATAGCTTTTTAAAATTTTTTCCCCATGAAAAGAGACAAGGTATTTTTGTATCCGTGTTTCTCAGTGCCTTGAAATCCAACTACATTAAGGCCTGGAGGTTAACTTCCCAATGATTTAAGTCTGTTTAGTAGCCATGGACTAAGAAGCTGCTGTGTTCTAGACATGGAACTAAGGGATGACAGAGACCAGGCCCCATGTCCCAGAACCTCGCACTCAGGGACACTCAGGCCAGGGCAAGATGAAAGCCCTGGAACGGAACTGAATGTGACAGGCAGCCAAGCAGGGCAACGCTGCTGAGATAAGAGCCTAATCAGAGTTCAGACAGAGAACAGTGGCAGACAGCAGACGGAGGCTTTGTTCCAAAGCTGGGGACCTGGGAGACCTCGCGGGGAAAAGCAGCAGGTCACACAAGATCTTGGGGGACGGAGGAGCAAGCCAGCAGCAGCACAGACCGGAAGCCAGGCCAGGCCCCTTTCTGCAGTCTCCTTGGGCTGCTTTCTTGGCTGCCCAGGCAGTTTTAGTTACTCCTCCCCTGGACTCTTATTGCACATCTACTTTCCTCCCACAGCTCCCGCTGACTGATCAAGAGCTTACTTCAAGCATGCGCTGTGTGCTCATTCAATCCTCCCAACCACCCTCGTGAGTGGTGTTACTCATGCCATTCTATAGTGAAGAAACTGAGGCTCAGTCCAACTGACTGGCCCACAATTTTATAGAAAGGCAATTTTATTAACAGACACTGGAGGAAACAGGATTTGAATCCAGAGTGCCTGGCTCTGAAACGTATGCTCTTGATTACTGTGTTATCGCCTTGATTTCTAACTCTTAGAGGACGACCAGCACCTACTACCAGCCAGGGTAGTGCTAAGCGCTTTAAGGGTGTATCTAATATAGTCTTCACAGCACCCCTGTGAGGTAGGTCCTGGAATTACCCTCCTCTTTACCAAAGAAGAAACTATCCCTCCAAGAGGTTCTGTCACTCCCTCAAGGGCCCACCACCAGGTCACGGTGGAGCCAGGGTTTGAACTCAGTTGACCAACTCAGAGTTCATGTTCACAGCCACTACATTCCTTGAAGGCCTAGGTTCTTTATTTTCCTAACAACCTTATTTTGAAAAGTGGTTTTAGATTTACAGAAAAATTATGAATACAGAGAGTTTTCTAATTGCTCTGGCTAGGACTTCCGATTCCATGTGGAATAAAAGTGATGAGAGTGGCCCTTCTTGTCTTGCTCCTGATCTTGGAGGAAAAGCTTTTAGCTTTTCACCATTGAGTATGATGTTAGCTGTGGGCTTATCACATATGGCCTTTATTACGTGAGGTACTCCTTCTGTACCCACTTTTTTTAGAGTTTTTATCATAAATGGACATTGATTTTGCCAAATGCTTTTTCTGAATCTATTGAGATTATCATATGACTTTCATCCTTTATTTTGTTAATGTGATTGATTTGCTTATGTTGAACCATCCTTGCATCCCTGGAATAAATCTCATTTGATCATGATGTGTGATCCTTTTCAGGTATTGTTGAATTCAGTTTGCTAATATTTTGTTGAGGATTTTTGCACCTATGTTCATCATGGATACTGGCTTATAATTTTCTTTCCTTGTGGTTGTCCTTGTCTGGTTTTGGTATCAGGGTAATGCTGGCCTCAAAAAATGAGTTTGGAAGTGTTCTTTCTTCTGTTTTTTGGAAGCATTTGAGAAGAATTGGTATTAATTCTTCTTTGAACGTTTGGAAGAATTCACCAGTGAAGCCATCTGGTCCTGGACTTTTGTTTGTTGGGAGTTTTTTGATTACTGATTCAATCTCAGTCTGTTCAGATTTTCTATTTCTTCATGAATACAGAAACACAAATAATATATGATCTCACTCATAAGCGGATCTCAAAAAAAAAAAAAACAAACAAGCAAGCAAAAACCGAACTCATGGATACAAAGAACAGATTGGTGATTGCCAGAAGTGTGGGTGGAGGTGGGCAAAGTGGATGATGGTCAAAAGGTACAAAAAAAAAAAAAAATACAGAGAGTGTCCAAATACCGCATGCCCAATTTCCCCTATTTTTAACATCTCATATTAGTGTGGTGCATTTGTTACAATTAATGCACCAGTGTTGATAAGTCATTATTAACTACAGTCCATAGTTGATTCTGATTTCCTTAGTTTACCTAATGTCCTTTTTGTGTTCCAGGATCCCATCCAGGATGTTACAGTTCATTTAACCATCATGTCTCCTTAGGTTCCTCCGATTATGACAGTTTCTCAGACTTTTATTCTTTTGATGAACTTGACAGTTTTTTAAAATTGTGGCAAAATGTGCATAAAGTAAATTTATCATCTTAACCATTTTGGGGGGTATTTTCAATTGTGGTAAAATATACATAAAACTTACCATCTTAATCATTTGTAAGTGTACAGTCAGTAGTGCTAAGTGCACTCGCATTATTGCAATAGATCTCCAGATCATTTTCATCTTGCGAAACAGAAATTCTACACTCATTAAACGACTCCTCTTTTCTCCCTTTCCCCAGCCCCTGGTAACCACTGTTCTACTTTCTGTTTCTATGAATTTGACTACTTTAGATACTTCATGTTAGTGGAATTATACAGTTTTTGTCTTTCTGTGACTGGCTTTTTCATTGAGCATAATGTCCTCAACTTTCATCCACATTATAAGCATGCGTCAGAATTTCCTTCCTTTTCAAGGCTGAATAATATTCCACATTTCATTTATCCATTCATCCATTGACAGACACTTGGGTTGTTTCCACCTTTTGACTATTGTGAATATTAGGGGCCCTGCTTTTAATTCTTTTTGGATATATGCTCAGAAATGGAATTGCTGGGTCATATGGTAATTGAGGACCTGGCATACTGTACCATTTTACATTTTCACAACAGTGCGTAAGGGTTTCAATTTTTCCACCTTCCCATCGATATCTGTAATTTTTTAAATAGTAGCCATCCTAATGGATGTGAGGTTGTATCTTATTTTGATTTTGACTTGCATTTCCCTGATGATTAGTGAGTGAGCACCTTTCCATGTGTTTATTGGCCATTTGTATATTTTCTTTGGAGAAATGTCTACTTAAGTCTTTTTTTCTATATTTTAATCAGGTTTTTGTTGTTGTTGAGTTATAGGACTTCTTTATGTAGTCTGTATATTAACCTCTCATCAGATGTATGATTCGCAAATATTCTCTCACATTCTGTAGGCTGCTTTTTCACACTGTTGATTCCTCGGATTCACAAGCTCGGCAGTTTAGAGGAGTAATGGTCATACTTTGTAGAATGCCTTCTATTGAAATTTGTCTAATGTTTTTCTCATAATTAGACTGAGGTTATGGGTTTTGAGGAGAAAGATCATATAGTTCTACTGCCATTTTTACCACATCATATCAAGGACAAATACTCCCAACATGATTTATGACTGTTGATGTTGACCTAAATCACCTTGCTGACGCAGTATCAGATTCCCCACGATAGAGTTACTCTTTTGGCCCTCCTCCCACCCCTCCCCCACCTTTTCCATATTTTATTCTTTGAAAGAAGTCACTATGTTGTGGTTCCTCTACAAACCGGTATTCAAAGAAAATAGCAGGCCCAACTCCCAGTTTCAACGATTATGAACATTCTGTCATTCTTGTTTCATTTATATCTCTACCCGCTACCTACTCCTACCCTACTTCATTACTATTTTCTTACAGCCCCCTCGTTTTTCAGGTAAAATCACATGAATTAACACATGAAAATCTTAAGCTACACAATTTTAACAAGCGGGTACAGCTGTGTAACACACATCTCTTTCGTCTCCCACTGTTCTCTGTCCCTTCTCATCTAGTACCCTCCACCCACCCATCTAGAGATGACTATTCTCATTTTTTTTTGGCTTAGGTTAATTTTGCCTGTTCTAAAACTTCATATAAATTGAATCACAGCGTTTACACTTTTCTTTCTGGGGCGTCTTTCATTGAGTATAATGTATTTGAGGTCCACTCATGATGTTGTACGTATTGGTAGTTCATCCCTTTTTACTGCTAAGTGGTATCCTATTGAATGCATATGCCATAACTTGTTTATCTGTCCTCCTGTTGGTGGACATTTGGGTTGTTACGAAATTGGGCTATCGTGAATAAAACTGTGAATGTTTTTGTACAGACCTAGTCTTTCCGTGGGTATGCGTTCTCATTTCTCTTGGGTAAATACCTTTCGTACATTTCCATAGCCACCAGTGCTTAGGACCTACTTGGTACTCAAAAACCAACAAAAAAAAGTGATCAAATAAACTGAGTTGCAGAACTAAGAGCTGTGGGGTGGCAATAATCATTTTATAGGATGAAATGCATTTCATATAATAAAGTTTCTACGTTGAGCGTGAACACCAGCAGCAAAGGCTGAATCAAAAAGAAAGGGCGACTGAGGTACAGACTTAGGGATTCAGTTAATTTTTAAAAAGAACAGGCTTTGAAGAAGAACCAAGACATGGGGATAACCAGGAAACCTTTCCTCGCAAGGGACAAAGACTTCTCTCCCACCTGCTGGCTGGACAGGGAGTCCTAAAGGGTGTCCCTGCCAGAGTCCCAACGGAGCGCACTCTGGGGGAGGCAGCGCAGCTAGAGCAAAGGTTACAAGGCCCGTAGTTTGTTAGTGAGATTTCCACGATGTTTTGTATCTTGTTAAGGAGCATTAATGCCTTTGGTTTTTCTCTCTAGATCCACTCCTGAGTTACCACACTGAGAGATTTTTGTCCTGGCCAGGGATAGTCCAGAACAGGAGACAGTCCAGCAATCTTTTCTCCCTGGCTCTGGAAGATGTTTGTGTGTAGTTGGGAAATCTGGGTTTCTGCCATGAACTAGCCCATGTGTGCTTTTGTCTCCAAAGGCCTTCCAGCTCTGAAATTTTAGGACCTAGCAACTATACTGCTGTTTTCAATAAATGCTTTTTTTTTTTCTTATTACAAAGGCATATGTGTTCATCATAGAAAGTTAGAAAATACAGACAAGGGAGCAGAAGAGAATATAAAATCACTCTTAATTTCACCACCCAGGGCTAACTCTTATTATCATTCGCTCATTCATTTAACAAACGTATTTGTGGAGTGCCTGCCATGTACTGAGCAGTTTGAAATAGATCTTTTTTCGGCTATTTATTTTTATATTTTAATGAAATCATCCCGCTTTGCAACCTTTCACTAAATAGACAGTTGTGAGCATATTCCCATGCCAATAAATATTTTCCTACAACATTCCAGTTTTTCATATTAATAAACACTCTCAGAGCTAGATTTTGAGCAAATTCATAACCGTTTCCTTAGGACCATTCCTAGAAGTAGAATCCCTAGGCTAATTAGTGCTCACACTTGTGAGGCCTTTGGCACGCAATGCCAAAGTGGCCTGCACACTCCGGCTTTCTCTTCATTCTTCCGTTCGATACAAATGCATTGAAAAGGGTCTACAGAGCTGCTTTGTCCGTTAACAGCCAGCACCAAACACACGTGGCCATACATATTTAAGTTAAAACTCATTAAGATAAAAGAAATAATTCAGGGCCTCAATTGCACAAGCCACATTTCAAGCACTCGGGAGTCACATGGAGATAGTAGCTATGGTAACAGCACAGAAGTCACATCCATTATTGCAGAAAGTTCTGTCGGACATCACTGATCCAGAACAAGGTTCAATTGATGTTAATTACTGTCATTTTGAGGTGGAGAGATTTGGGGTGATTTTCCTTTTTATTACATTTCTTGGCCTGTTTATTAACTATAAATGAGCATTTATCAATTACTGGTTTACATACCTCATGTTTAGAAGCCCTTCGCCCTTTGGAGGGCTATGCCGCATGCCTACTAGCTGCCTGTAGATGTGGTTGATTTGGGGAAATCGTCAGAGCTTTGATGTCTAGTCATTGAGTTTGAATTCCAATGATCTTTCTAGAGCTAGAGCTCAACAATGCTGTACTAATAATTTCTTTACAAATTGACTTACATACGCATAAAGAAATTCTGGAAGAGTACATAAGAAATTAGGGACATTACTTACCTATAGCATAGAGAATGGGTGTCTCCGCAGATGAGGACAGAATGGGAGAAAGGTTTTCCATGCGAATGTATCACCTATTTGAAAATGGATTCAAAATAAATTTAAAACGTATTTCTTAACTACACAAATAGCATATGATTGTAAAAAGAAAAAAAAAATCTAATAGTAAACAGTGAAATTCCTTTCCCGAAGGTTATTATTGGCAAGTTATTGAGAATCCTTCCAGACTTGGGTCTGTTATGCACAAGCGCACATAGTATCTTTATTATATAGTCAGGGTCGTAGGTACCTATGCTCTACAGCCCGCTTTACACACCTCTAGACATTTTATCTCATCAGTATGCATCCATCCGTTCCTTAGACATCGCCAGAGTCCTACCTCTCTTTCTGCTGGTGACACCTAGAGAAAGAGGATTGTTTAAGCTCCGGGACTTTCTCTTGCCTCTCCAGGTGGCCCTTAAAACACCTCCATGCAATAAAGTACACCCATTTTAATGCAAGGTTCAATGATTTCTGACAAAGATACGTAGGCCATCATCACCCTAATCAAAATATAAAACCTGTCCTCACCCCAAAAGTTCCCTGCAGCATTTTTATCAACACAATTGAATAGAATAGAAAGTATCAGCATTTACCACATATACTAAGGTTATAATTTCATACAACTTGCATTTCGGTTATATTTAAAGATACACACATACACACAATGTAGGGTTGTGATGCGGGTCAGAGTCAAAAAAGTTCGGAAGTCCTCATTGAAACCCACAATGCACACAAGGCGCTGGTGGTAGCTGTAAAAGTGTTTTATGAGGGTGGCTCTGTGCCGGGCGCTCTGCTGAGCACCTACGTGCATCGTCTCGTTCAGTCCCGCAGTCGCCTCCTACACGGCGCTTTACACCTCATTCCACAGACGAGGGAACCCGGGCGTCACACTCTTCCCTGATCTCTCCGATTCCGAAACATACTGTTCCTGATGCCTCGGTTCCCTCTCAATGGGCTTTTAACTCCATCTGAAATGTCAAGTCCTGGAGGACACAGATAATATCGGTCTGTCAACCTCAGTTAATTCATTCAAGTACAGCTAAAATCATGAGAGGAAAAGGAAGACGCAGTCCGCCCTCCGTGGAGCTTGCAGTCCAGTCATATACACCCACCGGCCGCGAACGGCACCAAAGAGAGGAACACAGTGCCAGGTCCCTCGTTGTGACCCCGGCTGTAACCCTGGCCGTGCTGGGCTGGCTTTTCCCTCCTGCAGGCACTTGGGAATGTTGCTGAGACAGTGCTGTGGAGTCAGGCCAGGTGAAACCTGTTCAGGCCCATCGCCTTCTGGCTCATTCCGAAAGACCTGAGACCTCAGGAGTCCTGGGAGACACACACAGTCCTGAGGTTGCTAGAGGGACAGGCCCAGGGTCTTGCTGGAAAGAGTGGAGACCTCGAGAGCCCTTCTACAAAGCCCCTGACCAATGAGCAGCAGGGGCAGGATTCAGCACAGAATTTCCCTGTCATTAGGGTCTTTGTCCCTGAGTGTATCTCTGTGCTATATTACTAGCCATCATCAGTCTCTCAGAGTCAAGACAATGGCACAGACTCCATCTCCCAGTGGCCCTCATTGGCTGCACCCTGACTGACTTATTGTTGATGAGTACGTTTATTTCAAACCCAAATTCCTTCCTCGCTTAGATTCTCTGGTATCATTAAATCTCCCGACCACTAAGAAAGGTCTTTAATCTTTATTCTTGATCATCACTGCCCTCAGCACATCCCCATGGTTTGGAAAAGTCAATGGACTCCCAATGGAGACCAGTTTTCATCCAAAGAGGAGGTAAAACCCCAGGAGCCTTGGGTCCTTATGGCCTCCTCATGTGCTCACCTAATCTCACCAGCTAGGGTTGATGTAGAAAGAATCAGAATCGGAATTGAGCTTGAATCCCAGCTCTGTCACTTGCTAGCTATGTGACCTTGGACAATTTACCTAACCCTCTGAACTCCTGTTTCCTCATCTCAAAACAAAACAAAACTAATAACATTAGTATGAGCCTTGCAGGGTTATTGTGGGATTAGATGAGATCAAGATATGCAGTTGGCACTTAATTCATATCGGCCCTTCTTCCCTCCTTGTGCCTACCAAGTAGATTAACATCATTGGAGACAAGAACAGCTGAGCAACTTTTTTTAAAGGAGGTTGTAACTTTGTTATTGTTTTTCCTGGAAGGGCAGGAACAGGAAACCTGTGACTGGCAGGGACACTGTAACTTTGGCCTTTCTACTACATAGCAAACGAAAGTTTCCATAGGATTGTAACTGCTGTGCAGCATAACATTTTACATACCAAGCGTGCCCACCTGAGAACAGTCCTTGGCTCTCCATCCGTACCACCAAGAGGTCCCAGCCACCATCACCCGCTCGCCTGGACCACTAGTTAGCCTGGTACCAGGGCCAACTTCCGCTCTTCCTCTCTTAGAAGACACTTCCTTCCACGAAGTCCAGGTCTAACGATGCAAATCAATCCCATCAAACCCCTGCTCTACGCGCTCCGCTGTCTGTCCTGCCAGCCTCTCCCGTCTCAGCTCTCACTTCCCCCATCCGCACCTCTGGGCCAGCCACACGTGTTTTTCTTCTCCTCAGGCGGGCCAATTTGTTCCAGCCTCAGGGCCTTTGCAGCAGCTGTTTCCTCCACCTGGCGCACTCCTCCTCCAAATGGAGGCTTCCATTTCATCGTTCAGGTTTCGGGCCCATTGGCATCTTCTGAGATATCTCCTCTGATCATGTCCCAACCACTCCACCCTATATTATTTCCACCCGTGCACTTGTCACTACTAAAACTCTCTGGTACTTTCTATCTTATTTACCGTGGGTCTGCAGCGGTCAGACCACTGCCCCACCATGGCAGGTACGCAGTACTTTTGTTAAATAAGTGAACCCCTTTGTTCACCGTTTAAATATAAATCAACGATCTTCAGAATGGTCTCTTCATTCTAGAGCTTCTAATATGTAAGTGTCTAGACAGTCCTTTTATTTTTGGCATTTTTGGCATTTTTGGCAAAGTGACTTGCTTCTGGAATTTAACAAAACCAGACAACGCCTGTCTCCCTAGTCTCATCCAAAGCTGTGCCACCTCTTCTAGAATCTCCCGAGACTCTCACTGCACAACCCTCCATAACAGCAGGACACAGGTAAGACAAAGGTTTTACAAATCCCACTGGAATATTCTGCTGCCTGAAAAATTGGAGTGCCACTGGACTGGAGCCTTCAAGCCGGAGACAGCCCAAGCTAGCAAGTGCCCCTGGCTTCTCAGTGGGCTGAACACATGGGATTAATTCAGGCAGGAGCCAAGCAAGAAATGCTGGCCCCAGAGAAGGGCTAAAGAAAGAGAATTTTAAAATTCAGACTGAATAGAAAGTGGGAAGGGGGAGAAAGTGGGTAGAAAGTTAGGAGGACTTACCTTCTTTAACCCAGGGAACCTTAACCTGCTAGGATTGATATTAAATATTAAATGTGGGGTGTGTGTGTGTGTGTGTGTGTGTGTGTGTGTGTGTGTGTGTTAGGGAGAGGGTTTATCTTTTTATCAGAGTTGCAATAGGATCTGTGCCCCCAAAGATTAAGAACCACGGATATGGAAGGCATGCAATTAGGTTAGCGAACCATCTCCATCCTAAACATGACCCAAACTGAAACAATCACGAGAAAGGAAAAGTGCTTTGTGCTCCAAAGAAAATAAAAGCCATTTCCAACAGGAATTGGCTGTCACATTCTCTGCGCTTGGAAAAAAATCAACAGAGCATCCGCCCAGCTCGCCCAGGGCCCATCCCTTAAGCCCAGGTCTCCAGGGAAGGCAGCAAGCCTTTGTTTTCCAGTCTGTGGGCAACTGGCTGGGCGGGGAGCCAGAGAGGAGAGACCTCGATGAAAGAAAATACTGGGATTTGCCCACTCGTGCGGGCTAGAAGCACCCGCAAGTGGGCTCCGGCTGATGCCACAAGACCCACCAGGTGAAGAAGAAAGTGCTGGTTGCAGACTCAGCACTCTCTCCTGCTTTCTTGATATGTCTCCAGCCAGGCTATTGGACCTGCTTTTCCCTGGGTACTGTGGGGCAGGCCACGAAGTATAGTCTTATGGGTGGGTATGGGGTGCACCACAGTATTTAGTCATGGGCCTGGGTACTTTTCTAAGTAGATTTTTGGACTCTTCATGATGCGCAAGCCCATATTTCTCCTTGTGGCCTTGTGGCCTTGTGGCCTCACTATCGAATTGGAGCTCCTGCCTATTTCAGGCTGTGTCACATCTGGTGTTCAGAAAGGACACTCCCTTCCCCTGGCCCTTCTTGCCTTTGTAAGGGGAGGCCCTGAGACGTGGCAGAAGTCCCAATAAATGCTGGAAGGAGATGCGTGAGCAGGCGGACAGGCCCAGAGCCAGTGTGCTGTGCCAGCACTTGGTATAACCTCCAGGGAGGGCGCAGTCCACACACGTCCCGGCTTCCAAGAGGCAGGCTCTGGGTGTCAGCCCACAGCCATCGCCTCTCCGTGAGCCTCATGGATTCTCTCTCAGCCTTGAGTTGTTATTCTTAGATGTTTATAGACATTCTATCTTTACTATCTTCCAAAGGGCATTCTTGATTTCCTCTCCCAGATCTGATTCGCCTCCAAGCTTCCCCTTCTCAACAAATGGCGCCTTCATCACCTAGCGACTCATCCTTCGGGACCCAGCTAAACAGCACCTCCTCCTGGGAAGACCTTCCCATACCAGATCCGAAGCACCCCGCACAGCGACCCACACACGAAAATGCCCTCTTTCATGGCAGCCTGTTTGGTTATCACATTCTGAAATTCTTTTATTTTTCTGTGTGTCTTCCCGCGTGAAGTTCATAAAGATAGACACTCTCCATATGCATCGCCAGAGCCACTCCCCAGCCTTCCCTCCTCTCCTCTAGGCCTGAGGAGGTTCACAGATGCAGTCTGTGTCGCCCAAGCTCCCCAACCCCCGAGTAGGAGATGGGAGCGTGGGCTGGGGGTCTCTCCCCGCCACACTACAGGCAGCAGCCTTCTCCGACAGCTCTGGATGGGTTCTAGTAACCACCTCCGTGCCCTGCTCTCCTAGGCCCAGTCGTGGTAGTGCTGCCATCTGTCACCAACCCTGAAGTGCCTCGCCCATCCCTTCCCCAGGGCTCTCTTAACCCTGCCCGCACTTCCGCAAAGAGCCCCTCCATTAAACTCTCCTCCGTGACCCCTCTGGAAGGTGCTACTTGTTCCCTGACAGTGATTCTGACTAATACAGGGGCCACGTCCGACTCACTGACCACTGTTTTCCCCAACGATGTGCTCAGGAATGTCTGGCATGTCTTAGGTACTTCATACGTGGGTTTTGAATGAGTGAATGAATGATAAGGATTCTGTGTTTTTCTTTACACATGTATTAAGGTATAACTCACGGGGTGGTTCCATAGAGTGGCAGATAGCACATCTGCTTTACATGCAGAAGGTCCTGGGTTCGAGCCCCAGTGGAACCACAGTTCATACCCTGGGCCTGCTAGGCCCAGGGCACTTGGGCCCCACGTACACACCGAGTACACACCGTACACACGAGTACAGAGTACACAGTGAGAGGGGATGCCCCGCCCCCTTAAGGGGAGACGGCAACATCCATGTCAGGAGTGTTAGTGGGGGAGGAATGAAAAAAAAAAGATGTAATTCACATACCATAAAATTCACCTTCCTAAGGTATTACAATTCAGTGGTTTTTGAGTATATTCACAAACCTGTGAGACTGTCATCACTATCAAATTCCAGAACATTTTCATTACCTCAAAAAGAAACCCTGTAGATGGGGGTGGGGGGAGGATAAAAAGGATAAAAGAGATCAAATATATGGTGACCAAAGGAGACTAGACCTTGGAGGGTGAGCATATAATGCACCATACACATGATGTATTATAAAACTATGCACCTGAAACATAATGTTATTAATCAATGTTACCCCAATAAATTTAATTTAAAAAAGAAGTAACTATGGATTAAGGTCACTGTATAAAAAAAAAAACCTGTTAAGAATTAACATTATGAAAATGGCCATATTACCTAAACAATACACAGATTTAATGCAACACCCACCAATATCCCAATG
Organism: Eonycteris spelaea; assembly: GCA_003508835.1. Classification (NCBI taxonomy): domain Eukaryota; kingdom Metazoa; phylum Chordata; class Mammalia; order Chiroptera; family Pteropodidae; genus Eonycteris; species Eonycteris spelaea. The sequence goes on along the minus strand of PUFA01000149.1, from coordinate 584,651 downwards.
GCATTTTCACAGAAATAGAACAAAAATTCTTCACCTTGTATGGAACCACGAAAGACCCCAAATAGCCAAAACAATCCGGAGAAAAGAAGACAAAGCTAGAGGTATCACACTCCCTGACTTTCAAACTATACTAAGAAGCTATAATAATCAAAACAGTATCGTATTGGCAGAAAAACAGGCACACAGACCAATGGAACAGAATTAAAGACCCAGATATAAACCCATATATATACGGGCAACTAATTTTCAACAAAGGAGCCAAAAACATACAACGGAGAGAGGAAAGCTGCTTCAATAAATGATGATGGGAAAATTGCAAAGCCACATGCAAAAGAATGAACCTAGACTGCTAACACCATACACAAAAAATTAACTTGAAATGGATTGAAGACTTGAATATAAGACCTGAAACAATAAAATACATAGAAGAAAATATAGGTACTGAATTATGAACTTTGGCCTCAGAGGGGTTTTCATAAACTCGATCCTAAAGGCAACGAAAGTAAAAGCAAAAACGAATGAATGGAACGACATCAAACTAAAAAGTTTCAGTACAGAAAAGAAAAGTCAACAAAACAAAAATGGCTTTGAATGCTGAGATGTACCTTATACTTTGAGTTATTAGATATGTTTGTATTAAAGAATACAACAATTAAAAAAAAAGGCAACCAATCAAATGAGAGGAGATATTCACAAAGGATATCTCTGATAAGGGGCTAATATCTGAATTACAGAGAATTTATATAACTCAAAAACAAAAAAACAAACAATCCAATTTTTAAATGGGCAGAGGACCTGAACAGACATTTCCCCAAGATATACAGATGGCCAACAGATAACATAAAAAGATGCTCAACCTCATTAGTTATAAGAGAAACACAAATCAAAACCACAATGAGATATCACCTCGTACCTGTTAAAATGTCTATTTTCAATAAGACAAGAAATAACAAGTGTTAGAGAGGATGTGGAGAAAAAGAAACCCTCATACACTGCTGGTGGGAATGTAAATTGGTACAGCCACTATGAAAAACAATATGGAAGTTCCTCAAAAAATTAAGAATAGAGCTATAATATGACCGACCCTCTATCCCTCTTCTGGGTACTTCCTCCCAAAATTTATAAACATTTATTCGTAAAAATATATGTATCCCTATGTTTACCACAGCATTTCACAATACCCAACACAGGGAAACAACCTAAGTGTCCTTTGATGGATGAATGGATGAAGATGTGGAACATATATAAAATGGAATATTACTCAGCCATAAGAGAAGATGAAATACTGCCACTTGTGACAACATGAATGGATCTTGAGATAACCATGCTAAGTGAAATAAGTCGGACAAGAAAAATTGAAAACCATATGATTTCACTCATATGTTGGATATAAAACAGAAACAAACCAACAAACAAAACGAACAAATTCATAGACACAGACAACACTATAGCAGTTACCAGAGGGAAACGGGGGTAGGAGAGGGTAAAGGGGGTCAAATAGATGGTGACAGAAGTAGACTTTAGGTTGTGAGCACACTATGGAATATAAAGATGAAGTATTATAAAGTTATACATCTGAAACTTATGTATTAACCAGTTACCTCGGTAAATTTAATTTTTTAAAAAGGAAACTTGTACTCATTAGAGTCACTCCCCATGTTCCCCCAGATCCTGACAACCAGCAATCTACTTTCCGTGTCTATGAACTTGCCTACTATGGACATTTCATCTAAGTGGAATGTTACGAGATGTGGCTTTCTGTGTCTGGCTTCTTTCACTTAGTATAACTAATATGTATCAGTGCTTCATTTCATTTTTTTATGCTGAATAATACCCCATTATTTGGATCCACCACTTTTTGCTTATCCATTCATCAGTTGATGGACATTTGGGCTATTCCCACTTTTTGGCTATTATGAATAATGCTCCTATGAATATTCATGTGCAATTTTTTTGTGTGAACATGTTTTCATGTCTCTTGGGTGGATAAACCAGGAATGGAATTGCTGGGTCACATGGTAACTCTATATTTTACTTTTTGAGGAAGATACTGTTTTAAATCACCGTGTGTCCCACGGCACTACACAGTACTTTATCCTGTAGCCTCAAGCATCAACGTGGAAAAAAACCCAAACTCACAAGGATATGCGGCAAAGGAGATCTCAAACATAACTGGTCCTCTCCCAAGTATACACCCAAGAGATATGGATGTTTTTGCACACACGCTCCAGGACAAACAAGGATGCTCACAGTAAAACTGTTGGCCAAAAATCCAAAATAACCTGACACCCATGAAAAGAGCTTGGATAAATATATTGTAGACTATGCAATCAAAGAAAATAAATTAGTTGTATATAACAGCATGGATGAACCTCACAAATACAGTATTAAAAGAAACAAGCTACAAGGGAGTATATATAGTACAATTTTGTTTATATGAAGTTCCAAAACAAGTGAAACGAAAATCATGTGATTTAGGGGTGCACATGTAGGTGGAAAAACTATTAAAAAATTATTTCAACAAAAAACAGGATACTGATTACCTCTGGCAGGGAGAGAGGGAGACGTGTCAGGAAGAGGCACAGGAAGGACCTCTGCAAGCCAGTTTTCTCATTCTTGTCCTGGGTGATGGATACATGAAGATCCACTTTGAATTATTTTTAACTGTACATAGGTACTTAACCTACTCATGCACTAGTCCAAGTTTTATTTCACAATTCAAAGAATAAAAAGAACAAAACTCACGTCCAGGTGTCAGGAGGCATGGATGCCAGATCAGGTTTACCACTTAAGAGCTGCGTGACACAAATTACTTTATTCTCTGCCTCAACATTTTTATCTCCAAAATGGGGATGATGATAATTGCCACTTATTCAGAGCTTACCATGGGCACCAAGAAGTGCTTTTATATGTCAGTACTCATCGTGTGTCCTTGGGGCACAAGAAACATGTCATCAAGGTAGCTTAAGCACAAAGTATTACAAGGACGCAGGGTGCAGCTGGGGAGCGGATGCTGGGAACTCTCTCTCTCTCTCCTTGTTGCTCTTCTCTCCATAACTGTTATATTCTTTCCTTTTGTTATAAGCTGGTCATTTTTGCAACCCCATCCACATGTGAGAAAATGGCCACCACAACTCTCAGGTTTGTATCTTCTCCATTCAGACACCAGCCAGACTGAACCTGGAATCTCTCAGCGCAAAGTTCCCTGGGGAAAGAATTCCTGCTGTTTTAGTTAGGAGCCAGTATCCACTCCTGATCCAATCAACTGGCAAAGGGGCAGAGTCACACCATGCGAAATGCCTGCTAGGGACAAAACACCATGAAACTAAATGGGAACTATGGATGGACGGCAGTCAGCCTGCGGAAATCTAGTTCTGTGGAGATGTAGAGATGTAAACAGCGGCTGCTAGAATGCAGAGGGGAGCAGACACCCTAATATCAACTGTTACTTAAAACTATTCTTTGTACTAATGCAATGAAGTAATGTCGGTGTCCCCATTTTACAGATGAAAGGACTGGGAATCAGATAGGGCCCAGGGATTCTCAGCGGCAGCACCACTGACATTTTTGGGCTGAACAATTCTTCATGGTGTGGGGCGGGGGGGGGGGGGTTGTCCCGTGCATTGTAGAAGATGTTTAGCAACGTCCCTGGCCTCTACGCACTAGGTTCTAATGGCACTTCTCCAGTTGTAACAATCAAAAATGTCTCCATATGTTGTCAAATGTCCTGACACAGGCTAAGTAAATTATACACCACTCCACTTGTAAGACAGCCGGTATTCAAACCCAGGTCTGACCCTACGCCTGTTCTTAGTCACCGTCTCTCATGATCATATCTATTACCAGCTTCACAAGGTCGTAATGATATAATGAATGCAATGAATGTGAAATCACCTTGAAGAGTTTGGTGCAACATAAATATGTCACCACATTCTCCTTAGGAGCTTCCAGTACTGTCGATCAGTGTGGCTATTCAAACAGGACAGGGCTCTACATCTCTAAGAAATTTTAATTCCAGGGGTCTGACCACTAACCAACCATATTACTCATTTAGTTTCATGATGCGATTCTTCTCCAAATCCTCTCCCTCATGAAGGTTGATATTCCAAGGTCTTGCTGCAACACATGTCCAATTCAACTCCCCAACCATTTCCTTATGGTACATTTCCTTAGCTGGTTTTCCTCTAGTGGAGCCCAGTGTTTCTCCAGATAATTTGGTCCCCAAAGCCCGTCTATTATTCTTCTACATATAACTGACTAAACATGTTACATCTCTTTCTCCATGAACTAGCGGTCTCAATAACCTAGGCTACCTGAGGTTCATGGTCACATTCTTCCAAACTCAAAATGTCTCTCTGAGAATGTTGTTTGACAGAGCCCTACATTGACAGTCTCCAATCTGTGAGTTTTTGTTCTGGTTTTTAATATTCATTGTGGCTGAATTCTAAAAATGATGGAGTCCTTCATTTGCCAGGCTTTGAGTCTCTCCTATCTAAATGAGAAGGGAAAATATTTTGGCTAAGATTAGAGGGTTGGCCACACACTAGTGACAGAGAGTATTACAATAAGTGTCTAGGATTTTATAAAAGCGAGCACATCCTTACAGCTTAATCTAGCTACCTAAGAAAATGACCACAATATGCCATTTGTACTTTTCTAGTCAAGATATAAACAACTTGTTTAAAGGTCTGGTTAGAATGTAATATTTTTAAACTCTTTTTACTGAAGTATAACTTACATGCAGAAAAGTACACAAATAAGTATACAGCTCAATACATTTATCCCATATAACATACCCATGTAACCACCACCCAGATCAAGAAATTACCCGCATTCCAGAAGCCCCTCTCAGACCCCCTCCGGTCACGATCTCCACCCTCTCTCCAAATAGACCATTATAATTTTAATCGTATTACCTCCATATTTTTTATGTATCTGATGGCACAGATAATTATCTCTGGAGGCCAAAGTTAACCGGAAGCTGGGAGAATGGTTTTCCCATGAGTCATTTCTCTTAAGGGTTTTATCAGTGAGGATCCTTCCAGCTGCAAGTAATAGAAATCCCAATCCAGATGGCTTGAACAATGAGAAAATTTATGATCTCCGTATAAATGGAAGTCCTGTTGTAGAGCAGGCTTTCGGGTTGATTGAATCAGCAGTTCGAGGGAAACAAAGTCCCATGCTCTTTCATCTCTCTACTCAGCCACCTTGTGTTTGCTTTCTCCCAGGCTGGTAGCTGGAATGGCCACCACAATTCTGCTGATCTCTCTGGAGAGGAAACTTCTTCCAGACGTCTCATTCTGCTGGTGAGAATTGGGTCACTTGTGCAAATCATTTAGACCAGGGAACAGGGTTGCCCCAATTTCTTAACGTGTCGTTTAGGAATATAGGATGGATGTTGAGAGAGTCCCCTCCAATGCTCCCTACGGAAAACGTGTAATAAAAATGTAAAATGTCTGGCTCAACTCATTATAAACAGGTTGATATTGCTAAATGGTAACAAGGGTTAATACACAGTGGAGATTTGTGGCTGAAAATAGCGTTGGGAGATTAAGGTTAGAGGTAAGTAACTCCCTGTGAGGAAAGAATAAACTGACCGTGGCAAAATAAACACACAGCAGCTCTTGCCTCTCTCTGCTCAGCGTCAATGATCCTTCCTCTCCAAATTGCCTCTTTGGGCACTGAGTCATAAACATATTTTTAAAGTTATTGGGATAGTGTCTGTTACCAGTTATGTTAAGCACAGGACATAATGTTTCAGTATACACTTAGGACAAATTCTGCCTCTTTACAAATCACATGATGCCAGGCCAGGCACACAGGACATGCCATTTAAATGCTACCAGGTGTCTGTCAGTTCCTGAAAAGACTTCAGTTCCTTCAGTTACCTCGATAATCCCCAGAAGCCATTCAATCCCCATAGATGTTCGAATATTCTCCATATTAAAATCCCAATTTTTAAAGAAATATTTTAAATAGATATACATATAAGTATTAATATTCACTTGCTCAAGGTAGTTGGGAATGTAACATGTAACATGTTTACATCCCTTTTATCAATGTGCTAATCGTATATTATTAGAACATTGGTGAATATGTGTTGGAGGAATCTATCGACAAAGAATAAATGGGTAAGTGAGGTACATCATCAGTGAAAAACTATTATAATAATGGGATATAATAGTGATTTTTTGTGTTAAATGGTAAAATGTATAGGTCTGTGGATGATAGGACAAATAGTAGATAAGTTTAAAGATAAGGTATTACATTCATATGTATATAAATTTTACATACATATGTATATGTACCACTAACTTTATATCTGTAAAAAAAAAAGTCTTTAAATAATTATCTATACTGGATAAATATATAACTGATACTATTCTCAGTACCAGTGAGAAAGGATGAATACAAGGGCAATTCCAATTGAAGAGTAAAAATCCAGCATCTCCTTCAGAAAAATATTTATCACAAAACTAATATTCCTGGATATTTTTTCTCATGACTGTTTCTAACTTTAATTGCTACTGTATTTATAAGGCAGCTATTAGCATAAATATTACATCTAATATGTATGGTTCTTATAAGAAAGTATATCAGTAACATACCTGATTTCGACCCACATTTCAGAAATATGTTTTTTACTAAAGTAAAAATATAATATCCTGGGATCATCAATCATTTTAGTTGCATTTTTGATATTCAACAGTCACCCAATATCCCCTGGATATTTGAGTGTGTGTTGTTAGAATTCCAGTTCTTCCTCAAGAATAACATGTGAGGCATATATATCTTACTATGCATTCTTATGTCAACTGGGAATATGCCTTTTATATATAATCCAATACTGCTCCAGTTTGCTTTTTGGTATAGGTTAGGCCTGTTTGAAAGAAGCTGTCTATTTCACAATGCCAAGACCCAATCCAGTCAATTCTAACAAGGACCTTAAATGTTATGAAGAGGTTTCTGTTAATTTGCTTTATAAAGGGTCAGATGAAGGTTGTAGAGATTTGAAGAGGAATGCTCTTTTCTACCGTACCAGCAGAGGGCACATTTTCCACTTAACTGTAATTCCTCCAACCTATAAAATCCCATAGGTGGTACTGGGTCAAACTATAGAGGGTACTGAAAACCAGGCAGTGCTTGAATAAAGAATGTGCTTAAGAAAGAATAGCTTGGAAGGAACAGACATAATAGCAAATACGAAAAATGACTGGGCACGTCCACTTTTTTAAAAATTTCATTTAGAAAAGGCCCCAAACTCTGAACAGGCTTAAGGGTGACAATTCTCAATTCTCATGAAAAAGAGATTTCTTAAGTATCCTAAATCCTTAAGACATTTTCCTTCAGGAGGCATTGGGCCACCGAGTTCTTGTCTACAGTTCTGCTGTTAAGAAGTTTTGATATCTGGTTCCTGATTCTTTTGAGTGAACTATTTTTCCTCTTTGGAAGCTTTCAGGATAGTGGTTTTCAAACCTCACCATGACTCAAATTCCCCCCAGAGATTCTGTTTCAATTGATCTGCGGCAGGGCCAGATGTTGGTATTTTTAAATGTTCCAAAGGTGATTTCAAGGTGATTCAAAGTGTGGCCATGGTTGATGGTTTTCGATTTGCTTCTTATCCCTTTTGTTCTGAAATTCCACAATGACATACGTTAGTGTGAGTCGTTTTTCATTATTGTGCTGAGCACTCAGTGGTTCTTTCGACCTCAAAAAATCAATCATTAGTTCTGGGATGTTTTCTTGTATTATTTCTGTGATAATTTTTCACTTCTCTGTCTCCTATTGAAATAAGGTATCTACTGGTATGAACCTGTCATTTTCTATCTTTTCCTTTTTTTTTCCCTACCTTGTGGGAGATTTCCTCGTTTTATTTTTCGATGCTTCTTTTACTTTATTTCTGCTCTCATTTTAAAAACCTTTATTTGGAAATAATTTTAGGTTTACAAAGACTTGCAAAGATAGTACAATGTTCCCATATATTCCTCACCCAGCTTCCCCTAATGTCAACATCTTACATAACCTGAGAACAATGATCAAAACTAACAAATTAACATTACGACAATGCTATTAACCACAGACTTTATTTGAATGTCACTGGCATTTCCACTAATGGTCATTTTCTGTTCTAGGAACCAATCCAGGCCCCACATTGCATTTGGTTGTCATGTCTCCTTAGACTCCTTCAGTCTGTGGTAATTCTTCAGTCTTTCCTTGTCTTTCATGACCCTGATGCTTTTGAATACTGGTTTTGTAGAATATTCATCAATTTGGGTCTGTCTGTTATTTTCTCATGATTAGATTGGAGCTATGAATTTTGGGTAATACAATAAAGTGATGTGCCCTTCTCGATGCATCAAGGGTACATGATATTAATATATTATTTTATTACCAGTAATGTTAAACTTGACGACTTGCCTAAGGAAATGTCTGCCAGCTTTCGCTGTAAAATTGCTGCTTTTTTCTTTGTAAGTAGTAAATGCTTCAAGAGAGCTATTTTGAGGCTATCTTGTTTCTTCTTCGGCTTTTAATTTTAGCATTTGTTGGTAGCCTCAAATTTGTAATTTCTACAATTCTTATTTTCTGGTTGTTCCTTTTAAAATAGCATTCTTTATTTTTCATGGATACAATCATCTCTCAGAAGTTATCAAGATTTTTTTTCTTATCTACATTATCTCTTCCTCTGACTTCTTTTTTCCTATTTGTTTTGGTCTCGATCTCTCATGTGAAGGCTTTCCAAAAATGGTTGCATAGTCCTAGTTTACTAAAAGCTTTTTAGAATGCTTTGCATCAGCAGGGCTTGTCGAAAGATTTCACTGCAGGTAACCATATGGAAGCTGCAAATGTCAGTACCTGTAGATCTTGTCTCCTGGACTGGTGAGTTTCTTCAGAGGGGATTTTTCCTGTATTGCTTGGGGTTATAAGCTTGGCTTTTGGTATTCTAGGAGCCAAGAGAAGATGACAAAGCAAGCGGTGTCAGTAATTAGCATGAACTTCCACCTAATCCTCTCAGATCCATACCCACCACAGCCCTCACCTTTGCCTTGTAATCTCACATCGAGATCCTCTCAGGTTCAGCTTTTCCCGGGATTAAACTGCCAGTTTCTGTCAGAGGAGAGGGGCAGTTGCGTGGCTGTGCAAGCTGGGGTTAACGAATACTCTTCTACCTTTCCTGGCCTTCCATCTTCCAAAAATTTCGTGAGATCCTTCATCAACTGAAGTGTACTCTCTCACTCACTTTATCTTTGTTTATTTCTTACTCTCATCATTTATATGGCTTTTGAAAGGAAGCAGAGTTAAACAAGTTCTTTCAAACTACGTTCAGTCAGAAAACCTTGTGAACACACAATGCAATATACAGATGACATAATTCTAGCAGGGGTCCCCAACCCCCGCTACTGTTCCGCAGCCTGTTAGGAACCTGGCCGCACAGCAGGTAAATGACAGGTGAGGAGTGAGCGAAGCTTCATCTGTATTTGCAGCCACTCCTCGGCACTAGCATCACCAACTCAGCTCCACTTCAGATCACTGGGCATTAGATTCTCATAGGGCACTGGTCCCTGGTGCCAAAAAGGTTGGGGACCGCTGTATTATAGAACTGTACACCTGAAACCCCTGTTATTTTTAGGGTAGTCAAAAGACAATCAAAACGTTAATCAAGTAAAAAATTCTAGGAACCAATATCCCATGAAGAATTTCAAATACCTTATGTAGATACTCTACCCTCAAGCTTAAGTGTGGGCTGCCCATAGTGACTTCTTTCCAATATGGAGGAGTACAGAAAGTTCTTTTTGAAGAATAACTTTATGGTAGAGAAATCTAATAAATACTACCTCAGTCTTGTGATCAAAGTCAACAACAACAGTCGTAAATCTTATTGATAGTATATACCTTGATCTAATGTGATAAAAATAGCCATTTGCCTCTGTAGTGTCCTCCCACCCAAACCTATAATCTATCTCACTCTAATTATAAGAAAAATATAAAATTCCAATAGAGGGCATCCTACGATATACCTGAATCCTCCTCCTCCAAGCTATCAAGGTCATCAAAAAAAGAGTCTAAGAAACTGTCGCAGTCAAGAGGAGCCTAAGAAAAATGAGGACTAAATGCAATGTAGGATCCTGGAATAGAAAATACAGGTAAAAACTGAGGAAACATAAAGTATGGACTTTCATTTTTTGGACTGTAGGGGAAACTGGGTGCTGACTATAGGGGAACTCTGTACTACCTTTATAATTTTCGGTAGATCTGAAACTGTTCTAAAGAATCAAATTTATTTAAAGTATTTCTATGAAACCAATAAACACTGGCAGCTGAATCTATTTATGGAGAAAACAGGAGTGAATGGGGTTTTTGGTTGTTAGTGATGTGGGCAACTCTGGGATTCATCTCAAAATTCTACTTGGGAGTCCTACATAGTTCTTCAAAAAATTTGGGTAAGGTTGTTTGTCCAGACACAGCATGGCAAACCATCCTGAACCAACTTAGCCCTTCCTATGGCCCAGTATAATGTAAGACTCACAGAAGGATGCAGAAGACCCAGTCTTCAGATGGTGTATAGTCCATTAATGAAGACACTAAAATAAATATATACACACACGAAATATATGATTATAGTATCTGCCTCAGGTTTAAACATTAAATAGGTTTCTGTATCTTATTCTATAACAATAAATAATCTGAGTGTGTGCATATCTTTTTTAAAGTGAGGAATATTTCTTCTTTCCAAAGATACCTAGACTTGGCATAGAAGGAAAAATGAGTATCTGCTTAGGTATACTTAGGCAGAATCCTTACAAAGAAATTACCAAGGCAGGCATTTAAGGTCAGATAAATTGCAGAGGCCACAGTTGTCAGGACGTGTGTGTTTCAGACACCCAATTTGAACTAACTTAACACAGAAAGCAAATTTATTGACTCATACATGAAAGGTCCAGATGTAGAATTTCACCTTAAATGAAGGTCAGTAGAGATGTCCAAACAGAACCATACTAGTTTACATAAATGGTCCAAATTATAAATAATTCAGCTTTATTTCTTCCAAATGTTTTCTAGGATGGACTAGTGGGTATGTTTTTGTGCCACAATACTTAAAAATGAAGAGAAGCTTTACTGAGTAAAACATAAGGCAAAGTATTTCAACAGGGGCAAGGCAGGGCTTAGGATGTGAGCTAAAGAAAAATTTTAAAAAATTAATTAAAAATGAAAAAGATTCAGAACAGGAAAAGGGGTCAGGGTCGTGGAAAGACTCAATTTCCTTTGCTGTTCATGGTTTAGCTTCTCCCAACTTCTATCTCTATTTGTTCCTGATTAGATTTTGTGGGCAATTAAATCAAAGTAGATAGATTTGTGAGGTTTGTTTTTTGTGGACGTCATCTCATTGTTCCGTAAAGTAATGCCACCTGTTTCTAAAACTTATATGAGGAAAGTACAAAAAAGATTCCCAAAAGTAAGCTTCTATAAGGAAAAATAAAATTCAAAACACACGGGCTTTTTCATTTTTCATTTTCCAGGTCCATTTGCTTCTCAGGTTATCATTACTGTTTCAGTCACGAAGATTAGGATCAGAAGGAAACAACAGGAAACTGCTTTGAGACTGGCACTGACGGATCAAAAATGCCATGTGTCACACTTGTAACAAACAGCATTTGTAGTTGCATTATGCTGTGCTTTCTCCAATGAACTTGAATCCTCTTTTCATGAAACTGTATAACAATTTTGAAAACTGAAAACAAGTTTCCAAATCTTGTGCTACATGCTCAAAGCAGATTTCCATTTCTCACATTTCCATGATTCATAGAGATTGGTTCAGAAGAGGCTAAGGGCAAGCCAACCAATTAACAATTAATTCTTATTAAAAATGACACATTTACATGTAATAGGTCCAGGTTAAATCTTATCTAGGATCCCAGATTAGGTGAATTATGCAAGGACTTCGTGTTGCTTAAAGATTTCCTCGATAGTCCTCAACTCTCTATCCTGTATAAGTTACCTTTTACCAAAAGTTGTTTCTAATAACAGTTCAAATTTAAATTCTCATTAACTGGCTTCAAGAAACTGTTTTGCAAGGAATGCTAGGGTCATTTAAACAAGTTATTTCTACTGAAGCAATGTGATTATCTTCAACAATAAGACTTCTAAGGCAGTGGCTATTTTTCACTTATCTACTAATTAGGAAAATGATTACATTGATTGGTTCCATTTGGTTAATCATACACAGAAACATCTCTACATGGGAATCATTAGCAGATCCATTGGGCATATTATTTATTTTGGCACAGCTAGAGCATTTTTACATAAAACCAACAGTGGAAATTGAGTTTTAGGACTAGATTTGGGTTTAAATACTAGTTCTCCTATTAGCTGTGTGGTCTCAGGCAAGTCAAGTGGCTCTGTGAGCCATTTGTAAAATTTGGATACCCGCCATCTACCATGTAAGAATCCTACAGGGGAATGATCAGAAAGGTTTGTAAACTATCAGACACTGCATGGCACATAAATGATGGTATTCACCTGCATCTTAATGTTTCATCTCAAAGCAAATCTAGTCTCTCCCGAATCCTTCATAAAAGAATTAAGCTTTTTAAATGTTAATATATATGATTAAGCTGGGTGGGCCTGGACATACATAGTACAGATATCTATTTGGCTAATTAAATTTAGGTTACCAGTTACCTACAATTACCAACAATTTGGTAGACTGTGGTATTTCTTACCTTACATTTGCATAATTGGAATTGCATTCTTCTACCTCAGGTTTTCAGGAAATCAACCAGGATTTGTCAAGCACCTGCCAGATACTCAGCCTCAGGAAGAACAGTGATATGAATTATTAGGATTGAAGACTAAACAAATTCAAATGCTAAGAAGAATGGGATTATCCTTTCCTGTTAGTAAGTCTCAATTCATGTGATTATGTAACAGCCAAGCCCTGATGAATGATGTCTCATTAGTAATGTTAGAAGGCTATCAGTAGGTTTTAAAATTAATGAGAAAAATAATTTATTTCCCTTGTTTTATTAACAGTCACTAGAACTTCAATCTTGGTGTTTAATTTTCCCCAATAGGTTAGCAATTTCCAAGAAAAACAATCATTTGAAGACTGGCATTGCAGATAACAAAATATTATTACCTTGTACTGGCTTTTCTTTACCAGATGGTTTCAGTAAAAACAGAACTCCCAGCGTGCCTACCTGGTTGCCACTTCATATCCATCAGTACAGCAAAAGTCTTGATTTTTGCCTCTCATGATTCCAAATTAGCAACTCACTTTAAGGGAAGAGCTGCAGGAAGAATCCTGAAGAGCTCCAGAACTTTCCACATTATGCTACACACAGTTATTAACAAAGATACAGGTGACTTTCATGCTTCTCAAAAATCTTTTCTTCCAGAACACCTGAGGATTACAGAGCTAACAACTTCTACTTTAAAATTAAAAAAAGCTTAAAAATTAAAAAAAAAAATAACTGTAGTCAGGGCGAGAAAAGGAAAACAGTATCTTTATTGTGTGTAGTTCTAACAAACATTCACTATGCGCACATTCCAGCAGAAAGAGACAAAGATCTTTGTTCAAAAATGCTGAAATAATGTAGGTAAACAAACTCCATTATTGAATACATAAAAGGAATGTTAATATTACTCATTCACAGTCAAGGGTGAAGTAAAAAAGAAGGAAGTTAAATAACCATAGTAGTATTTTGCCAAAATAACAAATGTAGAATATAAATGTGGGCAAAGAGCAGCTCGTAAAACTGAGTAAGATGCTAGATGGAGGGTAGGTAACTTAACTGCCTCTGCTTCTTGGAACCTCCTTCTGAGATCACCCCACAAATTCTAAACCAGGCTCTTTCAGAGCACAACAGCCGGATGTGACCAAACTTCTCATTACTTTTGTGATATTTGGCAACCGAATGAGATGGTTAAAAAAGAATCAATTTCTTGTTGAGACAAGACATGTCTAAATCCATTTCTCCTGGGGAAGGAAGTAATGAACATTAACATTCTGCATTTTAATCTCCTAAAATAGGATTTAACCAGCTAGTTGATACTTGAGATGTTCAGCACTAGATACCATGAGTAATGATATACCTGGCCTGTAAAGCATTGTTCATTGCTCCACATCAGAACTTCATGAGTATAAACTCAGCCAAGCTCTTATGTCACAACATATGCATTTATGACAACTGCTTAGAGAACTTTACAGGTCCAAATTATAGGTCCCGGTGGATTTTTGTTTCTGCTTAAGTGGTCACATAAGAACACAATATCAACTCTATTCCCATTACTTTCTTGTCTTTACAAATGTAGAAGCCATTTGGAAACCAAACAGGAGCTAAGAAAATTTGGAGACCCAGCACTGACATTCCTATTATTGGTGGCATAAATTTTCACTCATCTCCTCCTTTTGTGGTCCCCAGTCATTACGTGTACAGTATGGTGTGCAGCAGCAGGTAACCTTCCTTGGAAATAAACAACCAAACACCCCAGAGACCAGTTTTAGGGGGCATGGTCAGCCAACAGAGCCCGGCTCCACTTGCTCCGGAGGGGTTTTCATGACCAATGTTGAGACTGTCAAAAATTTGAGTCTACCTCTTAAAACAGAAGTCTTTTTGACGGATTGGCTAACATTCTGTTAATTTATTGTTTAGAAAAACCTCTGCAAAACTCTCACAGAAGCTCTTTTACCTGGCTGTTTATGTAGGCAGCAGAATAATAGTAAATGGACCCAAAAGTGGTTTTTATAATATAAAGTGACTCACATCATTAGCAGTAGATCAAAGCAGCCCTGGGATTGGATGAATTTCATGGATGGTAGAGACAAAATCTGAAAATCTTTTCCTCTGGCTCTGAGTAAAAACAAGTCCAGATATAAACAGGAAAAAAAACCAATGTGAAATAGAAAAACACACCTCTGCATTGGTGTTTATGCTAAAAATATTATCAAAAACACCAATTTTATTTAAGACTATTGTTCTCTAATGTTTCTTATAAGCCAGATGTTTTTCATTCAAGTTTGGAGACTGCCAATGCACTTTTGATGGATCCAAGTTATCTTCTGGCTTAGTTTTAGGCTTGAGTGTTCCCCTTCCAGCTCAATGCTACTTTGTTCTTTACTTCTACCCCAATGTAGCTGTAATCATGCAACCTATACTATAACAATTAAACCAATTCTTATTCAAGGCAACCCTTCCTTGCCTTCAGATGAAGGAGCATCAATAGTCACATCGCTTTTGCTACGCAATAACCAAAGTATTTTTTTTCCAGGAAAGTATCTTAAAGTGGCATCATATAACACATACAAAACATTTTCTAATGATAAAAAGTTTAACTATACCCCTGCCCTCATATATAAAAGTCATTCAGAAATCAAAAAAAAAAAAATTACTCCATAAGGTCATATCCAAACATGCAAATACAAGGGTAATATTATTTTGATGAATTCTGAATTCACTCAACTGCTAAATCACAGGATACAAGACCTGAGTTGAACTTTTTCTTAAATAGTTGCATGGGCAACTGGTTTGCTGGGCAGTTTCCTGTCTTGTCAAGTCCCTGGCAAGCAGGAAGCGAGGAGGAGACACGGAGGAGTGAACATGGTCTTTCTTGACCCACACTGCTGCTGCATATGACAATGGCTCAGAGGCAGACTGGTAATCGTCAAAGGAAGGGGAGAAAAATCACCACAGTTGTTAGCAGAAAACAGCCAGTGTACTAGCTCCTCAGGTACTTCCACAGGGGAAAAAAAAAGTAAAGGCAAATGCCAAAGAGATTCCTGAACCAAGTAAAACAGCAACATAATTCTAAGTAATAACCTACTCCTCGATGAAACACTCATTGAGGAAAAAAAAAAATACCAGCTTTTTTTTTTTATTCGGTAGAAGAACAACAAAACCACAAATTGGAGCCATGGAGGTAAAAAACAGATAAAATGGAAAACATTCTTTTGCCATCAACCGTACCTTTCAAATGCCACTTGACTATGCAAGTTATTTTACAGGGCAAACAGAAGATCGAATACTGTATGTCTAATTCTAATCAATTTGGTGTCCCTTACTACTTTTGTTAAAACGGCAAATAAAAACTGTGCCAATCAATAAACAAAAAAGCAGTAAAAATCCCTGGTAAACCTCAACAGACATAAGCACAAATTTATATTATACTAATATAAGATGATTGGGAGAAAAAAAAATAAAAGATGGCTAGAACTGGGCGCCAAACCAAAAAAGTAAATGATGAAGTCTTTGGTGCTTTTTCTAAACTCCTGCCCTATAGTAGTATCTCTCAATATTTTTCAAAAGAAAGACTGCTATGAATTCACTCTATCATCCCAATTCATCTCTCCCTTTCCCTGTTCTCCATTCCAAGAAATAAAAGGGAAGCATCTCTGTCCAGCACCACCTGGTGGACTTAGCAGGTGGCTAGAGTTACCTGTTACACTAGCTTAGGAGGATGGAGATAATCACATAATTCTTTCTAGTTATACCAAATATAAACAAGGAACAAGACCATTTGGCAGTTGTGTTTTACGTCACAGGTATGCAACTTTACTTCATCAAGTAAACCCCTTATGACAAATAACAGAATTAAGTCAGAATTAAAAAATACTAATATTTACTTTGAAAAAAGAAAAGCTTCAAAACCAGAATGTGCTGCCATGTCAAGAATGTCTAATGTGCAAAATATTGGAAAGCAGGCATTTTTACCAATGGGCAATGTCACTAGGACAAATGGATTGCCATTATTAACAGAAAACTTTGTAATATAAAGGTGTTCATGGAAACACTCGTGAGGATTCAGAACAATGAGCAGGTGCTTTTAGAGTAAGGCTCTGAGAAAGAAGGGCACTGTCCCCAGGTCTGAGGTGGATGTCTGCCCAACCATCTGGGCTCCAAGAGGGAAGAATACAAGTGGCAGGATTTGAGAACAGGGCACCACTGTGGCCTCCAAATGTGTCTCTAGTTTTCACTCCCAAGTGGATATGCTTTCCAGACTTCAACAAGGCCTCCTCAGGAGGATTTGCTTTCCGATGGGAAGTAGTAACGGTACAAGAAACCTAAGATGATAGCGCCTATGATGGGGAAAATCCAATACGACCAGCAACTAGAAGTTGGGGGGAAAAAAAACAATAAAATAGTGAACATTTTATAACAAATGTTTCCTATCTTTCAGCACACTCATTTTAATATTTTTATGAGCAAAGAGTTTCAATTTACTGCTTTAATCACACAGTAATTAGAGAAGAACAAATATTTAAATTGGCTTAACAACATAATTTTTAAAAGATTAAAACAGAATGTATAGCATGACACCAAAAAATACATATATACACCCACCAACATATGTGTTTTTACAAAGGTATATAGTAGTTCTTTCTGGCTTATGCAATTATAGATAGTTTAAATTTTTCTTCTTTGTGCTTTTTCACATATTCTACAATTAACATTCTTAAACCAAAAAAAAAAAAAAGCCACCATTTTACATATATAATTGTAAAATGAGAAGCAATAACATCTAACACAACTATTGGCAATATATCTGCCTCACATGTTTTTTTAAATTTAATCCTCACAAAAACTCTATGAAATAGGTTCTACTATATATATATTTTATACAAAGCTTTGCATCCAAAAATCACAAAGTGAAGTTAGTGAAGCTGTCTGATTCTACACCCATCTTCTTAATTTCTAGTTAAATAAGAATGAACACAAAGATAGACAGGCAGGCACATGTGTGCACGCACACATATACACACACAGAGAATATGTTGATAGTTCTAATAAAGTTAGGTAAATGGCAGGTGGCTTAAAAGTCCTGTAAGAGACTTTCCTTAGGAGTTTCAGAACGTCATCATTCTCCTTGAAATAATTCTTCTCCAATGGAGCTTATTAGCACTGCTAGTTTTAAGGTATAATTCTTCCGTGATATAAATGACCAGGCTGCCCCTCTACTTAAGACATACGCAGCCTTGGTATTAAAAGGTTTTCAAGCCAATAAAGCCAGCTGAGGCTTAGTAATAAAAATGATTCTTTTTGCCTAAACATGCCTAGCACTTTGTACATTTAAGTATGGCAAAAGCTGCTCTGGACAAGTTTAGAGTATCAGCCAGGTAGCTTTGTTTAAAAAAAAGAAAAAGAAAAAAAAAAAAGAAAAGAAGAAAAGAAAAAGCGAGTTGGCATGTACAACAGTAATGTGACACATGGGAGCTTGGAAGTAATCTCCCATAGTCATGAACTCAGAAATCTTGGAGCAACCACAAGAGATGAGAGTTCAAAAGCAAGATCCTTGAGAAAGCAATGAAGAGAAATTCTTTAGTACAAAAGGCTGAGAATGGATGACCACCAATCCTCACATAATCCTTCATGATACTTAACTGCCACTGAGAACAGGGCCAGAGAAAATGCATTTATACTGCACCAAAGGAGATTAAGGGTCAACAACAACTTCCTGGCCATAGGACAAAAGAATTCTCTTCATGGAGGCTCATACAGGTTATTGCATGTAGTTGTAACTCATTTATTTTTATTGCTTTGTAGTAGTGTACTGTATGAATATACCAGAATGAATTCATTCATTTTATTAATGAATGGTAATCTGGGTTATTTCTCATGTTTTAAGAGCTTGAATAATGCTGCTATAAACGTTTGTGTATGTGTTTCCTGGTATACTTGTGCGCACATTTCTCACGTACATCCCTAGGAATGGAATTGCTGGGTGAAGTTATTCATATTGTCAAGTTTACTAGACAATGTCAAACTGTTTTTCAAAGTGACCGTACCCATTTATATTACCCTAAGAGGGCCTAAAAATCTTGGTGATCTACTTCCTAAACAATTCCTCTGATTTCTAGAATTTTAAAAATTTACCAATCTGCTAAGTGTGAAATACACCCTATGATTTTAATTCGCATCTTTCTGATGACAAATGAAATTAAACCTCTTTTTCGTAGGCTCATATTTGTTTCCTTAAGGTGCTTAAGTCTTTTTCTCATATTCTACTGTTTTCAAATTGATTTGTAAGAATTCTTTACGTATTCTGCATTATAACTTTTAATCAGTTTTATCTGTAGCATAAGTCTATTGCAAGCTTGTGGTTTGTGTTTTCAAATTATTTATGAAGCATCTGGCTGAGCATAAAATAAGTTCCTAATACTAAGGAATCTGAATTTACTAACAGTTTCCTTCAAGTTTTCATTTTTCTAATATTCTGTCCATCACCTCAAATTAAAAAAAAACATGATACTTTTATGGTGAAAAAAGACACATTTTCTCTCTCTGAATTGCATTAAGTGAGACATCAGAAAGATGAAATAGAGAGTTCCATATAATCTCTAGAAAGATTTGCACAAGCCAAGGATTCCACAGTCATCTCAAGCAGAGGCACTTAAAGGATGAGAAATTCAAACCTTTCAGAGCTAATACTACTGTATCACTGATATTACTGCAAAATACATTTTGTAAGTAAACCTTTGAGAAAACCCAAATTCTTGAATATGACTGCAATATATATTTTTTTCTTCTGCAAAACAATAATAGCACCTACTTTACAGAGTGGTTGTGAGGATCAAATGACATTTAAGTTTTAAGTGGAAATTGCTTAGTTGAGCTGAGCTGAGCTGCCGAGACTGGGCTTGACTTAATAGTTGTTACTTGTCCATGCATACTAACCTTTTACTGAGTGTGACTCTAATTTATGTCACAAGATTTAAAAACTACTCAAGGCATGTACTTTTGAGATTACTCAAAATGATTAAAACTGTAAAAATTAATTTTGCTAATACTAAGGAACTACTGAATTCACAATAATTTTGGCCAAAAAAGAATTAGCTGTCAAGCTGTACCCTTAAGTTATGTCATACATGTATTTTTATGAAAGAACCTCTTTATTTGTTTGTTTTTCATTATAGTGACACTGGTTAACGAAATCCAGTAAAAGTTTTCCAAGTATACAATTTTAGTAGTAAGGCATATATATATATATATATATATTGCATTGTGTGTTTCACCGTCCATACTTAGATTTTCTTTTTGTCACCACATATTTGACCCTTTTTACCCCATCTACCCCCTCACCCATGGAAGAACCTCTTGCCAGGCATGTTGAGTGTAAAAAAGTGCGTTAAGGGAATACTAACCTTTTGTGTGTGCTTCTTTCGAAGGGTCCTGAAGAAGATGCATATTAAAAAATGACAAAAAGAATAAAGATTAACACAGAACATAAATCTTCTTGGATATCTACATAAAATTTATAGCTAATAACAGAACTTCATCTTTCATGCAATTTGATGTTTACAAATCTATACATGATGGGAGTGCCAGGAATTCTATTTCTGATAATATACTGATACTCCCTAGTGAAGAACCATTAATAAAAGCAGAGAGAAAGCACCTAAACATATTTTAGATGTAAAAATAATGCTATTGAAACAAACTATATTGAAATGAACTAATTCCCAGTCACGATGATATGCCTGTTTCAGTTGCGCTTGCCACTGGCAGTAGCTAAGATTACATTTTCTGAAAACATTCTGAATAAAAATTCTTGTCTTATAACTTGTAGATTAACTATGAAATGCTCTAGAACATGCCGATGATTGTTTTGTGGCCTACAGAAATGAACTAGATTACTCTCTGAAATCATAATAATTATAATTGACCTGAGGGCTCATTTTGCAATACAAAGGGGAAGAATGGAGTGAAGAAAAGGAAAATACCAAAATAATCTTAAAAACAAAATTTTGGCAATAAAAAATAAGGAAGTACTGATATATGCTAGAACGTGGAAAATTCTTGAAAACGTTATGCTAGTGAAAGAAGGCAGATACAAAAGACCACATATTATAAATCCATTTGTATGAAATGTTCAGAATAAATAAATTTAGAGGCAGAAAACAGAGCACTAGTTCCCTAGGACACAGGGGAAGAAGAGTTGGAGGAAAACTGAAAATGACTGCTAATGGGTTAGGGTTTCTTTTTGGAACGACGAAAATATTTCAAAATTAACTGATTATGGTTATGCAGCTCTGTGAATATACTAAAATCTCTTGGCTTATACATCTTAAATAGGAAAACTGGATGGGATCTGAATTATAACTTAATAAAGCTGTTACTAATTTTTTAAACTCAAATTAAGTAAATATCAAATGAAGTTATTGATTCTATTATTAACCAACTGTACAGTACAAAAGGCCTGCTAACTTACTGCCAGAGGACAATAACCCATTAACATAGGTTACTGCTGCCTAAAATATCATCTTGGCCAATATGTAAAAGTATTTCAGGGAGTAAGCACAGAATATTAACTCTGTTTAACCACCATTTTCAATAATCTCCAAGAATTTCCAAAAAACCAACATACTGGCCTAGATACTTTAGAACAGACCATGAAATGAGTTTTAATTTCATATATCCAAAATACTGTCATGCAAATGAATACATGCCCAGAACCTGAAAGAAATTAGCCTATAGGCAAGTAAAACTTCTAATAAAAAGTTTTAGATAAACCATATTAATATGCTACTACACTTCCTTGAGACCTTGATGATTACTGTTACCTGAGACATATCTACCATATTAGTATTAATTCCACGTTTAGGAATATGTCCTAATTAAAACATGTCAAAGGTCAATCTTTGAGAAATACAAGTGTTTTACAGATTTGGAAAGTGGTGGTAGTGGCAGTGATAATGGTGTGTGCAACAAATTATTTTATAATGTTGCCTATAGGAGGCAAGAAATAATTGAATTACATCAAGAAAAGTCCATGGTCTTATATACTTTATCCACATATACACAAATGATTTAAAGAACAAAAGACATAGAGTTAGTATTTTTTTTTAAATGGGATAATTTGAAAGGCTTACATGAAAGCACTATGGAGTTTACATATGCGTATTATGAAGTTTAATCTGTAATCACATCAAAAGCCAGATATATAGTTCATTTATATAGTTCATATAAATGGATTCTCTAGATTTCAAAGCTTTCGACCGCTTTTACAACCAAAAGCCCTGGATGTGTGCTAACCAGTGAGCCTTAGACAATGTAGTGAACAAACTGAGAGAAAAGAGACAAGAGAGATCAGAGAAATTAAAACCAAAAAATGCTGAAATCTTAACAGTTTCTAATAAGCAATAAAAAATTAAAATATACATTTTTTTTAAACTAAGTATTTCAACCTCTGTTTTAAGATCAATCTGTCCATCTCCAGAGGCAAAAAGACCAACTTCCTTAAAACAATGCAGTAAAAGACAAGAAAGAAGTACATCCTCTCTTTTGGATACTGACAGCCAAATAAATGCCAAACTACAGCGACTCCACTTTTAATCAACTATAATGAAAGAGTTATTTCAGACACTGCTCTGAATAGCCAAGTACCTCAGCCAAGTACAGAAAAAAGCCAAATAAGTTATTTTTAAATTTACAAAATTAAGAAGGAAAAAGTTCTGTTAACACAAAACCTTCCTTCACCTCTACCCTTCTGTCCTCTCTATACACAGTTCCCCAATGCTTATTTTCACTCCAAAGCTCTGGGCTGAATCTAACAGATGTTTAAGTGAAATTCCTACTGTTCATGACTGACTTTCAGTTATCCCTTTGGGTGTTCAAGCATATCTGGCTGGTTATGTTCTTGCCCACATTTTAATTTACACGCAAGATTCTTGGTCAAGAGGACTGTGACTACACTCAGTCTTTGACATGGAAAATAGAAACTGCAGTACTATCTGATGTTAGTTATAAGACAGCAGCTCAAATCCAGAGTTTTAGCAAAAGCCTTACCAAGTAATTAATACGCGCGTTTCTTTATCCTCCAAGGAGTTTGGAAATCATTTCCAAACAACCAAACTGTTTTAAGTCTACTCTGCTTTTAGTTCAAAATTAACAGAAATTAACTGTTTAAATAACTTGGTTCCTAAACTTCAAGATTCATTAAAAGCTTTAATTCCCTCATAAAATAAATAATATATTAATATACATATAAATACTAAATCTGAACTTTGTAGAATAAAAGAAAATAATATTTCATAACATCTAAGTAAACTTTTCATAAAATGGCTCATAACCGAAATTATGTCTAAGATCTTCAAGCTCAATGCTAAATCAATTTCCTCACTTATAAAATGAAAGGCTCAGATAAGATGAACTTGAACTCTAAAGTCATACTCAATTAACTTAAAACTGTTTTTGACCCAAGGGAATTTTAGAAAAACCTACAAAAACAGCTTTCTAAAAGTTAGAGAGGAGGAAATGCTATTCTCCCATGTCTGAAAGACTGAAGGAACACTACCATGTGCAGATTTTTCTATCCTACACCAGGCATATAAAGATGTGTTTTTCCAGACATTATTCTGAGAGACACTGTGCCATAAGTACTGACCCTCTTTAATACTGTTAAAAGAATAATAAATAAATGTCATAATTGGCAAATATATGGGAGGGAACTTGGGGTCAGTAGGTGTGGTTTCACTATGGGACCCTGTTTATAGAAAACAAGGGAGAACACGGGCTTGAAAATGGTGTTACTTTGTCAATAGGACATAAGCACAGGAAACAATGTGCCAGAATTTTGATTACGGTGCTTAAAAAATATACACGTGTCATTATATAAGTACCTTCAGCCTAAAGAGTTTATATTTAGACTTTCAAAGGTTTACATGAAAAGAAAAATATATTATAATGTATATAAGGAACTTATGTTTCAATCCTAAATTGTATGTTTGCTAATCCAAGAGGATTCAAGTAATTAAAATGAGAAAAAGTGGATTTTAAGCCACAGGACACCTTAAGTAAACTTAATGAATATTTGGGTGGTCTGGTACATTTTACAGCTTTTTATTTAGAACACGTTGGTATCCATGTGGCCAGTAACTTATGAAAACAATGTGAGAACTTTTGGTTTCCAACATTACTGGAAAGGATTTTTTTCCCATAATACAATGGACCTTAATAACACGATCTATCACCATATGAATTTTAGTATCAGATTCATCTTATGACCTGAAAAGTTTGAGTATTGAAAGTACATGATTTCAACATTTTATAGTCTCAACTATGACACAGCCATGTGGTATGAATCTTGAGGACAGCCTTCTCATGAAGGCTCCAATGTACTAAAATTTCTTTCTGGATGAGAATACAGTTTAACAATTACTGTTTTGTAAAGGATATATTCCTAGAGTCAGCCCAGTCATGAAAAAAATATTTCCCTAAAAATAAGGGCAAAATTTAAGGATGAAAAGTATCCTCTAAAAGAAATTTCTATACAACTCTCTCAAGAACCCATTATGATATAATATATGACATCACTGAAGAAAAAAATTAAAACGCTAATAAAATGATTTTTACTGGGACCTAAGAAATGAAAAACTTGTTATAACATTGAAGGGCTAATTTAAAAAGAATGTTACCTTGTCCTTCTGACACCAAAATAACATTTCTAAATAGAGCATTTACAAGAAGACATTAATCCTTGAGATCTCTCAGCGAGGGTATTTTGTCTCAAGATAATTTTGCCATTACATTCTATGCTTTATATCAGATGACTATATTATAAAATATAAATGTTAGATTAAAACAGGGAACAAAGAAGTAACCTGACAAAATTCTTCAATAAATGGCAATCACTACTCATCTAAACTAACTCCTCATTCCAAACTAATAATTACATTGTAATTATGACATTAAATGATTCCTAAAAGGAAATTTTTATCCTATAACCAACTATATTACATAATTATAAACAATGTATTCTTTTTAGTTTCTCTCTCATAAGAAAAGGTAAACTGAATACTATACACATATATTATGTATGTGTAATAGAAAACTATAACAAACGTAGCATCTAGGAGGAGAAAATGTCTCTGCCTTTAAATGTTAACATATAGATTGCTTCTAACATATGTGAAATTCATTAGATTTCAAAAGTGAAACTGAAGTTTTAGAATGAATTGAGAAAATAGGTTAAGGCTTTAGGGAGACAATCTTATTTGTTTTTTAAAAACCATAACAAATCCCGTTGTTGTTCGTCTTCTGTTTGGGGTGGGGAGTGAAGGGGTTTCAAGTAGGGAAGAGATATGGAGCTGAGGAAGGAGGAGAAAAGAAGCAGAGAAATAAAGGAACGGAGGGGAAGGAAAAGGAAAATGAAAACTGTCCCACAGGCAGAAGACACATCTTAATTAGGCTTAAAAAAATCACTTCTTCATAGAGATTCAGAAACCCTTACCCAAAAGAAGTATTAATGAAATAAATTTTATATCCATGTCTTCATGGTGAATATTTAAACCAGGGACAAAAATTTTTAAAAAGAAACACCTATACAGAAATGCCTATTTAAAACCTCTGTAAGAAGTAAATCTGAGGAATCAAGAATTTTTTTGGAACTGAAACTAGGTTAAACTACAGCTCTATGACAGCCTATGTAGGTGGTCCTGAAACTTTTCCAAAAGGCTTTGCTTGCCTGATCTGCCTGAAGTGCGGCAGTGTGACTGACTGCAAACACTCCGTCGCCAGACTCTCTACTTACTAGAGGCTGTGCTTTGGGTACAACGTTCATGAGGAAAACAAGCCTTGAAAACACTGCCTTTAATCACTGTTCAACCCAGGCAGGGGCCAAACTGCATTTGGAGACTTCTGAATTATTACAGAATTTGGTGAGCTGAAAAGGTTTCTTTTTATTTATTTCTTACCAAAAATCCAAGGCTCAACGGTTTTAACTTAACTGAGACATCTCTAGTTCTTTGGCCTATTGAAGGCAGGCAGTGCTTTTCACAGAGGAGATTAAAGTTCCCTAAGTTTTCAAATGAAAAGACAGACATTTCATTCAGCAAAAAGTCTGGTGCTTGGCTGCCTGGGTTACTTTAAATGCAGATTCCCAAGAAACCCAAGAAATATATATTTCATCCCATGCTAAGGGATTCCAATATAGGTGGCACAAGGGACAGAATTTCAAGATCATCACTCTCCATTCCTAAGGGGGGTCCTACCTACGTGCTGTGTTACCAGGGAAGAAAAGCAGCACCAAGAAGCAATTCGTAGACTTCTAGACATTATAACTCCACAAATACGTTTCCTATTACTTTAACATAAAGGGTACTCTCGTGGTTGCTGTACAGAAGTAGGGTATAGCCCCGAGATACAAGGTGCATCTCCCGTACAAGTGGAAAAATCCCTTGAATCAAATGTGGACCTCGGAAAGCAATGTTTTCCAGACATGTTCAATGAACAAGGCCAAGCTTAGTTCAAATTTTCCCTTAATTAAATAAGTGAGGATGCAAGAGTGGATAGTACAATGTCAGGAGGGGAGGACAAAACAAACTGACAGTGCTCACAAAGCACTTAAAAGAACCATTTCGGCCCCCCTCATAAACAATTCATCAGTTCAGAGCAGCAGTGTAGCAAGACAGAAGTTAATTTACACACACACTCGATTGCAGAGCAATAGACGGCAGTCAAGCAATGTCATGTTGAAAGAATTCTTGCGTCTAGGCCGACTTTAACTGCTGTGTCAAACGTGTTCAGTAATTTCAGCTCAATGAGGAAAGGGAAGCAAGAAGCCAGAAGGAGGAAAAGGGGAAGGAACATCACCTCCATCATGTTCTAGGTAGCAACTAAATTGCTGTCCCTTTAAATCAGAGGGTAGCAGAATAGCTGTTTGAAGGACAGAGGTCAAGGAAAACTGCGAGGGAATAGGGGAGATGAACTATCCGGCTTGTGGAAAGCAAAAAGGCTTTCATGTTTTCCTCCTGGTACATCATGCAGTGCACATGCAGGTTTTCGGATATTTACTCTTTTGTTTCTGCTGTATCACTGAGTAAATGGGAAGGGTGTAGGCCCATTTGAGCCAAATGATAAAAGAATTAAATCTGGAAAAGCAGGGAACAGAAAGTCCTGCTCTAGTCAATTACTTCAGTTCAGAACTCCTTCTAAGACCTCTAAGAGAAAATCAACATTCTGATTCTTCTTTCAACACAGAAGGAATTCTTATCACCTGTACTATTCAATCTTAGAATAAGTACTTTTCTACAACTGAACTCATAAACTAATTTCTTTCAAAAACCATATGGGGCATGGCTTTGGAGATTCAATTTTTAAAAAAAGCAAAGAAAAGCATGAGCAAAATGTTTCCTACTGTTTAAGACTCAGCTATTCTTTTTTCCTGAGATGGTACTGAGTCCGAATTCCAGAAAAATAGGATTTTTGCTTGGGGTGGGGGGTAAGTAAACACTTCTCTTGTTAAGATAATTTTTTAAAAAATTTTAATTTCAGTAAATAGAAATATAAACACTTGAAGCACACAAGAGGAACAGATGACTTCTTACCTTGCTATCACCTTCGGGTTTAAGGTCATCCTGTTAAAAAAAGGAAACCAATATTTTAAGACATAGCTAAATGAACTCTCACTGTGTGTTTATTTCCAACCTTGGAACCTGAGACTACATTCTGGTCATAGTGAACTCCCTGAGAGATGTCAAGGTCTGTAGAAGGGTACTGTCCCCCAGCTCCAACCCCATCCCCAACTCTGAGCATTTCAGGGTCCCTTGTTAGAATGCTATGGTTTAATAAGTCCATAGTTACCATCTTTCTAAAGGAATTTGGAACAACTACGAAATGACTACATTAGGTAGAAATGTTATTAACTGCATTACAAATATCGATCAATCGATGAAAAAAAAAATCCAAAATCAGTTTCCTTAGGTTTTAGAGATACTACATGTGTTGCTTTACAAACAAGAAGCTCTATCTTAGCACACAGTAAAGCCAGATGACTTTGGAGAAAATTTAGCCTGATGGCTAGGTTGAACGTATTTCCATGGTTCTCTGGCTTCTGGGAAGCTTCCCGCTCCAGAGGCACTCCTAGCTCAGTTCATTCTTACCGGATGCACATCGCCAATGTAGTACTGCTTCAGCATTTCTCTGGCATCAGAGGAGTGGCCTACGTCTTCAAAGCTTTCACTTGCATCTGTACCAGCTTGTTCCAGCAGAACCTCTTCTCCACCAGGATGCTACAAGAAAAAGATATTTACTGAACAGGGTACACTCTGAAAAGCAAACCAACATAAGTTACTTTCCCCTCTGCACCCCCCCCCTTTTATTTTCTCCCTTTAATGCAAGGAATGGAACCAACTGACGTCGTACGCCACCTGATAGGATGCAGTGGGAAGAACACAACATAACTTCTGTGATATTCTGGCCCAAAATGCACAACACGGGTATAATTCTGAGGAATCCTAGGGGCAACTGCAAATTGGCAGTCTACAAAATGACTGACCTGCGATCTCTAAAAATATCAAGGTCATAAAAGCCAAGGACTGACTGAAGGAGGCTAGAGAGACAAGACAACGGGGAACAACATGTGCTCCCGTGGTTGATTTCTTTCGCCAACATTATTGAGACAGCTACAGAAACCTGAATGGAGGCTCTGAGCAAAGGGGGTGTGAAATCCTTCATTCCATTGTT
Source organism: Eonycteris spelaea (assembly GCA_003508835.1). Classification (NCBI taxonomy): domain Eukaryota; kingdom Metazoa; phylum Chordata; class Mammalia; order Chiroptera; family Pteropodidae; genus Eonycteris; species Eonycteris spelaea. Next base: position 556,197 of record PUFA01000149.1, on the reverse strand, counting down.
GCAACTTCTCTGTAAGTTTGACATGGTTGCAAAAGAAGACATTCAATAAATAATATCATAACTACTATATCTAAGAAGTAAATTTTTTCTAACAAAGTTATAGAAAGTTATGACCTTGGACAAGTTATCAAAAAATTGAGGTATTTTTCCTTATTTGTAAAATGGAGATAACCGGTACCTATCTTAACTTCGTATAATATGCTATCATCTACAATTTTAAAAAGCAGATACACAAAGGTGCACGTATGCATAAAATCTCCCGGCAACACTGCAGGGAACATGGTAGCTGGCAGACAGGCGAGTGGGAAGACTTTAAACGACATCCTCTTTTGAAACTGTTTTGCCAAGTAAAGTATTACCTACTCAGAAAGTAATTCTTTTTTAAAGCTACATGTAGCAAGTCCCTTACCTAAACATTCAATAAACACTTAAAACTAGTAAATTTTAGAATTTCATTATTTGATGTATCAAATTTGTATTTCTGAAATATCAAGCAATACTTTTAAATAGTTCCTTTTTATAACCTTTTAAGCAAGACCATCCTGTCTGACAGATGAATTCAACTGAAGCACAAACCCTCTTAACTGTCACCTCCCAGTTGTGTCGCTTGTCGAGGAGCTCACTGAGGATGCGAATGTCTATTTTGTCTCCTCAATGGTCTCCAGCCAGGGGGTGGGCCTTTCATTCCAGACTTTAAGCATGCTGTTTTAAAGCAAGATTAGATAGCCGCCGATGATCTGTTATTACATCTAAAAACTCTCGGCTGTGTTAAGCCATTCGTGTTGGAACTGTGTCCCAATGTCCTCTTTGCCCCTCAGCGATGGTTTTTTCCTTATGACATATCCTAACTATTATGCTGCCTTTCGAAATAAAAGATAACAAAACTTCTTAGTAGCCTGAGATATTTCAGGGAATGGTCGGATTTATGACTTCCTACCCAGCTCTGTCTATGACCAAATATTTCATTTTCATCCATCTCTTACCACTTATAAACAAATTATAACAGAAATAAGTACAATTAACATTTTAGTGTGTAAAATTCCATTGTTTTCCCAAAATATTCATTCAATCATTTCAAACATTATTCTATACTTTTAATTTAGTGTTTACTATTTTAAGTACTAGGCAATGATAAATAAAGGTTTGTTTATACAAAAGTGAATCATACAGTAAATACTGTTTTATAGCCTACTTTTTTTCACTGAGGCAAGGAGGGCAGGGTCAAAAAAAAAAAAAACCCTACATTTAGTAGCCCTCATTCTAAAATGTGGTCTTAGCAGATGGTTTACAGAGAACATGCAAAAAAAGATTTCAAAGACTCCTTGGTTCCCATTTTAGAATTCTATAAACTTCAGATATTTTATTTAAAATCAAATGTAGCCCCCAAGAGGCAGTGCACTTAGGCCTGAGGCCACAGTAGAGCCTGAACCAGTCCTGGACCAGATAATCCCCAGGCTGAGGGCCAGGAGGCCCTGAGGAGAGCCTCCCAAAAAAGACCAGAGCCTGTGGGAGAAGCCCTGGAGCCTCGCCTGGCTGGCTCTCAGTGAAGACAGCTGTGCAGGAGCTGCTCAACTCCATAAGGTTGAGCGGTTCTGTCCATCTTTCTTGTCACCTTTGTGGAAATAACCCACCACTGCGTGTCCATCCTACTGCAAAGCGACAAGAAGCTCACCCAGAACCAAGTATTTGATAGGTCCTAATTCGAAGCACAGTAAGAGAAAATGGAAACTATATTCTCCAATAGTCCTTTTGACAACCCAAAGGATAGCTTTTTCCAAAAAAGGGGGAACAGTACCACCTTCTATAACTGATGCCACTATGCACACAGACATTATGAAAGAGAATGTAACAAATGTCCTCCCTATGATTCTTATTGATGGATGGATGAACACATTCTCAGGCTTTGTCATAACAAAGTCTTATTTCCACTGACCTTATTTTAAGCCTATGCTACAGCAAGTTGCAGGGCCATTGCATACTGAGTACTGTAATAAAAAACAAATGACTCTTGATTCTACAAATTAAATCATCTGGTTCCTCTTTAACAGACAAATCCAATGTAAAAAGTAAAAATGGGGAAGTCAAAATAAGATCTGTGTATTATACCAATGTCAATATCCTGGTTGTGATATTGTACTCATTCTGCAAAATGTTACCATTTGGGGGGAAAAATAGGTAAAAGGTACAAGGAATCTATTATTATTATTATTTTAGGCAAGGCAACCCTTGGTTGACTTCACAGATTGCAAGGACCTTGTTAGCTTACAATCCCTTATTTTTTTCATTTTTTATGCCTACAGCACCTGGTCTTCCTAGGTGGTCGGTCTCCCATCCAAGTATTCACCAAGTCTGACCTGCTTAGCTTCCAAGATCAGATGGGATTGGGCTTGTAGAGGATGGCATGGCCATAGACTCTTATTTCTTACAACTGCATATGAATCTACAATTTTCTCAATAAAATTTTCAATTAAAAAAATCAAATAGAATTTCTAAGTATTCAAGAGAAATGTGTATAAATTTATACACAGACACACACACACGGATCATAGCAGCATTATTTGTTATGACCCTGAACTTGAAACAACCCAGTGTCCATAAGCAGAGTAGGAACAAATTGAGGGAGGGGCAATGAGGAGTTATTCTTCATGGGTATAGAGTTCCAATTTGGGATGATGAAAAAGTTCTGGAGATGGATGATAGTGATGGTTGCACAATGATGTGAATGTACTTAATCCATCTAAACTATATACTTAAAAATGTCAAAACGGTAACATTTATGTTACATTTTACCACAATAAAAAGAAACAAGCTAGGTTTACATACCTATATGTCAAAAAGTTGCTTTTGTCTGGATCCCAGCAAAACAAAACAAGATTAAAGGAATTTAGAGATTATCCTCAGTAATCTAGATTGGTTGCCTACACTATTGAAAACTATTGGACAATCATGAATTCCTTACCTTTATTAAATAAACCTAATATAAGGCAGTACATATTTCCCATTTTTTTCCAGGACCTGCTTTGCTTTTCATAAATGTGAACTCATTATGAATTTTCAAAAAAGGTTCTTTTGACCTGAACAGCCTAGGTGTTTTAAGGCTAATGGCCTTTATTTCAGCTTATGACATCTAAGCAATTACACAATATTACAAATAAAAGTGTTCCAAATAAAGTATACCACAACCAAGGTCATAAACTGTCAGAAGAGATGAAACAACGTGACAGATTCATTTCTACCTCTGACAAGCAATAATCAAGTGAAAAACTTTAGATACAAAGAAAATTCTATGATGTCTCTTGTGAAGGATTTTAGTTTAACTCTCCAAAAAATATGTGGTATGGAGCAGGAGAAGTATTTTGGAATGTTTCTTTTCATTTACTTCACTATTACTGAAATGAGAACAAAAAAATTAATGTTTTAATATAGAAAAGAGAGAAGTTACAACAAAAAATAATACTTCCAGATTACTAATTCTATAGACAGGACAGAGAACAGATGGGCAGAAAGAGGAAAATGTGAACGATGACAGTTACGGAATCAAAATCTTGTTGGGTAAAAATTACAAATTCTCTGTGGGTGGAAATTCGATACTGACGTAATAAAAAGGTAACATAGGTAGTTGGAAAATGAAATCTAGAAACATTAAGTAAGATCATAGAAGCTGCAACATAAGGCCAGGTGATGAAATCAGGGACCTCTAGCCAAACACATTTTCCTTCTCCCACCTGACTATAAGCTCCGTAAGAACAGGGGCCAGTGTTCTTTTTCATGGCTGGATTCCAGAACATAGCACGGCACCTGGAACACCGCAAGGTATAGGGTACTTTGCCCTCTTTCCCTCCCACCTGTCGTCTCTCTCCTCTCCTCCTCGCTGGCAGGTGCTCACTCACACCGCAGGCAAAATGAATAAGTTAAAGTTGATTTGTTGTTCAGGGCCCCTCACCTGGGTAGTGGTGGAAATTAAATTTCACCTCATCTTATTCCCAGCCTTCCCAAGGACTAACCACTTGGGACTACTCACTGAAAGATAGCACTCTTTCTATGGATTTGTTAATTCCACAAGATAGGTAAATTGCACTCTTTTGACTTGCCTTAGAGAAATCCAGTAAGAACTGTATTACTCAAACTCTGAAGCTTTAAGGGGTTATTCTAGAGTTGCACCAAAAAAAGTCTGCATTCTCAGTCTTTATGAAGGCACCCTCTACCGTGCATGACAATTACTTGTGCACAGATCTCATCCACCTGCAAGTCCAAGGCAGTTAATTCACTTTTAAATTTCAGAACATCTGCCATTTGAAAGTACTCAAAAGATGCTGCAGGAAAAATAGATTTTATTAATAATAAACATAATTGCTAACATTTACTGAGCTCTTTATGCCAGATACCATGACAAAGACTTTATATGCATTATTTAAATTAACTGGCCCAACAACAACCTTGTGGAGTAGGTACTATTATCTCCATTTTACAGATGGAAAGGGCCTTTAAAGGGTGCACAACTGTTAAGTTGTAAAGTAGGAAACGGAACCAGACACTTAGACTGCAGAGCCAAGACCCAGCCATTAGAATTATATTTCATATATATATTAATTTTGCCAAGTTTCTCTTCAAAAGACACTGTTAAGAAAATGAAAAGGCAAAATAGAGACTGGGAGAATATATTCGCAATGCATATATCTGAAAAGGACTTGCATCTAGAATATATAAAGAACATTTTCAAGTTAATAGTAAGAAAACAATCCAATTAAAAAATGGGCAAGACTGAACAGGCCCCTTAAAAAAGAAATAAAAATGGCAATTCGGCCCATCATTTGTCATCAGGGAGATGCAAGTTAAAACCCTAATTATATACCAGTATACACCCACTAGAATGACTAAAATTACTGGCAAATACCATGTGTCAATGAGGATGTGGAGAAATTGGAAAACTCATGCACTGCTAACAGGAGTGTAAAATGATATAGATGCTTTAGGAAAAGGTCTGGCAGTTGCTTAAAAAGTTAACACACACACACACACACACACACACACGCACGCACGCACATGACCCAGCAATCTCACTCCTAGATGTCCATGCAAAGATTTGTACATGAAAGTTCATAGCAGCTTTATTCATAATAGCCAAAACTGGAAACAACTGAAATGTTAATCAACAGATAAAAAAATTTTAGTATACAATGAAATAAAAAGCAATAAACAGAAACAGATTGCTGAAAACATAGAAAAAGCATAGACGAATCTCAGATATATTAAGCAGAAGACTCTAGACATGAGTACAGTTTTCTAGTGTTAGAAGTCAAATCAATGGTTGTATGAGGACAGGTGGTAGAAATGTTCTATATATTGATTATGATGGTGATTACAAACATGAGACATTTGTTAAAACTCAGTGAACTCTATATATAAAATCTCTACATTTCATTGTATATCCATTAGATCTCAAGAGTTTATGGAAGGAAAAAAACCTAGACAGCAAAATACTATTAACAACCCAAATGTTTATCGATAGGAGACTGCTTAAATAGTGATCCACAGAACAAAATCTATGAATAAGAATGTGTTCCAGGAACTGATGTGGAAAGATTCCTGAGATGTACAACTTAAGTGAAAAAAGGCACAAACCAGTGTGCATAGCAGTGGTCCCCAACCTTTCTGGCACCAGGGACCAGTGCTCCTGTGAGCATCTAGTGCCTGATGATCTGAGGTAGAGCTGAGGTGGTGATGCTAGAGAAGCTGCAAATACAGATGAAGCTTCGCTCACAGGCCTGCAGGTTACCTTGCGGTACCCATCTGCGGCCTGGGGGTTGGGGACTCCTGGTGTACCGTATGCTACTTTCTGTGTAAAGAACAGGAGGGGCTACGTTCACTTTGCTTATGTGTGCAAAACAAAACTCTGGAAGGATACACAAACGACAGTAGTTAACTTTGGGCAGATGAAGGCTTTTCACTATATACCTGTATGCCCTATTCAAAAAAGAAAAAAATTAACCTGATTCCAGAAGAAAGGTACCCATTCTAACTTCCCTATATCACATCCCCAATCCTTCCAAACTATACCTAAAATGTGAAAGAAGGTGGCTGTAAAACAGACCTAACTCTTAAGTCCCCCTTCTCATCTAAGAACTGTATTCTTCCAGACCTGCAGGCCAGAAACTTTGGTGTCATCCTTGACTCTTTCTCTCACTCCTCAAATCCAATGCATCACTAAATCTTATTGGCTCTACCATCACAACACATCCAATATCTGACACTTCTCACTACCCCACTACTACCACCCTGGTCCAAGCCACTATCTGGGCTCCTTAATTCTGCCCTTGCCCTCCTTTAGCCTCTTCTCAAGAAGTGCAGTCAGAGTGACACTACTAAACCATTTAAGCCACATCATGTCACTCCTCTGTTCCACCATGGTTTCCCTTATCAGGACAAAGGTCAAAACCTGCATGCAATCTGCTCTTCCCTGATTATGCTGACTCCATCTACTGCTATCCAACCACCAAGACTCCCTCGTTCCTAAAACACGTGACACATACTCCTACCTCAAAGACCTTTGAACTTGCTTCCTCTACCAGGAATGCTCTGCCCACAAAAACCATCTCTAGCCATCATACCTGAAATTTCAACCCCTCATCCCATACACATCTATTATCCTCTTCTCTGCTTTATTTTTCTTCTGAGCACTTACCACTACCTAACATAGCATATATTTTAGTTATTTGCTCTGCTTTTATCCACTTCCCATAGACTGTAATCCCCCTGAGAGCATAAATGTTTAATTATCCACTACTGTATCCTCAGTACTTAGAACAGCATCTGTCACATAGCAGACACTTGATAACCACTACTCAAGATTCAGTGTCCTCTACAGATATTGAGAGTTCCTTCTAAGTTCAATCTATATTCTGAATAAATCAAGAAGAAATTGGGGGAAATAAAACCACAAATGAAAAACATTATTACCTATTATGAACTTCACTTTAACAAGCTACGACCCACAACTAAAACTCCTTATGACACATATACCAAAGGACATAAGTCTAGAATTCTGAATACCATGTAGACGAGAAATCTAAATCTCAAAAAAATCCAAATAAACAAGATCTAAACCAGACTCTTCCACTAATCAACTGCATGATCAAAATCTCTCTGAACCTGGTTCTTGTACCCCTGTTAAAATAAGGGTCACTACTATCGAAGTCACTCTCAATCAGTTATTCTGGAGATAAAATAATGGCAAAGCACATTTAAAAGCATGAAATGTCACACAGCATATAAATGCAAGTTACTAAACTTTATAATGTTAACTCACTGGCCACCAGAAAGGTTTATTAAAAAGTGTCCTATTAAGGGAAACTTTACATTTTAAAAGGTTTTATAAATTTATGAATCAGGATGTAGAGATATCTCCCCTAGGCCCCAGATTAACAGAAAAAATACTTGTGTATTTGCTTCAGAGAAAGACTGGAATTTTTCCCAGTTACAGTAAAGTTACTTTCTGCAAGATTTCCAAGAACTTAACCAATTATTAATCTCCTCAAAATGATAGCCACCAAAATATATATGTAATATATAGTAAATATCTATATACATAAAATCTCAAAACCTAGAGATTGTGGTGGGGATTGACCGCAAACGAGAAAGAGAGAACTTTTTAGGGTGGTGGATATGCTCTTTCTTAATTGGGGATGCGATTACGTAGGTGAATACATTTGTCAAAACTCATCAAACTGTATATTTTAAATGGGCACGATATATTGTATGTAAATTATACCTCAATAAAATTAGTTTAAACAAATTAGTCTCGCCTGTTTCCTTAAATTAAAAAAAAAAAATCAGTTGCACCATGGTCTCATGGAGAACTTGAGATCTAATACATCACCTTGAAGATCTAAGAGGATCACAGGACCTGAGTCAGTGGCCAGAAAAAAGGTCAACTCATGACCCTCTAGCCTCAGTGTCCACTCAAATAGAAAAAAATAAACGCAGCATAATTGAGTTGGGGTGAGAATTTCATATTCTTTTCAAGAAAATGAAAACCAAAAATCACATTCCTTCGGGAAGCTGAGTGAGAAAAAGCACTGGTTTGGGGCCCTTCAGAACTAGCTTCGAACGGCTCTAGGCTGTTAAGTGCGTACCCCTGAGAGTCCTCAGACCTTGAGGCTCAGCTGCTCTTTCTGCAAAATGGGGATCATAATGGCTGAGAGTTTAGCCCGGCACACAGTAAGTGCTCGATGCATGATAAGTAATACATGATATTATTTAAAGCACCAGAATTCTGTGCTGGCTGGAAATGCAAACATACATAAACCCCCCCACCCCAGTTTCCGTCTCGGAAGGTTGTACGAGGTCCCTTTCGTACGGCCTTATCGCCCTTAGTCTGATTTCATTTCCTTCTACACACGCCCCTAGCACCTCTCCGGGACCGACTACCCCTGATCCCAGCAGCTCCCACGGGCCGTCCACCTCCGGGGCCCAACCTCGTTAAGGAAGCGGGTGATATCGTAGACTCGCCCGTGGATCACCAGCCATATATCCTTCGGGAAGTTGCGCTTCGCCACCTCCTCCAAACGGTAATAGGTGACGGGGGTCTCCACCCCTTGCCCCTTCCCATCGCTGCCGCTTGCTTCCACAGTCGCCATGGGGCCTGAAACACGTCTTCTCCACCGCTAACCGGTTTTCCGCTAAGTTCCCTGAGGCCGACGCTGAGCGCAGCCCTTCCCGGCTTCCGTAACCAGGGTCCCCGGCCGTCGGCGGGTTTCCCGAAACAGCCAATCACCCCTCCGAATAATTCCTGGTTCGGTTTCTTTTCACCAATGAAACGGGGATCGTCTCAAGTCCCGCCCACCCCTCACCCGTTCCAGGACGTAGGCCTGGTTCGAGGGCCAACTAACCAATCACAGTCGCACACTTCACCCAATCTTGCCCGTCAGATACAGTGATTTTGGAAAAGCGCCTAATGGAGACTTGTTGATACGTGTTACGGAGGACGGGTTTCCCTTTCACTTTGGCTTACCAGCCTGCAGAGTCCTGGATGAGGGGGCCGAGTCTCCCGTTTTCCCGTCGCCCGTCCCTTCACCTCCTGAGTTGCACCAAGCTCGTTTTCCCCACCGCCCGCGCACCATGCATGCCAGCCTCCGATTTACATCATTGCTTTGCAGCCTCCTGGCAGAGACCGAGCGAATCCTGTCTCTAAGGCTGTTTCCTCACTAGTGAAGTGGGCATGATAACCTCTACCTTATAGAGAAGTTTGGCCCATTAAATGACGGTATATCTACAGAGCTCTTGGCACGTAGTAATCAATACAGAAATGAAAAGGCGGAGTAACTGAATCCCAGTGTGCATGAGTCACCTGAGGAAGCTTTGTTAAAAATGCAGATTCCCTCCAGTTTAGACATGGAGTCTCTCCCTCCCCTTGAATCTTGGCTTGCCTCTTTACTTTGAACAATAGATTGTGGCAGAAGTGGTGCTGCGCAAGTTACAAGTCTAGACCTCAAGAGGCCTTGAAATTGCCATCTTCACCGTTTTAGAACAGTACCCGCAGATCATGATGCCAGGGAAGAAGCCTGGGCTTAAAGACTAGCCATTTAAGCTGACTCAGCTGAACCCACCCCTTAACTTGTCAGCTGAATGCAAACACTTAAGCAAAACCGCTCAGTCAAACCCAAAGGAGCATGAGAAATAAAACATTGTTTTAAGACACTAAAAAGAAAAGCAGATTCCTAGTCCCCCTCCAGGGATTCAGGTCCGGTGGGTCTGGATGTAGAACAATAAATCAACATTTTTTATCAACTATTTTGGATGACACTGATGCAAGCGATTGTTGGGAAATTTTGGGAATCACTGAACATTTTTTTTTTTTTTTGGAAGCATAGTAGATGTCTCTCATACAGTGAATTAGTACAATTACACGGCATTTACCTCCACCTCTAGAAAACTGAGTCCAATAGTGTTTTTAAAACTCTAAGATTATAGCCTAGAAGAACCTCTCAGCAACGGGAAGGGTTGGACAAATAAATCTGGAGTACCACAAAAGCAAAAGCAGGCTTTCTGAGACTGGGGAGAGTGTGGTTGGGATTACTCCCGCAGCAGTGATAATCTTCCTCAAAGGGACCTGGGCAGGTGACAGGACCTTAGAAGGGGAACGCTACATGGTACATTCAGGGAGATTGAACCCTCGGTACCAGGGCCCCCAAAGCAGACATACCTGAGCTCCACTGCGGAGGCTGCAAGCTCTGCAACAGATCTTTCAGTGACCAACGTGGACTGAGGATAGAGGGCCCTTCCTAAATGTTTTGCACCACGTAAAACCACTGGGGAGAAGACACCCCTGTAAATGACAGAGACTGAATTTGTCACCATCATGGTAAATGAAATTAGGTTTAAATTAAAGTTTTTATAACTCAATATTTAAATTTGTTTTAGAATTTCAAACAGTTAAGTTGAAATAATACAATGAACTCGCATATACTTCTAACTTAAATTCACCAATTTTAATACTTTTCCATATTTGATTTCTTCCATATGTTTATTAATGTTAATAATGTCAAACTATTTCCGACATTGCGACCCTTTACCTCCAAATAATTCTGTGTCTTCTAAAAATAAGAATATGTTCTTACATGACCCCAAATTTTCAAATTCAGGAAATTTAACATTCATACAAAGTTATTATTTAACATGCTATCTATATCACTTTGCAATTATAATAATGTCCTTCGTAGAATTTTTGTGTCTATGTGATCCAGGATCCAATCCAGAACCATGCATTGCATTTATTTACGTGTCTTTAGTCTCCTTTAATCAGGTACATTTTTTCAGCCTTTTTTCCCCATGACATTGACATTTTTTAAAACTATGGCCTCAAATAGAATCCGATTCAGAAAAAATATTGTGGCCTAAATGTACTGATTATAAATTTCTATTCATAATTTAAAGCACATGTCAGCCAGAAGCTCTAGCTTGGCATCCTGTCCCTACCATTCGCACACTTGGTAACATAGGCAGTTTTCTCAATCTCTTCTTTTCCAAGTGGATACCCTGCTGTTCCAATACCATCTGATGAAAACACGATTCCTAGTTGAAATTGTTTTTATGTCTCTGTTGAAAATCTATTGACCATATAAGTGTGGGTCTTTTTCTGAAATTTCTATTCTGTTAGAGTGATTTGTCCTTATGCCAATTTTGCACTATTTTGATTACTATAGCTTTGAAGTAAGGCTTGAAGACAGGTGATGTAAAACCTTCAGCTTTGCTCTTATTTTTCAAAATTGTTTCTGCTAGATACTTTGTATTTCCATACATATCTTTTGAAATCAGCTTGTTGAACCAAGTGATCAAGGTTAACATCACCAGATACAAATCATGTTGATAGTATGTATCTTCTGGCATGTTGGTATGGGATGAGGAAGGCATAGCTATGGTGAACTTCTTCAAGCACAAGAAAAACATTAGGCAAACCCAAACTGAGGAACATTCTACAAAATACCTGACCAGTATTCCTCAAAACAATCAAACTCATTTAAAAAACAAACAAATAGACAAGATAACACTGAGAAATTGTCAATTGTCACGGACCCAAGAAGACTGAGACACAACAGCTAAATGCAATGTGAATTGGATCCAGATAAAGTTAGCAGTAAGGTATCACTGTTGACGTCTTAGTTTTGACAAATGTACTATATAGTATGTGTAAGATGTTCACTTTATGGGAAGCTGGGTGAAAGGTGAGAAGAACCCTATTATATTTGCAAATTTTCTGTAGATCTAAAATAAATCCCAAAATAAAAAGTTTGTTTAAAAAAATCAGCCCGTTAATTTCTGTAAACGAGTTTATAGATGAATTTATAGAGAATGAACATCTTAACAACTTTAGGTCTTAGATCCACAAACACGGTATACTGCTACATTTATTTAAATCTTTTTTATACCTTGTAATTTTCAGCATACAGGGCTTCTACATATTTTATTAAATTTATTTCTAAATATTTTATGGTTTTATGCTAATTATAAATTGAATTATTTCAGTTGCTTGCTGCTATAATACAGAACTACAATTTTGTACACTGACTTAGTATTCTATGACCTTGCTAAATTGTTTTTAGATTTCTTAGAATAAACATAAATATAGCAATCATATCATCTGCTGGCAGACAGTTTTACTTCTTCCTTTCCAATCTATGTGCTTTCTTTTTTCTTGCCTTATTTCACTAGCTAGGACTTCTAATACAACACTGAATAAAAATGGTAAAATGAGCCTCCCTGCCTTGTTCTCAATCTTAGGAAGAGGAAGAAAGCATTCAGTATTTCATGATTAAATATGATGTTGTCGGCAGGTTTTTCAGTAGATGCCCTTTATCAGGTAGAGGGCAGAATTACCCTATATTTTTAGTTCCTCAAGGGTTTGTTTGTTTGTTTTTCTAATCATGAATGAATATTAAATCCTGTTGAATATTTTTTCTGCATCTATTAGGATGATCTTATGATTTTTTTCCTTTATCTGTTAATATAGTGAATTACTTTGAATTGTTTTCAAAAATTTATCCATCTTTGCATTCCTGGGATAAACCCCACTTGGTTAGGATGTTGGTCTTTTTTTATTTATTGTTGGATTCAATTTGCTGGCTATTTTTTTAAGGATCTTTGCATCTATATTCATGAAAAATATTGGCCTGTAATTTGTTCTTTAGTATCTTTAATAGTTTTTTCAAGCTCTTTGATAAATATTTACTATAAAACTACAGCTATGTACTGTATCAACATGAATATTAACAACAACAAAAAAACCTCAGCACAGTACCTGCCACAGAGTCCTCAGTAAACGCCAGCTATTTTGGAGTTATAATTTCTAGATGTTATAAATGAGACCCAGCTCTTAAAGAAAACTTACTTCCTAAGAGGAAGATGACACTTACTACATAAGACATTTTCAACATTAACACTTTACTTTTGCTGTTTTTACATATTAGAAAATCCTCTCCCTGCTGCTGCTCAGGTGTGTGCTCTGAAATTTATCTCAGGCAACAGTGGGATAAGTGTGTGAGAAACTGTTCCAGGGGAATTGTTATTTACCTTGCAAGTACATTTTAGTGCTTTTGTATGACTAGTAAAATTGGAACAGGAAACTGTCAAGGAAAACATTGCACATGCTCCTTGAGAATAGAGCAAGGAACAAGGATCCTATCCTATTTTTTGCAGACATCAAACATACCTCTTGTGTTCTCACACTTTTTTGGTGGGGTGGGAGAGTTCCCCAATCCTATCCCAGGAATGGACTACAATGAGGAGCCCCTGAAATCTGTTCTTGCCCTTTTCGAAGTATTATATCCCCTAGTGACCTATCCTGTTCTGCCAGAAGGAAGACAAACTCTTAAAGCCATCACAGTCCAACACTCTCCCCTTCCCAAGGCCAGGTTTAGGCCATCCAGTGTCAGGGAGGCTTCGGGGAGTGGGTTCAAAGTTAGCAAAGTTAGGAGCCCATATCCTACAGGTCATGCCCTCAGGGAGGGTTTGGCTGCAAGCCTCCTAGAGTTGTTCAACCCCAGGTCAGCCAGATCTCCCTGGCCTGTTGAGTGACCCCTTCTGGAGATTCCCCTGAGGCCATCCTGTTGAATCTTATGCCAGGGGAGCTCAACTCCCACCAGACCAGCCGGGTTTCTAGAAGTGAAAGAAACTAAAGCTGGGCAAACATCTATCGACAAGCATACTTTCTATGCTGGGTCAGTTTTCCTGGCTTCAGCACACCCACCTTTCTTCCTTCCACTGTTTGTTTTTAACAGGTAATAAATACATTCACATGTTCTAAGAAGAAAATATATGTGTGTATAAATATATGTGTGTGTGTGTGTGTGTGTATGTGTATGTATATATTTATTCCCACAAATAACCACCACGTAACTTTATTTTCTTATTTATCCTCTCCACACCCCTTTTTTATACAAAATGTAGCTTATTATATATACTTTGTGCATATTGCTTTCTTCTTTATAGCCACATTTATAGTCATGTCAGTTTATTTTAATAATATATATTTGGATTGTTTCCAGTCTTTTGCCATTATCCTCAATGCTTCAATGAATGTACATGTCATTTGCTCAAGTGCAGTTTTATCTATAGGACATATTCCCACAAGTGAGAAGAGCTGGACCAAAGATATTAGCAAATTTCCCTTCGTACAGGATATAATGATTTACATACCCATCCACAATGTGTGAGGATGTCTGCTTTCATAAAATCTTATGAACAGTGTGTGTAATCAATAGACAGAGCATTGAAATGAAATAGAAAGTCTTAAAATACACAATATAGAATATGTAACAAAAATGTTATCTCAAATCAGTGAGGAAAAGGGGGACTTTTATAGCTGAAACAAAATAATAAATAATGTTTTTCTAGAAATTTTTTTTTCTAGAAAACATAATTTGGCTATATATCCAGTTACCAGGAGAAATTTCCTCTTGATCAAATATTTAAGCATAATAAATGAAAAAAATCGAAAGTATTACTCCACCTATTCAAAGTTCAAAAACAGGCAAAACAACTACAACAACAAAAGCACGAATGACAAAAGAACAGAAAAACTGGACTTCATCAAAATAAAAAATGTTTGTGTTGCAAACGAGACCACTAAAACTGAAAAGACAAGGAGAAAAAAATTACAAATCACATACAGGCATACCTCAGAGATATTACGGATTCAGTTCCAGGCCACCGCAATAAAGCGAGTATTGAAGTAAAGAGAGTCGTAACCTTTTTGTTGGTGGATGGTCTTCCCTTCAATTTGTAGAAAACATACCTGTGAGGTGCAATAAAGTGAAACAAAATAAAACATGGTATGCCTCTATCTGATAAGGGACTTGTATCTAGAATATATAAAGAACACTGACAACTGAACAATAAAAATACAGCACAATTTTAAAATGCACAAAAGATTTTAGTAGACATTTCACCAAAGAAGCTACAAATGATCAATAAGCATATGAAAAAATTCTCAACATTATTAGCTGTCAGGGAAATGTAACTCAAAATCACAATGAGAGTCCCCTTCACACCCACTAGGAGGGTCAAAATAAAAACAAAAAAACAAAAACAAAAACAACCCAATAACAAGTGTCATGAGTATTCAGAGAAACTGGTCCACTCGTACATTGCTAGTACAAATGTAACATGGAGCATCCACTGTGTAGAACAGTTTGGCAGTTCCTCACAAAGTTAAACATAGACTTACCATGTGACTTGGCAATTCCACTCCTAGGTATACACCCATGAGAAACGAAAACATGAGTCCACACAAAAACTTGTTCACAAATGTCCATAGCAGCATTATTCATAATAGCCAAAAAGTAGAAACATCTCAAATGACTCTCAATGGATGAATGGATAAGTAATTTGGCGTTTCCTTACAATGAAATATTATTTTGCAATAAAAATAGCTTGCTTAAACATGGATGTACTTTGAAAAATTATGCTAAGTGAAGGAAACCCATCACAACAGACTACATACTGTACAATTTCATTTATTGAAATTTATATGAAAGAGGTACATCTATAGAGACAAAAAGTAGATGTTGTTGTTTGCCCAGGGCTTGAAAACATGGGAGAATGGAGAGTGACTACTAATGGGTATGAGGTTTCTTTTTTGGGGGGTGAAATTTGTAAAATTGTGCAACTCTATGTCTATACTAAAAGGTACTGAATTGTACACTTTTCAACAGGTGAATTGTATGATATGTGAGTTATATCTCAATAAAGCTGTTGAAAAAACAAATTGAGATATAGTGTTAGAAGTCTAGATTACTGGTTAGAGGAAGGGCATGAAGAGGGGTAAAAAGAAGGATTTAAAACAAAGAAAGGCTACAATATGTCCAGATGTGGAGCCAATGAAAGAATGGAAG
The DNA here is from genome assembly GCA_003508835.1 of Eonycteris spelaea. Lineage (NCBI taxonomy): Eukaryota > Metazoa > Chordata > Mammalia > Chiroptera > Pteropodidae > Eonycteris > Eonycteris spelaea. The sequence continues at coordinate 540,310 of PUFA01000149.1, read as the reverse complement.
CGAAAAGACATTAAAATTTTGAAGCTCTTTATAGTGTAAGGGGTTCTTTTTGAGAAAGATAACCTAGTACAGAGATTAAGTAGTGTCACTGTTTTTACTACAGTCTACTGGGCAAAAGGCCACTTTGAAAAATCATAATGTTTCCATAAACACAAAGTTTCCTTTAGGTTGGTTTTGCCCTCAGAATGCTCCAATTTGTCTTTGGTCACTGGCCTTTAGTCTGTTATGGATGCAAAGCATAGAAAGCTCCTTCTAATGTTTTCAAAATAAGATTTATTAGATATAATTTATTTGCATTAATGTACTTTATTAACCATCATCCACATTTATTTAAGTAGGAACTTCCTCAAGGGTGTGGCTGGAGAAGTAAACAATGGCTATGAATTTAGTGATAAGTTAATAAAGTAAGATAAAGGATAGTAGAGAGGACAATTTTTAAATTTAATTTTTTAAGTCTTTAATACATTCGCATTATTCAAAACAAAAAATAATTTAAACAGCTCAATAAAAAGTTTCTTGCCAACCTTTCCCACCCACTTTCCATCCCCTTTTACTCACACACTCCAGATAATCACTTAATAAGTTATTTGTGTATCTTTCCTGAGTTTCTCTATGTCAATGCAAGTAAATATAAATGTTTAGGCTTAGTTTTACTCATTTTTATATTAAAGGTAGCAATAAATACACAGCTCAGTATCCTGGTCTTTCTTACTTAATGACATCTTAGAAATGTTTAGATATTAAGACAGAGTCTCTCATTTATTCTTACAGCTGCATAGTTTCCCATAGTTTAGTATTCAGGTGGGGGTGAGTGTATCGTAATTTCACTAGTCTCCTGATGGAGATTTGGGTTTCCAGGCTTTTGGAACTACAAATAATGCTGTCATTAATAACTTTGATCTTACATCATTATACACTTGTACAAAAAGAAACGAGACTTCTAGGTCAAAAGCATATGCATCTGTAGTGTTAACAATTGTACCAATTTACATCCTCACTGGTGATGCATGTGAATGCCACTTTCCTCACAGACCCACGAATAGTGTGCTATTAAAGTTTTTGAATTATACCAATCTGAAAGTTTAAAAAATTATATTAAACAGTAGTTTTGACTTGCATTTCTCTTCTCATACGTGAGGTCAAACATTGCTTTCTATAGTTAAGAGTAATAAAGGAATTATCAACCTCCTATCTAGATCAACTCTTGAAAAATAATCATAATAGCCAAGAATTTCTTTTGAGTTGAGAGGGCTTTATTTTTATATGCCAAGCTTGAGCTACCTGAGGGGATATTCCCTCTGCACGGAATGGTCACCCAGCCAACTTCACATTCAGATTTTATTATTCTAATTTCAGATTATATGTCACCCCTTTGGTGAGATTTAGATGAGCCAACTCATCCTAGGTGGCTACCAGTCTCCTAACATACCATTCTGTTTTCTTTCTCGCCATAGAATTCCTGGCTACATGATATTTTTCTGATTTATGTGTTGATTGAGCTGTATGTGTACCCCAGTATATGACATGCTGCTTGGCACACAGTAGGTACCTAATACTACTTGTTGAATAGATAAATGCCCAGCTTCTGAAATGAGAAAAAAAAAGAGGTTAAGTTTCTAAACAGTTTATAAACAGAGGTTTTTGAAATTGGAGTGTGGGAAAGGAATTTGGCCTTGCCCCTGGGCTGAGAATGCCTATCGTCAGCCCCTAACCCTGAAACTTTATTCTTAAAGCGTTTTAACTTTGTGTTGACTTTGAACAGTGCACGTGGGACCCGCCCTCAGTTTAGTTCAGTTTAGGTTTGGGACACTGGGATATTTTCTTTCATCCATAATCACTGAATCAAGGTCTATAAATCAAACAGTTGAGACACAAAACACAAACAAGGTCGTAATTTGTTTCTTCCTGCCCTCTGTTTTTCTTGGCATGAAAAAACTCAAGCTTTTCCTGACTGGGGATGGGTAATGACACTGAGGGGTGATTCATTAAAAATGGCCTGAATAATTGGCCTTTCATTTCTTCTCATTTTTTTCCCCCTTATTGTCTCAATTCACGCAAGGAAACACATTGAATAAAATAATTCCCTTGCTGATAAAAAAAAAAAAAAAACTCCTTGACTCTTTGTTCACTTGAAGCTATATGTTCCCAGAATCAAAAATCTTGGAGCAGGGAGACCAGTGTGGCTAAGGATGATGTGATGGGTATTTCTGATAGAGAAGGAAGGCCAAGAAACCTGGCTTATGGAGGCCACTTTTACCCCTTTTTCTTAATAAAGCTGTCTATTTTGTTAGGAAATTGTTCCTGTCCCCCAGGGACCCTGGCAGAAGTTGGATGTGGCTGTGGGTAAGCCTGAGAGCCTCATCTCTAAAATGGGTGTCATAATACTAATACTTTCCTCTCAAATGAGTGCCATTAATGTCAACCATTCCAAAGGCCAGGAGAGAGAAAAGGAAGTGGCAGTAATAAAAAAGATTCCATTTAATAGTACCCAGAGATCATACTATTAAGAAAAATAGCAGAATATACTATTTTCATCTTTTACACTATACACTGCTATTTTATTTGAAATGTTTTAAATAAAAATTTAAAAGAGATAAATAATAAAATTTAAAATATGTACAGAAAAAAGCTGCACACTAATAGTTGATTTCAATTTTCATCTTTATATTTTTGCATATCTTTTAATTCTTTTCACAGATTGTGATTACTCTTGTAATTAAAAAGAAATAAGAATAAAATGATTTTTCGTTGTTGTCGTTGAAGTTGGTTTGTGTGCTCCAAACTCCTGCATCTCTCTATGAAAGTGGAACAATTTATTTTCCAAGAGGTGGGCACAGAAGGACACAAGTGGGACAGGAGAGGTGGGGAATAGATGGGACTATGTCAGCCTCCAGTCACCGTGAGGCTGTGGAAAAATACCAGTGACGCCACACCCTCAGCATGGTTCTGGTGAAGGGCACTATTAAATCACCCCTCCGTTGTTTTTTTCTCCTCTCCACATGAAATAATCCCAGTTCCTCTCACCTGCTGTTGTAAATCTAGCGTTTTTGCCTTTTGTCATTGTCGTTACCTCCCTCTGGGCCTGCTCTAGCCCCCTCCACCATCTCTGTGGATTCCCCAGGTGACCAGCTCCTCCCACCGGGGACCCAGCCAGGAAGGGGAGAGTGAGGGGATGAATCTGTGGGTCTCTGACGTTCTAAGTTGGTGGTTCTTGTTGACTTTTGAGAAGGGGCTCGATAAATAGCATGGCTCTGAATCAACGGGGGGTCTGGGTAGTCAGGAGAAGGATCATCTTCTGATAAGGGTATAGGTTGGAGAACGTGGCTGAGAGTGCACGCCCCAGAGGTTTCATTGTATCCTAATTAAACAGACTTTCCCATCAGTCCCAGGCAGCCGTGCGCCAGGGTTCCCTCCACGTATGGAAAGGGAGAACTTGCGCTCCTTCCCAGGATCTTGATCCTAAAGGACCAGAAACAGGAAGACCCTGGGCGACGCATGCCCAATTTCTCCTAATGCTCTCCCTTCCTGAGTGCAGAAGGTGAAAGGACCTAAGAGGAGCCTGGAGCCTTAGCGTTAATTGATGACCCGCTACGGGAAGGAAATAGAACGCTTTTTCCTCTCCAAAAGTTATTATTTCTTGGATTACAGAGCACTTTGAGAATATACAAACTATAAACTACCACCTCAGAAAAAGTGCACATAAGTGCCGTCCTTTAATAGTAATTGTTGTTATCTGCCAGCCTTTCCCTTTCTTCCGGTCTCATTACCCCCATCTTCCTCAGAGGAACTGTTCTTATTCCTGTATATGTGAAGATAATGGGGCTGCCAATCAATATGCACTGCCCGCCCCTCGTTTGCAAGGGGGCCATGTGATCCGATCTGTCCAATCAGAGAAGCTCATTTATTTCCCTGACTCCATCATTTCAGAAATGGACACTCGATCTAAAGCAGCCAATTAGAGAAAGAGAACTAAGGTTTAGTATTTAAAGAATACTAAACCAGAAAAAAAGTAAAGCTCCGGGGTCTCCAAAGCTATTTTGTCTGCCAAGGAGAGAGAATCTAAACAACAGAGCCCAAGGAAGAAGAGATGTGCCCTGGGGACATTGTTGAACCCTTGAATCTAGTCATAATGAAATCTTGTCTTATGGTTCATTTGTTTGTTTGTTTGTTTGTTTGTTTGTTTCCTCAAACTAATGTGAGGTAGGTTTCTGTTCCTTGTAATTTATGCACACACCAGAACTTGGCCTTCACTCTCAGGGGTGCTCAGAAACCCAAACCACCACTGGATGTTCAGGGCCCTTCTGTTAGTGGCACCCATTATAAACTTGAAAACCGATCAAGTATTCTCAAAGATTCAGATAGAGCTGGCTACTACTGCATTTGGGGCAGCGATACTTGCTTCTTTATGTTGGCACCATTTCTGCTTGCCAGAAACTTGGAAACCATACTGAAAGCACAGTCTGGAAGGCACACAGTTTAAGAGAAAACAAGTAACATGGGTGTGTTAGAACGCAGGAAATGCTAGAAGAAAGGGACTAGTCTTCTTTTCCTTTATGTATAATAAGTGAGAGTTGGAAGTGGGAAAGAGAGAAAGAGAATCCCACCCAAACCAAAGACGTGTGAGCAAGTTAACCTGCAAAAAGGCACCAGGAATTTGATGCAGGATGGTGTAGAAAAAGCTATGGGATAATAACAGCTAACATTTTCAAACCATTTACTCAGGCTAAATATTACATTAAACACTTTACATGCATTATAACAATTCTAGGTGGCAGGTACTACTGTTATTCCCATTTAAAGATGGTAAAACTGAGACTGAGGGTTTAGGTGCTTGGTGAGAAGGTCGGACAGCCGGAGGAGCCAGGTCCACAGTTGGGGCTGCCTGAATCCTGACCACCTCGTCCTTCCTCTCCATCTAAGGACTTGAGATAGACTCTAGTTTCTGTCACCTGCTGGTCAAGTGACTGTAGGCAAATCAGTCTCTCTGAGCTTGTTGCCTTACCTGGAAAATTCAAATATTATACTAGTTTAACTTAAAAAAAAAAAATCTTTCAACAAAAATTTCCAAAAACTATTTTCCAAAATTTCAAAAACTTAAAAAAATATCCCCAATCACTAAACCACGATTTGTATTCCTGGCCTGAGTTTTTCCTCTCAAGACCTTATAGATTGGTTTTCCCACGGATTTAGGATCAAAGGGCTCCTTCGGGTTATGTGTTCCTTTGAAATGGGTTCAAAGGCATGGTTTTCACAGTGCGGGGGGAACTGGAAGACCTTCATCCTTGCTGAGTGAATCAGCATCCCGGAGCACAGGTGACAAGCCCTGACCCATCTCTTCACTGTCTGATAAGCCCAAAGGTCACAGCTCGAATCGACCTCACTTTTTCCTCCTTCCTGCCCGTTTTGTGGGTTTTCTGATAAGGTGCCCTAAGTCAGCTGTGACACTGTTTTTTGTCTCTGCAAACACAGTCCCCAGGGCATGCACTCTGCCTGTGAGCTCCCCAGCTGCTTCCAGCTCTCCCTCTGCTCACAGCCCTTTAATTGCTGCATTCCAACAAATTAGCCATGTGACAGGAGATTATTTTTAACTTCAATAGAGCAGCTCCTTCTCTTTTAATATATCATGCTTGGCCCACATTCCCTTGGTGAAAAGGGCACCATCGGCTACTTCTGAAAACTTTTAATTACTCTAATTGTTTGCAAAACTCTTAGAAGCTTGAAAAAAAATATTTCTTTTTCTTATCTTAGTTTTCCCACTTGCTAGTTAATAGAAGCTGAGGCTGAGTCCAACCTGGGACTTGTCAGCTTTAACTGGTCTCCCCCAAGTCCCCTCTGGCTCCCTCCCACCTGTACTCCACAGGATGGTTTTTTTAAAGTACAAATTCACTGGGAGAAAGGAGGGAGGGCAAGTTCCAGAGTGACAGAGACCCCCACCCAATTCCACAGAGAGCCCCAGAAGGTAGCAGAATGGAGATGGCTGGTGGCCCCAGGAACACTGAGGGCTGAATACCATTTAAGTCTTAGGACTCTCCCAAAGGGTCCTGGTGATGAGGTTGACACTGAATCTGAGACGTTTTTCTTTGAGTAAACCACACAGAACAATGAGCATCTCAGGGATACTGTATGAACCAAAAACCCTTTCCCAATTTTTCTGAATCTCCTAACCCAGACACTTTAATATTAAGAGACCAAGCGTGGCGAAAAATGATTGCCATGGTATCACCCCCCCACCAACCACCACCACCTGAAGTACAACAAAACTGAGAAATAGACAATTTCTTATACCTGAGTTTTGCAAAGTCATTCACACAGGTGATAACAATATGATTCCAGCCATTTTGTATGCTGTACGTAGTCTGATACACAGTGAATTATAAAAAGATAGATGTTATATGCGGACGATATGAATTAGATGTAAATTTCCGTGTGTGTGTGTGTGTGTGTGTGTGAGTGTACAAGTGAATGGGTGTGGTTATATGTTGGTAAGAGGGAAGAAAGGGTGTTTCAGGCAGTGGGAACAACATATATGAAAACTGTCGGGTGAGGAAAAGCATGGTGTGTTTGGGGAATTGAAAAAAGGCCAGTATGACTGGAATCTACAGATAATAGCACAACATGCCCCCCACCATAGCCCACTTCTTTCAAGTTTTTTTAAGGTGAGGTATATTTTACATAAAATAGAATGTCTACATTTTAGTGTACAGGTCAATGAGTTTCGGTACTTGCAAACACTCGTGTAACCTCCTCCCGAATCACAATATAAACTTTTCCATCTCTTTAGAAACTGCCACGGATCCCCTTTCTAGTCAGCGCCCCTCAACCTCAGGCAGGCGCTGTTCTGATTCCTATAACTATAGATTCGTCGTATTTGTTCCTGATTTACCAGCATATAAATGGAATCACACAGTATGCACATTTGGTGCACACTCCTTTCCGTATTATGTTTTTGAGATTCATCTGTATTGTTCCAAACTGTGTGCTGTTTTTCTGTCAAATGTGCAGGAATAAATGAAGGGAGTAAATTCAGGCCTAACCAGAACAATTTCATTAATGACAGATTTCACTAGACTGGCCTTAAAGCAACTGCCACATTGGGTAGACTGCCGTACTGCTATTTAGATGTGGCAAGATGCTTTAAAAAAAACAAAAGTTGGCAAAATGTACCTCATACCTCACCTATTCTGCATTTATGTGTGACATGTTTGCACAAGGATATGAAGGGCAGGATGATTTTTCATAGCCAAAGATTAGAACCAAGCTAATATCCATCAGTAGGGATCTGATTAAATAAGCCACAAAGAATCCAGACAGTGGAACACTATACAGTTGTGACAAAAAGAGAAGATTCCTTCTGTGCCGAGGTGAGATGATCTCCAGAGTGAACAAAGCAAGATGCAGAACAGCGTGTGGTCATTCACTTTTTCAAACAAATATTTATGGAGCAACTACCATGTGCCAGGCACCACTTTGCATACTGAGAAGACAACATTACACAAACTAAAATCCTTTCCCCTTCTAGTGGCAAGAGAGAAAAAAAAAATGAAAAATATATTTGTACAGTATGTGATCATTAATGTAAAATAAAAGAATCAAAGGGGGGAAGAAAACATAAATGTGTCCTTTTAAATATGCTTAAGCTATCTGTCTTGGAGAAGACACAGCAGAATGGTAGCACTGGGGAAGGGAACTGGGAAGCTGGGGGATATGGAAAGAGGAACCAATGTCAGTTTATGCTCTTTGTAGTTTGAGTTTTGAAATTATTGAATGTGTTACCTAATCCAGAAGCAATGGATATAATTATATTTTTTTTCAAGTTGGAAGAAGTATTTGGCAGTATTTCTAAGCACCTGGGGCCTCGAGTTGTGGGATACGCCCTACCATTTTTTAATCAGGGCAGGAGGAAAAGGCTAGCTCCCAGCTGTCACTCTCTGCGGTTATGAACCGAAGTCATAGAATCACTCTGGTAAGATAAAAGAGGCACCGAGAGAACAGAAGGAAATAAAATCAGTCTTGAGTCACATATGTTTCACGGGTATTTATAAAAGAGTTAGGCAGCTCCTTCCTAAATTTGAATTAATGTCAAGAGAAAATCATTTCAGGAAATGTGAGTTCCTCTCTTGAAATTTTTTGGGACCATCCCATGCTGGTATGAATCACATAGAGTCAAGTTCATTCACAGGGAACGTCTGTGTGTAGAGAAGCGGAGGGATGAAGAACATAATAAAGGGGCCATCCGACACTGAACTTGGACACCTCTTGTCTTTTTTCCCAGCTTCCCCTGGATTGTCCACTTGCTTGGTTGTATGGGAAGGAAAGTCTATAAAACGCTTATGGTTTATTATTGGGGTTTATTTACAGAATGTGTGAGAGTAGGAATATGGAAGAAGGTCTGCCCGAAATCGGCATTCTTTGGTAATGTCTGTATTCTAGATGATGACTCTATGATTACTAAAAGTCTCCTTGTGGCCTCTACTCAACCAAGTGGGGGAAAAAAAGTTTGGCTTTGAATAACAAGTTTGTAATTATTTATCTTATCTCACAAGGAATGATCCCTTTTAAAATCCTACCATTATTTTTAAAAAAATAATAAAAATTAAAAATATAAATAAATAAGTTCCTACCATTATTTTTGTATGTTTTTATTAACATTTAATTACTAGTTAATATAAGAACAGATTTTTCTTTTTTGAAAAAAATTAAGCGTTTCAGTTCCCTTTAGTCATTTCCCACAATTCTAATTTAATTGGTCTGGAGTGGAGCTGACAGTAAATTCCTTTATTATAGTGATTTAATATGCAGAAAAGTGTGATACAGTACACCAATATTTTTGTAAACTTGAAACCTAGAAATGATAGAAAAAATGTTTTGTTTTGTTTTTTAATACAAAAAATGTGTTTTTTTCTCTAAGCAAAGGGTGAGATGTGCCTTTTGAGACAGATTGCATTTTAGCAAAAACACTTACGTGAGCTTTTGACTGTGCAAATGAAGAACCGATACGCAAGTCGAGAGCGGAGCTTGGGGACAATGGGAACTAAGGCTATTACATGAAAGCTGTCATTGCGTGGGCGCGTTGCACCTGTGTAGGTTACTGAGCTGCGGTCTAAGACCGGAGCTGGAGGAAAAACGGATTGAAGCAGTTTCTTGGCGAGAGAGAGAGAGAGAGAGAGAGAGAGAGAGAGAGAGAGAGAGATGGCTGTGAAAGACCCTTGTGGAAGGGTAGCGCCGAGACCCTCAAGCACTGTCCCATCCAACACAGTAGCCACCAACTGCAAGGGATTATTTAATTTTAAATTGAAGTCAATTCAAATCAAATCAAATGCAAAGTTTCATTCCTCAGTCACGGCAGCCTGGCAGCCTCGTTTCAAGCACTCGAGAGCCGAGAGCCGCATATTCTGAGGGGGTACCACCGGGGGTGCAAACATAGACCATCACCATCATTAAAGAAAGCTCTACGAGACAATGCTACTCTAGAAATTATTTTACACAGTCTTACCTACTAGCTAGCTTTAAATTTTCTTCCCCGAAATGTATCATTACCAAGGTTTCAACAGAATTTTTAAAAGAATAGTCACCGCTCAGCTCACATTTATTGATCACTTATGTATTGGTCAGTATTCTTGGTTGCGGACAGCAGATTCCTTGCTTGCTAATTTAGGCACAAAGGGATTTGTTAAAGGGTATGGCTAGCTCACGGAACCATTAGGAAAGTTAAGAAATAGACTCTAGGTTAAACATCCGGGAATAAAATTACACTTCTAAAATTACACTGGGGAGCTGGTTGAGAAGCAAGTCGCAGTCTCTGCCACCATCCAGACGCTTTAGAACCGCTAAGCTGCCGCCCCAGCTGCTGGCTCCAGGATCATGCTGCCTTTGCCGTAATCGGCACCGGCAAAATGGATGCTTCACACCTGCTTCTCCCTCACATAACTCAAATTCTACAAGTCTCACGCGAATGGAATCTAAATCCAAACAGAACCGTAGTGGCAAGGGGGTTTGAGAAATGTTAGCTTTCTAGCCCCTGGGGTCCGGGCAGCAGGCTAGAATGGGGTTGGGATGGATTTTGAACAGACCAGTCTAAAGTATCTGCCACAATACTTTCTGTATGCCAAGTTTTGTAAACGGGCCTGATCTCATTTCATTCTTACAAGAATTCAGTGAGAAAGAGCCTAAAATGGTCCCCATTAGACACATGACAACACTACGGTAAATGGTGGGGCACACAGTAGGGTCTTAGTTGTGCTTTGGGAAGTTACAAAAGGGGGCCCTCCCTCCACGCGTGGAGAGAAGTGGAGAGGGGAAGGGACAGTGGCCTGGAGAAGCTAGGATGAAAGGCAACAACCCAGGAGAATAAAGCAGCAGTCCCAAGGTGACAAAGGACAGCCAAAAGGAATCTGAGAACTCAGGAGTGCTGCTGCTGTGTGAATCCATGCCGGATTCCAGGGTCCCTGCTCTCTTCACAAATCCATGCTGCCCCCATGGGAAGAACCAGAACTTCCACACAGAACAAAGGTGTAAGAACACTTCCCTGCTTACATTCCAACAGCCCCGGTTGCCATGTGCGGCAAGGAACAGAGGGCAAAAGTAAAGAACTCAGCAGGGAAGGCTTCCAGGAAGAGGTGAGTTTTTAGTTGTTTTTTTTTTAGAGGAGAGATGTTAGCGTATGTATGGCTGTCAGAAGACAGAGAGTTTCAGATGAAAGATCTCACATGCCTTCACGCCAAGACTCAGAAGTTGAAAGGGGCAGCCACTGTAGCCTATCTCAGCAATTGTCCTTGATATGCTAAGGATGAAAGAGGTGAGTCAGTGTTTGGGAGAAAATAATAAATAAGCTAGTTGGGAAGGGAAATGATTGCAGGATAAACTCAGGTGAAACCTTCCCGAAGAGTATAGTTACATTAAAATATTTGTAAAGTACGTAATGAAATTCAATTTGGAGCAGAATGAAAACCTCAGGGAATAGGCCCTAGCAATTTTCTAACACATACTCCAGGTTAATTCTCTCGATTTGCATGTCACGAGGTCCATTCAGTGTTCCAGCTCCCCTTCCCTGTGCTGGGGCCCCTTTGCCACATCATTCTTTCTTGGAGACATTCTAGTAGGATCAAAAGGGAGAAGAATAAATCTCAAGGAAATGGGTCTTTGGTGCGGGGATATTTAGAATCATTTGAGAAAGGGGTGTTGACATCCCAGAAATGTGGTGGTTGTATGCACGATTCTGATCTTGCTTAGCTTCATGAAACATTATTAACTAACATTTTAATGTCTTTCCATCTGCTGGGTTCAATGCTAAGCAACTTAATAATGCATTAAGTCATTTAACCCTCATGGCAATTACATATACTAGAGGCTATGTCCATTTTACAAATGTGGAAACTGAGGCTTAGAGCTCCCATAGTTAAGATCTGGAGTCCCCAGTCCATGGATGTAAGCACACTGCTATACTTGATTTCTTCCTCATTTGTTTTTCCTTATTATTTTATATGTTATGTTTGCTTACTTGTCAGCTCCTCACTCCTCCAAAGCCTAGAAGTTTCTTAAAGTGTGATGACCAAGTCTATTTCATCTTTTGACATCCTTACCCCAGCACTCGACAGAGACTAGCACATAGTGAGTGCTTAGATGGGGCTTTGGGACACAATAATCATTCCCTTTATATTCTTATACCCAATTACTCTTGCAGATAGTCAACCTCTTCCAAATCACAAGCAGATGAAGTGAGTACTCTCATTTCATATAGTGCCATGGTCAAGTGTGAGGGTCTTAGAGCCAGTCACAAATTTGAGTCCTGCTTCAGCCACTTATTAGCTGTGTGACCTTACACCAATGTTAAAAGAAAAAAAATTTACAATTTATAAAGGGTTATATGCAAAAAGAGAACTGCTATTGGGGCATGAAGTAAGAGTTGGAATAGTTAATGATTCATATGCTTACCTATGAATGTTAAATACTTAAATATAAATTAAATATATATATATATTTTATAAAAGTGGTAGGTGGGTGAGGTCTCAAAAGAGCCAGGTCTCACTAGAGTAGCCAGCAGCTTGCTGACCCTCACAGGCCCCTCCTACTGAGAAAGACCAAGCAGCAAGAACAGGGACCTGTGGTTAAATGTTAACTTGTATTTATTTCTCTACAACTGCCTGCTGTTTAATTTGGCCAGCCCAGTAAAGATTCTTTCGTAAGCCTGTGTGTAATTTCTAAACACCAGACCTACAACCTTTATACACATGCTAAACATTTATAGAGTGGGAGAATTCTTTTTCTCCATCAGCAAATTAAATAAATACTAACATCCTTGTCCCCCCCCCCACCCACTGCCCTCCAAAAAAGTCTTCTTTGATCTATTCTAAAGATAAACTGGTAATAATTCATCTTGATCAGCTAAGGGTTGTAAAGCAGATTCTTTGATAAGCCAATTAATTTCAGAGGGCACTGGGGCTTGTTTCTTCCTGATGCTGATTTAGATTCTTAAAGCCATAGAATTTTAGAGCTGGAAAAGACTTTTTAAGATTATCTCGTCAAACCATCTGATTTTAATGAATAAGAAAACCAAGCTGCAGAGAAGGAAAGGCAGTTTAGACTAATGTATAAATGTTAATAAAGAGCCGAGAGAAAATGTTTTGTCACGACGATTCCTACAGCATTTTAAGCTTTCTGTGGTATTGCTTTTTGTTTCCTTTACAATCTGGTGATCCAAGTACAGTGTTTGGTCCTGGAACTAGGAATCTGCGGACATTAAGCTTCAGCTTTGCTGACGTAAGAAATATTCGAGAATCTCTGCTGCCCCCTGCTGGGACTTTAAAATCTCACAGACTCAAGAGTCTATGGATTTTTTTTAACTCAAAAAAATCATTAAAGATTTGTTAAGTCATACTTCCCAGTGATTACTGTCATTAATTTTTTTGAACATTTTTTTCACAATTTTCCTACTTACGTATATATGTATGTATCTATGCATATGTATATATTTTACACACGAATAGGACAATGCCATATGCACTGCTTTGTAACTTGTTTTTATATTTTTCTTTATTTTATTGAGTTTGAATAGGTAATACACTCAAAAGCTTCCTACATTTTATTTTTTTTTTTAGAAATACGTCTTGAATATCCTTTCAGAGCGGTATATATTGACAAACCTTGTCCCTTTTAATGTGGTGAAATAATATTCCATTGCTTGGGCGTATCACAAATTATATTAATTCAGCCCTCCTTTAATGGACTAAATGTAAATCTCTACAAGAATAGAGATTTTATTATTTTGTTGTTATTCACCACTGTGTCTGATAATGAGAATATAGGCATACCTTGTTTTACGGCACTTTGTTTTATTGACCTCCACAGATGTTGCATTTTTTACAAACTGAAGACAAGACTCTCCACCAGAAAAAAGATTACAACCCTCTTTATTGCAATACTCATTTTTAATGCAGTGGTCTGTAAATGAACCTACAATATCTGAGGTATGCCTGCAATGCTCAATAAATCAGTTTAATGAATGAATGCACCTTTTCCTAGTTTTAAATACTTTTCTGTTTCAAAAACACTGAGTATCTTTGTGCTTAAATTTCGGGCAAAGGAAAAGTCTAGGAAGAAGCGTAAGTTCAAAGGCATGTAAATTTTAAGTTTTGGTAGGTACTGCCAAATTGGTACTTTTAGGTAAGAATAGATCCAGGTGTCTGGCAATTCTACCACCCCCATATATGAGGGGCATCAAAACCAGAATCTCCCAGAGAGTTAATTTAAAATCGTTCCTTTCTGTACATCTCTTCTCTGTTCTAGTCAGTGGGGAAGGGAGAGGAGGAATCTGAATCCCACCCCGCCCCGTGATTCCAGTGCACACTCAGGACTGGGAATGGCCACATAATCTACCCATTTCTTGCTACACTGCAGCAGATAGGAATGTGCGCCTATATCCCAATCTTAATGTGGTTACTCATTTGTAATTCACCTGATGCTTATCGAGTGCCTACTGTGTGTGCAAGACCCTATGCTCTCTCCCTCAGAGGCAAGATTGTACAAAAGGTGTGGTATGGATTTCGCCACTCCCATGGGTGGTGGTGCTGGGGGCAAGTGGGTGAATTTGTTGGTGTACGTGTGTTGGCCAGTGGCGGGGGTTGGGGAGGGAGCAGTGTGTGGGTGGAACTCAGGAATCCTGCAGCACTGCAGCGGCAGGAATTTTACAGAGACCCAGCCCTGTCCGCCATGACATGGCTATGTGTCTAACAAACAAGAAGTCAGCACAATTCTAGGTCTTCTTAGGCAACTGCTACTGGGGTAGCGCTACAAGCCAGCATGTGGGGCGCGACAGTCCTTTCCTTCTGGACCTTTCTAATCCAGATAAAATATAAAGTAAAGTAAATAAAACACACATGGGAAATGCGCCATGGACAGCTAACAGATCACAGTCATAAAAAGAGATGACGGATTCTACCGTCATTCACGACCCACCCAAATGTCATGTCCTCTGGCAGCCACTGCCCTCAAAGCAGGTGGCGTTTCCATGTACTCCACAGCACTTGAAATATAACAAGAAAAAACACAACACACACACAAATCAATTATTACTGCTCCCTGAGGCTTATTATGTCAGCGTTTCTAGCCATTTTACTGCATAACCCCATTTTAGTCACCCACAGTGCCGAGAATTCAGAGAAGTTAAAGAACTAAAGGCCACATAATTTGTTTAGTAGAGTGGTCTTCAGAATTTTTTGCTTGCACATTCCATCAAAATAATTTTGAAAAACTATATATCCCTAAAAAGATACACACTTGTATGGAAACGTAATTTACAACAAAGGAGGCACTACAAGAGTAGAAATTTTTTAATTAAATGTGCAGAGATTAGCCTGATACCTTTATGGAAAAGAAATGAAATTGGACCCTACTTTATGCCATACACAAACATGGAATCCAGATGGATAAAAGACTTAAATGTGAAAGCAAGATTCAACTTTTAGAAGATAGTATATGAAAATATCTTCATGACTAATGAATAGGAAAGGATGTATTAGGCAAGCTACTAACAGCCCTCACAATAAAGGGGAAGAATGATAGACACAATTGCACTAAAGTTACACACTGTAGTTGATAAATATACTCCATAAAGAATATAATAGATAAACCATAGAGTAAAAGATGATATTTACAATAGTTACAAATATATTTATATATAACTACATGTTCACCAGATTGTTGCAGCAGTGTTTAAATGATACAAGTACTTTGGAAAAACAGCTTGGCATTATTTGTATGTATATTATATTTTACAAAAAAAGAAAAAGAAAAGAAAACCCTGCCTAAGATGTGTATTCCCCTTGCACATTTTAAAGTTGACACCTAAAAGTTTCATCTTATAGTCATCCCCCCTTATCTGCAGGGGTTACATTCTAAGCCCCCAGTGGAATCCTGAAACCTCAGGTAGTACTGAATCCTACATGCAATTTTTTTTTCTATACTTACATACCAATGTAAAGTTTAATTTTATAATTTAGGCATAGTGAGAAAATTAACACTAATGAGTAAAACAGAATAATCATAACAATATACTGGAATAAAAGTTATGTGAATGTGGTTGGTGTCTCAAAATATCTTATTTACTGTACTCACCTTATCACTTAAAGGAAGCACTTTAAGGCTTCTCTCCGGCATATCTGAATTGCCAGCATCACTACTCCTGCATTTTGGGGCCATTAAGTAAAATAAGGACGACTCGAATACAAGCACTATGATACTGTGACAGTCGATCTGATAACTGAGACGGCTACTAAGTGACTAATGGGTGAGTAGTGGAGGCATATGAATATGCTGGACAAAGGGATGATTCACATCCCGGGTGGGACGGAGCAGGACAGCTCAAGTTTCATCACACTACATAGAATAGCATGCAATTTAAAACTTATGAAGGGTTTATTTCTGTAACTTTCCAGTAATATTTTGGACTGTGGTTAATTATAGGTAACTGAAATCATTTTGGAAAGCAAAACTGTGAATAAGGGGGAACGACTATATTAATGTTTTTTTTTTTTTGCTTGAACAAGAATGCTCATAGCAGCCTTATTTGTAATTACCCTCTATGGAGAATGGATAAATAAGTTGTGGATTTTTATACAATGCAAACACTACTCAGCAATAAAAAGGATGACATGGATGAATCTCAGAAACATTGTTATGCAAAATAAGTCAGAACAAAAAGTACTTAAATAATTCTGTTTATATAAAATTCAAGAATAGACAAAACTAAGATGTTTGAAACTCAAATTTAGTGGCTGAGTGATAGCATTTGGCATAAGGAAACTTTCTGGGGTGATTTGTCATGCATTTAATTAGACGCAAAACATGTAATTTCTGGCATATTACAGATCTTAACATTTTAAAAAATAAAAATAAATTGTCATTTCACTGTCATAAAATACATCTAATGAAATATAAATATCATAGTGATTTGATATTGACTGTCATCCATTTAAAAATAAAAAGGTACAGATAAGCCCTTCTTGAAGAGTTATACATTTTATTTATTTAGTTAGTTAGTTAGTTTTTTAATGCCTGCAGCATCGGTATTCCTAGGAGGGCTCCCATCCAAGTACTAACCAGGCCGTACCCTGCTTAGCTTCGAGATCATACGAGATCGGGTGTGTTCAGGGTGGCATGGCCATAGACTAAACAGTTGTACATTTTAAATCATTCTTTTTCTCCTTGGAATCCACATCTCCTACCAAATATTACTCTAATGTAATATATTTTTATGTTTGAAAGCCCCTTATCCATCACCCTATTATTTTGCAATAATATACAACTTAAAATCTTAAAATTATACTATGACCATAAGCTCTAAATATCAACAATTTTCTTTGGCTTAATTTAGCATTTATGATTATTAGTTACACATTAATAATATCAATCAAAGCAGCATAAAATTACTTTCATTGACAATTCACCTGTTACTCAAATGAATGAGGGAGTAGTTAATAGAATGTTAATCTTTTGAATTATGCCTTTATTTGCATTCAACCTCAGTCTTTCTGGTTGTAATATACACCACAGTAGGATTCAGATGATCTGCCTTAACTTTCCCAAAGTAGGAGAAAGGTGATTGGAACAAGGAAACTGCAGGATCTCTGATGCTGGTGTGTTCTTAGGCAGATTCATTTTAAGAAAGATAATACATGAAGCTTGATTCCCCTTTAAAAAGGCTTCATGCCCAGGATATGTATAACTCCAGTTCAAAGACCCCCAGTTTAAAATGCCATGGAGATGGAATTCTAACCCAGATATGTCTGACACCCAGCCTAGATTTCTTCAACTATTCCATACCATCCTAATTTATTCCTTATCACTTTGGCTTAAAAAGACCACTTCAGGAGTATTTATTTGTAGGGTGGGGAAAGGGATTGTAGAAGTTATACATAACCATTGTTCAAAATTAAAACATAGTATCATTATTTTTACATGTTGGTTCCCATCTAGACCTTGAACTCCTTGAAGGCAAGATCAGTGTTTCTCTGTATTAGTGCCTCTGGAACCTTCAGAGCTTCGACTCACAAAGAAGGTCCTCGATAAAAGGTAAAGCAAATGGCTATGGAGGACAAGACCATTGAGTTTCTGACCTGCATGGAAAAAGGGAACCAGAATTGGGGGAGTGATGCCAATAAGTAGCTTGGCTTTGTTGTTCAAGCCTCCCATTATTTCCTACAGGCCCGCCACCGTCTGCTATGGACAACCGATGTTTTCTCAAGCCAACATCCAACACTTGGTGCACTTGGCTTCCAGGCAGTGCTCTCACCTGGCCTTCCAACTAAATTGTCTCCTGCTCCCACCTCAAAGCCCCCATTATTGAGTTTGCTGATCTCACTGCTGACCACAGAGAACTTTCACTTGGAAAATTGAGAGGGACAGCCAAGGTGTGTGCAAGACACAAATGTCCCAGGTGCTGAATCGAAAGGCCCAAGGAACCTCCAGTCCATGCTGGGCTTCATCCCCGGTTGCTGTTTTCCAGCCCACAGATGCCAGAACGGTGTTTCCCAAACTTCTAGCACTCATGTGTCACTTTCACAATTTTTGTATATTAACAGGCCACCTGTACTTACATCGTACTCTTCTTTATATGACTCATTTTTTTTTAAATCTAAATATCTACTTAAGCTTTCTCTGAGCAGTAATAGTCAAGTAATGACAGGCTTGATTGATACATACACATTTCAAATTAATGTTTTAAAAGCTGGTGTTAATAATGTTTTGAAAAGGTTAGCTGGTGCACCATGTAAAGATAATCTCATGTAATATATGACCAGAAATGCTCTATCCTAGACAGAAGTTGTTAGACTCTTGAGATCTCCCGAACCCTTCTATGAGTCAAGCATCATGCTAAGGCTTCATAAAGGATAATATTTTATTGGAGACCTTTTCTCCTACTTATCACAGAATATTACAAAAACATAGAAAAGTCTATGAAAGAAAAATTTGAATTTTTTTTTGTCATTCTGTCATGGTTAATATCAAACAGATCTGGATCTAAATCTGATTTAGAAATGTATTTGTCATAACATCCTGGGCAAGTCATTTAACTTGCTGAAACCTCAGTTTATTCATCTGTGAAATTGGCACTAATACCTCTTTTGTAGGATTTTGGTTAAGATTAAATGAAATAGAGATATAAAACACCAGTATAGTAAGTGATGAACAGTAAAGCTCAAAATTTTTTATATTATTATTGCCATAAATTGTGGTCATGTATTATATATATTCTATCCTTTTTCTTTTCTTATTATATCTTGAGCATTAAATAATCTTTGAAAATGTAATTGTTTATTTGTTTATTTTTATGAGGAGCATAATTTTTTATCACAGAATAAAATTCCTTATCATGAATATACCATAATTTCTTTAATAGTTTTATTTTCAGATCTTTTCAGTTCTAGTTTTGTATATTATAGGTAATACTGTGATAAAAATCGTGTTTATACTTAAATCTTAGTGCTCCTTATGATTATTTCCATAGGATAAATTTCTAAAAATGGAATTTATGGCTCTTGCTGTTTGTTTTGTTTCTGAGTTGCTTTCTGGAAATGTTATACTGATTATATTGTCACTAGCACTGGCTAAAAGTGCCTCTTTCACAGCACCCTCCCTGATACTGGGTATGGTTATTTTTTAAAACTTTGCTTAATTTAATTGACAAGTCAGGCATTGTTTATAGGCCTTATCTCAGTTCATCTTCATTATAACCCCATAAAGTGTCCATTGATAGTCTGTTCCTCTTTAGCAGACGTGTGGTGGAGGGGTGGGGAGGCTGGAAGGCTCCTAAAGGTTTAAGTCCTCACCCAAGCCAGGAGCCTGTTGGTCCTTCACATGCTGACTGAGGCTTTCCCCCTATACCACACTGCCTCCTGCTGGTGTCCAGGGAGTGGACATGAAGCACTGAAGTTCCTCAAAATAGATTCCTTAGATAAGAGTTGGGTATTTGCAGTAAGAAAGAGTGATGTTGGGACGACCATATGAGGGCTTTGAAAAAAGAGAAAAACTGTCAGGATTACACTTAATATTTATGCACTTTATGTAAGTTATACCTTAACTTACATAAAAGTTATACTTAACTTACATAAAGAGAATAAAAGACTTTCCAGGCAGGCACTGGATGAGTATAAAAATAGCTTACACTAAGAAAACATAGGCAGTAAACGTCTGATATTACTACAGTAATTTATTTACAGATATATCTCCTTGGGTAAGGGAAACAAAAAGAAAAAACAAACAAATGGGACGACATCAAACTAAAAAGTTTTATACAGCAAAGGACACCATCAACAAAACAAAAGATATAACCGACTGGGAGAAGATATTCGCTAATGATATGTCTGCTAAGGGTTTAATATCCAAATATATGAAGAACTTATACAACTCAACAACAAAAACACAAATAATACAATTTTAAAATGGGCAACCATCTAAAAGAATGAAAAACTAGACTGCTATCACCACACACCAAAATTAACTCAAAATGGATTAAGGACTTGAATATAAGACCTGAAACAATGAAATGCATAAGAAAACATACGAATAAACTCAAGGACCTTGGGCTTAAAGAGGATTTTATGAATTTGACTCAAAGGCAAGAGAGCAAAAGCTAAAATAAATGAATGAGGACTACATCAAATAAAAAGCTTCTGCTCAGCAAAAGAAAGCATCAACAAGGTAAAGAGACAACCATCTGAATGGGAAAATATATTTGCAAGCAATGCCTCGATAAGGCCTAATATCCAAAATATACAAAGAACTCATATGACTCAATAACTACAAAAAACAAAACATCCAATCAAAAAATGGGCAGAGGACCTGAACAGACACTTCTCCCTAGAGGACATACAAATGTCCAACAAACATATGAAAAATGCTCAATATCACTAGCTATTAGGGAAATGCAAATCAAAACCACAATGAGATACCATCTCACACCTGTTAGAATAGCTATAATCAACAGGCAAGTAATAACAAATGCTGGGAGGATGCAGAGAAAAAGGAACCCTCATACACTGCTAGTGGGACTGCAAATTGGTACAGCCACTATGGAAAACAGTATGGAGGTTCCTCAAAAAACTAAGAATTGATCTACCATATATATGATCCAGAAACCCTCTACTGGGTATTTACCCCAAAGACTTGAAAACGCATATCTGAAAAGACATTTCACAACAATGTTCATAGCAGCGTTATTCAGTGGTCAGGACATGGAAGCAACCAGAGTGTCCTACGATAATGATTAATTAAAGAAGTTATATGCAATGGAATATTACTCAGCCATAAGAGGAGATGAAATACTGCCATTTGCAACAATATGGGGGGACCTTGAAGTAATCATACTAAGCAAAATAAGCCAGACAGAAAAGTTGAAAATCAAATGACATCACTTATATGTGAGGTAAACCTGAAAGCAACAAATGAACAGGACAAACAAACAGAGACTCGTGGACATGGACAATGGACTAGTGGTTACCAGAGGGAAGAGGAGGGAGAGGGGTAGGGTAGACAGGGGAAAAATTTAAATCATTTCTTCAATTAAAAAAATAATACAAAAAATAAAAAATAAAATAAATGGGCAGAAGACCTGAACAGATACTTCTCCAAAGAGGAAATACAGATGGCTAACAGACATATGAAAAGATGCTCAAGGTTACTAATCATCAGAGAAATGCAAATTAAAACCACAGTGAGATATTGCCTCACACCTGTCAGAATGGCTATCATCAATAAATCAAAAAGTAACACATGTTGGCGAGGATGCGGAGAAAAGGGAACCCTCAGACATTACTGGTGGAATTGAAAACTGGTACAGCCGCTATAGAAACAGTATGGAGGTTCCTCAAAAAATTAAAAATGAATATACAAATTGACCCAGCAATTACACTTCTGGGTATTTATCCAAAGAAAACCAAACAATAATTTGTAAAGATCTATGCCCCGCAATATTCATGGCAGCACAATTACAATAGCAAAGATATGGAAACAATCTAAATGCCCATCAACAGATGATTGGATAAAGAAGTTATGGTTCATACATACAATGGAATATCACTTAGCCATTAAAAAAATGAAAATGACAGGGATGGACTCTAGAGGTCATAATGCTGAGTGAAATAAGTCAGACAGAGAAAGATAAATACCATATGATTTCACTTATATGCGTGCAGAATCTAAGGAACAAAAAGAACAAACTAATCAAAAACAGACTCACAAATATAGTAGACAATTTGGAGATGGACAGAGGGGATGTTGTTTGGGGGATGGGAGAATGGGGTGAAGGATTAAAGACGTACAAATTAGTAGTTGATAGATGGTCACAGGGATGGGGAGCATGGCATAGGGAATGCAGTTAGCATTAATATATTGTCCAGGTGGAAAACCAGAGAGAAGAAGGAGCAGTTAGGGGATCCTTTTGTAAAATATACAAATGTCTAACCAATGTACTGTATACTTGAAACTAATTAAAATAAATTTATTTTTTAAAGCAAAAAAAAATAGCTTACACTTATTGAGTTCTTACAATAAGCCAAGCCCTGTACTAAGGGCATTGGAAATAATAATTCATTTAATTTTCATACAATCTATGAGGTACCACTATTATTTGTGCTTGACAGTTGAGAAAACAGAGGCACAGAGATGGTAAAGTAACTTGCTCAAGGTTACAGAGCTAGCAATGGGAGGAGTCAGAATTTGAGCAGACACAATCACCAAAGATCTGTCAAACCGAGAGGCCTCTCGCTCTATTCTAAAATGTCCACCACATGGAGATCTTGTCAGAGCAGGATACAATACAGAATGAGGTCCATGTCTAATTAATTTAAGGGTCTAGCATGTGATTTCACATCTTCAGTGATGCTGCCACTGCCCTCCTAAGTTGTCCTTTAGTGGCCCCAATGTGGATCTGTGGTGGTTCTAGTTCATTGGGGCTGGTAGACAGTGGTTAAAGCTAGACCAGTTACGGGGCCTCTCAGGGAGGGGCACACTCACCCACCAATTTCTCCATTTGGTCCAGGTACCGGGCAATGAATTCCAAGAGCATCAGAGACACCTGTACATGACTCACAGTCTATGTCCCCACTTCCTTCCTAGACCACTCCAGACCCACCCAGTCCTCTGGAAATGCCCCTTACTAAATCGCTCCCTTGCCCGTGGAAGATACAGACAATGATGCACCCAGTGAAGGAGTGGGGAATCGACTCTCTCAGGTCAGTGTGGCAACCCATGACAGAAATGCAAAGAAGAAAGTAAAGTTCAAGAATGTGTCCAGCAAAATGGAAGCTGGAAGTGAATTTAGAACTGTGATTGAATAAGAAAAAGTACCTGGAGAAGGAGAGAGGGACCATGATTTTTCAAAAGTCCTCTCTAGGATGATCTACAAGGATACTAGGGGAGAAAGGAACTCAAGGAAGGTATCCTGTACGTATAAGATTATGCAGTCAGCTTTCTGTATCTAGAAAATCATGACACAAATACATAATAAATGGGAGGCAGGCCTAAGAATGTCCCTGAATGCAGTCTGCTGGTGGGCATGAAATTAAATTTCGGCAAATATAATTTTCTGGTGGTACAGTTTTTTCAACATATATAAAAAGCTCTATTCATGTACCTAATCAATTCAGGAATGTGTCAGGCCCTGGGCTAGGTTCCAGGGATGTAGGGTGAACAGACAGACAGGGTGCCTTCCCCAGAGGAGCTAGCTTGTGGAAAATGTATTTCAGAAAGGGTGAAATATGAAGTGCTAAGGAGGAACAGCAAGAGGGATTTAATCTAGCTCAGAAAGTCAAGAAAGGATGAAGATATCTTTTAAATGATGCTTGAAGAACAAGGATGTAGTTAGGCAAGAAAGGACAAGATGAAGGCTCCAGGCAGAATGAGTAGCAGGTGAAATGAAGTGACCAAAGTTGTGTGCCTGTGAGCGCAAAATGAGGTTGGCAAACAGGTGACTTCTAGGCTTTAAAAGTCATGTTAAGAAGCCTGCATCTTGTTCAAAAGCAAAAGGTTGATGAGTGATGAATGAAATGTTCTGACTGTGTTCTGCGTATTCTATGACTCAGTAATTTTACTTTGAGAAAATTATCTAAGGAAATAATTAATGAATTTGTGCAATGATACAGTTATGAGGATATTTCTAACATGGAGATTGTCTAGAATTTCAAAATTTTGAAAAACCTAAAAATCTTACAGTAGGGGTCTGGATAAAGAAAACTTCGTTTCATTCATGTATTAGAATGCTATGTAGTTGGTAAAGATACTGTAGAAAAAAACATTTAATGGAAAGATGTTCATTACACGTTAAATGAAAAATGAAGGTTGCATAAAAT
The DNA here is from genome assembly GCA_003508835.1 of Eonycteris spelaea. Taxonomy (NCBI): domain Eukaryota; kingdom Metazoa; phylum Chordata; class Mammalia; order Chiroptera; family Pteropodidae; genus Eonycteris; species Eonycteris spelaea. The sequence goes on along the minus strand of PUFA01000149.1, from coordinate 516,470 downwards.
ATAATTTTTTGGTAAATAAATAAAAATATATGCACAATAGGTATACAGAAGATATTGGAAGTATAAACTTAAATGTCGACTTAATTTTTCATGTGGGATCACGGGTGATTTAAATGTTAACCTTTTCCTTTTTTCCTAAGTATTCTACAAGATGTGTTACCTTTGTAATTTAAATAATTTTGTGTCTTATGTGTCTAGAAGTTTGGAGGATACCGACCATATTCTATTTCTTGATCTCGACTGGGTTTAACGCTGGCCTTTGCTTTAAATTATTTGTTAAAGTGTAAATTTAATAACGTTTCCTCTATGATTGTTACATTTCAGTTTTAAAAGTGCTTAATAAGAGGCACGTAGTTATTTTTCAATATCTTATGCATAGTCCCGCGTCCCGAGAACAGTGAGTATTCCAGAATGTCGGAGCAAAGTTGACACTCGACTGCAAACCACGGTTGTTTACGCTTCCGGGCGTCGTGGACTTTCAGCCCCAGCAGGCATTGCGACCAGTGCACAGGAACTACGGAGTCTGCGAGCCGGGCCGGGCCCCCACGGTCCTTTCCCTCCCAGAAGCCCGCGGGCGGTTCCGAACGCCGTCTGTATCATGGCCGCGGGAGCCGGGACGGCGGGCCCCGCTTCCGGCCCGGCGTCGTGCGTGACCCGGCGGCGTCACAGTCGAGGAAGCGGCCCGGTCGGGAGGGGGGGAGGGTGCGCGGCGATCGAACGCGATGGCGGGAGGAGGCGGGAGCAGCGACGGCAGCGGGCGGGCGGCAAGACGGCGGGAGTCCCGCAGCGGCGGGCGGGCTCGGCGGGGACGGCATGATCCCGGGCTGGGGGCGCCGCGGAGCGGGGCCCGGGGGAGGCACGACTGGAGGAGGCTGTGAACCGCTGGGTGCTCAAGTTCTACTTCTACGAGGCGCTGCGGGCCTTTCGAAGTAGCCGGTACGGGGACTTCAGGCAGATCCGGGACATCATGCAGGGTGAGGGCCGGGCCGGGGAAGGACGCTCGGGCGCCTGGGAAGGGGAATCTCTGGGGCCCGGGTGTCGGGGCTGGGGGGTCGCCGAACCAACGATGTCTTCTTTCCCAGCTTTGCTTGTCAGGCCCTTGGGGAAGGAGCATACCGTGTCCCGGCTGTTGCGGGTTATGCAGTGTCTATCGCGCATTGAAGAAGGGGAAAATTTAGGTATGGTTATTTTTTGCGTTCGTCTCTGGGCTTGTTTAGAGTTATGTTATAAAATTTACCTCCAGAACTTAAGGACTCGGGGTTAAGGTGCACTACTATGTTTTGATCACGGTGCTGAATTAATCTCTGGCTCTAGTTTTCTCCAGTTGAGATTCTCTTGCTTGCCTTTTTCTTTCTTTCTTTTCTTTTTTTTTCTTCTTTCTTTTTTTTTTTTTTGCCTCCCACCTGTTTCTTGCTCTCCCCAACTTTGCTTCTATCTGAAGTTAGTTATGTTAAGATGGCCATCTCTTCCCCATAGTAGATTGTTTTTCAGAGTATGAGCACATTTTTTGTTCTGAATTGAACTTGACAGCTGCTAAGCAAAACGGTCTTCAGTTTCTGGCGGCTTGTATCTGAGGAGGATACATGTATCCTGAAATTTGAGATGCAAATCCATGTGTTTTAAAAAATAACTTTTTACCTGTCTTGAAAATTAAGTCATTTAAAGTTCTTTTATTTGAATTTGGATACTTAATATGTTTGTAAGCCTGTAGCAAGTATGTCAGTAATTAAATGCAAATCTTAACTATATTTGCATTTCTTTGCCATAAATATATGTATTTTTGGACATAAGATAGCTTAAAGTAAAAACTGTTCTTTGTCGTAGACTGTTCCTTTGATATGGAGGCTGAACTCACACCACTGGAATCAGCTATCAATGTGCTGGAGATGATTAAAACGGAATTTACACTGACAGAGGCAGTGGTCGAATCCAGTAGAAAACTGGTCAAGGAGGCTGTAAGGCTCTATTTTTCTTTCTTTTTTCTTTAACAAGAATCAAAGGTTTTTGAGGATACAATACTTATATTTTTGTGTGGGGTAGAGGAAAGTGGATGAAGAGAGCAAGTGAACACACACACACACACCCCATTGATATTACCTCTTCAGGTGACCCCTTCTCAGCCCAGACATGGAAAGAACCATTAATGGTAGGTGCTCAGCTTTTGTGATTTTGGTGGTCTTCCTTGTGGCTCTGGCAGGAGGGGTCACAGTACACAGGAAATGGGCTGATATTGAAGACTGATATTTTGGAGGTTATTACACACCATTTAGAATCGTAGAAGGGCTAGAAGCAACTGGTCTAGGGTGTAGTCACCCTTGTTTATAATAAACCAAGGAGAAAAGCTAGGACCTTGGGAAATGTGAGACTGATTTTGAGCTATTTTGTGCAATTGTCTCCAGGTAGAGAGGGTTAGGGAACATTTGAATAGACAATCAGAGCTGCTGGGATAACCAGCCAGTTAGAACAGTCATGGTAGAAGGCTGGCACAAGTAGTGTTTTTGACAAGAAAAAAGCTAGTGGAGCGTCCAAGAGTTTGGGACTATAACTGTCATGGCTCAGGTAGCTTCAAGTAGTAGAATTTATTTTTATTTAAAACAGATAAGTGGTCATGGGAACCAGTCAGAAAAAGCTACTCTCCAGCAATGACGGCTAGGGGAATGGATGCAGATGCAGAGGTGGGGGTTAAGCTCAGCATTGCCTTGCTGGTAAAGTAAGGAAACGGATAAGAAAAGAGGACCCTCTAAAGGGGCAAGAATAAAGCCTTGCTTAGCAATGAAGACTTTCTGTCCCTTGGCTGTGTACTGAGTACTGAAGTACCCTTTAAAAAACAACTAGTGTGAGGTGCAGATATTTTACTTATCTAGTTAAGGACCTTGGCAGGAACTACTTTTGGTCTTGCAGAGAATGTTGAAATAATTCCAATTCCAAGGAGGAATAATTCCAAGAATAGATTTTTAGTACAGGTAAGTCAGGTTTGTGTTGGAGGGAAAATGCTAGAAATGGCATTAGCAAGAGTAGTTAAGGATCTTTTGAATGGGAAGAAATGGCACCAGTTCCACAGAAATTTGTGTAACTCCTGTTAAGTAGCTAGCTGATTCAAAAATGCGCAACTCCTTCAGAATACAGGTTTGTAGATTTGTCTTCTGATCCCTCTTTTGGAAGAATCATTGTGGGCTTTCATCTTCCAGCTAGCCTGGTACATTTATATATATTTATTATTACTATCAGCTTTTGTGTTTGGGGGTTCATTCGGAAAAATCTATTCACAATCTAAATTCTCTCTTGAAACAGTCAACCATTTTCCTTACATTGGCTCCTTTCTGCTTTCCATTTTCCCACGACGTACCAGATCTCATTATACTTGCCTGTAATTACTATTACTACTGTGTAAACAAATTAGTCCAAAACTTAGCAGCTTAAAACATAAATATTATCTCTCAGTTTTCCAAGAGTCAGGAACTCTGGTAGTGGTTTAGCTGAGGTTTCTGGCTCGAGATCTCTCATGAGATAATATATTAAGCTGGATACTAGGGTTGAAGTCATGTCAAGACTCAACTAGGGCTGAAGATCTGCTTCCGCCCTCATTCACATGGTTGTTAGCAGGACTCACTTTTCCCTGTGGCTGCTAGCTTAGACTCCAGCTCTTGCCTCCCCATAGAGCTGCTTACAGCATGATAGCTTGCCCTAGAGCAAGTGATTCAGGAGAACAAAAACAGAAGTTACAGTCTTTTATAACATATCTCAGAAGTAACGTATTATCACTTGCTATCATCACTTGCGGCATATGCTCTTGGTCATACAGATTAGCCCAGCTCTGGAGTAGTGTGTGGAATGAGATTCTACAGGAGGTGGGGACCATTGGAGGCCATCTTAGAGACTGACTACCAAAATTACCTTGCTCTCTAGTTATTAAGTGATACTATGTCACTTGTCTCTTCAATTCATTATTTTTCTCATTTCTCATTTAGAGTCATAAAACCATTAATGGTCATCTTTGGGAAAATACCTTGGGATGCCTAGGCTCAGTGAGGCTTTTGGATGCATTTTAAGCTTTGTAAAGTGTCACATCAATTTATTAAAAAAGTATATTAGATTTTTTAAGTTTATCAAAATGAGTTGTAGAACTTCTCAACTTATGGTCTTAGGGATCCTGTCATAGGTCAAAGCAATTTTCATAACAGTGCCAAAACATTGACTTTTTTTCAGTACATTGACATTTGTTTGCACTGATGGTGTAGAGCAATGATGGGCAACTGCTGGTGTGTTAGCATGACAAAGACAGTGGTAAATGTAATGCTGTCATTGAATTCTTCATTGCCATATGCTTGGAGTTTTCAAAAAAAGCCAGTTTCAATTTAAATGTCTTTGAAGAAGCAGTTAAAAATTTTTAAAAAATCTAGACCCTTGAACAGACAGACATCTTTTCACTGTCTTGTCTGACAGAATAGGAAATTTGCCTGAAGCATTTCTGCTGCATTTGTGTGACTGTTTGAGCTGCATGCTGATCTAGCTGCTGTTTTAAATGGAACACCATTTTTACTTGAAAGAACTGAGAAACTTTGGTTATTCAGACATGAGTATTTGGCAGTAATGGTCTTGAGAAAGAGCTAATGAACTTAACACTTCAAGGAAAACAATTGACAGTATTTTACTGTGATAACATTCAAGCTTTCAAGTATTTAAAATTAGTGCTTTGGAAAACTTGTATTCATATGTCTAATAGGTTTCCAGTTCTTCAACTTTTCTGATAAGATTTATGGTGGTATTAACAACTGTGACTTTAAAAATATCTTTAATGTGTCAACATTTGGCAAACCCACATTGACTCTGTGAACCAATATTTTCCAGATGAATCAGTTCGTTCTATTACACAATCATTCATGGGTAAAAGATCCATTTAAAGTATTAGATAGACTAACACATTTTCATGTAACAGATTATGAAAAGTTACTTGCCGAAGTTTGGTGTAGAGTCAAAGAAGAATATCCACAATTTTTTGAAAGGGCTATTAAAATACTCCTTCCTTTTGCAACTTCATATCTATGTGAGGCTGGGTTTTTAAAAAGAGACTTCAGCCAAACAACATATCACAACAGAATGAATGCAGAAGCAGATATGAGAATCCATTTTTCTTCTATTAAACCAGATATTGAGATTTTCAAAAATGTAATAGAATGGTACCTTCTCATTAAACTTTTGTCTTAGGAAATATGGTAATTTTTCATAAAGATGTTATTTATGTTAACCTGTAATGAGTTTGTTACTTTTTAATTAATAAATACTTTAAAATTTTCTCAGTTTTATATTTCTAATATGGTGAATATCAACAGATAAAACTCACATAAACAAAAGCTCTTTGGGATCCTCGTTAACATTTAAGAGTATAAAGGAATCCCAAGACTAAAAAATGTGAGAACTGCTTCTGTAAACTGTTAATGATACTGAGACTGCATTGGTTTTCTCTTCTTAACTAAAAAATAGAGATTCCTCAGTTAAGATTTCGGTGGAGAACAGAAGAATAACATGTATGGCATGTTTTGGGGGAAGCGTTTATTTGTTGCTTTTTGCTGTGCATCTTCAGTAACAGCACCTTGATTTTCTTTGGGGCTATAACCCATTGGGGGGCTTGTACTTCAGACACATTCGCTTAGAATTTTAATTCTTGAAACAAAAAGCTTTGTCAAAGTTTTTGAGCATTCCTGCTTCCCATAACAACCTGGTTTCTTTCTGAGTTTGCTTCTTTAGCCTTTGTCACTTCTGTGAGTTTGGTTTTCTCTTTCTGTGCATTTTCTGTCATCTCCCCCAGCATAAATCTATCTCATCTCTGTGGAAAATCTGCTTGGAATTTCCTTTTTGTTTAAGTTAGCGACGGACCATTGCTATTGCTTGTACCCCAGGAACCTTAACAGATACATAAAGAAGAAACTACACTTATTTCTGAACACTCTCAAGTGGAAAAGCAATGGTTCAGCTCTTAAAAAAAAAAACCCACACACAGTAAATTAATACATAGTTTTAAAAAATAAGCCTATAGCACACTTTGGAGGCAGACTTTTAGATTTGGAAAGAATTCACATTTCCTTTCTTGTTTCACAAAATAAATATAATAGGACCTTTGCCTCAGTTCTGGGATAGATTAAGTATATTCTTTTCTGTTTTCCCTTAATGCTACAAGTATAAGTCCTGGACAGAGTGCGTGGAGCAGCTATCCAAAGACTCAGAACTGTAAATGGTAGGGAGAGAGAGAAAAATGACGTAGATGATAGAGGCTCTGTTCATCCCTCTGGTGACCAAATCAAAGTTGTGATGAAAACAAAGGAGCAGCAGCAAGGAAAAATCACCTGGGATCTAGATAAACAAGCCATACAACTGCGGAGAAATCCAAGAAAGCACCCTGCAACGGCAGAAGGTAGGATGGGGTGAGGACGCAGGGCTGCCCGGTCCCAAGCGGCTGAGTGAGAAGCAGCAGAGGCAGATGCCTCATAAAGGGGCCATGTCTACAAGCAGATTTTTCCTGGGGATGGACCTGCTCGCTCTGAGCACCAGTGCCCATTCGGCTGCGCACAGGGGGCACCAGGACTTACAGGGAGACATCGTCGGAATGAGGGCCGAGGCAAGATTCATTCAGTACAGAAGTGCTGGCAGTATCCATTGGTCCCTGTTGAGCCCTCCCCTCGACCAGTGCGCCAGACACAGCACCACCATAGCTGTGATGTCATCAAACTGGATAACAGGTCACTCCACCCAGAGGATTCCCTGAAACTCCACCTCCCCCAACTCGGGCCCCACCTAAGCCATATCCAGGTGTATCCTCAGCAAGTCAGGTGCTCCTTGCTGAGACTCACACTGATAGAGACAGCTGGCCTTGGTTTCTGGTATGGCCTTTTGAGGCAACTATAAGCACAGCATTTGTGGACTGCTTGCTGAATCTTAACAGGTGGTCCCAGAGGGGTAGAGGCCTGGGCTAAATTTGGCCAACAGCTGAACCCCTCTCAGGACTGTGCCTCTGGACATCTACTTCACAAATCTACACTAATAAGACCGGGAGACTTAGGAGCTTTGCTTAGTATATAGAAACACACGGAAAGACAGCCAAATTGGGAAGACAAAGAAGCAGAAACCATTTGACAGAATAGAACAGAGATCCAGATATAATGGAGTAGAGTAATCTAACAGATACAGAGTTCAAAACACTAGTTCTAAAGATGCTCAATGAACTTTTGAGAAGTGTAAAGAACTCCAACAAAGAGATAAAAATGGAAATGGAAATTATAAAAGGGGGCCAGTCTGAAATGGAGAACACATTATCTGAGATGAGAAGTATATTAAATGGAATAAACAAAGTGAATAAAGAAGAGGATCAAATGCCCTATCTAGAGGATGGGAAAGCCAATCAAGACGCTTAACCAGAATGGCAAGAAAAAAGATGCCAAGACTATAAAAATAATTAAGGAGGATATGGGACACTATTAAGGTTCCAAATATTCATCTGATCAGCATAACAGAAGAAAATGAAGCTGATGAACAGCTGTTTGAAGATAAAATGATGGAAAACTTCCCTAACTTGAAGGAAATGGACATAAAGCCCCAGGAAGCTCAGAGAATTCCCAAAATCAGGGAGCCAAACAGGCCCACACCTAGACGCATCATAACTAAAATGCCAAAGGTTAAATACAAAGAAAATATTAAAAGCAGCAAGAGTAAAAAATAGTTACTTATAAGAGGACACCCATAAGACTGGCAGCTTATTTCTCAAAAGAAACTATGCAGGACAGAAGGGCTGGGATATACAACCAAGAATAATTTATCCAGCAAAGCTATCATTTAGAGTTGAAGGACAGATGAAGAGCTTCCCAGATAAAAATAAGCTAAAGGATTTTATCACCACTAAGCCAATATTACAGGAAATGCTGCAGGGACTTCTTTAAGAAGAAAAAAACGTATCAAAAACAGGAATAAAGAATGGTAACAACTACATTCCTATCAATCAGTACCTTAAATGGAAAAGAATTAAGTGCTCCAACCAACAGAGTGGCTGAAAAGATCAAACAAGACCCCAGCATATGAAAAGGATGGAAAAAGATATTGCTTTGATGGAACTAGAAAGTATTTAAGTCAGAAAAAGACAAACACTATATGATTTCACTTATATGTGGAATCTAAGAAATAAAAAGAACAAACTAATAAAAAACACTCACAAATATAGTGGAGAATTTGGTGATGGACAGAGGGAGGGGGTTTGGGAGGCTAGGAGAATGGATGAAGGGTTAAAGAAGTACAAATTAGTAGCTGATGGATGGTCATGGGGATGGGGAGCACGGCATAAGGAATGCAATTAGCATTAATACATTGGCTAGGTGGAGGGTCAGGGAAGGGAGGGTGTAATGGGGGATCATTTTACTAACTATATAGATGACTAACCAATGTACTATATACTTGAAACTAATTAAAATTTTTAAAAATCAAGAAAAATTAATGTAAATGGTAGTAAGCAGATGGGAAGACCAGAATTTGAAGGTCCGCCAAACCAGTGATGAGTAGTTTACTATTTTTTCCCTCTTCAGTATCGCCTGGCCTAGACTTGAAGGCCCCTGAAGCCTGGAAGTGCACTCCACACGTGAACAGAAAGAACTCCAAAAGAGGTTCTCTGTGGTCTGAAGTGCAGGAAAGAAATCCCCTCAGGGCCAGAGAGAGTGGGAGAAATTCCAGTTTATTTATTTTCTTTTCTCCCTTCTCTTCTGCCCCAGCACGCAGACAGTACTACATTGGTGGCAGCAGGGCAGGGACCTGAAACGGAAGGGAGAGGACCCTCTTCTCTTTAGCAGTGGAGCTGTGATCACCGGAAGTTGGAACAGATTCCATTGCCTTTTGTACTGTCTACTCTGCTGCTTAGCTCTGGATGCAGATGCAGTTAGTATGGCAGAGTGCAGAACCTAAAGCTTAGGAATGCAAGGCTGGTTCGATATTTGAAAATCAATGTAAGCCACTCTATCTAAAGGAAAAACTATCTGATCATATCAGTTGATGCCAGAAAGCATGTGACAGATTTCAATATTAGTTCATGAGAAATACAAACAAAAAAACACCCAGCAACTAGGAATATCCTCACCTGATAAAAGGAATCTACAAAAAACCTACATACAGCTAAGCTCATATGTAATGGTGGAAGATAAATGCTTTGCCCTTAAGATCCAAAACAAGGCAAGAATCCTTTTTCATCACTTACATTCTACATCATATTGGAAGACCTAGCTAATGAGTAAGTCAAAAAATAAGAAGCAAGAGATTAGAAAGGAAGGAATAAAATTGTCCCTATTTACAGATGACATGATAATCTATATAGAAAATCCCATAGACTATATATTTTTTTAAAAAGCTATAATAGTTGAGCGAGATAGCAGTATACAAGATCAACACACAAAAATCAATCATATTTCCATATAATAGTAGTGACAATGTGAAATAAAATTACCAAAACAGTGCTATTTATAATACAGCAGCCCCCCCCCCTTATCTGTGGGGGATACATTCAGGACCCCCAGTAGGTGCCGGAAACCACAATAGTACCAGTCCTATTTATACTTTTTCCTATACATACTCCTGTGGCATCTCCTAATTGCCAACATCACTTGTTTGTGCTTTGGAGCCTTATTAGGTAAAATAAGGGTTACTCAAATGCAAGCACTGTAATACCGCAACAGTCTCTTCTGATAACCAAGTGACTACTAAGTGACTAACAGCAGGTACAACATGGATACGCCAGACAAAGGAATGATTCACGTCCCAGGAGGGACAAAGCAGGGTGGCCTGGGATTTCATCATGCTACTCAGAACTGCGCACTTTAAAACAAATTTTTTATTTCTGGAATTTTCCATAAAATATTTTCGGACTGCAGTTTACTGCAGGTAACTGAAACTGCAGAAAACCAAACTGGATAATTGGACTACTGTAGCTCCAAAAAGACAAAGAAATACTTAGGTATAAGTCTAGCAAAACATGCAGGATCTGCATGTGGAAAAATCAAAATGCTGATGAAAGAAATCAAGACCTAATAAATGGAAAGACATACTATGTTCATGAATTAGAAGACTTAATATATAATTAATGTCATTTTTCTCCAACTGACCTATAGATATAATTCCAATCACAATCTCAGCAGGATTTTCTGTAGATACAAACTGATTCTAAAATACGCATAGTAAGGCAGAGGAACTAAATGTTTTGTAAAGAACAAAATTGGAGGACTTACTACCTATGAGTCCAAGTACTCAGGTGACCACAAACTTATAGACTAGTAGAAAAGAAGAGTCCAGAAATAGAACCACACAAATGTGACTAATCGATTTTTGACAAAAATGTGAAGGCAATTCAAGGGAAAAAGGATGGTCTTCAACAAATGGTATTGAAACAACTAAATGCTTAGATGCAAAAAATGAACCTTGAAAAACTCATAAAAAAATTCATTCAAAATGGATAATAATCTAAATGTAAAATGTAAAGCTATAAAACTTTTAGAAGTAAACATAAAAGAAAATCTTCATGTCTTGGACTTAGGAAAAAAGTTCTTAGATATGATGCTAAAAGTATGACCTATAAGAGGAAAAACTGATAAACTGGACTTAATCAAAATTTAAAACTTGTATTCTGAGAAAAAATACTGTTAAGAGAATAAGACAAACTATAGGACATATTTGCAAATTTTATATCTGACAAAGGACTCGTATCCTATATATAGAGAACTCTCAAAAGGAAACAACCCTATTTTAAAATGGGCAAAAGACTCACCAAAGAAAATATGCAGAAGGCGAATAAGCACATAAAAAGATGCTCAACATTATTTAGTTAATAGGGAAATACAAATTAAAACCACAATGAATACTAGAACATACCTAGTAGAATGGCTAAACTTAAAAAAATACCAACATTAACAAGTGCTAGTGAGGGTGTGGAGCAACTGGAACTCTCATACACTGCTGATAGGAAGGCAAAATGGTAAAACCACTGAGGGAAACTGTGGCCATTTCTTATAACGTTAAACATATTTTCCGTATGACCCAGGAATCCCCTTCTCAGTATTTATCTTAGAGAAATGCTACGTTCACATCAAAACCTATACAAGAATGTTTTAGCATCACTATTCATAATCAAACAACAAACAACCCAAACATCCTTCAGTGGATGAATGGATAAACTATAGTAGATCCATACAATCAGATACACTGCTCAGCAATAAGAAAGGAACTATTGATAATGTAACAACTACTGATATTGCCCCTCTCAAAGGCATTATACTGAGGGAAAGAAGCCATTATATTGCGGGCCACACCCTTTAAAAAATAAGCCCTATGTAATGTATGATTCCATTTATATGACATTCTTGATAGCCAAAACAAAAGATCAGTGGTTGCCAGGGGTTAGGGATGGGGCAAGAGGTAGCGACTACAGTAGGGCAGGTTTGTGTATCTGTGGTTTTTGTATCCTCATTGTGGTGGTTACAGGAGTCAATACATGTGTTAGAACAGTACACCCCTGAAAAAAAAATTACTGTATACAAAGTAAATAAAATTTAAAAACATAATACAACCTAAATGATTTATAACAGGTAAACCTTTCGTGTGCAAGAAAGTAAGTATAGTCTTAGTATAATTTTCTGCTGAAAATGATGTGAAAATGGTCATCTGATTAAATTGAAAGACTGTACCTTCGCTAGGCAACAAGAACTTACAGTTGTGCCTGCCGTTCCAGAGCATTTGACACCAGTTTGTTTTTGTTTTTGTTTTTGTTTTTGTCTTATTGGGCTATACTCAGCATGTTGATACCATCACCAGAGATTAGTACTTAAACTTAACTTGGCCTTCCTATTCCTCCTTCTCGGTGTTTCTCCTTAAATACTTCCCTGTGATGATTAAAAATATCTCTGAACCAGTTTTCCAACGCCCCCCCCTTATTTATATGCACGCTTATGTGTCTGACACCTCTCTTGAGACTGAATATAAGGTAGCTACTCTATCCTGTTAGATAACTTGAAGTGTTCCCATTTTTCCCTTAGCTTTTCTAATTTTTAAAAGAAGTCATGTTTTTTAAATATCTTTTTAAATTTTCAATTACTGTTATTTTCCCCTCTCCATATATTCTCTTGGAGTTTCTTTACCAAAAGACTTTTTTTCTTTGTGGCTGATATGACTTTCTCATCCTACCTGGAAATTTTTGTCCTCTTACTTTGCCTGCCTCTGGTTGGTTTGTCTCAGTAATTCCCTGCACACTTTAACTGGAGTTGCCAGCTGGGGCTTATGGTACTGGGAGGTTGTGTTGATTCTCCTACAGAACTGGCCTCAGGCCTTTACTGAATGGAACTAGCAGAACTCCGTGGTCAGCAAATCGCCTCCCTGCCCACCCCCAGTATAGCTAGCCTCCCAGCCCCCAAGTATATTCTCCCCTCTACCTCCTCCACCCCCATTACATCAAAGTTTTTGCATCCAAAAAGAACAACTAATTGTTCTGGGGACCTGGAATGACTCCTGTCCATTTTGCCTTTCCTTAGGAGACCCTATGCAAACTGGGCAAATGGTCTGTAATTCAGGGAATCAGATTTTGCTGTATCAGCCATCTTTAAAAAAATCTACTACCCTATACACTGAAAGAGCTTACAATTATAACGCTTGAACAATAATTGTTAGTTTTTAAATACAGGAATTTGATAGAATGTGAAAAAGTTCTTGGGTATACAAGACTCAGTTTTACTTTTTAGTGAGGTGTATTTTGATATTTGACATTCTGATTTCATGTCATTATTACAACAGTTTAAAAAAAGTTTTTCCCCCTTTTGTAGGCCGTCATTATTTGTATCAAAAACAAAGAATTTGAAAAGGCTTCAAAAATTTTGAAAAAACATATGTCCAAGGACCCCACAACTCAGGTAAATTTCATATATTTTTGCTTCTATGGCTTAAATCCATTTCATGTGTGTGTGTATGAGAAAACAGGAAAAGGGTTTTTTCTCAGGAATGTGAGCTAAATAGTTATCTTTAAATATTCATCACCTTTAGCATGTTATCTTTTATATCCAAGCTTTGGTCAAAAAATTTTTTTATTAGACAAATATACCTAAGTCATTTACTTGCCCATTTATGTCTGGTTTGTGACAACTTTATTTAAAGTTATCAAGCTATCGAGTTTTGTTAATACTTCTAACTTCCCTTACATAAATGCTGATCCTGCAGACTTGAGAATTTGCCTTTATAAGGACTTAACTCCTCTATTTTCTGGTGTCAAAAGCCCTGTTGGTACCTTGTTCTTGCTTTTTTTTCTTTAGAAATCTAAATTTTCGTTTTTGAAAAGGTAACATATACATAATAGAAAATTCAAAAAGCTTAACGAAAGAGGTTAGTGAAAATTCTCCCATCTCACTCAGCCATCTCGTTCTCTTCAGAGGCAGCCAGTGTTTTGTTTGTTGTTTTCCTTTATCTTTTCAGAGATACCCTGTTTGCGCAAGCGGGTCAATGTGCATGTGTATGTACATAAAGACATACACATTATACCCATTCTTCCTGATCTTCTCATGTACATATACGAGCATATTCTACACACTAATTTGAGCATTTTTGTAAATTGCTTCTTTCACTTACTATAGCTTGGAGATCATTCTGTATTAGCATGTAAAAAGTTTCATCCTTTTTGTTTTGGGTTTTTTTTTTTTTTTGCAACTTTAAAAATCTTTATGTAAATGTACGAAAGTACTTTAGATCCTAAGTTTTTTTCTTTTTTAATAGCTGCATGGTAACCCATTGTGGCTGATCCACAATTTATTGACCCATTCTTTTTGGGGGGCTGCCCTTCTCATATGTGTACCAGTGATTTGCATTGACAGCATTGTGAAAGTTCTCATAGTAGTGTCTCAACCCATCATTATTGAATTTTTATGGAGTTTTCCTTTCTCATGTTGCAAATATTTTTTGTGTGTGTAGAAGCTGAGAAATGATCTCCTGAACATTATCCGTGAAAAGAATGTGACCCACCCTGTTATCCAGAACTTTTCCTACGAGACCTTCCAACAGAAGATGCTGCGCTTCCTGGAGAGTCACCTGGATGATGCAGAGCCCTACCTCCTCACCGTGAGCCTTGGCCTTCTCTTCCCATAACTATGATATGGCCTTAAGAATGTGCAGGCAATTAGAAAAAGGACAGTTCTTTTCAGAAGTTACAGAGTAAATGTGTGGGAAAGACTGAATTGTATGCACTATTTTCCTTAATTAAATACCTGAAATATACAGAAGCAGAGATCCTGGCAGAGGCAAACAGAACGTAGTTGGTCTCCATCACCTCCTATTTTCACCTCCCTACATGTGATTAATCTGTTGTTAAAGTAGGAGAACATTCACTTAGAGCTGATGGTGGTTCACAGAGGAGATGAAATTTGAGTTAAGTTTGGGAGGAAGAGTGGTTTGATAGATGTGGTATGATGGAGTTAACAGGGAGAAGGCATAACTGGAGACTAGATATATGTTAAGTTAAAAGAGTCCAAATGAAGACATTCTATGAGATCAAAGATTTAAGCATAAAGAATGGAAGCAATGAGGCTCAAGACAGTATATAGAAGAAATAGAGCCCCATCTGTCTTAGAAGGTAGACTGTGATAAGAGAAAACAGTAAGAGATTTTTCTTTTAACCAAAATTTTGAGTGTTGAAAATATAGCTCATAACAATAGATGTTCAAAGCTTATATTAGGATAGTGTCTGTGATCCTACCAGTCATCTGTCCAATGGCAAATTATTTGTAAAGCAGATAGTTTGGAATAATCAGGGAGTGAGAGTTAGGATACTTGAGTTTGGCCTAGGATCCTTTCTTTTCTTCGTATTCCAGGTAACTGGAAAATAAGCTGCCCCTGTTTCTGTGTGAGGATAGAACTTTCAGCTCTTAAGACATCACTCAACACAGATACGTAAACCTGAAATGGAATATGCTGTACTGACTGGAAATATGTAAAACGTCAGTCAGAGGGAGACAGACGAACAATTGGAGTTAGAGCAAGATTGGCCTACTTAGAGCTTTATGTGCTATAAGTAGGGAGTTTCAAAGAGTTGTTAAAAGGCAAAACATATTTGTGAAAATGTAGTCACAAAAAAATCTATACACAGATTCAAAGATATTAATATAAACCATCAGTTATCCTAAGTTCGAAACAAAAAGTTTGACTTTTGTATGACCCCAAAGATGTATTTAGAATTCAGAAACTAGATTAAGAATGAGATTGGAAAGATGGAAGAGGAGATACAAAGTAAAATCACATGTTTAAAGAATTCTTGCAATGTCAAGATGGTTAGCACTACTCAAATCATGTTGAGATCATTCTTATAAGTCCGCTCCTTTTGTCCTTCTCTAGTTTATGCCTAGATTGGGTTTGTAAGTGAACATGTTTGCATACTGAATATAGAGAATTAATGAAATTCTGTAGCTTCCTCTCCTAATGACACCCTCTCCTTCCTAGATGGCCAAAAAAGCTTTGAAATCTGAGTCTGCTGCCTCAACAACAGTGAAGGAAGATAAACAGCCAGCACCAGAGCCTGTGGAAAAGCCACCCAGAGAACCTGCAAGGTGAGAGGGATGCCCTCCTGTGATCCTGGGTTAAATACTGGAGTGGTCTGTTGGAAACAGTCTTCTCCTTAGACCAGGATCTTAGTTTCTCCTGGTGACTTGAGCTCCTAACACGTCACTGGGTTACTGTTATGAGACACGGTGGGAGTTACTGAACACACCGTGGGAAAATGAGAGTACTGAAGTTGCGATGCTGGATCCCTGACAGAAGCTCCTGACTGGCTAGTCCTCCAAGTTTCTTTCCTCGCCCATATCTACTCTACTTCCTTGCTGATACCTGATCTCTTAATATAGTGTTCAGACTTGTGAATCAGAATCCCAGGACCAATTGCCAAAGCAGGGATCACAAGTTTAGATGCCTGTGGGGGCCTGGTAGGAAACGTAAAGGAGCGAGGTCTGGGATAATTGAGAGCATGGCACTGAACCAGAGAAGTTATGTTTTTCAGCTTCGTGCTATTGTTGCTACATGAGATGCCCAAACTTCAGTTCACGTTTTTGCGTGGGATATCCAAAAATTTTTTTTGAGCTTTCCCAGTTCTTGAATGTTGTCAGTTATTCAAGTTTCAAAAGCACTTGCGTAGGCTAGGGCAACAAGACTTATCTGCTGGCTGGGTGTGGCAGGCCTATGAGATGCTAGTTTATCTTCTCAACAGTTTTTACCTAAAGCATACTGGCTACTCCAAATGACAGATGAATTGCACTTTATTTTAAGAAAGCAGTTTCTTGTTCCAAGACTGGCATGCTTCTTATGCTGAGAATTCTCAAGATCCCATTCACAAGTGTATTTTAGGAGAAAAGGGGCAAAATAGAGACTAGTCTTTTCACTCCTGTCACATGAGGGTTGGACTGGGACAGCTGGAAGAAGAGTTTAGACTTCAAGGTGAAATTGCTGGGTTATCAGTAGGTTTTCCAGATGGACTTGTGGTGAGTTTTTAGGCACTATGCAGAATTCTTACTTAATGGAGCATTGCTTTAGTCCATGAAGACTAAATGGGTTAGACCGCACGTGGGCTAAAGAGGTCCCTGGAGGAGTGTCATTGGCCCTAGTTCCTTAGGTTCTCTGATTTGCAGTTTAAACTCCAGAGTTTTAACTTAAGCTTGTGTAAAGGTTGTATAAGCAACCTTTCTTTTTCAAACAGAGTCCTTGACTTGAGTTCTCTAATTTGAAGCTTCACACTTTGAAAAAGTGGCTGATCGGATGAGCATCACCAGTGATGAAACTGATCTTTGTGTTTGCCTTATTTACAGACAGCTACAGAATACACCAACCACCATTGGAATTATGACTCTGAAAGCAGCTTTCAAGACTCTGTCTGGTTCACAAGATTCTGAGGCAGCCTTCTCAAAACTGGACCAGAAAGATCTGGTACTTCCTAAACAAGCACCCCCACCATCACCAGCCCTCAAAAACAAGAGACCAAGAAAAGATGAAAGTGCAAGTTCAGCCCCTGCTGAGGGGGAGGTGGCTCCGAACTGCAGCCCAAGAACAAGCGCATGACAATAAGCAGATTGGTTCTGGAGGAGGACAGCCAGAGTACTGAGGCGAGCCCAGGCCTCGACTCCTCCCAGGACGTCGTTCCAGTGCCACCGTCCAAGCCCGCCATTCTCAACCAACCCTTCCCTGCGGAGAAGAATCCCAAGTATGAAGACCTTCTTTGTAGCAGTTTGGGGGCTAGTTGGTGGGCCTGGTTGGGCCTGATATTGCTTCCATGAATGAAGTAACTTTCAACTAAGTTCTTCACCACCAAAGCTTGCTCAGACTGCTAGAATGTGACTTGGGAGTGGAGAGTGACGACATACGTAGCCATTCCTGCCAGTTCTGAAGCCCCACACGTGGGCTTCCAGGCATTGCACTAGGGCATGAGTAAGGATGGAAGGGTTTTGGAGCCTCCTATTCATCGCTGCTTTCTTTTTTAGCAGACTTCTGAGTGCCTGACTCCTAAATATTTGTTAAAAGAAATTTGTTTGAATTGGGCCATGTTACACTTTGATCCTTAAGAGATTTATGAATATTTATAGTTTTGCACCTTCTATGACATTTAAGACTTGGCAAATTCAGTAAATATTTACTAATCGCTCACTTCCTGCTAGGTTCTGTGGGGCAGTGGTTAGAATGCTTTCATTTTGCTCCCCATCATGGCCCCTGACCTGGCTTTTGAGTTTTGCTACCCCTTGTGCCCGCTGATGAGCTTGCTCTCTCTGGAACATGCTGTGTTTGTTTTCCACTGTACTCTTGCTCGTTGTCATTCCCATGGTTCGACTATCATCTGTCCATCATTGCTTGTCAGAATCCCACCCGTCCCTCAAGGGGAAGAGAAGCTAATGTTGGTTAAGTACTTTCCATGGGCCAAGCACTTTATTATCATACTGAGTCTCTACAGTCCTCACTCTGCGAGTGGCATACTAGCCCCATTTTGTAGAGGCAAATTCAGAAAAGTTAACTTGCCCAAAGTGATATAGCTGAAAAGTGGCAAAGTTTGGCTTTGGGATTTTTAATCCAGGTCTGTCTTGGCACAAATGCCTGTGCCCTGTACACCACTTACACCAGGCTGCCTCTTAAAAATTTTGCCTCTTTCATGAATCTCCCCTGGTCATCCTGCTATAAGTGATCACCTCTCTGGTCTCCTAAGGCCCTTGCCATCTCTTACCACTGCTTTCTGGCGTAGTTGTTTGGGGACCTGTGCTCTGGCAGCATGAGCTAGGTGCCGAGGGGCTTGGTCATCTGATAAATGACCCATACTCAGGCACAAATCTGCACCATTATCTGCATTTGGAAGTGAGCGAGTCACTGACTGGGCAAGCAGATGCAGCTCAACACACTTATTCTTGTTTGATACATGATCTCCTTTACTCCTCACAGTAATCCTGTGAAGTGTAGGTTTTGCTCCCTGAACAGATGAGGAAACTAGACAGAGTATGATTACAGTGGTTTTATAAATGGGAAGATTTGTGAAGGTTTCAGACATAGCCACCTCTCACGTGTCAAGGTATGAAGTATGACAGATACTCTGAAGCAGAGGTTGGCACACTATGGCCTCTAAGCCCGGTATGCCTGCTGCTTGTTTTTGTAAATAAAGTTTTATTGGAACACAGCCACACCCATCTATGTATTGTCTGTGGCTGTATTGTCTGTAGCTACTTTTGATGCTACATTGAGTGGAGTAGTTGCAACAGAGACAGGAAGGCCTAAAGCTGAGGATCCTATCTGGCCCTTTACAGAAAAAAGGGACCCCGTGACCCTGGCTGTAAAGGAAGTACCTGTGAGGGGCCTGGGAGCTCCAGGGAAGAAGAGCTGACCCTGCTCAGCAGAGTTGGCGGAGCAAGCCTTGAAGAGGGGCAAATGTTGAGCTGGCCTTGAAGAATGACTAGGAAGTCATCAAGCTTATTGGAGGTTGGAGGTCCTAGGCAGTGGGAAACCCCTGGCATAAAGGCATGAGAAAGCCTGGTATGCCCTGAAAATGTCATGTAGTCTGTATGGCAGGAGAAAACAGTGCAGAGAGGATGAAGGGAGAAAAGTCTGGATGGATAAAGGGGCCAGAACTTGAGTTCTTATTATATTCTATAAGGCAGAGGTTCTCGAACTGGGCTTCATATCACAATTACCTGTAGAATGCTGAGAGAGAAAAAAAAATTCTCAGGCTCCTGACTATTGAATTAGAAGGGGCATGGGAATGCTCTGTAATCTGCTTTTCTAAGTATGCACCAATCTAATTCAACTAATCTTTAGGCCTGATGAGACACCACTGAGGGCTTCTGAACAGGCGCTGAGGGAATGGAGAGAGTGGCCGGGCACGGCTGCCAGATGAGCAGCTGAGTCCTGGGGAAGGCTGGACCAGGGCAAGTCGGAAGGGAAGGCAGGATTAGGATGTACCACCTGGAGGGCAGGCCATAACTTACTAGAGTTTTATATCCTCCACAGCACTTGGCACAGAACAAGTGCTTACTAGATATTTATTAAGCAAAGAAAATGATTTTGGTTCTTGCAATTTAAGGGGTCATACATAAAACTCTAATACAAGGCCAGCAATGGGTTAAGATTTGGGGCTTTGTGGACCACTTGTGTCTCTGTTGCATTACCCTTTGAAATGTAAAAATCATTCTTAGTCCAAGGGCTATTCAAAAATCAGCAACCACAGGCTGTAGTTTGCTTACCCCTCTAGACCACTGCTCCTCAAATTCTAAGTTCACCTGTGAGGAGCATAAGCACCAAGAAGTGACCTCACTTGCCTGAGATCACACAGCCAGTAACAGTTAATATGAGGACCTTCCACAACATGAGAAATTAGGAAGTACCAAAGCATTTGTTCACATAATAAGTCCCGAGTTCTGAGGAGCAGGAGGTTACCAAACTGGTCTGCATAATGGACCCAGAAGTTAAAATCAGTTTTATCCCAGCACTCAAATATGTGGATAGAAAACTTAAACCTACTTTTATTTATTCGTAGTAACTAACACTGCTAATACCCTGAAAGGAAAAACATCCTTCACTTTGTCTCCAGCAAATTATTCTTAGAAAAAACATTTTTGGGGATATAATTCAATTTAAATACAAAGGAAATAATGCAACCAATTAGATAATTTCATAGTAAACTCATGGAACTCAAGATATTTTTTTCAAGTCTGCAGTTATTAAGCAAATTGCTTTTATTACTCATTTATGAAATACCTAGACCTTAAATATTTTGAGGGGACAGTGATGTATTCAGTGCTGAGTTTGAGGGGTGGTCCTGCAGCCTGGGGGATGAAGACGTGCACAGACCTGGCCAGGTCAGGATTTGGGAGCTGTGTGTAGGTGAATCTTGAATGTGGTCACAGCAAAAGATGGAGGTATATAGGACCGCGAGTGAGCGAAGGGCAGAATATAGGATGACCCAGGATGAATTGGTTTTACACCCTATCCTCTCTCTCTCTCCTCAGAGTACCCAAAGGCAAGTGGAACAGCTCTAATGGGATTGAAGAAAAAGAGACTTGGGTGGAAGAGGATGAACTGTTTCATGTTCAGGGTAAGCTAGGAGATCCTCCTTGGTCTCTTCTTTGACATTTGCTGAAGTGTAGATGCATGTTACTGTCACATTAACGTTCCAGAAACTCTCCAAACTCGAAACAGTAATACGTTCCTCATTGTGGTTCATTAGGAGGCAGTTTTATGTCCTTTTTCATTAAACAACAGAATTAAAGCAGCACTTTATGGAAAATTCCTGGTTCTCTTTTAATAAGTCCTATATTTAATTGTAGTTGATATTCTTCCTAAAATCTTATAATTAGAAAAACTAGTGGTTAATTCTTGTTTAAGTAAAAAATCTCTTACCAGTTTCTACATGTTTTTTCCTAAAGATGGAAAACTACTTTTCCATAATTAATACTAAACTTCATAGCATTTGTATCAGAATTTCTACTACATATTTTACATTCTAATGGAAATATGTAAGTGTTAAACCTTAGCTTTTGAGATTCTAAGCATTTTTATAACAGAACAGTAATCCTTTGCCAATCTCATAGGTTTTGTCCTTAAAAAGTACCTTAGAGGCAAAAACGTAGTTGGCAAAATCAAGATCACAGGGAAAAGGGAAGAAGTAACAAAAAAATCAATGAAAGTGGCATTAAATATTTAAAAACAGGATATAAAAGTTCTAGAAAACATCCATGTCCAATGCAGTCCAGATCGGTCAGCTTTAGAAATCTGCTTTCACTATAATATGAAATACTTCACAGTTTAGACATAAATAGTCTGCTCCTAAGCCACCTTCCTCCATTGTTTAGGAAGCACTATTGGGACAGGTCCTCTGTGAAGGCAGACACTCTAGCAAGGTTCATATTTATGCAACTTTGTCTTTTCTTGCACCTTTTAAACTGCCTCTTATTGGCTTGAAACGGCATGTCTTTTATACTCGTATGCCCTCCTTTAGCCTTCTGGCCCCTTATAAAATTAATGTGGTCTCATGTTTTTTTGAGGCTTCATCTTTCTGTATGGTTAGAGGTGGGAACTTGAGCATGGTCTGTTGGAGTGGGAAGCAATATTTATCACCCCATTCTTTTGTTTAAGGAATTGAACCTAACTTATATAAAAGGACAAGGGATTTGAAAGTGCTGGCATGAAACAGTAAAACTGTTATATATGCTTGGGTTTTAAATACCACAGTCCCTCAGTAATTTTAAAAAATATTAGTTTTTCTAAAGAGCCCAAAATCCATCATTAACCAACATTTATTGAATGCCTTTTTGCAAAGTATTTGCTTTATACAGATTTTCATGGGCTGAAATGATTGGTATCTTGCAAACAAAAGACAAAAACAAATTATCTTTTAGTGATGCCCTTTCTTTTCTCAAAGTTGGTGAAATCTGAATCAGGTTTTCCCTTTAGGGACGTTATATGTCTTCTGGTGTTTTATACAGAGAAAGGTGAATTCTGAAACGTCTACTTTTAATGTTTTCCAGCAGCATCAGATGAAGAGAGTACAACAAGTGTAACCAAAAAGCAGGTAATTTAAAATTCTTTTCTCTGATCTATTCTGGTTGTGTGGGTAGAGCAGAGGTAAAATAAGTACTCACATTTCCTAGACTACCCACGCACCTGATAAAAAAACTTTTGCGTGTTTTTGATAACACAAACTAAGTTAAAAAAATAACAGCAGGTCCTTGAATAACATCCTTTCATTCAATGTCTTTGTCAGTAATGTTGATTAGATGCACTTAACTCTTGTTTATATCAGTTAACCTATGGTAAAATTGGTTTCATTATACATTGTTTCACTTACAAGTCACAGAACCAATTGATGATGTTAAGTGAGGACTTACTGTAGTTATTCTCCAGAAGAAAAATCTAGGACAGAAACCTGACACATCTTCCTGACCATGAACACACACGTTTGAAGTTTGAATACAGATATAATTATTAGTTGAAGATGAAATGGCA
This sequence comes from Eonycteris spelaea, assembly GCA_003508835.1. Classification (NCBI taxonomy): domain Eukaryota; kingdom Metazoa; phylum Chordata; class Mammalia; order Chiroptera; family Pteropodidae; genus Eonycteris; species Eonycteris spelaea. The sequence continues at coordinate 493,964 of PUFA01000149.1, read as the reverse complement.
GAACATTGAAAATCATTAAATGTCAAAATCCATAGTATTAACTTATTGTCTGTATTGTGTTTTAAAAATGTAGATCCTTCTTTTGGGTTCAGATTATTCTCCTAGGATTCTTGAGTTTACCTCTTTACTATATGAAAAATGTGAATAAGTGGAGAGACAGGTTGTGATACATCTTTTGGTTTTCTTTTGCAGAAATGGACTGTAGAAGAAAGTGAGTGGGTCAAGGCTGGAGTGCAGAAATTCGGGGAAGGAAATTGGGTTGCCATTTCTAAAAATTACCCATTTGTTAACCGAACAGCTGTGATGATTAAGGATCGCTGGAGGACCATGAAAAGACTTGGCATGAACTGAAACAAGATTTCATTTCCACAGAATTCACAGGAGCACGGTTCCTAATAATAGCCTCTGATAGTCTGCTCTGGGCTGGGATGAAAATTTTAGGCATCCTCCTCTGACGTGGGGGAGGTACCAGTTCTACTTCATCACTCTTGGAGATCATGGAGCTGAGAAGCAAAGCCAAGTCCGCCCCATGTATGTACTTGGCAGAGATGACAGGCAGATAGCTTGTACAGTGCCAGAATATCATTAGTATTTCCCTTCTTTAGTGGTTTGCTTGAATTCAAATCCCCATAATCAGTAGGACCTTCTCCTAGGAAATGGAGTTGGTGAGGAGCCACTGATGACTCCTTGACGCTGTTAAAACCAGCAACGTATTATTTGGAGTGAACTTGTTCCAGGGAAAGCTTTGGCCTTCCGATGCAAATGCAAAGGAACTTCGTCTGTCATGAGCCCAGGTTGAGACCAGTCCTGGTGGAATCAGGGTCCCTGTAAAAACTCTTTAGCCTGTTATGACGTCAGCACCTAGACCTGACTGCCTTGGCATTTGCTCTTAATATTTGCTGGGCTATGTAGGCAGGTTTAACCTCCATTTCTCATGTGGTTGAACCAGTGTGTTTTTTGGTGATTGTAGATAAGCTTAGTCCACCCCTCCCCACCATTCTCTCTTCCCAATTCCCTTCCTTATGCTGGACTTTTAAAGCTTAAATCCTGGTTGAATATAAATGCCTAATTCTATTCTTTGTGAAAAGGTTGCTTCTGATTCTCTAATTGTGCTGTGTTAGTGTCTTGCACTGGAATTCAACATCTCCCTCTCCTTTTGTACCGTGTTGTGCTTGCTGTCCCTCTAGGACATCCTAAAGACTGTCTTTTTAGCAAAAAAAAAAAAAAAAAAAAAAAAAAAAAATTTCAGTAAAGTGTTTTCTGTAATCTTTTTTTAAAATAGAACTAATTATTGTCCATAACTTGTAGCATTCTTCATTAAAGTCTTGCTTCTCTCAAATTTAAGTAGCTGTTTAATTGCAGCACAGTGTGTATGAACAGATGGAGGTAGCAAACTGTTAAACAAGCTTTGCTGAACCACTGTGACTATGTTAAAAAGCTGATGTCAAACTGTATTGGATATTCTAATCCGTGAAAGCCATGTTAAACAGAGATGTAAAATAGTCCTCTTAATTTGTCCATTTCCTCATATAACATACTTCTAGGGCCAAAAGAATTTTCCCTTTCTCACTTTTGAGTGAGTGAAAGATATAAAGAAATGCTGAAGTTTTAAAGCTCATCTTATAGTTACAAGTTGGAAACTTTGTACAGTTTTATTACAAACTGACTACCTGTTTTGGGGTTTGGTACTACTGTTTTTCTGTCAATTAATCCCAAATGAAACTACAATGAGAACTTGATCTCCCAATCAAGCCACCTCCTTTCAATCTCACTGCTGCTAGTTGTGGTCTCCCTCCAAACCGGATTAGGATCCAGAAGCTTTTCTCCCCTAACTCTCACATCATTAGGATGACTCTGAATAGAAAAGTGACACTGTGATGCACTTAGGGAAGCAAAATATCCTAATCAACATTTCTCAAATCTGAAAAATACAGTAGTCTATTGACACTTTTTAATAACTTCAGTGTTTTTTTATATTACTGAAATGTGTACAAACAAAAAAACTAAACCTATAGCTAATACAGAACTATAAAACTTACCGTGTGCTGTTTTGCTGAACCTAAGTCACTGCCGATTACAGGAGCAGCATTAGGACAGTGGCAGTGGTGGGATGGTGAGGGTGTCTGTGTCACTGTGTACTGAGAAATGATACCAGTCTCTCCCATCTTCACCTTAGTGATACTGCTGCAGAGCCACTGTGCCTTCAGGGTGCTGTGATATCACTTGGCCTCAGCTAGAACTGAATACAATTATGAAGTCTGTTCTCTGCTTATTAGCTGGTGACAGTTACAAGTATTACCACTTGGAGTCAGTGCAATGAATTCTGAAGCAATACTTGGTAAGAAGGTAATGCTGTTTCGTTTTTTTTAAGGTTACGGCCGAAATAAAAACATTTAGACATTGTCAGGCTCCAGAGACTGGCAGAAACACTGTCCTGGTGGGCAAGAGAGGCCCACTCAGGGGCCCTGCTGTTCCAGCTCTACTTGTGGAACAGTGAGCTAGCCACTGGGATCTCCAAATGTCCATTTCCTCACCTCTAACGCAGTAGGTAATGGTACCTTCCTTGTGGAGCTGTTGTGAGAATAAAGTTAGATGCTAGTAAATCTCTTAGCTCAGTGCCAACCATGAGATCATTGGGTGTTCAATGAGCCTCTTCCCCCTTGTAGGTGCCAAAGAAGTCATGGATAAAAGAAAGTTCAAGGGTTTGAACAATATAAGTCTTTAAGGGGTTTTGTCAGATGGAAGGGAGCAGAATGAGGATTATCAGTAGAGGGGTTTGACCACTGTCTTTTGCTCACTCTCTTCATCCATTTAACTTTTGCACATACTTCCATGCTGTGCTTCGCCCTCTAAACTGTAGCACTGGACAGAAAGTCCACTAAAACAGGTGCTGCCACATGTCTTATAGGAGCAATAGGTATCATCTAGCAATATGATATGAGAGAAAAGATCTCCCCCACCAACTTCTGTTCTTATAATCAGATGACTGTAAATAAACGTATTCAGTGTTTATCCCTAAGAAGCAAGGAAACTGAAAAATGGCAGCCAAAAGGAAGGATGGAATTAGTAGATTCTACCTAGCATCCATGAAGTAAGGCACTGAGTTTTTGAGGTGAAAGCGGAAACTTCCTGTGAGCCAAACATGGGGTTATCATACCAGTTTCTATTATGGAATATCTGTGGCCCTGAAACTGGCCTACGTGTGACTTGCAGGGTTAATGATTACCCCGGCAGTTATCTACATTACTTGGTTCCACTGGGCTGTAGGCAGTTCACCCGCAGAGGAGTCCCAGGAACCAGCATGTTCCCTTTGCTCGTTGGGGCTGGACTGGTGGTTCTGAACCTAGTGACCTCTGCTAGGAGCCAGAAGACAGAACCCCTTAGTGGCTCTGGGGAGCCGCTCTTCCAGGGAGCGGACCGAAATGACTTTGCAGTCATGATCCCTCCAGGAGGCACAGAATGCTTCTGGCAATTTGCCACCAGACTGGATACTTCTATTTCAGTTATGAGGTGGGTACCTGAGCTCCTCTGGCCATACCTGAGACTTGTTTTTTTATTTCCTTTTGTACAGTGGGTCAGGTTTTAGACTAACTCAAGACTGTATTATGCTGTGATTCCCCACCTGTTAATGAAATGGACCTGCAGTTAGATGGAAACTCTCGACGGATGAACAATCACTAAAACATATGGCCTGGCTTCTCAAACTAGGGGCTATGGAGCATTGCTGAAAGGCATGGGACAAACAGGGTGCCTTTTCCTGGAGGAGTCATCATCACACTTAGAGATAAGAAGGGACAGAATACATTTTTAAAATAATTCGCATCTGGTACAAAGTCAAATGGAAAGTCACATGAACTTTAGAGACAGATTCAGAGATTTCAAAGAAAGACACTTCAGTTTATGGGGGTGGAAGAACATTTACTCTGTTGCCTTTAGGGGTAATTCTGGCAAATTGGAGACTCACTGGCTCAAGATTTCTCTATTCAGCCAGACAAGCCTGTTTGTGTTAGGAAAGTAGATGTTTTCAAGTTGCCTGTTCATAGGCCAAGTATGTTCATCCATCCTGTAATCCGACACCAGTGCCCAAGGATGGTCTGTCTGCCCAGTAGTAAAGCTAGAGGCTGTTCATTTCCTTTGTTCTTTATCTTAGAAACCTGTTAACTTTCTGATCTTTGTTTACATAGTAATAGATTATGTATACCCTCTGTAACTTAAAATTTATTTTAAATTAACTATGAGTTTTTTCTTACCTCTAAATGTGAAATAAAACAGTAGCTACTGGAGTCTGGGCTTATCAAGACCCATTTTGGTGACAAGTGCCTACTGAGTGCCTTATTTGCCCTCAAGCATCAAATAAGCCCAAGTTTGTGACAACCAACACTAGGGAGCTCAAAACCAAGCCAAGTTCAGTCAAAGAACTCTATAACCAGAATCATACTCACCAGCTGACACACACCAGCTGTGTATGGTCTGTGACATGTCTTCTTAACAGGGCTGCTATTATCATTTGGGGCAATTCTTTTTCTGCACTACTTCTTCTAACACTGCAGGATGTTTAGTTTTGCTGTTCCTCCCCACCCCACTCCCCAGCACCACTGTCTCAATCCAAATTCTCAGAAGGAGTTGGGCAGTACCATCCCTTCTTGAGAACCACTGTGTTACCTGAAATTAATATAAAATGTCAACTATAATTTAAATTTTTTTTTTAAAGAACCACTGTGCTGATGATCATGGGATAGCAATCTTAACCTCTTAACTGGCTTCTTGATAGCAGGGGCTTTTTTCCCTCTTTAACGTGTCTTGGCAGGTTCAGCGGACAGTAGGAATGTCACATGACCGGCATGTTGCTGCTACTGCACATACCCCCCAAGGTTTCCTCATAGAAACTTCTCAGAATGTTCGGGGCCAGATTAACTTCTCCACCCAAGAAACAGGTTTGCACCACCATAGCTATTATAATAATCACGTTTCTTTGAAATTGCTGAAATGATGAGGAAGTACTGAAAATAATTAAGTACCTGAGATATAAAAGCCCTGGCTTTTTCACATAGGGATGGTGAAACAGTAGGAAAAAGAATTTAGCCGTTAACACCAAAAACCAGTTTTCCAGGACACTGTGGACAGCCAAGGACGTTAGACACTGACAGTTTGGGGGCAGAGTCTCCAGGTGACTAATTATTGTAACTCCAGGTTCCAGAAGCTCAATTTTATCTCATCATCTACAACTCACCAACTATAGGAAAGTGACCAAAACAGACACCCATTTATGATACAAAATTCCAATTAATCAATTTATTATGAGATAGCATCTCTTCCTAGTCATCAGAATACTTGAGCCAGTTACCAAAAAGCAGACTCAGGACGAAAGGAAACGCGTGGCCATGAAAAATATCCACATTCTACAACAAAGCACTTCTCCGGTCACCAGAAAATTCCTACAGCCAGATCGAACCTGTCCCCACGCTGGACAGCACAAGTCAGTTTTAGCTGCCCTTTCTACCCGCCACGTGTATGAAAAATAGATGTTTCTCAACAGGAGCATACGACAATCCTTCATCGTACAGCACAGGATATTTAGCATTGTATCGTACAGCACAGGATATTCAGCATTGTAGCATCTTTGGCTACTACACGCCGGAAGTGCCTTCCAATCATTTTGACAAATGTACTGCCACACCTCATCCAGCTCCTCCTCCCTCCCTCAACACAGGGAAAGTGACTCCAGTTGAGAACCAGCACCATATCCCAATCCATCAGTCCCTGTACAGGCCACGTTGCAGTTAGTTACTCCAGCAGGATAGTTCCTTTCATTCACAACACATCAATTTTTTCCCTAGTTTCCCAGCTCTAATGGTGTACAAGAAGCAGGTAAACAGCATGCTCTTAATTGCGATGGAATTTGACAATTACATATTGTTGAGAAATTCCTTAATAAGATATGGGAATTAGAGAGTAAGACATTAAAGAGTGAGAAAAGTTCTTTGCAGTATAGGATTAGTAATATTTGGCAAAACAACTATTATTGATAATATTTAGTAAAGTAAGTTCCATGTAAGATGTGTCTTTCTTCCACATCAAAAACTGGATCTTTGTATTTACTAAATGAAAAGAAGGTACTAAAGTGAAGGTACTACACTGGAGGACAGACACCTCCAAGGGAATAGAGGGTGGGAAATCAACACGGGGCAGGAGGCCAGAATTTGGTAATGATCTACGGATTCCTACAGGTTTTTATCAACTTTGTCTAAAAAATCAGCAAAACCACTTTGGTTCTGTGCAAGTGTACCTCAATTTTGGAGTCTTCTACGAGGGGCCTGAAATGGCCCACAAACAGAAGAAGGAAAGAGCACCACTGAATGATACTCTGGATGCAATTGAGGTAATTGTTTTGTGAGAAACAGCTGCAGAAACTGATTTTAAATTTGGAGAAAAGATAAAAAATATGGTAGTGATATCATTTGAGCCAAGGGTTCCTTTGGGTAGAAACCAACTAGACAAGGGGATTTGACGCCTTTAATTTTTATGACTTGGAGCTCTCGAAATTCCTTTTATTTTATACCAGGGGTTGGCAAACTACAGCTCGCAGGCCAAACCTGGCCCACTGCTTGTTTTATTTTTTTAAATTGAGATATAATTGACCATTTTAAAGCGTACACTTCAGTGTTTTTTAGCATATTCCCAAGATCTTATAACCATCACCAGTGCCTAATTCCAGAAGAGTTTCATCACCTCAAAAAGAAACTCCATACCCTGCAGTCAGTCTCCTTTCCCTAAGCTCCTCAGCTCTAGGCAATCACTTATTAGTCTACCTTTTTTGACTCTACAAATTTGCCTATTCTTTATATTTCATGAGTGGAGTCATACAGCGTGGCCTTTTGTGTCTGGCTTCTTTCATTTAGCATATTTTCAAAGTTACCTACTTGTAGCATATATTTGTACCTCATTTCTATTTGTGGCTAAATAATATTCTATCATATGGATATACATTTTATTTACCCATTTATCAACTGACAGACATTTGGGTTATTTCTGCTTTTTGGCTATCATGAATAATGCTATGAACATCTGCATACAAGTTTCTACGTTAAACATGTTTTCATTTCTGCATGCATAGCAGTATATTCTGCTATGTCAGGTGGTAACTGTTTAAGGAACTACTGTTTTCTATAGTGGCTAAACCGTTTTACACTCACACCAACAGTGAGGGTTGCAATTTCTTCACATCCTCACAAACATGTTTTTCTATTAGCCATCCTAGTGAAGTGGCAGCTTGTGATTTTGAGTTGTCTCCTTAATGACTAATGAAATTGAGCATCTTTTTATGAGTTTTAAGCCATTTGTATATCTTCTTTAAAAAAAAAAGTCTATTCAAATCTTTTGTCCATTTTAAAACTGTAAAAGTTTTTTACATATTCTGGATATAAGTCCCTTATCAGATATATGATTTTCTCCCATTCTGTGGGATAGCTTTTCATTTTCACAAAAGGCCACTGCCTATTTTGTAAATGAAGTTTTAATGGAAAACAGCCATGCTCATTTGACAATTACATATTGTCTGGCTGCTTTTGTGCTACAATGGCAGACTGTATGGCCTGCAAAGCCTAAAATATTTACAATCTGGCTCTATAAATAAAAAGTTTGCAAACCCTTGTCTTCTACTATAAACAGAGCTGAAGACATCCTCCAGGAAGGACGTGCTAAATACTACCTAAAATTTAGCGCTACCCTGGAAGAGCTCTCTAGTTTCAACACTGTTTCATTAAACAAAAATAAAAATAAAATAAAATAAAATCCAGGTCATTTTTCATACACAGCAAAACTACCATTTATCAACAATTACAATAGCCGACTTATTATATACGGTAAAATCACATAAGTTACTCAAATTCGAGATAACTGAGGTTAGTGCTGGTGACCACCAAGGTGAGACTAAATGGAGGGTAAGGAGGAGCCCATTGCTTATTTCATTTTCTGTCCCACAGGAAAGTACACGAAAGGTACAAAACAACATCTTTCACATGTGGCGATACTATAACTTTGCCCGCATGAGGAAAATGGCTGACTTTTTCCTTCTCCAGTCAAACCATAACTATGTGAACTGGTGGTCAGCAGCCCAGAGCCTTGCTATTGTTCTTTCTGGGATGCTGCAGCTGTATTTCTTGAAGCGTCTCTTCTATGTCCCAACGACTACAGACACAAAGAAGCCAAGATGCTAAGCTAAAACGACTACAGCACCTGGCTCTTCTGGGGCAGCTCTGTCAAAGATTTGGTTAAATCAGCTTTATAAAGTTTTTGGAAAAAAAAACCCACAATTTCTCCTCTTAGAAAGTTTCAGTCTATTGCTCTCATCTACACAAAATGTCAATAAAGGAATAAAAATGTGTAAGTTCTGCTGTTGGCTATTTCTAAAATATGTGATAAATACTACCATCAAAATACTATTCATTACATAGTGGTCCCTTAACCTTCACTAAGTCTATTTAGAGGTTAACACAGAACCTTGGAAGGGAAAATGAGTTGAAAAAATGGGATGAAAACATATAAAACCTAGTTTTATATGTTGTATACAAAATAGGAGTTGGTAGAATGCTTTTTTTGTAGTTGAAAATGTTTTATTTTTAGAGATGTCACCTTTGAAATTTAAAATAAGCAGTATAATCATTAGAGAAATTGTTTTATAGTACAAGTAGTTTAAAAAATGTTTGTCTAGAATGTTTTTTATTTTTAAAAAGTATATTTTAATAATTCTAAAAGTGATTTTGGGAGGCATGGGGAAGGAGGGAGATGAATTATTAGTCAAGGTCTCTGATTACTACCTTTTGTCCACTCCAGTAAGGTAAGTAAAGGTTTATATGGAACATTATGTTTTAGGAAAACAAGGTGATAAAAATAACACTCAACCTGAGATCACGCCATCCAAGAAAAAGATCGAGAAAACAGCTTGTAAAAACCAAGATAATATAATCAAATTATACTAAGATCCTATTCTTAGTCACAGAAATACTCAGTACATGCAACATAAAAATAATTCTTACCATTTATTCAAATCCCATCATTTGCCTGGCACTGTGCTATGTGCTTTACAATCATGGTTTTCAATTCTAAAAACCATTCTTAGGTAGACGGTTAAAGATGTTTTTTCAAACAGATAAAGAAAATGAAACATACTGAAGTTTAATGGCTTATCTAAGGTAACATACAGCTGGTATGTATCAGAACTAGGGTTTGAATCCAAGTTTTTATCCACACCACATAGCACCTACCATATAAAAAATTAGAATAAATTGCTCTTATTATTTTATCCAAATTTCATTTTTAAAAGCCCAGACATAGCCTGCTATTCTGATATGGCAACGTCTATCTTTCATAATTTTAATAAATAAAAAAGTCCATTGTATTCTTATCATGAATCTTGGAAAATGTTATCACAGATAACAATAACAAGCTATTCTTGTTCTCAGTTCCAGTGATTTAGAACCTGTTACTCAAAACAAGAAGCCCTATGATTCAAACATAAAACACATTATTCTATTTAGTCACATAGATCAGAAACTCCATTTTTGAGCCATTTCTGCTTAACGTGAATCCAGCCTGCATTTGTCCATAATAGAGAGAATGTTAAACTAAAAAGTCCCTGAAGAGGTCACAGTGTCGACAAAATTCAACATGATGGTGGCGCCTACACAGACACAGGAAACAAAGCTAGGCCCTTCTACACAGCCATAAGTCCTTGCGATGATTTCTTTTTAAGTCAATGTCTCTTCATGTCGCACATATTCCCCAATGTCTGCTTGATGAAATACCACAATCGCCATGGGGTCTACTTTCCTGCAGTCTTGTGTAGACTTTGCTGCCACCCCAAAACCCTGGGATTCAAAAGAAGAGATACTGATTCACTCAAGTCATTCAATAAGCACGCACTGAGGTCTGGAAATAACAAAGATGAAAAAATACAGTTCTCTGAGAAAATCAAAAGGTGCTGAGAATTTAGTCTCACAAGTGCACAGATTGAAAATACATCCTTCTTGAATAAAAAGATACTTTGTTTTTTTATAACAGCTAGCATCTGTACTCACCAAAGGAATGTCAGCCATGGAGTACACCACTACTCCCTGGTACTGAGAAGTATTTTCAGTGATTCGACCCAGTCCAGATTTCAACACATGGTTCCCATACAGGAAGGACTGCTCTGCTCCAGGCTTTATCCACACTTTGTACTATAAAAAAGAGAATTAAATTCAAGAAACATAAAAATGCTAATAGTTATATCCCAGCAAATGAGCTAACTACTGGATCTGTGATTAATTACTTGAAACAATTTTAAGAAAAAAAAAAATGCATGTTTCTCTCGAGTTGTTTACTCCCAGAACAGAAATGCCAAGAGGTTCTTTCCTCAACTCTACAAGCAACTTCTCCCATGGACAGCTTAACAGCTCTTTTCCTGGACACCACTATCCTCTTCACCACAGCCACATATTTATTTGTTTTTCGATCTTTAGTTGGGTCCGCACAGGCTTTCCTACTTTACTGGAGATAATTATCACTACTCAGCCACATAGCCCCCCTGCCCCAGAGCCCTAAGCATACCCAAGGAGCAAGGCCTAAGAGCATCTCCACCAAGCACTATTCAGGACTCCGTGGCGGAGAAGCTCCCCAATCATCTGCGTTCTGAGGTGGCCCTCATCTGAATTCCTCCATCCCCAGTGGCCCACAGGAAACCACCCCACAAACCTTAGCATAGGGTGCAAGGTAATCCAGAGCTGTGATGTGCAACCTGAACTTGTGGGTCTTAGTGAATTTTCCGAAGCAGGTCCCCAGCGACACCAGCTTGTCGCCAGAGATGTTGGCGGCCAACTTCAAGATCTTTTCACTAAAAAGGTAAGGAAGGTATCAGATAAGGGCGCTGATGGGACCCAGGCCCCCACCCGGGTCCATGCTGACCACCCAGCCCTGCCTCACCTCACGTAATACACCCGGTCGTTGTGCAGCCTGAAACAGTAGGTGCCGTCGGGCCTGTCGACCAGCAACTGAAGATTCTCCCCGATGCTGCAGGCAAAATAAGGACTGGAGGCCGCGTCCGACTGGACTCGCTCCGGCCCGGCGCCCCACTCCACCCGCGCCCCTTCCCGCATACACACACTCCCTCTTCGGCCCCGCGCACTCTTACTATTTTGCTATCTTCTCAAACATGACACGGGTCTCCTCTTCAGTCAAAGGCCGCATTTTCCCGCTGTTGGAACACCGGATCCTCGTGCCTCACTCGCCGGAAACGGAAGTCAGCAGCAAGCCGCTCCCTAGCAACCCAAAGCCCGCCCCCACACTCGCTTCCCATTGGTTCCCCATGCCAGCGCCCGTAGCCCAGAAGACCGTCGGGGAAAGAAAGCCGCCGGATGAGAAACCATAGAGATCGGAAGCGTCCCCCTGCTGTTTCCTGTCCTAGATTCAGAGCCAGCGCCCTCTCTAGGTCGGAAAGGAAGTGACGTTGCTGCCGGGAAAATGGCGGCGACGGCGACAGTTCCATCCTCAACTTCGGTCTCCGCCACGGCCACCGCAGTGGCTCTCGGAGAAGTGGAGGATGAAGGGCTCCTGGCATCATTGTTCCGGGACCAGTTCCCGGAGGCCCAGTGGCGGGAGCGGCCGGACGTGGGCCGCTACCTCCGGGAGTTGAGCGGATCCGGGCTAGAGCGGCTGCGGCGTGAGCCCGAGCGCCTGGCAGAGAGCGGGCCCAGCTGCTGCAGCAGACTCGCGACTTGGCCTTCGCCAACTACAAGACTTTCATCCGCGGCGCCGAGTGCACGGAGCGCATCCACCGCCTGTTTGGCGACGTGGAGGCGTCACTCGGCTGCCTGCTGGACCGCTTGCCCAGCTTCCAGCAGAGCTGCAGGTGCGGCGGGCCGGCGCTAAAGGGGCTTGTAACAACTGTAATAGCTGACATTTACCATGATAGAGATAGCTAACACTTAGCACTTACCATGTGCCAGCCTCTCTTCTGAGCATTTTATTAATCCATTTAAACTTCACAACAGCCTTTGAGGTAGGTACTGTTTTCCCATTTTATATATGAAGTTGAGCCACGGAAAGGTTAGTGACTGTCCAAGGACACAGCTACTAAGTTTTGAAGCCAGAATTGGAACCCAGCAGTACGCCCCTCATAGGACTGTTGTGAACACTCAGTGAGAATCTATGCAAAGCACTTATTAATTGGGTGTGACATACTTCATGTACAATTGGCAGCTTAATATATATGTGCATGTTTCTGTAAATATATATAAACACGTAGACAACACATCCACACAGTAGCTCAGATAGGAAGTCAACTGCTGCAAAACTTTCATTGATAGGAAGCTGTCAAGGAAATCCTATTTGGGAGTAGCAAAAACTATCAACTCCCTCCTTTGTGAAAAGCCATATTCTGCCTCCCTGGATCCTCAATCCCTTATCCCTAATTCTGCCTTCCAGCCTTTCATGATGAAAGTTTTAAGTTTTCTTTTGAGTCTTGGGATGCTTGAAACTAGGTTTTGTACCCTTCCAACCCCTAGGATAGGGGACTTCTTAAAGCAGATCTCTGCCATTATGGAGAAGAAATGGAGACTCTGATGGGAACTAAGGTTGAACAATAGCATAGGAGTGGATTAAGAGGCCGGAAACTTGGCGGTAAGGTTGTAGCCTCCAGGCTAGTTAGTTCATTATTATGAAAATAATAAATCTAGCTATTATTAAAGAAACATTTACTCTGTTAGTCTCTGTGTTCAATGCCTTACACACAGTATCTCAGATAGTCCTTACATCCTTATGAGGTGAGTCCTATTACTATTTTACCAATGAGGAAACAAGAGCCTAGGTACCTTGCCACAACTGGTTGACAGATCTGGGTTCAAATCTTTTTATCATTATTTGTGATTTTGGACAAGTTGCTTAACTTCTCAGATTAAAGTTTTCTCAAGGGTTCTTACCTCATAGGTTTGGTATGATGATTAAATCAGATAAACCATCCCGCCCAGTGCCCAGTTCAGAGTAAATGCTCAGTAATTAGAGTTAAGGTTTGGGTGCATAACAGTGAGTGACCAACGTTCGCCTGATTATTACTAGGAACTTTGTGAAAGAGGCTGAGGAGATCAGCTCCAACCGCCGAATGAACACCCTTTCTCTAAACCGGCACACGGAAATCCTGGAAATCCTAGAGATTCCTCAGCTGATGGACACCTGTGTCCGCAACAGCTATTATGAAGAGGCCCTGGAGCTTGCAGCCTACGTACGCCGAATGGAAAGGAAGTACTCCTCCATCCCTGTCATCCAGGTAGCCAGCCAGCCAGCCCAGAGATAGCTCAAACTGGTTTCTTGCAATCAGTAATTCTGCGGTCATTACTGAATCTTTAGGAAGAAACAGTGGGAAAACTCCTTGCATGTTTCACATCAGTTTCTGCCAGCCAGGAAGGATTCAACATAAACTATACATTCATTCATTCAACTGAGATATTAATCTGTGTACCAGGCACTGATCTAGGTCCTGGGGATACAGTGTGAACAAAGCAGACAAGACCCTGGCTTTCATGAACGTAAGCTGACAGTTGGCAAGTAAATCAGTAAACCAATGTGATCCTTTCAGATAGTGGTGCCTAGAGAAAACAAACTAGGGAATGGGGTAGGAGGAGACCAGGGTGGATTACTCTAGGGAGAGTGGTCAGGAAAAGCTCTTCTGGAGAGGGAACATTTAAGCTGAGACCCAAGTGATGAGAAGTAGCCAGCCACATGATGTGGGGAGAGAGCAAACCAGAAAGTGGAAAGAACAAGTACAGCAGGCTGAGGAGGGAAGTTGGAGTGTTTAAGAAGTATAATGACAGCCAGTGTGATGACAGCAGTGAGCAAGGGGAGAGCATTAAAAAGCAGGAGAGACAGGAGAAGCAGGCAGTGCCTGCAGCCACAATGAACCTGTACACATCAGCTTTAGGAAATCTATATGTCAAGAAAGCAGTGGGAATGTTGGTCTGCAATATTCAGGGTAGTGGATGGAGTTCCAGGAAGTGTCTTTCCCAGTGTGTGACTCACCCTCTGTATTGTCAGGGCATTGTGAATGAAGTGCGCCAGTCCATGCAGCTGATGCTGAGCCAGCTGATCCAGCAACTGAGGACCAACCTCCAGCTCCCTGCCTGTCTCCGTGTCATTGGCTTCCTGCGGCGCATGGATGTGTTCACTGAGGCTGAGTTGAGGGTCAAGTTTCTTCAGGCCCGAGATGCTTGGCTCCGTTCCATCCTGACTTCCATCCCCAATGATGATCCCTATTTCCACATCACAAAAACCATTGAGGCCTGCCGTGTCCATCTGTTTGATATCATCACCCAGTACCGTGCCATCTTCTCAGACGAGGACCCGTTGCTGGCCCCTGCCACAGGTGAGCACACTGTGAATGAGAGTGCCATCTTCCATGGCTGGGTGCTGCAGAAAGTTTCACAGTTCCTGCAAGTACTGGAAACCGACCTTCACCGGGGGATAGGTGGCCGCCTGGACTCTCTACTGGGCCAGTGCATGTACTTCGGGCTGTCTTTCAGCCGGGTAGGGGCTGATTTCCGGGGCCAGTTGGCTCCTGTTTTCCAGCGAGTTGCCATCAGTACTTTTCAGAAAGCAATTCAGGAGGCAGTGGAGAAGTTCCAAGATGAAATGAACTCCTACACCCTCATCTCGGCTCCAGCCATCCTGGGCAGCAGTAACCTGCCTGCTGCTGTGCCAGTCACTCAGCCAGGGACCCTGCAGCCGCCCATGGTGCTCCTAGACTTCCCACCTCTTGCCTGTTTCCTCAACAATATTCTGGTCGCCTTCAATGATCTGCGCCTCTGCTGCCCCATAGCCCTGGCACAGGATGTGACTGTGACCCTCGAGGATGCCCTTGCCAAGGTGAGCACGTACTGTTGGCTCTCTACTGAATGTCCATTGGTTCCAGGCCAGACTTTGGTAATAAACTGTCCATATGATAGTGGTGCCTGCTGACTTTTAGAGGTTTATTGTGGTTTTAGAGATTTTTAATGGCTGAGCAGCTCTGATTAGTCCCCCTTCATAGGACCTAAAACAGTCCATGAAGTGGCTCACCTCCAGTAATGATTCAGTAATGTATTAGTGTTCTGTCGCTGCATAACAAACTCCCACAAGCATAGCAGGTTAAAATAAAAGGCCTTTATCATTTCCCAGTTTCTGTGGCTCAGGAGTCCAGGCACAGCTTTCCTGGGTCCTGTGCTCGATCTCATAAGTTTGCAATCAGGGTGTTAGCTGGGGTGTGGTCTTGGGGTAGTCTTTCAGGTCACTCATGTTAGCAGATTTCTGTTCCTTGCAGTTGTAGGACTGAGGCCTTCAGCTCCTAGAGGCCGCCTCATGCCATAGGCAGTTCATACTGTGGCTTTTTGATTCTTCAAGGCCAATGGAAGAGCATCTCTCCTGCACAATTTCCTTTAGGGAAGTCCTTGGCCCCCTTTTAAAAGGCTTATCTGATTAAGTCAGGAGTAGATGCCAGAGGACAGAAATCACAGAGCCATCTTAGAACTCTGCCTAACACAAGTAATACAACTGCTTCTAATATCTTAGTACGGTGCATATTTTTTCCACATTTAAATCTTTAGATATTGGGATGATTCTTATAGTTGATGACATCTCATAATTGCTGTCAGCCAGGTGGCAGTTGTGACATGATTGTATAAAATCTTTGTTGATATCCTCCAATAGGAGCAAGAAAGCATGAGCACTGAAGCTTGAGTCAGTGAAATTCTAGTAATAGTAAGCAGCTATGTTTACATAGAACTTATTCCATGCCAGGTAGTGTTCATCATACTTTACACATATTAAGACTTGATCCTCACAAACCTATGAGGTAAGTCCTGTTGCTGACCCTATTAAAACTGGAAAAAAAGAATTGCTTAGGTAAAAAACTATACTTAAAGTTGTTTTATAAACAACTGTACTAGGAACAAAGGAAAATGATCTGTTGTGCTGCTTTCAAATTGAATGGGAGTTTTTAGGGCTCCTCCTAGGACCCGCATGCAGTGATGTGGATGAAAAGACTGAGGCCAGAGGGCTTACGTAATCGCTTGGAAGTCACAGAACCAGTAAGTGGCACAGCGAGGACTTGAACCAGGAAGTTTAGCACCAGATTGTGTGATGAGCCCTGTTACCATGACACCTGTCTGTAGCATCAGTTAGGCTGCTGTTATTGGTATATGGAACTTCTTTTCCAGCTGTTTGCTTCTTTTACGATTTAGTGGTCTAGCTTCCTGTAACCTCAAGGCCTTACTTAGTAAAAACCTTTTATAGTTTTTGCCTCATTTTCCCAGACCCAACATAGTTCTAGTCCATCTCCCATGGGAGTCAAGAACCATGTATTCTCTATATAATTTCATGATATTCTTCCATTGGAGCTGGAAAAGCACCAGTAATGAAACAAATTGGGTCAGAACTACATCAATGAAGTAAGTGATAGAAGTGATAGTAAAGAGTGACCACAGTTCTGAATTTGAAAAAGGTAGTAATACAATGGACTATTTCGACTGACTTTCTTCATGACAACTTGCGGGCTGCACAATTGTTTAGTTTCATGCACTGCTGATAGTGATGGACTACCCCAATGACCGAGGGTGCCGCTGTCTTTTAGGTAACCAAAGTAACCCTGGCCTTCCATCGTGCTGAAGAGGCTGCCTTCAACAGTGGGGAGCAAGAGCTCTTTGTCCAGTTCTGCACCGTCTTCCTGGAGGACCTCGTTCCTTATTTAAATCGCTGTCTCCAAGTCCTTTTCCCACCAGCTCAGATAGCACAGACCTTAGGTAAGAGAAAGAGAGGAGAAAAGATTTTAAAAACTACTTTATTGATATAATTTATATACAAAATAATCCACTCATTTGGAAAATTCCATGTGTTTTAGTAAATGTATAGAAGTGTATAACCATTACCGCCATCATATTAGAACATTTCCATCACCCTAGAAAGATCCTTCATGCCCACTGTAGTGATGCCCCAATCCCACTTAGTCCCTGGCAACCACTAATCTGTTTTCTGATACAATAGATTTGCCATTTCTGGACATTTCATCTAAATGCACGCTTATAATATGTATATATCTGGCTAAATGGAAGAAGCCAGTCACAAAAGAACTATATATTGTATGAGTCCATTTAAATGAAATGTCCAGAGGTTTTAAAACTGTTTTTCCCAATTCGTCTTCAGTTCCGTGCCACCTCTCAGTGCACCTGGGGTGGGGCTGGGGAAGGAATGGGAAGTGGGGGAATTGGGAATTGGCCCAAAGGGCAGTAGGCCAGTGATCATACCAGCACAGAATGGCTGCTCACCACTTTATCCCCAGCTTTTACCTTGTGCCTGTCACATGGAAGTCAGTGCCTACTGAGGTTGTATTGGCTCTTACTCCATTCACTCTACACTGTTCCACATGACCTTCAAAGTCTTGCTTTTACAATACAGCTTCCTGTTCCATATCACAAAGATGACAGTATACTGAAATGTGGTAATTGTGTCTGTTACTTCTAAGTTTCTTTTTTCCTGCGAGACATCAGTTTTTAAATTTACTAAATTTTTTTTTCCATTTTACTTTGCCTACCATCTGGGTCAGGCATTCCACCCACTCAGCTCTCCAAGTACGGAAACCTTGGGCACGTGAATATCGGTGTCGTCCGGGAGCCTCTCGCCTCTATTCTGCCGAAGAGAGAGGTCTTCTGTCTAGATGAAAAGGAACCAGTGTCAGAGCTCACAGCTCCAGAAACAGAACTCCCTGCCAAGGAATCAAGCTTGGAGCCTGTCACTCTGGCTTTCCCCGAGGAGGGACAAGAGCAGGTTGAATCGGAGGAGCCACTGCAGGCCGATGTGCCTAATGAAGGCACTTAACAGGCGTTTCCCGCTCCCGGAACCGGGCAGGGCACCCAGGTTGGGAGGCCAGGGACTTCAGCATCTGATGGGAAGGAGAGTTGCCTCGCCTCGGAAAACATGGGACAACCCCAGGGGAGAGACTGCGAAGGCATTCTTGAGAAGAAATTAAAGGGAGAACCTCATGGTCACTCTTGTAAATAGTTGATCATACCATAAAAAATGGAATTAATAAAGCTGATTGACGTCACCGGGAGGCCGGCAGCATTCTGTAGGCGGGCGGGAACTACGCTTCCCGGCGTCCCTGGCGGCGGGAGGGCTCCGCTACAAGGGCCGGGGAGAAATGCGTCCGGGCGGGTGGCTCTACTCCGGCGCACCATGGGTGGGCTAGGGGCCGCACCGCTGCTGGCACGGGCGCGTGACTCGTGGGCCCAACCCTGCTATGGAGAAAGACGCTGCGGGTCACTGCACCCGGACCTGCAGCTCCACCCCCACCCCCGATGGCCTCGAGGGTCCGGTGCGCCGGCGCTCCTACTGGAGCTATGTGCGGCGTCTGGTGCAAGGAGCGCCCGAGCCGCCGTACCTGCACGTGTGCCAGGTCGGGGACCCGGCGCTGCGGACCGTTGCGGCCCCGGTAGAGCCGGCGCAGCTGGCGGGGCCGGAGCTGCAGCAGTTGGTGCAGCGGCTGGTGCAGGTGATGCGGCGCCGGCGCTGCGTAGGCCTGAGCGCCCCGCAGCTCGGGGTGCCGCTGCAGGTGCTGGCCCTGGAGTTCCCCGAGGCCCTCTTCCGCGCCTGCGCGCCGCGTTTGCGCGAGGCCCGCCAGATGGAGCCCTTCCCCCTGCGCGTGTTCGTGAACCCTAGCCTACGGGTGCTGGACAGCCGCCTGGTCACCTTCCCCGAGGGCTGCGAGAGCGTCGCGGGCTTCCTGGCCTGCGTGCCCCGCTTCCAAGCCGTGCAGATCTCAGGTGCGGGGTGGCAGGGGCACTGGGGCGGCTGGGTAAACGGGTGTGTCTCTCCTGCCTGTGGAGGCGGCCGCCTTGGGTCCCACGAAAGTCCGCAAAGCTCCAGCTCGAGTGCAGACACATCGATGGCAGATCAGCGGAACCTTCCGGCATAAACAAAGATCAGGACCTGCAAGTGGACTGGACTCAGGACTGACAGATTAGGATGGGAAGGAAGCTCTTGTGAGAGCACATCCAGCTCAAGTGGGGGTTGAGTGAGTGTGGGGGATATTGATGGGGGTTTGGGAGAATGGCCTTGTTCCACTGTTACGTCGTACCCAGTCCTCTGTTCAATACCCTCTCGCTTGCCCTGTGCCTTTCTCATGCTTCTGCTGCAGTGAAATCTGTCATGGTGGAGTGGGAGAAATTGGACCTACTTTGCCCAGCTGGGAGTAACAAACCATTCTGGTCTGTCATAAAACAGGATCTCTTGTGGAATGTGATTCTTGGCAGGGGTTGGGGTGATTGTTCCTCCTGAGCTAGCCACTTTGTCCATGAAGGTCCGTCAGAAAGGCATTGGTATCCCTTATTTTATATTGTACAAGCTGAAATACTTTTGTTGGGAATTGAAAGCAAACAGCAGTATTTCAGAAACAGGAGTGTTCAGAAGAGAAGCACCTTATTAAGAAGATCATTTTCTCATCTCAGCCTCATAGTAAGCCCAGCAACCTAATTGTCAGAGTTGGAAATTACTTGGTGATAGGTAGAGTTGAGGCATCTTTTCTAGGGAGGATAAGGGCTTCTAAGTATCCTTCTGATGTTGCCTCTTGTAAATAACAACAGCCAGGGACAGGGAAAGGGTAAAGATGGCCAAGAATGATGCAGTTCAGCATGTCCTCACCCAGATTGTTACTTTCTTTGCAGGGCTGGACCCTGGAGGCAAGCAGGTGATGTGGCAGGCAAGTGGGTGGGCAGCACGCATCATCCAGCATGAAATGGACCACTTGCAGGGTTGCCTGTTCATTGACAAAATGGATAGCAAGACATTTACAAACATCCACTGGATGGAGGTGAATGACTAAAACTTTCTTGCTGCATCTGAGGATTCTGAAAACCAGGACACAAACACTTCAGCTTTGAGCTGGGCAAGTCTTAACCTGGCATTGACTTGGTATTGGCTCAGCTGACAGAAAACAGTGGACTGCCAAAGCATGCCAAACTGAGTTGGAGGAAGATGTTAAAAGTGATTGCCCTGAAATGAGCTATGAAATACCGCCTTCATCTTGAAAAATAACTCCTCTAAAGGAGTGGACATTTTCTGGCAATTTTATGTGGCAATGAGTAGGGTATAAATACGCCATTCTCAGTAGATACGACTTCATAAGACCTGTGTGATCTGTTCCCAAAGCCAAGATTTGATAATAATGTAGTCCCCAAATACCTGAAGACTGTGTTTAAAAATGCAGGTTAAGGCTGGGTGACCTTTATCAAATTCTTATTTATACAAGGAATTTGTGTGCTTGCCCACAGTCCATCTCTGCCTTGGAAGCCAGTGTGCTTATGGAAGTAAACACGGACAGAATGGCCCCGCTTCATGGAAGTGGTTTATGGCAGTATTACCAAAAATGAGTACCTGCTCATTTCAACAGGTTCAGATACAGTTTAGGTTTCCGCATTTTGCCTTCCACTTTTTTCAGACTTGGGGAAGATTTTTCTTCTGCTGAGATCTCTCGAGCAGCTTGTACTTGGTTCATGGAGAAGGACTAGGAGAAGGGGGATAGTTGAGAGGGAGTCAGCCTCTTTCTGTCACAGTTAAGATAAAACAGAAAGCAGAACTTGTGCTTCTTGGTCACCACACTTATTTTGGAAAAATACATTAGCACCACAGTGGTGGTTTATGATACTGTCAGAGCTTTGTTAAGAGGCGAAGGAACTTGTCTTTTTAGGTACTTGTCTTAGCTCACTTTTATATTGAGTTTTGCTTTACTGGTACTCTTACCAAGGCTTCAAAATCCAAGTTCCCATGTAGTAAGTACAGTAAATTGTTTAGGGGAAAGGCATTTTAAGCAGCAGTTATTTAAATTAACCCAGGAAAGACACACTGTCCTCTGTGGCTTTCTCTAAACAGGCTATGTCTGGGGGCCTATGAGGCCAAGCAAAAGTGAACCGGTTCTCTGTGCATCAGACTGGAGAGGGACAGGACAGCACTGCCCCAAGGTGAGGTTAGATACTCAGCTATTGGGAAATTCTGTAGGAAGCTCTCATTTATATTGAAAACATGGGTCACTATAAAAATTAGAATTCAGCCTTTCCCTTAAACCAGTGGTCCCCAGCCTTTTTGGCACCAGGGACCAGTGCTCATATGAGAATCTAATGCCTGGTCTGAGGTGGGGCTGAGGTGGCGGTGCTAGCGCTGGGGAGTGGCAAGCTTCACTTGCTGGGCCGCTGCTTACCTGCTGTGCTGCCTGGTTCTAACAGGCCACAGGTACCCCATCCTTGATCTGGGGGTTGGGGTCCCCTGCTCTAGGCAACTTCAGAAGCTCCTGCAGGGAGGCCTCAGGACATTCCAATGCTTCATTACAGCACTCTGAGGTTAACGTTCTTAGTAACACCTTTGTAATGTAGACCAGTAGTATTTGCCTCCAGCTTCCTGACCTGGAGGCCTAAGTAAATGATTGCTCAGAGTGGACCTTGGAGAAAGCCTGAGACTATCTCTGTTGCTGAGAATATGAGACCTACTGGTGTAACCAAATCACATGGGATGAAGGATTTGGTCAGCTAGTCCAGACACCACAGCCCAAAGGCAACAAATCCTTGCATTTCCAATAAAGAAAATCCCTTCCATCTCAGGCAGATGTATCAGCCACAAAAACCACATACACAGATCAGCATCTTGAACTAATGAAAGTTTTGAAAGCTATGTAGGCAGGTTTGAGAGAATTCCAGGTAGGGAACACGTGAATTTCAGAGTAAGCATTTAGGGGAGGAAATTCCTCTGCACACATTAGCCATATTTAACAGACGGTAAGGCCACACTGTCAGTGTAAGGTTAGTTTGGCTTCACTGGGCGTCTTTGAAAGCTGTGACTAGAGCTATAAGGATAAACCACAGCAGTCCTAAAGTTTCTGTTAACTCTTGTGATTTGTCAATGTGCTTGAGCAGTGGAAATGAGGAAGCAAGTTAAAAAAAAAAAGCAAAGACCTTCTGATTCAAGTAAAGGTAATTGGAGGTAGAATAAGAAAACACAACTATCTGAAATGAACCAGTACAGGCAGGGGGCAGTGTCCTATCCTGGCTTCCAGTTCAGCATTTATAAACAGAAATTGGTGGCTGAGAGCACATAGCTAACCAAGGGCTATGGGGTAGCTCCAGAGCAAATGACAAAATTTCTAATCACAGTTGCTTAAGTGCCATCTGGTGGTCAGGCTGGCTGACCGTCCAGGTAACAAGGCGAGGCTAACTTACCAGCAAGGGAAAGGAACACTGGGCCCAAGCCTTCAAGAAACCAAGCAAAAGTTGGCAGATTCAGCAGACACACCTAACCATATCAAAGAAACAATGACAGCGCAAGGCTACCATCATCTAAGAGTTGGCCACGTACTTAGTTCTGAACCATTCAGGTTTGAAGGTGCCAGTTTGGGGAGGAGGAAGAGGGCTGGCGCAACCAGTACCAGGCCTCCTCTGTGTATTCATATTCTGTGTTAATGTGATGGCCTCTGCTGATTCTGCTTCACGTCAGCGTTTCCAGGGCCTGGGTACCTCACGGGGGTCACAAATGGTCAGAGGGGCTGGGCAGGCGTGCAAATGGGTGAACAGTCCATGTGGGATGGGTGGGCTGCAGAGAATGTCCCCTTCTGAACAGGGCCGCCCCTGCTCAGCTGCAGCACACAATTGCCTCACGTGGAACACAGGCCAGTAAAATACCTAATCTTTCAGAAAGCAAGAAATCTGAAATTTTACATCTACCTTTGATTTTTAAATGTTGTAGGCAAGAGCAAACCAAAACAGCTGCAGGCCACATCTGGCCCACAGGCCTCCCAGTCTGAGCCTCTGCTCTGGAGGCTTGGACAACGGGAAGAACTGGCCAGGTGCCTCAAAACACTCCTGGCCACACTTCAGAGGCTCTGGGGCAAAAGGTCTCACAACCTGATGAGTACAGGCCTAAGAAAGGAGGCGGGTGGCGACATTCCCACTTCCTCCCGCTCTGCTGAAGAGAAGACAGCTGAGAGAAACGGAGGGTTTTTCTATGGGAAGCAAGCATGGCCTTCACAGAGCCCCAGACGAGAATCAAAGATGAGATCACTCAGGTGGTTCGAGGAGGGAAAGGATTTATTAGCCCATTTCCAAGACAGGGCAGTGGCTGGGCTCAGTATTCTCACACATTTAAAGGGAAGAAAAGGCAGCAGTGAAACCCGCCTGGCCGCCTGCACTCATTCTGACCTACTCAGCTTGGTGCTCGCAAACAGCACACCTCCTGCAGGGAGGACACGGCCCAGGATGTTGACCTCGGGCCCGAATGGCTCGGCTTTACTCTTGGCCTTTTTAGGCAGAGCCTGGCCTGGGGATCCAGGGCACCATCCATTCTGTTCACAAGGAGCAAAACTTGGGTCTAGAAGGAACGGGCTGTGGGAGCTTCTGCAGGTCTGCAGCACCAACCCCACAGCAGGGCTGTTCCCACTCGATGCTTCCAGGTGACTTTAACTTTATAAACAAGATGAAAATCCAAGCAGCATTAATTTAAGGGAACAAAAAAGGTTTCAAAAAAAACCACGGAGGGGCAGGACAAGGAGTTGGTGAGCATCCAGAGCGGGGAGGAGGAAGTAGGAAGAGCCAGCATTCCACCGGGTGCCGAATGTGCTTCTGCGTCCCTGCGGCGGGGGAGCCCCTTCCTTCCTGCGCCTCAGCTAGCAACCAGGCAGCGGAGGGGACACTGTAGTGACTTTAGGATGAGCCCTGGAGCCCTGTCTGGCCATCGACACAGGGAGTTCATGAATTTACCCCAATCAACCTCCCACCTTCATGGTCACCAGAGTGAAGACGCTTTTAACTCTCTTGTCCAAAGTCTTCTGAGAATTTCTTCACTTTCAGGAGGTCCTCTGCATTCACGGTGGGCCGGGTGGTGGCCAAGGACCGGAGCATGTCCGACTGCAAAGACAAGAGCACGTGGCCGAGGAGTAGCTGGGCTCCAGGTCCTCGGCCTCCCAGTGGCACAGATCCATGCAGTCCAGGGTGGGAAGAGGCCTGCCTTTGAGGTTAGCCTTAGCCCCAGCCCCAAACACAGAACTCCCTATGGAACCCTGGCTTCTGCCTGACTGCCTCCTGTGACAGCTCATGTCATTTCCAGACTGGCCTAATTCTGGTCTGAGAGAATCTAAGCTCCTATCATCTCTTAACTCTCACGAGCAGCTCTAACTGCATGCCCATCACGGCAGCGACAAAGGCAGACATTTGTCATAAAGAATGGGCAAGACTAGGATGAGGAGAGGTGCAGACCAGTCAGTCGGCTGAGAGGCTGCCTGTGCAACTGCATCAAGTCACACCGTGCTGACACACATTTACTGGTCCCTTCTGTGTGCAAAACAGGCCAAACCCATGGAGTGAGGTAGTCACATCACCTGGCCGCTACTCCTTGGTGAAGAAAATGCAATAGCCTCCACCCCAGGCCCCCAGAGTCTAACGGCAAGAACCACAACAACCCAGGACAGAGAAGGGGAGAAGCTTATTTTTATTCTTAGACCCCAGCCCCCAGTTTTCTGGGCTCTATGCTATCCTCTGTCCCAGCTGGACACTTACCATGCAAACCACAGGCTCTAAGAGTTTGTCACCAGGGACATCCATCCAAGTCATCTCTATGGCCCCTGGGTCCCCTGGAGAGCATGGGGTCAGGAGGTCATCAATCATAACACTAGGGTTGGTGCGGGAAGGGCCACAAACCTGGAACCAAACAGGAGTTTGGCTGGAGGGGTTGCCCCTTGGTGTTTGGGGACAGGGCGGCTCAGATTTCTGAGTCCTGAAGAGAAGGTAAGGGGAGGATGTGAACGAATGCCTGGATTTCTAGGTCATCAGTCTGAGGAGGGATGGGCCCCTTCAAAACTCTCGGGCTGAGCAGCCAAAATAGTTCAAAGTCTGATTTCAGAGGTTCGTAATTAGCATGCAATTCCAGCCACTGTTCTCCAGAATCTCAGGCCCAGAATGTCTTGATATCTTCCTCTTTCTTGTTAACTCATATCTCACCACGAATGCAGTGACATCAAAAAATGTTTTTCCAACCAAAATCTGCTCCACTGGCAACATTCTCCCAATATCCAAAGGCTCTTCCCATCACCTCCTTCAACTCTTGGCTCGAATGTCACCCAGGGTGACCTATTAAGAGTGCAACCTGCCCATCCCCCTCCAAGCCTCAGAAAAGCCAGACCTCCCTCCCTGCTTGATCTTCCCCCTCACAACCCTCTAAGAAACGAGTGTTTGTTTCTTGCCTGTCTCCCCCACTAGAAAGGAAGCTCCTGGAGAACAGGGATTTTTGTCTGCTGGTCGGTCACAAGTATCTCCCCAGCATCTGGAATGAGGCCAGGCACATAGTAGGACCCTCGGTGGACACTCAACAGAGATCTGCTACATGAACGGAATTCCTCCTGATGGTGTGAGTTTTTGTTCCCACCACTTTACAGACACTGAGTAGGGCCCACCTCGCACAACAGCACAGCACTGACTCCAGGGGTGGCAGGTGACTGCCATGGCACCCTATCTTCTAGGATTATACAATCTGAGATGGTCACCCTTAAGCAAGGACTGCAGGGAAGGGGAGAGGAGTACAACCCCAGGCTAGGAGACCCAAGATGTGTCACTGAGCACCAGGAGCTGGCAAAGAAAGGCAGATAGCCCCTTTCCTGGGATGTTTTCTAAGCAATTCCTTGCTGGCCCACTCACCTTTTTGAAGTGTGTTGCTGACTGTACTTTTCTAACGGGCTGCATGAGGGAGTCACGCACGATGATGCTGATGTCTGCACCTGAGTAGCCTTCCGTCTTCCGGGCCAGCTCGTGGATATTGGCATCCGTGAGGTTGTGGGGGGTGCTACCCAGATGCAACCGGAACATCTGGGCACGGGCGGCCTCCTCTGGCAGCGGGATGTAAATCCGCTTTTCGAACCTGGAGAGCCAAGCACACGGCTGGACTTGAGGGCGGATGGCAGAACAGTCTTCACGAAGAGGCCCAGCAGGGCCCTCCAGAAGCTGGCTTCACTAAGGGCTCTGCTTACCATGCAGACACGGAGAAGCCTCTAGAGACATAGGGTCAGGCTGCACTGCCAGCCGCCAGCAGCAGACTGACCATGGCTGGAGAAGACCTTGGCCCCCAGCTCCTACTGTGGAAGACTCACCTCCTTCTAATGGCTGAATCCAACACCCATGGGATATTTGTGGCACCAAGAACCAGGGTTCCATCGTTGTTATTCCCCACGCCTGCGGAGAAGGGAAACACAGACGCCGGCTCAGAACACCTGCAAGGATCTGTCGAACGGGCAGGGAAGGGCCTTGGAGGGTGCGCTCTGAACTGGAGCTGTTCCTCTACCACTTCAGGTGGGGCCCTAATCAGCCTACTGGGGGCAAAGAGCCCCACAGCCCTGCCTGCCTGGGGAGCAGAGGGGAGGCGGCAGGCAAAGGCCACAGTGACCTCTCCACAATGAAGGCCTGAGGAGATGGAGCTGAGAATTGCTTCTGGTATTTCCCTCTACCCTAAGGACAGTCAAACCCAGTTGTGGCTAAATAATAAGCCCTGGGCTGGCTTTAGGTGGACTGAGAACCAGGGAGGAACCCCAAGACCAGCACGCACCCTGCATCTGGACCAAGAACTCCGTTTTGATCCTTCGGGCAGCCTCACTCTCGTTTTCATTGCGGGATCCGCAGAGGGAATCCACCTCATCGATGAAGATGATGGAGGGCTTGTGCTGCCTGGCCAGCTCGAACAGGTTCTTGACTAGCCTGTGAAAGTGAGCAATAGGGTTGGAACCTGAACACCTGTACACTCGCCCAGCCAGGGTCCCAGTCACCACTTTTCTCCTCTCGCCCTTCCCACGGGGAGGTCGAGACTATAGTCATGCTCGGATTTCAGAAGGAATGGTGGTAACAAATCCTCTGGCAGCACTATACCAAGAGGAAGTGCAAGCCTTGGCGTCAGCTTCAATCCTGGCAGCCCCACTGACTAGCTCTGGACTTAGGACAAGTCACTTCCCTTCCTCTCAGCTTCAGTTTCATCATCTGCAAAATGGGAGTCGGTGTGGGGAATAAGTTAACTATATAAAGTCCCCAACAGAGGATACGTACCTGAAACCCAATAATCATGAGTGCTTTCCCTTCCCTTCCTGAGGATTCATCTCTCCCAAGTTCCCTTTCAATTTCTCTGTCTTGGTCAGGACAGTGTCCCGCCCAATAAGCTGGCTACTTCTCCCTGACATCCAACGGCGGCTCCTCTGGGAGATGACCCCAAGGGCAAGGAAGCTGGATCACCAGCAGCTGCTGGGGCTGCCAGCAGGGATGGGCCTGGCAGCTGACTTACTTCTCACTCTCCCCTAACCACTTGGACATCAAGTCTGAGGAGGACACAGAGAAGAAGGTGGAGTTGTTGGCCTCTGTTGCCACCGCTTTGGCCAGGTAGGACTTCCCTGTGCCAGGGGGTCCAAAGAGCAGTATCCCTCGCCAAGGGGTACGCTTGCCTGCAAGAAAGAATAACCTGTAGTGAGCTTCCTACCTTGGGGAAGTGAAACAGAAAAAAGCGAGGGGGCTTAGTCACTGTAAATATCAGAAATAAAACGTTCTACAAGACAACTGATTCTAAGGGCAAAGAAGTAAAGGTAACTAAATTACCTGCTGAGAGCTTGGTCCTAGCCCTGGCTCATGACCCCTATAACCTTGCAAAGTGACACTGGCTGGCACTGTTTCCTGACCCTGCCCACCCACTGGTCAAGTCAAAGGTCCAGTCATAAGGTTTCTGACACCAGAGAGAACCCAAGGATTAGATGACCGCAGTGAGCAATTCTCGGGACCTTTCCAGAGTGGGAGCACATGGAAGGCCAGGACTCGCCCACTAAGAACAAAGGGCACCAAGTCATCACCTGCTCCTGAACACTTTCAGAGTGGGAGTCCCGAGCTGGTTCCCTCAGAAGTCTGATGGTTTTACATCTAGGACTACAGGGGCTCAACATTTACCTGTGAACAAGTGTGGGAATTTAATTGGCAAAATGACAGCTTCTTTGAGGGCCTCCTTGGCCCCCTCTAGCCCAGCCACATCATTCCACCGGATGTTGGGCTTCTCCATCACAACGGCACCTGCAGAGGGAGGCAAAGCCTTCGACCCAGAGCCTCGACCCACCAGGGGGCCCTCAACACATGCCACTCCCGTTGCCATGGGACCTCAAGCCTCTTACCCATCAGTTGTTCCTGCAATTTCTTTTTCTCTGGATTATCCCCTTCACTGTCACTATCACTGCTGGGAAAGGAGAAAAAAGATGACAAGTTGAAGCAAGAGTCAGTTGGCAAAGAGGTCCTCGGAGAGAAGCTCTGGCTGCCAGTACGATGGTAAAGAGATGCTTTCCCTCCTCAACAGTGGTGAGAGACCTGCAAACGGGTACCCCAAAGACATTCAGGGCCTACAGTGGGTCCTCTAGGAAACTCTCATAATCCATGCTCGTATCTTCATCAGGGAATAGGAAAAGAGACGTATGTCCTTTCTAGAGGCTGGTGAGGGACATATGCTTTGGCTGGACTTCAAGAATAGCCAGGCAAGCAATTGGAGCTGTCACTGGCCTCTCATATGGACTCAAAATCAGACAGCCAAGTGGCTATGCCTCAGGGAAGAAGTAAGTCTTCTTAGGTCTAAGGGGAGCACCTGGAAAAGGAACACAGTCATGTTCTCCCCAGGGCCAATCCCTATCTGGATGCAAGGGAGCTGCCATCCTCCGAACTCCTGCAGCCCCCCTGGAGATGTCTGGCCTCCTGCCCCTTCCTCAGTGTGTCTCACTCACGGGAATCCTCTCCAGCCAGGAGCAGAGCCTCTCGCCTGTGGTGAAGCAGCTGATACAGTACCCAGCTCTCTCCTACTCCATGACCTTCCTGCCCAAGACCCTCCCTTTGCCTCTAGGATGCACTGGCCTTTGTGCTCAGCTAACTGGAACCTCCATGATAGACAAACTGCAGACTTGAGGAGAGAAACTGTGGAAGAACAATGGCTTTGGAGTGAGAATCACAGGCCCTGGGTGTGGGTCCAGACTCCATTAGGTATCAGCTCTGTGACTTTGCAATCTCTGAACCTGAGTCTGTTGCCTCATCTGGTAGATGAAAAGAATAACTCTGATGACAACAGTAGCGAACATTAATCCTTACTGCACACTGAGCTCTAATCTCAGGGCTTCACCCCATCATCTCATTCGTTCCTTAGAGCAATGATGGGAGGGAAGTCCTATTATCTTCCCCCTCCTGTAGATGAGAAGCCTGGAGGCACAGGGGGTCATGACATTTGCCTAAGGTCACATGGCTAGGAAGTGGCAGAGCCAGGTCATACTCAGAGAGTCTGGCTGCTGAGTCCAAGGCTCTTCACCTCCACGTTGGCTCCACATCCCAGAGCCAATGAGATAACGTACGTGGAAGTATTCTATAAAGTGCTTGATCAAAGCAGCTGTGGCCATTATCACTATTCAGTGGAATTCCCCCAAAAAGAAAGGTGCCGTGGAAGTCCAAGGCAGCACTGGCACCAAGAATGACAGCACCACAGAAAAAGGGCACGAGCTCAGGGATGGTCTGGTCCCGGCGGAGTCCTCCGCTCCTCTGCACTCACCCCTTGCTCTCACTCTGATTCTCTTTGACTGGCTTCTTGCCATGCTTCTCTTTGTTTCGTAAATAATCCTTCAGCTTCTCTGCCCGGTCTAGGTACTGCATGCACTTGGCGCGAATGCTCTCCTTGGCCTTGTCGCTGTGTGCCTCATCTGCAAAAAAGGAACCAGAGAGGGGACCTGTGAGCCCTCTCCTCTCGCAAGGGCTCTGTGGCCGTGGAGGGCCCCGTGTGTGACTCACATTTGATAGCATGTAGGAAATACTCCACGGCATGCTGGTAGAGCCTGAGCGCCTCCTCATAATTCTTGGCTTTATCCTCTTCTGTGGCTTTTGTCACCAGATCAATGGCTTTCTGGAAAGGCAAAGCAAATAGCTCAGTGCTTCCCAACAGATCCAGAAAGCCCTTGGGGTCCCAGGTGGAAGGAATACACTGATGACAGGGATTGCCAGACCTGGGAACTTGTCAGTCACCGACTATTGTGCTGACCTACTTTTCCAAGGTTAACTAGAAAGACCTTTAACAGATAGCCATCTGCCTTCACAATACACTCAATACAGTGAAAAGCAACCTCTTCTCAGTCATCACTCTGGGTTTCAGCAAGTGGAAGCTTGATCAAATAGCTCGTGTTAGGGCTCAAAGGGAAAGTTTGCTTTCTATTCCATGCCTCAAGGGAAAGAGAAATGGAGCTGGACTCGAGCCTAGAACAAGGGAAACACCAGAAGCAACTGATTCTTGTGTTGCACAGCATGGAGGCCAGAAACAGCACTTGACCTTGAGGGCCAGTGAAGAGAAAGGAAAGTCCTTCATTGACCTGAGATGGACTTAAAGGGATCTCTGCTTCTTTCTATTGGCTAAACCTGCTTCTCTAGACTGAAAAAAGAAGACAGTTTTCATAGAGTTGATAGCCAGGGAAGAGATGCTTAGATACAGAGGTCAATACACCAGTATCTCCAGTACAAAAAGTGCTTGCCTACCCCAGAGGCATATATATGCTGCTGACTTCTCTAAAACCTTCAAGGAACTTTATGCATCTCATAAACCCTGTAGGCCTGTGCTCTAGACTGAACTTCAAGCATGCATTATCTTTCAGGCAGCTGCATCACACATACATATCCAGTTTTAGAAACTACAACTTCACCAATCCGGGAAGTGTTACCAGAGATACGCTCTTCAAGCTGATACAGCACTAGACACCAGGTGGGCAGATCCCACTGTATACACAGTTTCATCCACAGCAAATAAACCTCTTGACCAGCTCTTGGCGGGGCCCAGGCATTTGTGCAGCCCTTCCCCATCTGAAAGTAAGAAGTCTCAGAAAGACACAGATAGCTCTACAAAACTAACAGATGGGCAGGGTAGGCCAGGTTGATGTTAACACACCAGGATGAAGAGATGAGGAAAGCTGAGTGTTACTATTTTCAAGCTTCAGCTCCCTCCACTACCTACAAATAGAGAATGGCTAGGAGCCCTGAACCTCCTCAATGGATAATTAGCTTAAATACAAGCTTCACTTCTCTACTCTCTCCCTCACGACAGCCCTTCAGATAAGACATGAAAGGGGTGTTCCTGTCCCTGGTGGCTTCTCTTCTCCAGAACAAACACCTGCAGGTTCCTTGGACTTTTTCACTCTATACATGTTCTTGCCTAGGTCTAAGGCTCAGAACAATACTCCAGGTATGCTCTGCCCCGATGTGGTGGAGCAGGCCCATCGTCACCCTCCCTCTCAATACTCTATTAATTAATGCACCTAAGAGTACATTAGATTTTTCTGGCAACCACACAGTTTTTCACGTGCGGGAGGCCTCAGTTACAATTTAGAGAGGAACAGTTTTGTATAACAGGAGGGTAAGGTGACAAAATTGCCAGCCCTGCCACATATCTAGCAATACGTACTGTAAAGGACGAGGATGAAAAAGATTAAGATGTGTTGACAGAGGAGCTGGCAAACTTTCTATAAAGCGCCAGACAGGTAACATTTTACTTTCTTGGCCCATCCCTGTAGCAATGACTCAACTCTGACTTGGTAGCCCAAAAGCAGCCATGGACAATACACAAAAGAATGAGCAGGGATGTGTTCCAATAAAATTTTATTTATAGACACTGAAATTTGAATTTCATGATTTTCACATATCATGAAATCCTTTTAGCTTTTAAAAATGTGAAAACCTACATTATGTCACATGAAAAAAAGTCACAAAGAACTACATATTGTATAATCTCCATTTATATAAAATGCCCAGAATAGGCAGATCCATAAGGAAAGAAAGTAGATGAGTGGTTGCCAGGGACTGGGAGGGACACAGAGATTTGGGGCAGGGGCAGGTGACAGCTATAAGATGCAGGATTTCTTTCTGGGGTGATGAAATGTTCTGAAAGTGATTGTGCTGATGGTTGCACAACTCTGTGATATACTAGAAGCTCTGAATTGTACACTTTAAACAGGTGAATTGTATGGTATGTGAGTTATATCCTAAAGCCATTTTTAAAAAAACCTGTAAAATACAAAAACTGTCTAGGCAGGCTGGATCTGCAGGTAGTTTATTCACTGTTGCCATTTCTTGCACCACCTGAAGGAACATCTCCAGGAATCTGAACGCTACCCATCCCGCCAAATGCCTCTTCTTCCATTAAGTCTTACCTAACTCCTGACCTAACTCCTGCAAACATGTATGTCATCACTGAGCACTTACTATGTAGCCGGCCCCGTGTTAACAATGCTGTATCTGAATTACTCCATCTAGAGCCACTGTCTCAACGACCCTACCGGGTATTATCCCACTTTACTGACAAGAAACCAGAGACTCCAGCATCACGTAACTAGCCCAAGGTCAGTTATACTTGTTAACTGCCCAAGTGGCAGATTCAAGATTCACACCCAGGTCTGAGGCCTGAGCATGTTTATGTTTTCCGGCCCAGGACTGGCAGCACCTGGAGGATGGGTCCGTCATGCATCCAGGTGGCGCCACCCCAACACCACCCTGCAAGATCTAGGGAATGAATGAAGGGTCGTTGGTCGAGGAGAGGAAATCGGAGGCCGCGGAAGGAGCCGGGACTTGTTGGAAGGGAGGCAGGCGTAGGGTGGAGAGCGAGCGGCCGGACCGCGGGCCCGAGCTTCACGGCGGCGCCTGTCAGGCCCGGGTGAGGCTGAGCCCCACGGCGGTACCGAGGCGCCAGCTGCACAGAGCGGCCTCGGGGCTCGGCCCGGTCCTGCTGGCCGGGCGTTCTGAACGGGAGGCGGCCCTCAGCTGCGAGCAGGTGAACACAGAAATGGGCGGAGGCGGCGGCGGGGCGAGGAACGCGCGGCTCCGAGGAGGCTCCCGCCAGCTCGACTGCCCGCCCGCAGGCCCCGCCGCGCCTCCTTCCGCCTCCGCAAGCCGGCCGGGCCGCGCCGAGCTACCTGGAGGGTTGACGTTGTCATTTCATCTCCTGGGTCCGCCTCACACCCCGCGGCGCTGCTTGCGGCCTCGGTGCGGTCCTGGAGAGCCGAGGTGCTGGGTCCACCGCGGGTACCCCCGCCGGGTCAGCGCTGGGAGAGTGGCCGCTGGCAGCCGGAGCCAAGTCCGAGGACGAGCGAGGAGCGCGGCCCAGAGCGGTCGGGCCCGAGCACCGCGGCTGTCCCCCCGCGGCCACGGCGGGTACTGCAGACACTGCTCTCGGCGGCCGCGGGGTGGCCAGGACAGGGGGCGTGTCTGGGTGGGACGGGGGCGTGTCAGGGCGGGACGGGGGCGGGGCCAGAAGCAGGGAGGGACAGATTCCTCAAGTCCTAGACTCAACCTTAGAATAAAAGTGTTTATGGGGTACTTTTAGTGTTACAGTAAACCTAAGTACCCAGAGCTTTGAGTTCCTGATGTTTAATAAGGTATACTAATAATTAGCATCTCCTTTTCTGGCTTTTGTAACATGCAGCCTGCCCAAGACAGGGGGTGAGGAAAGGCTCCCATTTAAGTGGAGGTTTGAGGGATAAGGGGGGTGGGAAAGAGCATTGCGGATTGATGAAACAGCTTGTGCAAAGGCCTTGAGGCCCTAAAGAGGCCACTGGTGGAACTGAAGAAACGGGAAGATAGCTCACATAGGTGAGAGCAGAAAGCAGTCAAAGTCTTACTTGTAAACTGATGTGAATTGATGTTGGAGAGTGGGGTAGGGGCTGGGACACTTAGCTATGGTCCAAGTTTTGGGTTTTATCCTAATAATGGGAAACTTGTTTATTTTGTTTGTTTGTTTTTGTCCAGCCGTAGGATGTGGAACAGATTGCAGGGATGGAGTGGCTATTGTATATGAAGTTACTACTGTCGCCCAGAAGAGTGAGGGAAGCTCGGACTAGGGGGAGGGCCCTGGTAAGACATGCACAGAATGAGAAGGTTTTGGAAGACGAATCATAAGCACTTGGAAATAGATTAGATATGGGATATGGTGAGGGGCAGGGAGGGACAGAGATGACTCCTGGGTTGCTGGCTTCAGCACCTGGGCCATTGTTACTGAGATGGAAAATACTGGACAAAGTCCAAAGTCCGGGTTTGGGGTGGGTGGAGGGGTGAGGAAAATCATGAGTTTGAGGTACCTTTGAGATATCAAGTGTTAGATATATGCAGAAGAATGATGAGAGCTGGAGATACACATCTGCAAGACATCCGGTGTAGGTGGGAATGGAAGCTGTACAAATACGGTCTCCCGGGGAAGAGTAGGTGTAGGGTGAAGTAAGGGGAGGGCTTAAGACAGAGCTTGGAGGTTCGTTAGCCGACCGGAGGATGAGCCTGCAAAAGCTCAGAAAAGCAGCTGGAGAGGTAGGACAACCAGAAGAGTGTCTTGGCAGTCCGGGGACGGAGTGGGAGGACTGTGGATAAGGAGAGGGGAGCACAGTACCCAGTACAGCTGAGAAAGCAGACAGCGGTATGTAAGACACTGAAAGCCTCAGCCAGAGACGTTTCAGTCAGCGATGGAGGCAGAAGTCATACTGCAGTGGGCTGGGAGTGAATGGGTCATGATGAAATGCAGTCCATGAGGAGGCACGACTCTTTCGAGAAGCTTGGAGAAAAGTAAGGGAGGCCTAGAGAAACAGCTGCAGGAGTTGTGGGGCCCAGGAGGGAGTTTCGATAGTCGTTAATGTGAGAAGAATTGAGTATGCTTGAAAAACTCAGAGGAAGGATCTAGTAAAGGTTTATCAATGGGAATGGGATCAACACCTAGGTAGGAGAGCTGGCTTTCGACATTATAATAGGAGAGAAGATAGTTATCTACGTCAGTTGGAAGGTAGCAAGAAGTTGGGAGATTACCTTTGGGTAGCTTCTATTTTCTCAGTAAATTAGATGGAAGAGAAGCTGCTGAGAGAGAGAAGGTGGGAGGCTTGGGTTTGAGGAGAGTAAAGATGGTTCGAAATCATTTCAAGTGAACTAAAAGTGAGCAGTGTTAAGGGCAAACTGGTGAAGGTTGGCAACTGCTATTGTCTAGAGGCACCAGTTAGCCTTGGATTTTTCTCCATGCTTTTGCTGTGGCCTCACAGGGTCTACTGAATCACCTCTTCAAAGCCCCCATCTCCGAATAGTCACATCTGAGGTGCTGGGGGTAGAACACCTCAACATATGAATTTTGGCAAGACACAGTTCAGCTCACAGCAAGGGCTGGGTTTGCGATCCACTGGCTGTGTTCATCGCTTTATTCTGCCTGCTCAGCTTTTTTGGACCTCTTGCTTAGCTTCTGTCTTTCATGAGCCTGCCATTCAGACACCGATCCTGCTTATGAGAGAGAGCTTCCAAGAGGACACCCTCCTTCATACAGGGAACCGTCCTGAGCTGCTTCTGATGGCAGGAAATGGGATCTTGTCCCCACCTCACCTGGTTATCCATTGTTGACTTTCTCCTTGAACGACAGCTTGGAAATAGACTCTGAGAACCCCTCAGTTCTGCAGTGGTGTTGCCATTGCTGGGGATGGGGGAGTAAGTGGAGGCAGGAGAGGGAATAAAGACACTAAATTTATTTGTGGGCTGGCACATTTGTGGGGTATGTTTAGGCTTGATGATTCTGAATCAGTAACTTCATGTTCCATCTTTCTCACTAGAGCAGAAATCAGATTCTCAGCTCCCACACTTTAGGGCTCCCACACATTAGCAGGAAGTCATTGACTTACAAATGCACAATTCCATTTGCTCTTTCTTGCACAGCGCTTTTCTAGATTAATCCTGATACTGAGAATGTAGCACTCGTTATAACCCCCAGCTTGGACCAGTGACTCGATTGCATTTAGTTAATACAACCTGGTAAAATCAGACTACACGAACTCTGTATTCTAGAGTCCGTGCTGAGGAGTTGGTTCCTAGCACTTTGTTAAGGAACCCCTCGGATGAGGGCCGCGAGCAGTGTGGAGGAGGAATGGAAACTAGACTCAAGTAACATTTTGGAGAGGTAGGGCCAGGGCAAAATTTTGCTGAGATATCACACGAAGGGAGGGACTGACACACCAGTATAGGGAGCACTGATTCCTACGGTTCCTGAGCAACCATCTCCCTCCTCACTCCCCAGAGTGACTCAAAGTATGATAAAAGCCAGATCGATCCAAAGATTAAGCTCCCATCCCACGGAAAGTCACTGGTGGGACTAGAACCCAAGCTGGGGTTTTAAGTTTGGAGTTGCCCTGAATCTGCTTTAAAACGGCATGACAACTCGCTGCGACGTGGGGTGCGGGATAAGATCCTAGGATCCTGTGCCGGAAAGGAACATGAAACAGGACGATGGTCCGAACATTAGTACCATCTGAATGCGGTCTGTGGACGGGGTCGTCATGTTGTACCAGCGCTGGTGTCCTGACTGGGAGGGCTGTGTGGTGGCAATGCAGCAGAGGGTCCTTGTGTCTGGGAGGTACACACTAGAGAATTTGAGGCTGACAGAGCATCATGTAAGAAAAAGACAAGAGAGGGTAATGGAACAAGTGTGGTAAAATGTTAACATTGGGAAATTTGGGTAAAGGGGATGGATGTAGGAGTTCTTTGTACTGTTCTTAAAACTTTCCTGTAGGTCTGAAACTATTTTAACATAAAAAAATGAAAAAAAAAAACAAGTCTAAAAGCAATATTTTATTTACAGTATAAAGGTTACAAAGGTATATATGTACTTATATATATAATACCCTTAAGTTACAAATTTTCATTGTAATATACAATGCCATGTGTTGATGTGCACTCAAGGGAAAGTGTTGTCTATGCATTTGTATTTATAGAGTACACATACATAAAGCTTTAAAAAAAAAAAAAAGGAACACAAATACTGCCCTGTTTTATGCCATGGGTTTCGATCTGGTACTCTGGTGATGCCAGAAGATTTGAAACTTAAATTTTAAACAATACTTAAAAAAGAAGTCTTGTTTAAATACAGGGTTCTAAAAGAGGAAAAAACCAGAATATCACATACTTTTAATTGTCTGTAGAAGTATTATTCTAGCTTTCTAAGTCTTAATACTTAACAGAAGTGAAAGTTCTGTGGGACAGATTTACAAACAAGTGGGTATAATCAGGGTTTGCACAGATTAGCCAAAATAGGCCTTCATAGGTAGTGGTTTGCCACATTATCTTCTAAAAGACCTTGGATCTGACACCAAAAGGAACACAATTCTTTGGGCATCAAGGTCTTATCACGCCGAACCAATCCAACGGATTGTAAACATAACACTGGAGTCATATTGGAGAGAAAAAGAACTAAAACTGCTTCTTTTAAGGGCGGATTTGCTGTAAATTGCGAAGAGTGTCATCAAGACTGATGATTATTCCAAACCCAAAACTTAATTTTAATAATTTCCTTTCCCTTAAATTCTATTAATTTACAAAACAGAGGTGAAAACATGTGTTCAGACACCCACGTGAAAAGGACTGAGATAGAAGGAGAGCACTTCTTCCAACCTAGGAGGAACAGACACTTACATAATACTTATGTGCTGGTTCCAATATGTAATCATTAGCACCTGATTGTCAAAGGGTATAGGTTTAAAGATCGAGACACTGGGGGCATGATCTAATTTGTGTGCACAAGTCCAGGACACTCGAAAACAAAGGGGAAGGAGCCTAGGAGACTATGTGCCCTATGCTGTTCCAATCACAATAGCTCAGGTACTTTCTGGGCTTGATGAAGGCTGTTACCTGAAAGGCTGACCCTAGTGATAAGTGGAAGCCAAGGTGGATAGAAAAGGACTGTTGCTGTATGAAACCATGGGAAAATTGAATCGACTTCTGATTTTCTTCAGGTGCCCTTTTTCCTGAGTTTGAATGCCAGAGTGTTCTGGAATAAGTGGAACTTTGCTGAGTTTTAAATATCTTCATTTTGAGCTCTCATTATGAAGAAACATCCCACCTACCATGTGTAAGGACTTTCATCAAATGAGATGTTTAAAGGGTATAAGTGTGAAAATGAATGGGTCAGCACAATTCAGAAATCAGGGGGAGAGGGGTAGATGAAATATACATTTAGCTTTGCTGTTTATAGTTAAGAGAAGCATTTCTTTAAAAAGACTTTCCCATTGATCCACTTTGAGCAATACAGCTTAATTTTCGTTGTGATTTATCTTACTAAGGATATTCTAAACTGTTCTCCTTCCCAAACTAAAATCTTAATTTTGGATTAAAAAAATTATACGTGATGAAAAGATCAACCTAGTTAAACGTGCTTGGAGTTCTTTCATGCTGGCACGGACCAAAGGCCGAGCATCCTTTTAAACATTTTCCAGTTTGCCAGATGAGCAGAACTTCAGATGTACTTTGGTAAAAATATGAAGTGGTCAGTGACTTAGCCTCTGATTGATAGATTGGCATGGTGTACTGAGAAGTAATGGGCTGTGTGCTACTTGAGGCAAGAACTTTCTTTTGGACCCTTCAGAGTGTCTGTGGAGAACTGTATGTTAATAAATGCTTATTAGATGAAGGACGATAAGAGTTAATGTATCATTATTTAGGTCTGCAACTTCAAATTTTCTCTAAGCTTCCAAAGAACCTTTTGTCTATTCACAAGAGACTTCCAACACTTTGGAAGAGGTGAGACAACGATCTGGTTCCAGGGTGTATATGTGACTGGGATGAAGAGGGACTCAAAAACCGTGTCAATGGCATGGAGGTCAAGATAGCTATAAAACCGAGTAAGGTACTCAGAATACTCAGAAGAATCATTCAGAATACCCAATCTCACAACAAAACAAAGTATTGATTGTTTCCTATGATAGCTTTTTAGTTTCAACCAATCTATTTTGGGGCAATTCAAGGCTTACAGTTCACATGGTAGATTTTTGTTGAATATAACCAAATGTTCATTGGAGAGCAAACAATTGTAACATTTGTAAATGGCGTATTTATGCATTACATCGAATGTAGGTTTACTTTAAAAACCAGAATATGTTTTCGTTCAGTCACCTGAAGTGGAAAGGAAGAATAAGAAGTGGCAAGATATTAAGTTCAAGTTTATCAGTGTTGGAAACAACAGAAGAAATCTTGTTAAAACTTTTTCAAGTTAATACATGACAATCGTTCTTCCAGTTGGCAGTTTAACTAGTGTCAAAAAGAGACAAGAAAACAGATGCACTCTGTGTGCCTATTTATTGTACCTTACCTTAACTTGAAATTCAGTCCTTTAAGATGAACTTTATCACTTAACTGCCAGATGTTTTTCATTTTTTTTTTTTTAGAAAAAGGGTTTCACATCAGCCACTTCAGCAGTCTATTACAAGTATAAAATTTCACTTCGTATTGTTACACCATAGGAATAGCTACATTGCTCGAGAAAACATAATCCTGATATAAAGCATAATTATTTTAGAACTGTCTATCATCACATATTTATCAAGTATCTATATAATCTTAAATATATAGCTTAAAAAGGGGGGAAAGATGGAGAAAACTGCTGTCAGTTTTTAAAGACAGTAAACAGAAAGTCAAAATAATTCTAGATTTCCAAGCAACTAAAACAGGGACGCAGAGAAAGAATGGTAGCAGATGGCAGATTCCTCTGTTTTCATCTACAAGAGCCACTGTAACAATTCAAATTTAACTGAAAGAAATTTCTAAACTTCAGGTAGAATATAATACCACCTGCCATATAATATACCTGATAAGATATACGAACAGAATGAATATAACTATAGTCAAATTCAACTTAAAGTTTAAGCAGCACCCCAAATTTAAATGTCTCTTTTCTTACACAGATATTCAAATCAGACCAGAAAAAATATGTTGTTGAGACAAAAGAGATCTGGCATTTTACTTCTTCATTTGGGATTGAAAAAACACGACCTTTGGCTTTCTAGCCAGCCATTTCATTCATGACGTCAATAGTGGATGGTAACGACATGGAAATGTATGCTGGATATTTGGATGGTTTAAATATTATGTACAATCAATAGCTTATAACCAGTGAAAATAATAACATAATTCAGCGTAAGTGTCCAGGATAAGATACAAAAAAGCAGAGAAAGTGCTTAAGTCTACAGGTCTTCCCTGAAAGCTTTAAAAATGTTAACTCTTTAAGTAGGTAGGGCTTTTAATAGAATTTGCATAGCAGCTTACAAGATAATTTGCATTAAAAAATATGGAGATTCTTCCATGATTTTGAAAACATACAAATATATCCACGTGCATATAAATTAAAAAAAAAAAAAGACCTAGAGGTTCTCACAAAATTAAAAAAATATCCATTATAATCTTTTTTTCAAAAGTGGTCACACTTTTGGCCATTAAAACCATTTACAGTGATACCTGTTTATGTGGGAGAAACATATTCTTGTCCAGATTCCACACAGCTTAATTTTTTTTTAAAGAATAAATTTT
Organism: Eonycteris spelaea; assembly: GCA_003508835.1. NCBI lineage: Eukaryota > Metazoa > Chordata > Mammalia > Chiroptera > Pteropodidae > Eonycteris > Eonycteris spelaea. Next base: position 453,561 of record PUFA01000149.1, on the reverse strand, counting down.
GGTTTATTAGCTAAGTGACCTAATCAGCTGAAAAAAAGTTTTGTTACCATTCTGCTTAGGAGGATAAATTAAAACAATCAGTTACAACTTTTATCATTTGTTGGTTAATGAGATTTTTCCACTTAGAAAAATATAAGAAATAAATAATTCATCTCTTCTGCCATGCAATAATTTTTAAGAATAAACTTTGTGAGACTACAGATGATAAAAACAGGCACTATCAGACTTTACCTGGCCTAAAAAGTGCTAAAACATGGCTTTAACATAGGTGAATGACATTTAAAGTAATAGTTTTGATTTCCTGTACATGTCCCAATATTTAACCTGAAACTCTATCTACTAGGTAGGTGAGTTTACAGTTACTGCTATCTAATAAATACTGTATAAACATAAAGTATTTCTTCATATAAAATATTAGATACTAATTTCCAAGTAAGGTTCATTTGATGACTTCAGGAAAGGACTTACCTTTTCCAGAAAAATAACAACTGAGCCTTTATTTTACAGGCATCTGTGTGGAATATGGAGAAGATGTCTAAGCCCTAGGTCTTGGGGACACATGAAATGGTCCATCGAAATGAGGGGGACACTACTCTGCAAGTCCTTTACATTCTACACATGGAAGCCCACAACATTCTCAACAATTTTCCTAATTTGAAATGAAAAAGAAATGAAAAGTTAGCTGTTCTATAAAAGATGTGAAATATCAAAAATGCCCATTTTTAGTTATCATTTGAAAATAATTTGCCATATTTTGGCATCTAAATACAAAATACAAGTTGACCCTTGAATAACACAGGGACTAGGGGTGTCGACTCCCTGTGCAGTCAAAAATCCATTTTAACTTTTGACTTCCCCCAAAACTTAACGACAGTCATCCCTTGGTAACCATGGGAGATTGGTTTCAGGGCCCCCCACAGATACCAAAATCCACATATGGTCAGTTCCTTATATAAAATGACTGTGGAATAATGTATACAGTCAGCCCTCCTCATGCATGGATTCCCAGCCAGGGATCGAAAATACATACATATTTTTCACGGCTGTCTCATTCATAAAAAGTACTTCATTTGTGATTTGAAAATCCCACAAAAACACTTAATTGAAGAACAACCTGGTCACCTATGATTGGAAAGCTGTTGAAGTATGTTAAACAAGCAGCTTAAGGGCCCTTGCTCTCGTGGGTGCTCATGGACAAAGGAAACCACTCATACAATTTCCTTTCACATCAAGACTCAAGATATTAAAAACCCTATGGACCTTGGTCTTACACATGACAGTTTAAGCTTGAGCAAAATGACCTGAAATGCACACGTGCCTTACTTCTCCTGCCTAATTTTTAATCACACCCTTTTAACAGATCTTTTTCATATAACTAATGAGCAGCGTAGCTCAGAAGTTCCCCCTGAAGATCTTTTTAGCCTTCCACACTCACGCAGAAAACCTCAACCAAATAGCTTTGTCTGTGACGACATCGTTCAACTTCTCAGATTAACAACACTCTCAGCAAAGAGTGTCTAAATCCCTTGTCTGCGGGTATTATGTATTGAAACTCTTCTTCCAGAAATCATTTCAGGATATTTTTTCTTCCTTGGCTTGAAAAGTTATTTAAGTGAATCAGACAGTTCATTTCTGGGACTGGAGCTTGGGGAGAACAGACATTTGTGACCAACCTCTGCATATGGTTAATCTCACCGCACACGGGCAGGGCTGACTTATGGACAGTGTGAAGGCGATGGGGTTACAATGTCTAACTAGAACTCTGCTCACGAATCTGCTCTTTCACACGTTCCACCTATTCGGTCAGTCTGCACTCAAACAAGACACCTCATGTTTTGCACATATTGTGGTGTTTTCTTTTCCTGTTCGGAGCGCTGCCCTCCTCCACCCTCTGTAGTGTTCACATCCTTTTATGGCACCCCTGATAAATCTAGGAAAGGAAAACTATTCCTAGACCTTTCTTCAGAGAGCGTAGAAAACATCCAAGCCATTACCTTTTTCTTTCAGTCCCGGGACTGTGCTAATCTTGACATTTTATATAGCTATTATACTATTTTAAATGTTTTCAGGTATATATCTCCTTCATGATTAGAAATAACAAGCTGAATGTGTTCTTCAGTCCCACAAAATCAGCAACTTACTGCTACTATGTCTTAATGATGACATCTGGCAATGCTTGGCAAAACCCAGATGTTCCATGGTCTCGTCACCCTGCCCACTATAAGATGCATTACTAAGCCAAGGCTGAGTCTTGAACTAGCAGCTGCTTGTTCATGCCACTCTGCTGCCACAAAGGGCCAGAGCCAGGATCCTACATGGGTGCACAGAACCCAAAGCAGCTTGACATGTGGTTTGTGCTGCAAAGCTGTCTTCACCCACAAATTCTACTCTTTAAATATGCTTGCTCACCAGAATTGGTCTTCCTCAAAGATATCTGCCCACTAGAAAAGAGACCACTAAGGAAACCTGCCTCAAAGACTATCCTAGTGGGATCTGGGATAGAATGATCTCCTTGGAACGGCAGTGATATCCAGTTATTTAAAGAGTGACTAATAAAGCTCCACTAACCCTAACCAAAGGCACATTTGGTAAGCAATAAACAATGGCTTAGGCTAAAATGAGGATTTTCTCTTAAAATAAATCTTATCCCCTGGCTCCTACCAAAGGTAAAATCAGAAAACCCTAAAATAAGCAAAACTTTTCTGTTAAAGCAGTGGTTTCCAACTTGCTCTTCAACTTGGTCACCACCAGAAAGGGAGTAGAAGGCAAGGCAAATCAAATTTTGCAAGTTCTAAGACCTAAAGTTATCACTTAGGAGTGCAAAGCTTGCGATGTAGCGGGAAGTGATGGCCAGGGTGGGATGCAGCGAGAGCTGGGACGGATGGGAGAACGCTTTGGTGATGCACCTCGAGGATTTCCTAGGGTGGAAAGAGCAAGTGAGTACAGACGGTAAACACCAACAAAATGTACAACTTCTCAGGAACGACCAAGAAGCACGGGCCGCTGCAAACTAGCACCTGGGAGGAGAGAGTCATTCTAAGCAAGGAATGAAGGCAAAGTCTGAAATAAATCCTATAGGAAGAAGAAAAAGAAAACAACATGGATATCTGACTATGTCCAAAAAGAAAAACAATGAGCCACCCTTCTTAACAAGGGAAATAAGCTGAATTACTTAGAAATCACATTACGAAACTAGACAATAAATCAACAGCTTCATTTTGGAGCTTATTAGAGTCCTAGAATTTCTAGCCAAGGTAGCTTGTGAAAGGCAGGCTCTTTAAACATGGTTATGGTTCAGCAGTGATTTGCAGGTCCTTGTCAAGGCACTGTGCTGGAGGAGAGAGCAAAGAGCTTTCTTTTTGTGCTTTTTTTTTTTTTTTTTGAGGTGGAAATACTTCTTGTGACATTCAAGGCTCTTTTCTGATTTTTTTGCCGCTCATACAAGCAGTCCCATGCGAGTGACTTTGGCTGACAAGAACGTGTGCAAAACAAATACAATCGGCTTCGGACAAGAGTGCAGGTCCATGGTCTGTAGAAAAAGGACATTAATTATCACCACCATCTACAGATGCTTTAATAAACTGACATGCAAAATAAATAGGTTTAGACGTGATGTTCTACTTCTTAAAAAGAACTTGGATAAAGAATGTGACAGAGCTTAGAAACTCTTGGGAACTTAAAGCCACAAATGAACATACTCTGAAGTTAAGTTATTCCATGTCATAATTAAACACTAGTGTGAGGTTTCACATCCACAGTTAGGGTACAACTGGTGCTCTACTGGGTTCCACCATGCCTGGTAAGAAGTACGGAAAAGTAGAGGATGTAAATGAAAGGAATATCCTATATGGAGACCATTAGTTGTAATTATATTTCTGATGGGAACCACAGCAAACTCAGCTGAAGAGTGACCATGTATGGGTATGATTTCTGACACCCCTTATAGGTTTGTGGTGGGAATAACAACTATTAAGGCTAGTTAGGAGGGCTAGTTATGCCTTCCTAAGTGCAGGCCTCTAATCTGGACAATTGGCACCAGATGCAACTTTATGAAAAATATAAATTATAGAGCACTGAATAAATCCCTAAACTTTATACATATTAAATACAAAGCATGGATTAAAAATATATAAATAGCCAATAATACTCTAACACCTTACTTGCTAAATGGCAACTGTTATTAATAGAAGTTAATTTAACAGACATAAACATTTAACTTTAATGCATCAGGCTTTTGAAAGCCCTGGCCCACGGCCTCTCCATAGTCCCCTAAAGGTTCATCATTTAAAATAAGATTTTTAGCCACAGTTTTCTCATTTGGAGGTTGAACTACATTATCGCTAAGATCTATTTCAGTTCCAAATTTTCAAGATTCTGTTTTCCAAATTTATACCTCTTGTGACTGTGTCAACAGACATAAGATTTCATGTATATTAAGACTTGAACTACTGGCTCAATACTGATAAGAGACTAAGGCATTGTTTTACTCCATTATGATTATAATTTATGATTTCTGAAGTATACTCTCCAGATCTCTAGTTCTGTAAGAGGAATCATGAATTCCTGTTGATAGTTCCTTTAAGGGACAAAGAGATCAAAAAAGATAATAGCTTATCTACGGCCTTGCGACCCTGAACAAGCCTGATTCCATCTGATCTCGGAAGCTAAGCAGGGTTGGGCCTGGTTAATACTTGGATGGGAGACCACCTAGGAAGACCAGGTGCTGTAGGCATAAAAAAATTAAAAAATAAGGGATTGTAAACTGACGAGGGCCTTGCAATCTGTGAGGTCAACCAAGGGTTGCCTCGCCTAAAAAAAAAAAAAAAAAAAAAGATGATAGCTACATGGACATATTGCTGCATCTTTTTTCTGATCAGTAGAATTTCTGTAGCAACCAAGTCTATTACTTTTAATTCTTATCCCAACAAACCGCTGATAATAGCAAGGGATGGAATTTAGTTAGTATTTAATATGTTTAGTATTTAATATCTTATTTTTTCTAAAAGCTATTTCTTAAAAGGGCTTTCTATTTTTTCTAAGATTCAAACGAAACTTTTTAAAAAAGGAATAATCTCCTAATGTGGGGAAAAGGAAAAAAAAACCAATGCACCTTGAAACTTGAAGAACAGTTACCTGCCAAAAATGGAATATGAGTCCATAATTTTCCATATAAGAAGTAAGAAATGATAAGAAAGAAAGAGAATACCTATTAGAATAAACATGTTTTTCAGAAACTCTCTTACCAGTTCTCCCTCAGGACACCAAAATCCAGATACAGATTTCTGATGCCATCATCCGCAGACATTTTCAGCCTTTCAAAGGGGTAGCGGTATAATATGCTGCTGGGACCTCCATTTTCCCTGGAGATAGTGAACCCATTTTCATAGTGGATAGTGAGTCTTACCTCTTGGCCATTTAACATGCAGCCTGTTGAAGATAAGCAAAAATTAATAAAGTTCCTACTTCAGTTATCAAGCAGAAGGGGATTCTTCTGACTCCAAAAAAGGAAACAATCTTTTCTTGAGGATGTGTGATACCTAACCTATTTGGAACCTCCTAAAGTGAGTTTTGTTCTGGACACTCAAGTCAACATCTTGATTGAGATAAGGAAGAAATTACCATAACTCGCCTTGATATCTGATCTGATTCAGTTCAATTCAATTCAGTGAGTATCAACTGAACACTTGTGCTGGCAGTAGCCTGTGTGTGATGAGAGGTAAGAGGCACAGTCTCTGCTCTTAAGGACCTCATAAATGAATAGGTATAAACATGAAATCCCTAACTGTGTTAAGATAGATGTATAGAATATAACTAAACACCAAACTAAATACGGCCAAAGTCAAGAAAGATCTCCTGGAGGAGATGGGATTTCAGATAGGCTCTAAAGAATGGATCAAACTGGATGGGCAGTGAGGTAGGGAGGTTTCAAGTGGGTGAGAAAAAGGAACGACCAAAGGAGAAGGCAGAGATGGCTTTCAGGGGCTGGTATTTGGGAAGAGGATAAAGATAATATTTATCAAAGATAAAAGTTATAGTTAGCAAAAATCATACTGTCAGTCCAATCAAGATAAAATTCAAAGGATACATCTGAATTGATAGGACAAAAAAACTTTGATCATCAAGACATGCTGACATCCCTGTTTCACTGACATTTGAGCACAGTTCTGTTTTAGTACAGGGGCTATAAGTGACAGGCCTTCTGAGACTTGGGAACTAACACAGCCCTCTGAGAGTTGAACCTAAAATCACATAAAAGGTCAAAGTCAAGCTTGGTCACTTTGAACAGAAAAAATGGTTCCCAAAAAGCAAGTCCTCATACTCAGACCAATTCTTTCACTGGACATGTAAAAACATTCAATTAGTCAAAGCAGCTGGTGTGTTTAGGAAACAAGGAAAAAGAAAAACAGATAAATATTAGCAGTGTCCCTTCTCAGCACTATGCAAAGAAGAGTTTTGGACAATGGACTCTGAAATATTAGTTACCCTCAGAAAAGGAACCTTGGGAGAAAACAAGGATAAAATTAACTACCTGTAGAAGTGATCCAATGCAATACTCTGTAAGTGAGTGGCTGAGGGGTTTGGAGAAAGAACAGAGAGATCCCAATCAAAGCAACCAGGGTACAGTTTTCAAGAGGATTTTATTCCATTAATGTCCCTGAAGCTACAGCATAGTGAAGGGTGGTGTTAAGGTTTGATGAGAAGAGAGGGGTCAGGTCTAGTCTAGAAAAGAGAAGCTCCAAGAACAAGGATGCGCCCAAGTCCCTGCAGCAGTATATGGAGAAGGTGCCTGCAGGTAATGTCACCAGTGGGGCACATCCCACGATCACAGCTAGGAGAGGCAAGCCATTAACCCTTCAATAAGCTTGTCATGTAAAAGATTTCTTAAATGTTCTGTTTAGTATTGTTTCTCCTCAGGAGGGAAGGAAAGGAAAGCAAGTGTCAGTGTCTGGTGTGTGACTTAAAAATACAGAATATTGTTTATGATTACCTCAACCCTGAAGAGAAGTAAAGGTCATAGTGATATGTCTAGGTTTAAAACTGAGCTTGTTTTAGTTTAAAACTTTTAATTAATACCAGGTAAGTTTGAATGAGATTATAAACTGGCCATAAAAATTTTGTCCCTAATAGTCTTAAATGGTTTCTCCCTAAATAGTAAATAAAAACAGTCAAGCCAATGGTGATTTGGTAATTAAGTACCCGACCCCTCACCTTCCGAGGGTCTCAGAAGTAATGAACCAAAGAGAAATAAACTCTGACTCTGATTTAACGCGCATGCGTACGTGCATGAGTGGGTGTAGGGCAGGTACCTGTAAGAAGTGGCCCTATTCTGATAGGACATAATCTGGGGCTAATTATTAGCAAAGCTCCGAGATAATCCATGTGGCTTATTATAACCATCCTGATGTCTGGATGCAACTAAAATCCTTTCAGATGGCTATAAATACACTGTCCACCTCAATTTATAGATAAGTCAGTAAAAAATTTAATATACTGATTTTGCTTCACAGAGTTATCAAAAATACAAAAAGATACACAACAGCAGTATTCAAAGACAATCACAGGACGTCAGATACTGAAGTTTAAAAGAAAGGGAAAAACTAGTTTTTGAGGTAATCAAAGGAGGAAGATAAATAATCAGCATCGGCAGTCGGTGCTTTATATTCCTTTTGTATAATGTGGGTTGATGTGGGTAGAGCTGAAAGTAAGGCAAGCAACTTCACCAGACTGGACCCAAAATAATTAGAAAACGTACATGAAGATTAACTCTCCAACGAAATTTTAAGTTATGTCCTAGTTCAGTAATTTGTTTGGTCATTATTTTACTTATTCATATTTTTAAAAATGCTCTGCTCTACAGGGCAGCAGGGTAACCAGACAGGTAATCACAACAATCTCCATAGGAAAAAAAAAAAGTTTTGAGCACTTATATGTGCCAGACACTGTGTCAGGTGATGGGATGTACAGAGCTGAATAAAAGTCAGTTTCTGTTCAGACAGATGAGAGAGAAAGAAAAGGAAATATAGTCACAATAGAATGAAGGAAGCGCTAGGGGCCAAAAACTGAGGGAAGGAGCACAAAGGAGAGGAGGGAACTGGAAAAGCCTTAATAGAGGTGTTATTTCAGTTGAGTCTTAAGTAATTATAAAAAGTATAACAATAATGGCCCCTTTGTTGAGTATGTCTTATACTCCAGAATTACTTTAGATTTTAACTCATTTAAAAATTCAAGTAATAAACTTTCAGGGTTTTAAAAATGTTATTACCAAGTAATATGTAGGACAGACATCCTCCTCTCTTGCCGATGATTCGTCTCATTCCTGAGAGCTACTTCCGTACCCACCCTCGACCTGGGGTTGGGGTCAGGCCCAAGGTGGTGATCAGGGATCAGGTGAGAGGTGGTAAGGGAACAAGGCCTATGTGCAGACCAACCACATAAAACCAGGAATCTCAAGTTTACCACATGTACTCGCCCAAGTTCAATCATTCTCAATAGAGTTCCCTGACAAGAATTCCCCTGTGTCATGAATAATCTGCACTTAAAAATCCTCTGACTTCATCTTTAAAGTTTCAATTTTACCCTTTTATCTTTTAAATAATAGCTTAATTGATATGTAATTCACATGCTTTATAATTCACCCAAAGTATACAACTCAATGGTTTTTAGTATATTCAGAGTTGTATATATTCATTTATTTTGTTAACTAATAGTTTTGGCTGCTTAATAATATAAATTATTCTGTTTTTCACTTGAAAATTTAGGGTAGTGGTTCTCAACCCATTAAAGGTCCAAATAATCTGTGGACCTTTTAAAGTCCTAGTCAACTGAATTAAAACCTAGGGAGCTGCAACTTAGGCATCAATATTATTAAAAGGCTCTCCAGGCTCTCCCACTGTGCAGTGGGGCTGAGAATCACTGATCTAGAGCATTGACACCTGATTTTTGGTATACTTCCTGATGATCATGCTAACCTTATTTAATTGGGAAAGTACAAACATTGAGACTAGGACAAGAGGGTCAATATGTAGGCCCCAGCACAATCTATTATTTTCAGCCCTAGACTTAACAGGAAATCCTCAAACTAAAATTCTAATATTTCTCCCAAATTCTCGGTAACATTACAAAATTCTTTATAGTGACGGTTTTGGTGTATGAAACTAACTGATGGTGCCTTAGGCAAAAAAAGAAAAAAGAAAGAAAGAAAAATTATTGTTTTTCCTGTTATACAAGTAATACAACTTAAAAAATGCAAACAACACACAATAAAAAGTCTGTGACCTGGAAGACAGCCCTCACCTGACCGTGCTGGCACCCTGATCTTAGACTTCGAACCTCCAGAACTGTGAAGAAACTGAGGCAGAAGAAATTAAGTGACTTGACCAAGATCACACAGTTTGAAAGAAACAAGCCCAAGGCAAAAATAAAGTTGGAAAAAATTTTCAAAAACAACCAGAAGAAAGCAGAAGCTTCTGAAGACAGAAAACAGCTAGAGGCACAAGAGGCAAACGTGGAAAATTTAGTGTTCCACGGTAATCACAAGGATACTTAAAATTGGGAAAAGGAAGCAAAAGAGAATTACAGGGATTTGTAACTGTGGAAGAAGGCACAGAGAGATGTGACATTGCTTGCTTTGAAGATGGAGGAAGACCAGGAGCTGAGGAATGTGGGTGGCCTCTAGAGGCTGGAAAAAGCAAAGAAATGGATTCTCCCTGGGAGCTTCCAGAAGGGAATGGCGCCTTGCTGGCCCCTTGATTTTAGCCCAGAGATCTGTGCAGGACTTCTATCCACTGAATTGTAAGAAGATAAAGTTGTACTGTTTAAGATGTTAAATCTGTGGAGATCTGTTACAGCAATAAATAGAAAACTAATACAGAGGAGGTGAAAATTGAAAGAACATAAAGTAGCCTCTTATTGCACTTACAGTTAGGGATGGAGTATAAGCCAGGGATGCCTAGGCAAAACTTACTCAGGAGTAAAAGGTGACGCCCACTTCATCAGCTAAGATGTGTGAACATACAGCTCCAGCCATCCTCTCCCCTGTCCCATCTGTCCCTTTTCCAGAAGAAATGCCACTATTCAACTCCTCACCTTCCTCTCCTTCACAGCAAAACTTCTTGAAAGAGCTGTCTATACTCAGTTTATCCATGTTTCACCTCTTGTTCAATCCTTAGTAGTCTGCAATCTGCCATCACACCAAGCGTCTCACCCCAAGGGCACCAATTATCTCCAGGATGCTAAATCCGACCCTCTTCTTCCGCCCTCGCCTTACTTGATACTGGCAGTGTCATTGCTGGCTGTCTACCCAGCTTCTATTTCTCCATTCTTCCTTTACAGCCAAACCTCAATTTTACTCAGGTTTCTCCTTTCTCCTAATGTGTTTCAGGGAGGGTTGACCTCAACTGCAAGGGTAGATAGCCTCTGGGCTGGTCAGCCTGGCTTCCCCCTGGTGACTGGCAGGGGTCCAGGGTGTGCATATGAACCAAACCGGCTCAGACTGAAAAGAACTGTGACTGGGAAGAGAAAACACCACCTCACACCCCTTTTAGTGTTGCTCTCTTTCTTTTATGTAAGATAATGTATTTCTTTAGTGTTTAGTTTTCGTTTGGGAGGACATTTTTTGTTAATTTCAACCTAAATCATCCCAATCCATACATTTAACCCTGCTGGCCATTCCTTTACTTGAAATACTCTTCCTTTAGCTTTCCTGACACTTACTGTCCCCACCTACTCTGGTTTCCTTCTGCTCTGGATACTACTTAACTATCTGCTAAGTGGAAGGGACATTGGCTTTTTCCAAGCACAAGGATATTGTTGAGTGTAGTGGCATACAGCAAAGATAACTTTCTATGCAGTCACATAATAGCAAAAAAAAAAAAAAAAAAAAAAAAGAAGAAGAAGAAAAAAAAAAGAAAAGAAAGCTAAGAGAAAAAAAGGCGCATTAACTAATAATAAATCCATCCGTGTTAACATCAAGATGAGTACTGGTAAGTGCAACCTATGTTTTCTAATTTGTGTCTTTTTCAATGAGAGACTGTTGGTGGTTGCCAGTGTAGAGTGAAGGACAAGGACCCAAATGTCAAAGAAATTCTATGTTGCGAATCCTGTTTCTGCTGCTCTGGGGCTGGTTACCTGGTAGGAGGGCTCTGGAGGGTGGGGGGCAGGGCGGGGAGGGGAGGATCCATTGTTTCCAGCAAGACCCTTTAGCAGCTACAGGATGGTGTTGTGGGTTCCTCTGGGCCTTCCAGAACAATCCAGAGGAAGTGGGCTTTGCAGGTTCCACCTGGCCTGACTGCCTAAGACTCACTCAGAGAAAGACAGGGGCAATACTCTGTTACTGCACATAGGAAAAGCCCGTCCGTCAAGTATAATCAACAGGCTAATCACACTCTGGCTTACAAAGAACATGATACTCTGTTCCTTTCTTAAAGCTTTTTTGTCAAAGACATGAAGTAGGCCTTATTTATTTTAACTTCCCTTATTACAAAGCATGGAGCTTTGTAAATAATAAAACACTCAGTAAATATTTGTCGATTTAATGAATTAAGAGAAACTAATAATGTATATGTCCTCCAAAAGTTTAATCTGACCATTAGGATGAGTCATTTAGAGAAAGGAATCCAGGGGCCTGAGACACTGATTTTGGAGTCAGAGCCAGCTCAAGTCCCAGGCACACTAATCTCAGTTCTTTGAGCTTGAAAACGGAGATAATAAAACTTGCCTTAGAGGGCTGCCTATTAGGATCAGATAACAGCTATTTCATTTATGACTTGTAAGACCCTGGTATGTACCTACTATTCTATTTCTGTCCTTCCTACTTCAGAGACAGGGGTTACGCCTTCCTTATTTGTTTTAGTTTAGTCAGTTAAAGCACAAAGAATACACTCAATCAATATTTGCTGAGATGAATAAAAAGGGATTCAAGAGAATTTCTCTGAAATTGAGAACAACATTGGTTACAGCAAACTCTTTGCTCACGTATGTTAACAATATAAATTACCTTTAAATGCCCATGTTTCTTATTCTCTTATAGATTTTCTGCATATTTATTAATGCAGCTCCTACCTATATCTGCTACTTCTTAGTCTTCATCCCACCAAAGCTGGAGAAATGTAAAGTATCTTCAACTACACACAGGATATGTTTTTGTATTTTCAATTCCTGTGACAAATGGAAAATGAATGTATGTACCTGAGGGAGTTATCTGCATTCTCTGCTTAGTCATCATGAAATCCGTATTTGCTAGAAGGATCACTGATCAATTCTACTACAACTATAATCTAATCAAGGTTTAAAACTAAATCTTATGAAAATCATGTATTCATTCATTAGTCAAATCTTTTAGGTAGTCACTGAAATTTTTTTAAATGGACAAACAATAACCAAACACATAAGAAAAAATAAACAGTTTAAATGATTTCTTTTTGTCAACTTTCTTTAGGCCATGATATCTGAATTTGAGGTACAATGTGCCACAATTATAGTTTTAAATGAATCCTTCTGAATCTCCCAACAATTTAACAGAAGTTGGTAACATGTATCTGAAGGATACGCTCTCTTATGTATGTGTATATATATGTCCACACTAAGGATACACATATTAAGACATAACAGACTAAGTATGTGTACATATGATTATGTGTGCATGCGCACACACATACACACACACAAATTTTAAAGAAACGCTAGCTCTCATCAAAGCAATTTACCTTCAGCCAGTTTAACATATCTGGCACAGCTCTAAATACAGAGTAAGTGATTAATGGGTACAGTATATCAGTTGACCTGAATTGTGGAAATGAAAGTATTAGCACAGTAATATTAAAATACAGCTGTGAATGAAAAAAATAGTTCAAAATTCCCTAAAAATACATTTCTTTTGTTTATTTAAAAATAGAAGGAATTGACTGGGCTTTATTCTCCCTCTCCTCAAGCCATCTATATTTAAACACCTATGAGCCAGGGACTGGATAGATTCTGATTTCCTGCAATTTGAAGTTTAGTTGCCAGAAACCAAAGAAATAACACAAAACTTTAAAAAATGTTAAAAATCCAAGTTGCATACTTTGTTTTGGGAAGCATGCCTTTCTGGATCATCAAAGAAGATAGGATGGCTCCAGATGCCAGTGAAGGGCCTGAGTAATGTACCACCCTGAACCCTTGGGCTCCCGACAGGAACACAGAGCATCACAGACATTCATCCCGAGGACTCGCCTATCCCAGAAAGCACATTCCGTGGCAAAGACAACAACCAAAGTCCCACAGCTCTTAATGTGGTGACCAACCACTCAAGAGAGAAAAAGGCAGGAGACAGACAAGTGAGAAAGACAATGTGGATGTGGTAGCTCTGGTCCAAATCTATGGTGGGTTCTTACTAGTTATTGGTGTCATTGCTTGAATCATCATTGTGGGTGTGAGGAAAATATCAAGCAGGTCCTAAATAGATGAGGAATGTGTCATCTTGACAACATTATAAAAACTGCCCCTGGTGCCTATGCAGTTCTAAAGCCTTAGAGCTCCCTCACTTTCAAAAAGCAACATAAAGGAAGATAAACCACAGATAGTCTGCTCTTGAAACATTTTCTCTTTTTATGTAAATTCTGTTAAAACTAGGTGTATAATAAAATCATAGATAAAAGAAGCAAAATTAAGTAAACCAATTTATAAACAAGATATTCAAAGTAATTCAAACTGTATTAGAAACATAATTGTATCTTCATTTTGACTATTCTGTTCTTGCTAAAATTAAAAGCAATCTGGAAATATCTGCACATATATGTAGTACACAATACATACACACAAATATATACTTAGGAAACCATACCCCCAAATTCATATAGACTAACCACAAGAGGGCGCTTCAAGAATGAAAAGAGACCAATAGGCTTATTTCCTTTAGGTGCTTACTTTAGAATTTTAGGCACACATTTTCAAACTTTTGAAGAGAAACTTCTATTCCTAATTCTTTATTTTGCATAATCATAAACTCTGCCAGATATTCTTATTATAAGAATGTCTGTCCATATCCTAGATTCCAAATCTTCTTAACAGAGGGTCAGTGCATCTAGTACTTAGTAAAGGAGTCCTTATGCTATTAAATACAGATTAAAATGATGAACAGTAAAACTGCCATCTTGTACACAGGGTTTATGAATGTGTTCAGAGACATGTACAAAGTTTAGGAAAACTCTGCTACTGAAAAAAAGAAACCAGGTTTCTTCCCATCATCATCGCTTTAAGCTGTCATATTTCAGAACATTTTTAAGCCTGGCACAAATAATGGTTTTTACTTTAAAATAAAGTATGTATAACAGTTCCACTTAATACTATTAGAAATGAAATGCCAGGATCTATACCTAGAGAGACTTCTTTGATCAGCTCGGCAGCAGTGTGGCAGCCCTGAACGAGCATCCTGGTCCAGGTGGACAGATCCCGATGTGTCTCAACCCTGAAGAGATGCATCTCAATGCCCTGCCGAGACCCTGTCCTGGTAGCAAATGTAAGGTCAGATCCAAGTGAGGGTGATCGACATCCAGAGCCTGAATGAACCAACCTAGTGCAAACAGAGCAAAGATCAAAAGTAATTAACGCATTGTCAGAGGAAAATGTTGGCAACTGATGCTGATGACACATAGAAAATTTTAAAGCCACCAGCAGTGTTTGGAAAAGTACATTTCAAAATAAAATTATAGTCTTTTAAGTAGATACTATTCTGTTTTCCAATAAAATGATGGGCAGAACCCTGGGCTGTGGGCCAAGGCATTTTTATGCTCCCTAGAGGCTATGCATACCAAAAAATGATTCAATGTTGATTAGGAAATGATAAGCCCATACACAGGCATAGCCACCCTCAATATCAACATTATTCACCAGTATAGTACATTTTTGACCAGGATGAACCTACATCGACACATCATAATCATTCAAAGCCCACAGATTACTTTAGAGTTTACTCTTGGTGTTATAAATTCTATACAATTGGACAAATGTATGACGACATTTCCATCATTATAATATCACAGAGTATTTTCTCTGTCCTAAAAATCCCTCCCTATTCATCCTCTCCCTCCCCAGCAACCCCTCATCTTTTTGTCACCAATGTTTGGCCTTTCCTAGGAATTCATATCGTTGAAGTCATACAGTATGTAGCCTTGTCAGATTTGTTTCATTCACTTAGTAATATGCATTTACGTTCCCTCCATGTATTTTCATGGGTTGAATAACATTTCATTGTCTGGATGGACCAGCAGTTTATTTCCATTGATCTACTGAAAGACATCTTGGTTGCTTCTATATTTTGACAATGATGCATAAAGCTGCTATAAAAAACTTTGTGCAACTTTTTGTGTGAATACAAGTTTACAACTCCATTGGAGTGTAATTGCTGGCTTGTATGGTAAGAGTATGTTTGTAGGAAAATGCCAAACTGTCTCCCAAAGTAGCCGTACCATTTTGCATCCTCAGCAGCAATGTATGAGAATTCCTGCTGCTCCACATCCTCACCATTGAATCTACAGATCAATTTGGAAAGAACTGACACCTTGACAATATTTAAATCTTCCTATCCATAAACATGGGAATGAAATCTCTCTATTTACATAGTTCTTTGATTTTATTCATGAGTTTTATAGTTTTCCTCCTACATATCTTGAACATTTTTTGTTAGATTTATACCTAAGCATTTCATTTTGGAGGGTGCTAAGGTAGATGGCATTGTGTTTTTAATTTCAAATACCACCTCTTCACTGTTAGTATTTAGAAAGGCAGTTGACTTCTGTATATTAACCTTGTATCCTGAAACCTTGCTATAATTGCTTATTAGTTCCAGGAGTTTTTTGTGATTCTTTTGGATTTTCTAAATAGATGATCATGTCATCTGTGAACGAAGAAAGTTTTATGTCTTCCTTTTCAATCTGTATACTTTTACTTCCTTTTCTGGTTTTATTGCATTAGCAAGGACTTCCACGATGATGTTGAAAAGGAGTGGCAAGAGGGGACACCCTTGCCTTGTACCTCATCTTGGTGGGAAAGCTTTGTGTTTGTCACCACTAAGTCTGATGTTAGCTATAGATTTTTTTGTAAATAGTTTTTATCAAGTTGAGAAAGTTCTCCTCTATTCCTATTTTACTGAGGATTTTTATCATGAATGGGTGTTAGATTCTGTCAAATGTTTTTCTGCATCTCTTAATATGACCATGTGATTGTTTTTCTTTAGCTTGTTTGTATGATGAATTACATTAATTGATTTTTGAATGTTGAACAAGGCTTGTATACATAAAATAAATCCCACTTGGTTGTGGTGTATAATTCTTTTTATACTTTCTCGGATTTGATTTGCTCATAATTTGTTGAAGATTTTTGCATCTATGTTCATGAAAGATACTGGTCTGTAGTTTTCTTTTCTTGCAATGCCTGTCCGGTTTTGGTATTAGGGTAATGCTGGCCTAACAGAATGAGTTAGGAATTATTGCTTCTGCTTTTATCCTCTGAAAGGGATTGGAAGAAATTTCTTCCTTAAATGTTTGGTAGAATTCACCAGTGAACACATCTTGGCCTGGTGCTTTCTGTTTTGGAAGACTTCACACTTTCACAAAAGTCAATTCAAGATGGCTCTTAGATTTAAATGTAAAACACAAATGTATATAACATCTAGAAGACATCTTAAGAGAAAATGTAGGTGATCTAAAAAAATACAACACTAAAAGTACAATCCATGAAAGAAAAAATCAGTAAGTTGGACTTCATTAATTGAAAATTTCTCCTCTTTCAAAGACATTGATAAGAGAATGAAAGGGCAAGTCACAGTGGAGAAAAAATATGAAAAACACATATATGATAAAGAACTTGTACCCAAAATACAGAAAGAACTCTTAACACTCAACAATAAGAAAAAAAAAAACAGTTAAAAAATGGACTAAAGACCCACTTTTTGGTATACATCCAAAAGAAGTGAAAACAGGCTCTCGAAGAGATATTTCACACCCATGTGCACTGTAGCACTATCCATAATAGCCAAGAGGTAAAAGCAACCTAAATGTCTAGTGACAGATGAATGGCTAAAGAAAATATGGTGTGTGCACACACACACACACACACACACACACACACACGAATACTATTCAGCCTTAAAAAGAAGGAAATCCTGTCATATACTACAACATGCATGAAACTTGAGGATATTATGCCAAGTGAAATAAGCCAGTCACAAAAAAGACAAATGCTGCCTGACTCCAATTACTCAAATTCAGAGAAACAGAAGTGGTTACTAAGGACTGGGCTGAAGGGGGAAAAAAGAGTCTGTTTCGCAAGATGAGAAAGTGCTAGGGATCTGTTTTGCACAACCATGTATGTATAGTTAACATTACAGTACACTTAACAATGGTTAAAGTGGTAAATTTTATGTTATATGTTTGTTACAATTTTATTAAAAAACCTCTGGAATTAGCAAAACTAAAAAAAAAAGGGCAAAAGATCTGAACAGATACCTTAGCAAAGATGATATAGAGATAGTAAATAAGCATATGAAAAGATTTTATAAGAGAATTATAAATTAAAACAATGACATACCACCACACTGACAGGACTAAGTGCTGAAAAGAATGTAGACTTATGGGAACTCTTATTCACTGCATGATGGAATGCAACTGGTACAGTCACTTTAGAAGACAATTTGGCAGTTTCTTACAAAATGAAACATACTTTTACCATATGATCCAGCAATCGCATTCTTTGGTGTTTACCTAGATGAGTTAAAAATGTGCATCCATACAAAAACCTGCACATTAATGTGTGCAAATGGAAAAATGCCATTTATTTAATGGAGAAGAGTACAAGAAGAACAGCACAAGATTTGTTTTCAGAAATATTAAGTCTAGGATAGCAATCAGCTATTAATTTGGTTTGTACCCAGGAAAACGAAAAACTTATGTTAGCACAAAAACTTACTCACAAATGTTCATACTGTATTATTCATAATAGCCAAAATATGGAAACAACCCAAATGTCCATTAACTGATGAATAAAGAAAATGTAGCCATAAAAAGGAATAAAGTTGTGACACATGCTAGAATATGGATGAACCTTGAAAAAATTATGCTAAGTGAAACAAGCCAGAAATAAAGGGCTACAAAATGTATGATTCCATTTATATGGAACAGGCAAATCTATAGAGGCAGAAAGTAGATTTGTGGTTGCCTAGGGCTAAAGGAGGGGAACATGAGTGACTGCTAATGTGTAAGGAGCTTCTTTTGGGGGTAACAGTGTCCTAACATTGATTGTGGTGATGGCTGCACAACTCTGTGAACATAATAAAATCATTAAATATTACACTTTAAATGGGTGAATCATATGGTACATATGTTATATCTCAATGAAGCTGCTAAAAAAATAACAGTGATGTATACGTGTGGAATAAACGAGAGAACAGCAATTTTCCTTAAAGTCATTAAACTATTCCATGCTTTGTTTCATGACAACCAATTAATATAGTGTGATTTATTCACTTCTTCCAA
Organism: Eonycteris spelaea; assembly: GCA_003508835.1. NCBI lineage: Eukaryota > Metazoa > Chordata > Mammalia > Chiroptera > Pteropodidae > Eonycteris > Eonycteris spelaea. The sequence goes on along the minus strand of PUFA01000149.1, from coordinate 435,055 downwards.
AAGTTATTTTCACTATATTTAAGAAGTTCTAAGTAGATCAGTATAACAGAACAAACATACTTCCTCACTTATAAGAAATCCAGCAGACAATGTTTTCCATACAGGATTTTTAAAAACTTGGCTGAGGAATGAATGTACAACAAAGAAAAATAAATAAAATGACTTGTTCTTGGCTTCGTTGTAGGCTGTATGCCTGTAATATTTTTCTACAAATTTGTTGGTTCCTTCTTTTGCTCTTCTAATAACCTGAGCAAGAACCATCTAAGAGCAAATGGATGCTCCTTTCCATTTCCTTTAGTTTCCAGGGAGTTGCTATTGGTTCAGATAAAAGGTAAGAGTGTGTCTCTCAAGGAAAAGGCAGTTTCTTTTAATCTACCAACTGGTTTAGCCAAGTTAATTACTATAGTTCTCAAACCTGGCTGTACACTGGAATCACTTGGTGCATAGCTTTTAAAAATTACTGATGCCTGGCTTACATAATCAAAAATTTAGATTTAACTGGTCTAGGGTGGGGCCCAGTCGACTTTATTTTATTAAAATTTCTCCTGACGGTTCAAGTATATAGCCACAGGAGAAGCAATAAACTAAAGGAATTAGTTTATTGAAATTAGTTTATTAGAAAATTTTGGTCTGAGTACCCTTCTACACTCTTAAAGACTACTGAGTACTCCAAAACTGCTTTTGGGTTATACTTATTGATATTTACTACAATTAGAAATTAAAACTGAGAAATTAAAAAATTTTTATTATTTCATTTAAAAATAAAAAAACAAACCTGTTACATCTTAACAGAAATAACTTAGTTTTATTTAAAATAATATTTTTCAAAACAAAAAGAAATTAATGTGAAGCATGGCATTGATTTAAATTTTTTGCAAATCTCTTTAATTTCCAGCTTAATGAAAGATAGCTTAATTCTCATATCTGCTTCTGTATTCTGATGCAGTATATAGTTGAAGTATATGAAGAAACCCAGCCTCATACAATATATAGTTAGAAAAGGAAGTAGTATTTTAATAACCTTTTTAGATATTTGTGGATATCCTTCTGCCCACCAAACCAAAACTCAACAAGTGTTTATTAAAGGTTAGTTACAATGGAGAATCTGAAACCTTATCAATAAAATTTTTATATTCTGCTACATTAAAAATCCACTGGTCTCTCCTGTACTTTGAATGTATCTTTTTTATATCCTTGCATGATTTTGTAACATCATATATTGGTCATTAGAGAAATATTTTTCACTGAATTATGCAGATTTTCCAAATGTTAAAAGGATTGCATTCTACAATATCAAGAAGTCACATTTGCTAATATCACTACTGACCTCATCAGAAAATTCTTTAGGTATAGGGAAGCTGTCAAGCTCACAGTGAGAGATATAAATTTTCCAGAATTCTAATTTTTGTTTGAAAGCTAGAATTTTATAATTGGCAACAAATGCTATCCATGTTTTCCATAAGTGACAAATTCATTTTGGTCATTTTAGAGAAAATGTCTGATAAATACCTAAATAACACTAACCATAGTTTGTCAGCCAGTTGCTAGGTCAAGTAAAAAATGGTGTTCCTTAAAAAAATGGCCAGTTCTGCTCGTAACTCAACTATATACGTGCTTTTGAGACAACCATCATGCTTTAGTATGCAGAAGAGCTCTGTGAGTACTTCCCATTCCATCTTACAGAATATTAAAAAGATGAATACTCAATGATTGAGATAAAATAAAACTAATAATTTTGTCTGCTTCACCAAAGACATTCTGAGGTTAAATTGGCATTTCCCTCCCTGCTAGTCCATACAGTTTGGTGCCGAATGCCTTGATTCATGCTAAGGCATTAGCCATTTTACCACCCTCAGTGCAAATGTCAATAGTGAAAAAAAGCAAACAACATCTTAGTAATAGTTTTGAACTCATAGACCTCCTAAAGAGGGGACCCCCCGAGGTCCATGAAGTAGACTTTGAGAACCCTCTCACTGAACTGATTTCCATAGAACCATCATGCCAGTTAAACATTAGCTATCAGCAAGAATTAAATAAGTTCAAAATTACTCCAAGTGAGAATATGATCCAAGTAAGAGAGGGTGAGGAAAGTGGCAGGGTGTAGTCTACCATATTCAGTTTGATTGCTAATCCCAAGGCAGACATTAAATAATATAAAATGCAGAATTTTTCCTACAGACCTGATTATGAAATACTTGGCAGAGGAAATCTAATTCAAACCAGCTGCTGGAGTCTTGCTGTGCTGCAGTTGGTTAGAACACACCACCAAAAGGCCCCCTTTAGCGGGGAGGCCAGATGAGCTCATCCAAAGGCGCTTTAGCAGCTTTTGTCCCATAAGTCCCATAAGCACAATACGCTCAATTTTCCACATTGTAAAGTAGCTACACTTTTTTGGATCTTTTTCTCCTTCAGTCAAAGAAAGTATATTAGAAAAAACTACAAAATACACATCTTGCAAAATCCACAGCACCTTTAAAACCAGTGTGTCCTACCTCTATCATGTATCTGGCTTTAATCTCAAGAAATGTGTAAAATAAAAATATAAATAAATATCCTTTTCATTTATCACTTTCATGTTTTATTTAATTCTTCACCAGCCATTTTCTTTTTCTTTCTTCCTTTCTTTCTTCCTTCCTTTCTCTCTCTCTCTCTCTCTCTCTCTCTCTCTCTCTCTCTCTCTCTCTCTCACACACACACACACACACACACACACACACACACACACACGGCCTTGGCTTCCAAGAATCTGTAAACGTGCAAGCCAATATAAATAACTCATGTTAATTTACATCACCCTTATGATGTTCTTTGATTTTGGAACAATAATTAATTCTTAATTTATCAGAGAATATCTACTTTTGTGGATAATCAAGCTCCTTAACTTCTTTTTCTTCCATGTGTTTATACTATCTTTTTTTCTGACTCATCCGCTCATGAGAACATGTTCCAAAGTATTAGAAATACAATTAGTGAAAGCGAAAATTCAGCCCTTTCTCATTACTCATATAAATTTCAAGCCCTCTCTCCCTCACCACACTAAAAAGACAAAAGCACACCATTTTCTGGCCTTGCCTTTCTCTGCAGCATACGTCCTGGTCTAGTTCTGTCTTCTGGCCTCTCTCAGTGGCCATATTCTATCCCCTCTGAGAAGCAGAGAATGATTAAGTCCCACTTAATTCTATCATGCAGTGACTTAAACCAATTCCACTTGGCCGACATAGACACATGGAAAAACTAAACGTCTCATCTGCCTGTCATCTTTGCTCCTGAACAAGGAGTTAAGAATCCCTGTGATTACAGTAATTAAACTTATTAAGAAACATGTTCAGAGCTATAGGCCCCACCCATTTAATTAATGGTCATGTTCAATTTGCATGTCTAGGTTGATCCAAATAATACATTTGATATTCATTTAATATGAAACTTTCGCTAGTTGTAAAACTATTGGGTAGAACTATGCTCTTCTTTTAACAGTGGCCAAATTAAACCAATTACACTTTTTACAAAGAATTCTTCTTTGACACATATTCACTTAATAATAATTATAATGAAAGCAGCCAACAACCTATCAGGTACCACTGTAGGCACTTTACAAGTATTAACTCATTTAACAGTCACACCCACTCTATCTTATTAGGGTCCATTAAGGTTTCATTAACAAATGAAAAATCTGTGGCACAAAAAATATAAGTAACATGCTTCCAATTACCTATTACAAATGGCAGAATAAGGATTCAAATTAAAGTTTATTAAGGAGTAACCTCAGTTCCTTCTATTAAATCTAATAAGATTGGGTTTGTTGTTTTATTCATTACAACATCTTTATTGAGATATAATTCACATGCCATACACTTTACTATTTAAGTGTAAGTTCATGGATTTTGATATATTCAGAGATATGTAACCATCACCACATTCAATTTTAGCACATTTTCATTACCCAAAAAGAAATCCTATACACATTAACAGTCATTCCTTATTCCTCCCAACCCATCCTCTACCCCATCCCGGCAATGAATGACTAATCTACTTCCTGTCTATAGATTTGCCTATTCTGCACATTTTATATAAACAGAATATATAATATGTGGTCTTTTGTGTTTAACTCCTTTCGCTTAGCATAATATTTTCAAGGTTCATTTATGTTGCAGTTTATCAAAACCTCATTCTTTTTTTTATTGCTGAATAATATTCTATTGTGTAGATATGACATATTTTGTTTATCCATTCATCAGTTGACAAACACTTGGGTCGTTTGCACTGTTTGGGTGTTATGAATCTGTTATAAACATTCACGTATAAGTATTGGGGCAGACGTAAATTTTCATTTCTCTTGAGTACACAACATATAAGTAGAACTTATGTGGTGACCCTATGTTTACCCTTCTGAGCAACTGCCAGACTGTTTTCCTCAATAAAGACACCATTTTACCTTCCCACCAGCAATGCATGAGGGTTTCATTTTCTCCACATCCTAGTCTACACTTGCTATAATCTGTTTGTCTGTATTTATTTATTTATTTTTAATTCTCTTTTTAATTATAGCCATCCCAGTGGGTAGGAAGTTGTACCTCTCTATGGTTTTGATTTGCATTTCCCTGCTGGCTAATTATGTGCTCATTAGCAATTTGTATATTTTCTTTGGACAAATGTCTATTCAGATCCTTTTCTCATTTTTTAATTGGGTAATTTACCTATTTATTATTGAGTTGTAAGAGTTCTTATATTTTCTAGATACAAGTCCCAGATAAGATATATGACTTGCAAATATTTTTCCCACTTTGTGGGTTGTATTTTCACTTACTTGATGGTGACATTTGAAGCACAAAAGTTTTTAATGTTGATAAAGTTCAATTTATTTATTTTTTCTCTTGTTGCTTATATTTTTGGTGTCACATCTAAGAGTGCTGCCTAAGCCAAGGTCATGAAGATCTACTCCTGTATAAAACTAAGTTTTATAGTTTAGCTCTTAAATCTTATTTATATCTTTTCCCTGGTTGCAAATTAATACCACACTGATAGTACACACACAACCACCTCATCTCCTTCTTTAGTACCAAAGTGCTTTGGTGTCTAGGCCAATCAAGTCTATGACCAAAAATTATTTGTTTATGGGATCAAAATTTCTAGTATTGAACAAAGGCTCACCTACGGATGTCACAGGTTTCTGCTCCATCCCTCCAGTGATATGCAGCTAAGGAAATGTCTAAGGATAAAGCTATCCACCTTGCATTCTATGTTCACAACTAGAATATGAGCTTTTCCCATGAAATTTAAACCTAAGAGATCTCTACAGTCATATTTAAAGCTCAAAATCTTTGGAAAATATAAATTTAATTACTCTAATTATACCGACTGAGACATGTCCACATGTTTTCATAGGATTTCTATCATGCTCTCAATGTAAGTATGACAAACTATAATTTAAGTAATAGAATTTAACTCAACTAAGATTTATTGAGGGCCTACTATATGCAAAGCATTATGGGAAGTGCTGAGATGACTAAATCACAGTTCTTGACATCAAGAAGGTTACAATTTAGTGGGGAATTAAAAAAACTAAAACTAAAAAAACAAATCTCTTATCTCTGTTCTGTGACCTAGGTGCTCCAGCTCTTAATTATAGAGGAATTCCTGAAAAACTATGTGAAAATTATATTTTTATTTTAAAAATTATGTATGTAAGGGAACTTGGCAAGTTGAAGAAAATCCTATATAACATGAAAGTCTTCTTGTAAAGAAGACTCTTCCTCACATGAATCTTTGTTTGCTCAAGGCAGGAATCCGCCCCCCAAACTCCACCACCCCCCACTCCACTGTTCCAGATGGTTTCAGCATTTAGTTTTTGACTGCCAAATACTTTTCAGTGGGGATCCTTTTTAAGGTATAGTTTTTTATTTTCATCAAGATCTGATTCTTTTTTAAGCCCCAATAAAACTGAATGTGAATGTTTTCTAGTTTCACACTAGTTTCTAATTATCTCTTAAAACATATTGGCCCCCAAATCTACATTCCTTTGTTCTTTGTCTTCCAACTCCCCACATCTGGCATGCTAGAAACATCCTATTGCTTCAGGTCAAATCAATGTTTATTTGATGGAATCAAAATTATGTGCTTTTATACCAGAAAGAGAAGTTGAAGAATGTTTTGGCTAAGTTGTGTGGTTTATCCACAGTACCACATTCTGGTTAAATGATTTCATCACTCAGTCAAAAGGCTACCACAATTTCAGTGGTTTTCTTGTCAGAGTCAATAAAGTAAAGAAAAAAATAATACTACTTATCTTCATGACTAAGCAAGCCTTGGAGGAAGCAATTAGGAAGCTGCTTCAACATCTTAAAAATGCACACGAAAATATTAATGACAGAAACCATTTATTCTGAGCTAGGAGGCGAAGTAATCAATAAGGTTGGAAAAAAAAGTCTTTGTCTAAATCAACTAATCCGCTACTTAAATGCTATTTTAGGCACTTAATAGAATTCACTTTAAAATTCTTTAGAAGATTTAGAGTAAGATAGGCATTTTATTTTATTTTTTTGTCTTTTGTCTTACCTTGTAGCAACAAGAGGGTAGCTGTGACATGGTGATGCCCAGGCATCCCTTGTCCATGGCATACAGTCATAAAGCAGCAAATCCTTCTCAGTCACAGCCATGAGAACAGGTCTCCATTGTTGTCTTCCACCATCTAGTTTTGCCTGTTCCAATGGTGAAATCCAGAAAGCAGAGCTAACTATAACGATATGTATTTGTAAAAGTCCCTTCAATAAAGGCTTAATGTAGGGGGTCTCCACTTTGTTTCCCCATCCCAAAAGACTTGAGAAACAGGGAACATTCCATCAGGTTCCTTCCCATGGGCAGGGATTCATTGGGAGGTATGAGGTGGATTGTGTAGTTTGAAAAAGCTCTACCTGAATAAGTTACAGGTATTATCTAGTGATATGACAGTTTTTTTCCCATTCTACAATAACTAATTATCACCAATTCTGATTAAATACACACTAACCTGTTCAAATTCATAATAGTGTTAGTGTATCTGATGTAGGAAAAACATCATCTAAGATAGAAACAAAATTCTACCACCAAATAAGTCTGTATAATCTAAACATCAGTGTTTTTCAAATATTTTTGTCGACCTATAAGAAATACATTACATTGCAACCTAATACACACTTCTGTAAATAACTGAATAAAAAATTTCCAAAACAACACAATCCCTATATTTTATGCAGTGAACTCTGATAATGTCTATTTTTTTTTTAATGCTGATGACGCACTCTGTTGTATTTTGGAAAACACTCTTATAAACTATCGTCAGACTTCTCCATTACACTTTAGGAAGTTTATGTTTCAGTTTCAAATGTGCTGTTGCATTTACTTGCATAAAGCTCCAGTTATCTCTGTGAGGGGTTAAAAATGCCAGAAAATAACCACTGTTTATCCATATTGTCAAGGATCCAAAGCCAAAAAGCAAAAGCCTGTGTTCAAGAAAAGCTCTGGTATCATCAAAACATCTGCCCTCGGAGGTAAGAACTTTGAGCAGAGAACGTTTAACAACGTTTTTGAACACTGATCCTTCAGCTCACTATCATTGGTGGGTGGCTTCAAGGAGGCTAAAAAATTGATGAATCACTTGTCTCTTTAAAGAGTTGTCTCCAGAGCCACTTTTTAGTTTCTTCGCCTCAGTGACTTCTGAAGGTAATCTGAACATATCAGAGTACCTTAAGAATACATCTATAATCTGAAAAGCGGCCTGGGTGGTTCAGTTCTGTATTATAATATCTATCACCCGGACTCTTTTTTCTCTTAGCTGGAGCCACTAGCTGATCCCAGGAGTGAGAAATGAATTCCAGCTAGTGTAGTGACCCTTGTTCCACCATGTGCTAAAAGCATAAAATATATGACCTGACTTGGAGAATTCAAGCAAGGTATTCTAGAAATGACTACATTTTCTGATTGGCAAACCCAAGTTTTCTAAGACTTCTATATTAGTCTGTGAGTAACTCTGTCATATCTAGAGGGAGACTATCAGCTCTAAAGAGGTTCTCTTGGATTCTTACATTTTTGGGTCATAGACACCCCAAAGGGATTTCTAATTTATGTGCACTAATAAGTCTTTGTCTGAGATTGATAGAAGAAATAGGGAAAATAATGAAAAATCTATCCTTCCAAAAGGTTCAAATGATAATCTGATTTTTAAAAATTAATTTTCCCCTATAATATAAGGGAGCTAGTTTGAAAGCTAGATCAGAGTATATGTATTTGGAAAACCTAAATTAAATCTATTTCTTCCCAAAGAAGATATTTTAGGTTGTAAAAACAAAACAAAAACTACTAAAGGCAATAGAAGCAATAACCAATTTCAAGAGAGAAAACGTTTTGTTCGATTCATTTTTAAAAGGTTTATTCTTTAGCTCTCTTGAGTCCTTATTTTTGGAATATATCTTTTTCCTTTTCTACTTACCACTGGGGGGAAATGAAACTGCAATTTAAGACTTTCTGTTTATCTATTTGCCTTAACTTATAAAGATACTGTTTGCTTTCACTGGAATCAAAATGCTACCTGCTATATATAGCATGTGTTTTCAGTTGTAGTATCAGTGCAAGTAGCCTTGGGGCTCCACTATTCAGTTTTTGGCTGGAGAAAAAAGGGATACTAATGTTAGAGTTCTGCTTTGTTTGTGTTTCAACACCCACACATGCATACACATGCATACACTCCGGGCGAACAAGAACCTTCTACAAATTTTATTTTCTAATAAATAGAGTTGGATAACACTAAGATGAAGAAATACTGATAGTTATTAGTCGTTCCTTAAACATTTTTATCTTATAAATATTTTTGACACATGCTGTACTTCTGTTCTTTATTTTTATAAAAGAAAACAAAGAGGCAAACACGAAATAAGCCATTCACTAATCCTAATTTGAATCTTTACACATCCGGGGAATTATTAGGGACAAAGTCGGAACTATAGAAACTAAGTTTTCTGTGGCTGACTTGGTTTTTCTAATCTATACTCAAATGCTTAAAAATACCCCCACTTGGAGTACTTAAAATTACCCTAAATTTTACCAACTATTACCAACTAAAAGGTAAACTATCAGTCACAGAAAAACCAGTATCAAAAAAGAAGGCAGAAGTCCCTATGCATAGAACAGATTACCTCTGTTATCAAGTATCAGTACTATAGTTTTCTTTGTTTTAAGCAAACTCAGTTGATGACATTGTGAAATAACAAAAAAGATAAATTAAGGAGAAATTATTTAAAATTAAATGATACTTTCTTATCTGTCCCAAATGACTCTTTCTAAATATAAATGAAAAAGCTTCACCTCTTGCCAAAAGAAATGCTTACCTGTATTAAACAGATTACATGATCTGAAATCATCTTGACCATTTTTATACTCATAAAAGAATCTTAGAGTCATAAATGGGTTCTACCTTTATCAGATACATAAGTTCATTATAATACATCTGAGAAATGGTATCCAATTTGCTTGAACACCTTATTCTGAGAGTGATATCTGATTTGGGTAACCCAAACACCTACTTCAAAAAAGTAAAAACCAAGAGTATTTTAGAAACAGCTCTTTGTATTAGTTCAATGGTACTATTTTTAAAGTGGCTGAAACTTTTCTACTATTATTTTGCAACCCTGAGTTGTATTGTTGGACAATATTTTATAATTGACTTGGTTGCTTGCTCTTCATATACATGTAAGCAAAGATAAAAAAAAAATTACTGAGCATCTATTACATATAAAGCATTAGGCTAAGTTCTCTGGGGCAAAAAAAACTTGGAAAAAGTGTGCTCCTGTCTTCCAAGAGCTCACAATTGAGTAAAGGAAATATAATATGGTCCATAAAAGACAGATTGTGATGAACTGGTGGCTTTATTTTTCTCCTTTTTACTAATCTATATGTATCACAGATCAAATGAAGTTCACTTTAAAAGTCTGGCAACTCTCATACATTACTGGTGGGAATTTAAATTAGTTCGACCTTTGATGGAAGGCAATATGGCAATATTTATCAAAATTACAAAGGCATATACCCTTTGTGGTAGAGTAAAAATATATCTGCAGATTCTTTACTACTCTTCCCTTTAAGAGGTGAAGTCCTTGCACGTAGGCTGGACTTAGCAACTCTCTTCTAGTGAAAAGAACAAAGCAGTCATAAAAGACACTGTAGCTTCCATCTTGTTTTCTCTCTCAGATCACTCACTCTGGGAAAAATCAGCAGCCATGTCTTGAGGACATTCAGGCAACCCTGTGGAAAGGCCTACATGGCAAAGAACTAAAGACTTTTACCAACAGACAGCAAGAAACTGAGGCCTCCTGCCAACAGCTATGTGAATGAATCATGCTGGAAGTGGCCCTGCCAATCCAAGTCGAGCTTTCGGATGACTGCTACCCTGGCTGACAGCTTGACTAAAACTTCATGAGGGATCCTGAGCCAGAATCACCTGGCTAAACCATAACCAGATTCCTGATCTTAGAAACTATGTAAGGTAAATGTCATTTTAAAGCCACTAAGTCTTGGGTAATTTGTTATGTAGCAATAGATAACTAATATACCCTTTGACTCAGCACTTCTAGGTTTATCCTACAGCTATAGAAATATCTCCTGCTCTCTGAACTCTCCAAACTCAGGACCTGATACAAATTTTGGGATAAATCTCTTTCTAACCAAAGTTTTACTACTCAGTAACACAAACTTAAGAACCAAATATATTCAGATAATGTTGGTTCCCTTGCCTTCTGATCTATCTGAGCTCTGGAACCAAAGAGTTTGGATAGCAATCTGTAAAAGGACAAACTACGAGGTTCTTTATTTTAGCATCATATATAATAGCAAAAGATTATAACAACAAAACTGGACGAATGCTTATTAATTATAGCCATACAATGGAACACTACACAGTTGGAAAAAAGAATGGCCTCTGTTCATTGATATGGAAAGCTGTCTAGGAAATACTGCTTAATAAAAAAAAAAAAAAAAGAACAAAATAACATGCTATCATGTAATATGAGAGAAAAAGAAAGATATATGTTCATATCTTTTATTTGCATAGAGAAACTCTCAAAAAAATCACTAGATAAGAAAGAATAAAATTAATGACCTTTGTGGAAAAAGGGAGGGTGGGAATTCGGGGGATGGGGACAGGAAGGAGAGTAAGACTTTATCACCTCTGATTCTTTGAACCATGTGAATGTATGACTGCTCACCTTTTTTAAAATCAGAAAGGATTGCTGAGGCCATGGAACACTTACTACAATAAAAGCTTTTCAACTAGCACATAAAAATACAGAAACAATGAGTAAACATAACTAAATAATACTAAAACTTTCACAAGTGTTGTAAGTACTTGAATATCATGATTTTCATTAGTTTCTCTACTTAGTTATTCTAATTATGCTTCCTAGAAATCATCACAAGTAGCAATCCTGTGTTTCTAATTTATTAATCCTGTGAAACACTCATAAAATTTCAGAGGTAAAACAAAAGGTAGAGTCCAAATTAACTCATACAAAGCTATAAATAGAACTCCCAGGGCCCGGTGACCAATCTATCAAATCGGAATCCTGTTGTGGTTGAATGGTGAAGGGCCAGACCTGAGAACTCTCTCTTTAAGACAAAAGAACAAAAGCTTCTAGGGCTGATACTGACCCAATCCCTGCTCCCTCACACACGTGAGGGAACCAGTATCAAAGAAATGAAGAAAATTTTAAAAAGATCTAAAGCCAGTGAAAAACAAAACTAGCACTCAATCAATCATCTCTGAACCCCAAGTCCAATCATCTTTCTTCAGCTCTTTCTAGCCCAGCTGACAGTGAAGAATCTAAAAGAAAAAGTATGGACCATAATGTCACATACAACATTTAGTCTCCCTTTCGTCAAACTTGGGATCTAAAATAACTTGGAATATGTTCTTCCTTTCCCTTCAGCCCATATTCAATTAGGTTTCCTTGTTTCTCTTCTCTTCATTTTTCAGTTGTGGAAGATAAATTGTGGAAGACATCTGTCCAACGATTTGTAAAGTATTTTCTATATTTATACTTTTCCCGGAGCAGAGGAGTAAGACTGCTGTTCCTGAAACTCTGTCAATGGACTAGCACAGGGTTGGGAAACTATGACCTGTGGACTGAACGCAGTCCACTACCGGTTTTTATAAATATTTACTGAAATACAGCCACACCTATTCATTTTCATATTGTCTATGACTATTTTCTTGCTACAATGGCAGAGTCAGGAAGTTGTGACACTATCTGGCCCTTTGCAGAAACAGTTTGCTGATCTGTTCTAAAATCATGAAAATGATCCTCTGTCATTAAGAACAGAGATGGTAAAAAGAACATCATTTTAGTTATACTGTGATGATGATATCATGACAGTCAATTCTTCCTACGAAGGTGATTATTAACAACAAATAGCTAAATGGTGGGGAGGAGAGACAAAAGATCTGCAAGCTAGATATCCGGGACCTGACTGCATGATATGAAATATGAAATGGGGGAAGCATCCTGGCTCTGAATGGCAGCCAGGTGAGACCCTGCCCTGCCTCCCAGCCTACCTGTTCTGCCAGCCAGGCAATGTGCTTGACCTCCTTGCTGCCGCCTGCTGTACTAGTTGCACCAAGCATGGCATTGAGTTCAGCCAACACCTGTGGGAGGAGAGCCATTATGTTGGTGTGGATAGCTACGAACCAGGAGTGTGCTGTGGCTGTATCCTTGCAGCGTAGGATCAACGTGTTCCTGCTATCAGGAGAATGCAGCTCTATCAATCTGTGTGGAAAAAGAAAAAAGAAAGTGAGCTAGAACAGAAGACATTAAACCTGCCAGAGTTAACATACATTACTGGAAATCTATTGTAATTTTACATTCCAGGATAGAGATACCTTCTTTTAATTCCCAAAGGTCCAATTCCAGAGAAAAACCACATATGGAAACATAATCATCAGAAAGACTAACTGCTGAGTCTCTTGTTTCAATATGTTAATGTGATGACCTAAAATGAGGGGACCTATTGTATAGTCTATAATAGAACATTTCACTTTGCCTTAATTTCCATATCAAAGAAATGGAAAGCATCCTGCTGAATCTCATAGGTAGACTGTAAATAAGGAATTGATATTTTTTAAAAATTTTGAAATTTCTGATATAAGGTATTGCTAAGTAAATAAAACCTACTGCCAAATAGTGAACTGAAATCTCCACTGTATGAACTAAAGAAAAGAGAAATATCTGAAGAATATGACTCTTTATGAAATCTGGAACTGTTTTTTAGTATCTGGGTAAGATTATATGATTAAATCATCCACTGAGTCATAGTAGAAAATAGTTAAGAGACCTTTAACTCTATAACTATCATTGTTAATGCTCAACTGAGAACTATCTATACTTCAAAAGTAATCTTTAGGAATTAGCTAAAATATTTTAAATATACTAACAAATTCCTTATATAGCAATTTATTGGGTATGTTTTGTGTTTTGGCCAAGTTTTCAATGAGACGAGTTTAAAGAGTCAAATAAATGGGGGGGGGGGAAGCTATTAGGTGTGTTTTTCATGGTAGGCTGGAAACTGACAAACTGTATGTGACCAAGGAGAGACCTCTTCATTCTTTCATCTTTCTAAAGACAGTTTTGCTGCCTTGAGGCTCTGTTACCAGATCCTGAACCACTTATCAAAAATAGTTTACATGCTCACTAGCATTTCTGCCTTGAAGCTTGCATCTCTCTCTTTTGTCAATTATTTTAATTTGCCGCATTTAAAATGGCAAATATTAATTCTCATTTAAACTCTGGTCAGTCTATCCTTTCTTAAACACACACTTATTAAGCACCTACTATATACCAGATACCGTGGTAGACACTTGTATTAGAGATGCAATGGTAAAAAATAGAAAAAATAATCTCTACTTTCACTAGGTCTTTAACGGGGAAGGCAGAAAATTAACAATTAATTAATACACAATTATAGGTTACAAAAAGTGCTTCTATAAAGGACTGTGATGACTGCTATGAAGTTCTTGTCTTAAAATGGCACTCCTAAAATGGTAGTGGCAAAGGACTACAATGGAAGCCTCTAAATCTCTGGGGCACATTCCCCAAACTGGTGTCATGCTATGAGACAGTTTATAAACACATCAACCTGCTACCTATCTCACATATTCACCTGCCCTCCCACTGAGGTCTAGCCACCAGTCTATCTATGTTTTATATGCTTTCAAAGGTCTAGAGCAGTAGCCAAATGGGCCAAAAAGTTCTAGAAAATAGCCGAAACATAAAATAAGATCTATGAACAGCCAAAACACTTAAAGCCTGTACCTGAGACCTCATATTGGTTAGAGTAGGATTTTTAGATACAGTTCTGATGAAGTTATTTATTTGATTTCTTATCTTATAGCTAAATCTAGTGAGAAGTAGCTTGGGCCAAAATGTAGAGGATGGAGGAGTCTCAACAGGGAACAACATGATCAAAACAATGAATTAAAAAAATAATTTATGAGAAATCTCTACACTCATGTTCATTGCAGCATCATTGACAATAGCCAAAAAGTATAAACAACTCAAATGTCTACTGAAAGAATAAACAAAATGTGGTCTATACAGACAATGAAATAGCATTGTCTTAAAAAAGAATATCTGGCACGCACTACATGGATGAACCTTGAGGGCATTATGCTAAATGAAATAAGCCAGTCACAGAAAGACAAATATTGTATGATTCAACTTATATGAGGGTCTAGAGTAGTCAAACTCATAGAAACAAAAAATGGAATGGTAGTTGCCAGAGGTTGGGAGGAAGTGGGAAGGGGGAAGAGTAACGAGTACAGAGTTTTAGTTTTGCAAGATGAAAAAGTTCTGAAGATTAGGATTGCAACAATATGAATATACTGAGTTGCACACTTTAAAATGGTTAGATGGTAAATTTAATGTTATATGTATTTTAGTATAAGTAAAAATTTAAAATTAAATGAATTAAAAAATAATCTATGGTGAAATGGAAGATGATTTACAATAGAGAGAAACGGCCTGTGGAAATTTATTTGGATCCAAGAAAGATAAGACTACACAGAGCTCACCAGTAGGATAGACTGCTACACAGGAGGACTTCCTCATCCTAAAAGCCCAACAAAAGTAGAAAGAGGAAGATAAGAGATCTCTGACCAATAGCTTAATATTCACATTGACCTTTATTTAGTCCTCTATGTATTTTATAATATTTATTCCTCTTTTTGAGGTTATTTTTCACTATATCAATTGTTGCTGTCATTGTCCTTTAAATATTTGGCTAAAACATAGATTACATTCTCTAGTAGAAAAATAGCTTTACATTTATTATGGGAAGATTTAAAACAGTACAATACACCATATAACAATAAAATTTTGCACTTAAAGGTAGAGTCATCTCTTAATTTTTGATGATTTAACAATTGTATTATTCAGAGAAACTGCTCAAATAATCATTTAAGTAGCTAAACTTATTACAGAGTAATTTACTTGATGACAAGTAGTCATCTATAAAATGCAATGCTAGATTATTAGGAAATGTATGAATATATACCCAAAGCGAGTTATTTTATATTTTATTACTTACACCAATTTTAAAAAGAAAAAGTATTTCTAGAACTTCCTTTACAAGATGGCAATTTAGCACACATATCCATTCTACTCCTTCCTGAAATCCCACTAAAAACAATAGTTGAAGGGAATTTTTTTTAATAGGTTTTTCTTTTAGCAGTATTAGGTTTACAAAAAAAAAAAAAAAAAAGAGGAAAAAAATACAGAAAGCTTCCAAATACCCTCCCTCGTATCGCTTATTATGAACATCTTGCATTAGAGTGTGGTAGTACATATGTTACAATTGATGAGCCAATATTGATATATTATTATTCACTGAAGTCCTATTTCACTTTTTTTTGTATATTCTATGAGTTTTGACAACTGTATAATGACATTATCTATCATTACAGTATCATACAGAATACTATAGCTTCACTGTCTAAAAAATCCCCCAAATCCCATGTGCCATCTACTGATTTCCCCATTACTCATCCCCTGGCCCTGAACTTCCGGCAACCACTGATCTTTTTACTGTCTCCATAGATTTATACAGTATGTAACCTTTTCAGATTGTTTTTTTTTTTTTCACTCGGCAATATACATTTAAAATTCCTCCATGCCTTTTCCTAGCTTGAGAGCTCATTTCTTTTTATCACTGAATAATATTCCATAACTGGATACGCCATTCATCTTTTGAAAGAATTCTTGATTGCTTCCAAGTTTGGAAAATCACGAATAAAACTGCTACTAAGCTTCAGGTTTTTGTATGGACAGAGGTTTTCAACTCCTTTGGGTAAATACCAAGGAGCACAATGCTGGGTCATATAGTAAGACCATGTTTAGCTTTGACAAACTATCTTCCAAAGTAGCGGTACCCCCAACAGCAATGAATAAGAGTTCTTGTTGCTCTACATCCTCGCCAGCATTTGTTGTTGTCAGTGTTTTGGATTTGGGCCATTTTATTAGGTGTGTAGTAGTATCTCATTGTTTTAATTTGCAATTCTCTAATGACATGTGATGTTGACCACCTTTTATATGTTTATTTGCCACCTGTGTTTCTCCTTTGGTGAGGTATCTGTTCAGATCTGTTGCCCATTTTTAAGAGTTTTAAGAATTATTAATTTGGATACCAGCCCTTTATCTGATCATATTTTATGAAAATTTTCTACCAATCTGTGGCTTGTCTTTTCATGCTCTTAACAGTGTGTGATGGTTAATTTAAGCTCCAATTTGACTGGGCTAAGGGATGCCCAGAGAGCTGGTAAAACACTACTTCTGGATGTGTCTGTTTCTGGAAGAGATTAGCATTTGAACCAGTAGACTGAGTAAAGAAGATGCTCCTCACCAACTTGGGAGGGCAACATCCAATCCACTGAGGGCACGAATAGAACAAAAAGATGGAGGAAGGGCAAATTTGCTCTCTGCCTGAGTTGGGACATCCATTTTCTCCTGTCTTTGCACATTGGAATTCCTGGTTCTTGGGTCTTTGAACTCAGACTGAATTATACCACTGGCTTTCCTGGTTCTCCAGCTTGCAAACAGCAGATCATAGGAATTCTTGGACTCCATAATTGTATGAGCCAATTCCTATAATTAATAAATCTATCTATATCTATCTATCTATCTATCTATCTATCTATCATCTACCTACCCACCTATCCATCCATCCATCTTTCCTATTGGTTCTGTTTCTCTGGAGAACCCTAATACAATGTCTTTTATGGAGCAGAAATTTTTAACTTTAATAAGTTCAACTTATCAATTTTTCTTTTAGGTAATGTGATTTTGTTGTATCTAAGAATTCATCAGCAAACTTTTCTAAAAAGCATAATCCTACAAGCTCAGGGAAAACATGAGAGGAATGACTACAACAAAATTTTAGAAACTAGCAAACAAACAAAAAAGTTAAATGACTTAATATTAGACCTAAGAAAAGTGAGAAAAGTCAAAGCCCAGCCAATCCATGTTGCAGAATCCAAAAAAAGCTGGGGCATTGGAGGCACCAGTTACCACTGGAAGTGAGTGAGAGTAAAGCACGCAGCTAAAATGAAAGGGGGCTGGCTGAGAGTCTGTTTCAGCATTCCCCACACCAAAAGGCCAGTGGGTTGCCTACCCTCAAATCAACAAAAGATTCAACCTTATTGGGTGGAAGAGCCAGTGATATCCTTAATTCAGACCCTTTATTATCAGGCTAATTGTTTTCTACAAGTGCTATTTATTTCCACATGGTTGCTTTGGCACTATAACCAGCGTAATGTCCTTTAAACACACGTTAAAAGTTCAGTCGCAAAACCATGACAAGAAATGTCTTTCACTCCTCCTAACCTACTTAGCACTAAAGATAGGAATCAGTTCATCCTTCCCTAGGCACAAAATGTTCACCTTCTGAAAAAGCCTTTACACCTCATACAGTTCCTGGGACAGTCTCTCAGACACATCTCCTTCGACACAATCTAAACTCTAAAAGTCCTGATGTCAAAGATCCCAGTTGTTAATAACTAGAAGAATGGAAAATAAGTCTGTTATAAAATAAAACTAAGCATAATTAAAAAGGAGATGAGATTGGGACCACGGAGCTGGAAAAAGATGCAAACCGGCAGTAAATTCGTTCTCAAGTCAGGATCACTAAATTTTCATGAAAAGAAAAATTTTACAGTGATTCTTACTGTGATTAGCAAATTAAATTAGAAGAAAAAAATAGAGAGACTCAAAATCCTGATGATTCTAAATTCCAGAAGAATCTGCCTTTGAAGAAGCTGCCCACAGAGCTGATAAAGAGGACAAAGTATTTCCTAAAGCCTACTGCTGTTTTAAAAGAAAAATTCATATAAAAACTCCTCTCATAAAAATGTGGAGGCAATCTGCCAGTAATTGTCTGGGTTCACAGGAGAGAGGAGGAAACAGCTACAGTGTGAAACGTTTTGGCTTCTAGTCAAACCACTGAGGATTTCCTGAGAAATGCAATTACATTTTGATCATATGAATCAAATCAATGTTTAGGTACACAGAAGCAGAGAAGTAAGTTCAGCCTTCTTATTTATTCTGTTTAGTAAAGTCTTTGACAAAATTGAACTTCTGTAGATAATTTAGTAATAATCATATTGTTTTATATGTCATAAAGCCAAAATTTACCTCTTACACGGAAAAGAGCCAATGTGAAGACGAACCGGCTCAAAAGCAACAGATTTACATTTCCGAAAAACAGTGTTTAAGAACACCTTGTCCTTGCTAAACTCCATACTGCCCACAAAGCTGTTTGCTAACAATGGGCTCATGTTCTCTCCCCGGACTTCATCATTATCTATTTAGCTTTCACTTTCCAGAATGAACTGCTTGTAACTATCAGAAGCATCTGGTGAGGTCATGAGGTGGAACAAGTGAATAAACTTCCTCCCCCTCCTTGCTTACTCATTCTGATGGTCAGCATTTTTTCCAGCTCTAGACAGTGAAACTAACTCGAAGAAGTAAAACAGAAGAAAATGTTTCCCTCTCATGTTGAATAAGTTTTTGATTTAGAAGGTGAAGAATGAAACACGAAGAGATTCCTACGAACCCACTAGAATAGTTAATATTAAAAAGACTGACATTGTCAGTGTTGGAGAGTCTGTGGAGCAACGGAAACTCTCATACACTGCTGGTGCAAATGTAAAATGGCACAATCACTTTGGGAAAAGTCTGGCAGTTTTTAAAAAGGCTAAACATACACCTACCTTTTGACCCAGCAATTCTACTCCTAATAATTTACCCAAGAGAAAAGGAAATATATGCCCACAAAAAGGGTTATATAAAAATATTCGTAGTAACTTTATTAACATTAGCCACAAAATGGAACTATCTCAGGTGTCCAGCAATAGGAAAACGGATAAAGAAACTGTAATATAGTCATACAACACAACACAACTCAGCAATAGGGAGAAAGAACTATTGATACAAGGACCAAGATGGATGAATCTCAAAAACCTAATGTGGAGTAAAAGAACTCTATTACAAAAGAATACACAGGGTATGATTACATTTATATGAATTTTTAGAGTAGTTAAACTAGTCTAATGGTAGAAAGTCAGAACAGCAGTTGCTTTGGGAGGTGGGCGAGGGAACTAAGAAGGGGCGTAAGAAAACTTTCCAGGGTGATGATAATGTTCTATATCTTGATAGGCTTTAGTTATATAAATTGTATATATTTGTTTTAAAGTTATGATTTGTGCATTTTACCATTATATAAATATTACCTCAAATAACTCTAGTTATTTATATGCATGCTTAAGTATTTAAAGGGAAGTATATTAATGCCTGTAATTCACTTTGAAATGCATTAAAAAAATTGATGGACTAGCAAATGGATGGATGGGCCAATCTGTGATAAAGCAAATATGGTAAAATGTTCATGGCAGAATCCAAGTGGCAGAAAAATGAGTGTTGACTATAAAATTCTTTTGACTTTGCTATCTGAAGTTTTTCATAATGTTACAAAAAAAATGAAGAATGATGAGAAACCACATACCTACCTACGGGTTAAAAAAGAGATTCATAAGAACTTTCCAGATTAGGGAGCATCTAACCTATTTCTTGCTCAGAGTTTTACAAGAGACTATGTGGAAGATTAAGATTTTCAAATAGAAACATGGTCAGTTACAAACTGCAATTTAATAAGTGTCTTGGTTGGTGACAGATGTTCTGATGAAACTTATTTTTGCTGTTCCTAAATGAACTGTTTTTCTGCATGGCTTTAAATGTTGAAGCTGTGTTACCTGTCATGACACTTTCTTTGACAGAGTGAGATAAATTTAAGGATCAAAGAGTCCAAGTGATTTTATAGATATTATTTTATTTATCCTTGAAGTATTTTAAACAGTGAAGTTGAGCAGGTAGTATTATGTCCATTTTACAAAGAAAAAAGGAGAAAAGAAAAATTAAGGGACTTATTTAAGGTTATAAGGACACTAACAGCACCTCGCAATAATATATTGTGAGATTACCATGCCAATTTTACAATTTTTCTCTTATTTAATAACCTTTTATTTTGTACAGGAGAAAACCAAGGCTTGTGGGAAACAAACAGCTTAGCCAAAGTTACAAAGACCATCATCCTAACCTCTCTCTAATTAGTCAGTGGTTCTCAGTATTTTTTTTCTGTCAAGACCTAACAGATGTTCACATTCCATTGGGTATAAGTTATGCATAATTTTGTCAGGTACTTGTAATTCTGCCGCTTTTCTTTTTCTCTAGAAAGCACATTGGAATGCAAGTAAGAGTGATATAGAAATAACCTTGAATCTCTTTCAATTTATATTTTACACAAAACAGATCATCTCTAAATCCTGGTATTTCAAGTAAAATTAGAAACACTATTTTGCAGCATGAAGACTCGGAATTTGCAATAGCAGAATCTTCTAAGACCTCTCCTTGTATAGTACACCATGGTTAAGTAGCTTGATCCATCTTACTGAAGAGTAAGGTGTGATACAACTTTTGTAGCTCAAATTGACCTCTCCAATTCATTTTGAAGACCTATTTCAAACCTGACTATCCACTGTATATGTCTTTAGTATACTTAAATGCTAAAGAGAATGCAGCCCCAAGTTTTAATGAAGGCCAAACTCACTGAGCTCTAAAGATGTCTTAGTAGATGATAACGTAGCACAACTTTCAGCAATATAGCCAATTCATATCACCTTCCCCCTTTTCTATTCCCACTCGCCACCCCAATTTACCCAATTTCTACACAAACTTTAAAATACTTTGCCTTTTTATCCAATATCCAGCTATATCAGCAGCACTACAGGTACCAAAGACTAAATGTCTGTGTTCCCCCATTCATATGTTAAAATCCTACCCCCCCACAATGTGATAATATTAGGAGATGGGGCCTTTGGGAGATCATCAGGTGAATGGGATTACTGCTCTTATAATAGAAACCCCAGAGAGCTCTCTAGACTCTTTTGTCATGTGAGGATGTAGCAGAGGAGGGTACCCATCTGTGAATTAGGAAGCAGGCCTTCACCAGACCCTGAATCTGCCAGCGCCTTGATCTTGGACTTCCCAGTCTTGTCCAGAACTGTGAAAAATAAATTGCTGGTGTTTCTAAACCACCCATTCTTTGGTATTTTATTACGTAAGCCCAAACAAGTATCTATTCTCAATCTCAGAAATGAAGGGCCTTAGCCTGAATAGTTTCCTCAGCCTGACGACCAGTTGAAAAATTTAACTGCTTTTTGTTTTTTACTGCATTGTTTCTCTATTCTAGTTCTTTCTCTATGGTCCCTACTATCTAATTTTTCCTTAAGTCCATGAGTAACAGACCAAAGGTTCTACATAAATGTATCTCATTTGAAGAAAAAAAATTGAATTTGAATTTAAGAGGCAGAAGTGACTATTTACTTTACGAATTAAATTCTTACTTTATGAAAAAATAAATATAACATTTCTTTAAAGATCACGCTGTTACACTTAGATATGATCCAATATAAATACACTCTCACAAATACACATGTAAAATAACATTTTCTCGAACTTTTAAAAGGCAACAAAAAAATAAAAAATAAAGATAAAAATAAAAGAAGGCAACAAAAATAATACAAGTATATCAGAATGCAATTTTCAAAATGTGTATAGAGTTGGCAGTTAAGACTTTTTAAAAGTATTATTTCTTGAGAACCTACTATGTGCTTGGCTCTATGCAAAGGTTTTCAGATTTAATCTATACACTGAGTTAAGTATTATTATTTCCTTTTTTTTAACAGATGAGGAGGATCTGGCAGTTTATGGAGTGAAGTGACTTGCTCAGAGCCTTCCTTTGAGCAAGTGATGGGGATGGGATTCAAATCAAGGTCTGTCTGATTATAGAGCTCAGTTGTTCAGGGCATACCACATAATACATTACAGAGCAGGAGCTTTAATGTCCTAGGGCTTAAAATATCCAAGAAAATCATTCAGCTTCTTGCTGTCTTCTATGATCCATCCCATTCTGATTAGATACCTGGCTGTGCATTCAGTTCGGAGATCTTAAAAGTGAAAGCTTGTTATAAAAAGTTTGTCATTAACTATGTCTTTGGACAAGTTTCTTTATCTCTTATTTCCCCCTAATCTCTACCTAAAACTAGGTTTACCAGTATCACTTCATGGAGTTAATGAAGACAAAGCCATAGACCTCAAATGGTTATAGAACTAAGAGGGACATCAGAAATAATCCAATCCAACTCTCTCATTTTACAAATGAAGAAACTTGGGTCAAGAGAAACTAACTCCCCAGGGTCATACTGCTAGCTGATGCAGCCAGATCTAAGATGCAGATCTCTGACTCTACACTAACCACAGTGCAAGAAATTTTCATCTAAAGAGACGTTTAAAAAATTTCTTTAATAAGATATTTTTCCAACTATAAAGTTGAAAAATGTTTGTAGTGAAAAAAAGTAATAACACTCCAGAAAGGTATAAAATGAGGAGTAGAAGCCCCTTCTTTCCTCCTACCTTCTAATCCCATTTCACTCCCCAGGAGAATACACCATTAAGTTTCCTATGTGTTTGTCCAAACTTTTTCTATATATGTACCATACATATATGTATAAGGAATTTAAATATGAAACTCCGAAACTTATTCTCATCTCAGACTGATGTTTTCTTCTGTATAATTTAGTCAACAGTTGTATTATCACATAAAAATATGCATAAGTAATATTGTGACACGTCCTTAAGTTTGCAAAGCTGTTAAGTACAATGCTCTGCTTAAGAACAGCTCACCTGTTCTCCAGATCCGGCATGCTTAGGTTTCTAGCAGCAAAACACATTTTGAGAGGGATGACCTTCCTGTCCTTGGTACTGTTCTGGTGTTTTGGAGAACCAGAGTCCTCACTGCCACTAAAGCTTGGTGACTGGGGAGCTGCACCTTCCCATGGCAGATCTGATACTAATGACGGCTTCTTGATATACGGTGTTACTTCTCGGATGAACTTGACTGTGAACAAAAATCAAAGGAGATTAGTATTTTTGCTTCCTATAAAATATGATAACTGAAATACACGCACATGAAATATTTGGCATAAAGCAAAAAAAAAAGTACTAAGTTAAAGAGCCAGCACACAGAATCTTAAGATTGTAGGGTCCTTTAAGGGCATGTAATCCAAATGAAATGCCATTACTCTATTCTAAAAACTAACTTCTGAGCCTTTGCACATACTGTTCCTTTTGCTTAGGTCTTCTTCCTCCCTTTGTCTGCCTGGTTAAGGCTACTCAAGAGTCACCTCCTCATCAGACTTTCCTGTCCACTCTCTCCAGGTGTTACCATTACTGTCTCTGTAAAAACCTCTTAGCGCCCTGGGTTATAATCCTTTGCTAAAACTTCTGTTCCCCCTGCAGGCTGCTGAGTTTCCCTGAGGCCAGAGACTGTGATTTAGTCAATCTTAATATCCCATCTAGAACAGTATCTGTTCAGTAAATGAGTGAAGAAACAAATGAATAATTAAATACTTGAAATTTTATGGTAGTTGACCAGCCACAACTAAGCTAAGTATCTCTAGTTCAATTTGAATTGACTCAAGCAATATTTTAGCCAACTATTAAGTGTCAAGAGAAAATGAGGCACGGGCCCTGCTCTCAGTCTAGTAAGGGATACAGCTATGTAAATAGATCACTACAGTTTTAAAAACAAGAACAAACAACTACAAAAAGAAAGTGTGTTCAAGATAAGGTATTTCCACGATTGGTAGCCCCAAATTAAAACACAGCTTTCAGTATATGTGAAACTTTTTTCTTTTAAGTTCAATTTTAGGACTTATATCAGATACTTCTTTTTCCTCAGTCATGACCAGCAACTACTGTCATCTGAGGCATGGTATGCTTGTTTCAAAAACTAGATAAACAAAGATTCTTAAAATCTTAAATAGCATTAAAAAGGAAAGAAATGGTTGAATGTAGATGAATCAGTCACCATTACTTTTCTAACATCACTATATTTCATCAGTATTCTACCTCCCTCTCAAATTCCAGTGTGGTAGGTCATTAGAGTAGCATCATGGAAATGGAAAACTAGAAAGATATGATCATTATCAGTGCTCATCAGTATCATAATAGGTAGCATTAACATTTTGTAGCATTAGAAGCTTTACAAGCCTATGAAACTTTGCTAATAGATTACTAAATCTGAAAAATAATCAGTTGTTTCTGAAAACACAGCTAACAAGTCTTTAAAACAGTTTCTTTTTGAAATAGGCAAGATGCACATAAAACAAAATTCCAAAGGTATAAAAGATTTTATAATAAGCCTAGATTTCTAGCAGCCCAGTTCCCATGCCTGGTAGCAAACACCACATGGTCTTCCACAGATACACTAGGTGTTCTAAGTGTATGTAAAACAGACACACATGCATGTCAATACATATATATGTATACACACATTTCACACTGTGGCAGTACATTATGCTTACTGTCCTGCATCTTATATCTTTTTACTTAATAATATTGATAATAGTCTTTTATAAGCTTAGCGTTCTATAGTTCATTCCACAGAATGCTGTGGTAAGAGAGAGGCCTTTGGAATCATACACACCTGGTTTAAATACTAACTGTGCTTGCCACCTCAGAGCTACATGACCTCACTTGCCTGTTCTGAGGTCCTCGTGTATTAATGAGAGTTAACAAACTAAACGAGTAAAAATTCCAGGTACATACTAAAAATTCAATAAATAGTAGGTGTCCTTCTTTTCCTTCCCTAAGTTAGAAAGTTTGAGAAGTTAAAATTTTTTAACAGCAATCAAAAGAAAAGGTGAAATTATTTTCTTATAAGTTACTAAACATGATCTGCTTAAATTAAGCATAATTCTAGAAAATATAATAATGCCATGCCAGCATTTAGATATAGTTTAGGTGTGTTCATATATGTGCTTTCTGTGCATAGCTATAATACATGTACTTCTAGGTGGAGAGAATTAATGCTAGCTGCCTCAGGTCACCAAGGAGATTTTTTCATCCTAGAAAAATGAGCGGCCGACTCAGGCATTTCAATACATGCTTTAGCTTTGTACTTTCAAGAGAGGATTAGATCACAAGAACTTTGGCAGAAATTCCTACAGTTTCCAGTCACTGCCTATGGCAGAGACTTGCTTTTTGAACTATTTAAGGCAGTATAACAACTATCGGGATACCAAATGGGGAAAATTAAAGACATTCTAAATGACTAATCTTGATTATTATAGTGGTTAAGAAAAGGACCCTTTAGGATCTACTCAGAAATTCATTCAAGCACAGTAGCATCACTGAACTGATTACTGCACACATATTTAAATAAAACAGACATATATACACAGCCGGTTGCATGGCTTTAAGAGACCAAGGAGTTTCACATGAGCTGACAACAGTGATGCCACACCCCCATCTACCTGGCCGTCCATAATGTCTGAGCAACTGTGACTAGATATTTGTTTCTAATTTACCTGAGATTTGGGAAAGGTGGGAAGTTAATGGTGTTTTGTTTTAGTCCTATACTCACGCCTCCCTAGTTGCCAGTGCTTTTAACCTGGATACGTGGATGGATAAGCAAAGCCTCGACACTCCCACATGGCACTCAGGTCAACTCAGAACCTACAATACATTTCAGAATCCATTTTTCCTGATAAAGGTCATCCTCAAAATGTTTAAACACTGATGTTTGTGGTGTTTTAGGTGTTTTGATCTCAAGTTAATTTTCTTTCTTTTATGCACTGATCACTCTTATTGAAAATAAGGAGGGCTTCCCCCCACATTAAAAGCATCACTATAGCCCCTTCTCTTTAGAGTAACAAAAATATATACATGTACCATATACCCACCAGAAAGACGTCTGGAAGTATTTACATATAGGTGTAGGACTGTATTTCTTTCTTCATATAGTTCTATATACCTGAAATTTTTATGAGTCCATAACACTTATAGCAATAGAAACTCATTTTTAAAATGAAGTAAACTTATTCTGAAACCTTGCTCAAACTTTACACATGGAACCACCTTATAGTGAAACCTTGTTGAGCCTTCAAAAACTATAATGCACTGGATGAGATCCAAAATCCAACTGATCCTTACTGAATTCCATACTCTAAAGAATAGGGTTACAGGGGGTCCATGCATTTCAATGAGGGACAGTGCTATCCCAGTTTGGGGCATTAAGCAGCATCTGATTTTAAATCGAATGTCACTTAAAAGCTTATCCAAAAGATACTTCATAGCCTATGGCTGTTAACACAAGTATTCCAGTAAATTGATCACTCTCCCTTATAAGCATCAACCTTTCATTTAATCATTATTTTCCTCTTTATTCGAAAGCTCTTCTTTTTCTCACCTCATTTGGTGACCTTTACTGAATTTAAGTGAAACTAAATGGGTCAGACAATGTAGGGAGAATGGCGCCATTATTTCCCCTACTTTCGTTGGCAAGATTCTTCTGGGTTATCCCTTAGGGAAGAAGAAGTGGCATTTCATTTTGCTCACAAATTAGTCACGTTGACATCATTATTAAAGTATTCTCCCAAGAGGTTTCTCCTCAACCTGATCTCAAGCTCCTCCTCCAAATCTGATAGACGACCACCAAAAACATTAGGGAGGAATCACTTTACCCTCAGTAAAAAGCCTTTTACATTCTCAACTAGCAGATATCTTTCAACTCAAGTCTCCTGCCACTTGGGGTTTGAATAGACCCTGAACGTGTTCAGAGTAACTCTGGTTTCACTCCACCTTTCCATTTTTAAGTAACAGTGCATATTTACTAATTTATTAAGTACCTGGTAAGTGCCAGGAACTGTTTTAGAGGCTAAAAATAATACATCTGTGAACATGCAAAAAAAGATGAATGTAATTACTAAATTATATTCTAGAGAAA
This sequence comes from Eonycteris spelaea, assembly GCA_003508835.1. Lineage (NCBI taxonomy): Eukaryota > Metazoa > Chordata > Mammalia > Chiroptera > Pteropodidae > Eonycteris > Eonycteris spelaea. Next base: position 407,647 of record PUFA01000149.1, on the reverse strand, counting down.
TAAAAACATAATCGCACAAAAGCCTGTACATAAATGTTTCAGCAGTTCTATTCATAAGTGCCAAAACTGGAAACAACCCAAATTTCCTTCAATGGGTGAATGGATAAATCGCAGAATAGCTAAAGAATAGAATAATACTCAGCAATAAAAAGGAGTAAGTATTGACTGATACAGTCAGCAACCTGGATAAATCTCAAAGACAATATGCTGAGTAAAAGGAGCCAGTGTCAAAAGGTTACATACTGCATAATCCCATTATTGAAAAGACAAACTATAGGACAAGCAGATCAGTGGTTGCCAGGGGTTAGGAATGGAAGATGTGATTTTTTTTGGAGCACAGAACTCTCCTGTATCCTGATTGTGGCAGTAGGACAGTTATACCTGCGTTAAAATATACAGAACTATATACCTAAAGCGGTGGGTAGGGGTGGGGGTTGCCAATTGTATTGCATGATAATTTAAAAATAAAAAATAAATAAGTAGATTATATAGTCTTTTAGAAGATGTTAAGTGCTATGGAAAAGAATAAACAGTAAGGGATGATGCATCAAGAGTGCTGCAAGGGGGTCAATTTGCAATTCTAAATAAGGTGATTAGAGCGTGCCTCATTAAGGACATTTTAATGAAGACTTACAGCGGGTGGGAGAGTTAGTCTTGTGGATAGCTGGGAGAAGCAGTCCAGAGAGAACTGTGTTAAAGAAGGAAAGCCTATGTGACCAGCACAGGGTAATCGAGGGGGAAAGAGTAGAAAATGGGGTCACAGGGGTAAAGGGTGTGGAAGGCAGATTGTGTAGGGCCTTTTACGTCATTGTAAGGACTTTGGCTTTTATTCTGAAATGGGGAGCCATTGAGAGAAGGTTTTAAGCAGAGGAGTGACAAGATCTAACTTGTATTTTAATCATTCTCACTACTATAATGAAAATGAAGTGAAAGAGGGCAAAGGCAGAAGCAGGAAAACCAACTGAGAGGTTATTAGAGGTGAGAGACCAGGGTGCTAGGAGTAGAGGTGGTGAGAACTGGTCAGATTCTCTACTAAAGGAAGACCTGCTCAGACTGGATAAAAGGGGTGAGGAAAAAAAAACAGAGGAATCGAGGAGGATTTTCAGATTTTTGTCCTAAACAACTGGAAGGATAGCTGCCATCAAAAGCAGAGGAAAGATCAATAAGTTAAGACATATATTAGACAATCAAATCTAATGGGCAGCCGGATACAAGAGTCTGCAGTTTGGGCTTGGTCTGGGTTGGAGCTATAAATCTGGGAGTTACTGGCATGTGGTTGACATTTAAAGCCATTAGGCTGGATAAGATCACTGTATCAATCAGGGTCTCAGCAGGAAACGGATGGCACAGGGTTAATAAAGGGACAATTTATAAAGTTGTGAGCAAGTGTTCAGGAAACCATGAGGGAAAATAGAGTGTGATATTCTGTTTCCACACCTAGGCCTGAAGGGACTGGAAGAGGAAGTGGTTACCAGACCCTGAAGGAGACAGTCAGTCCTACAGAGGGCTGACTTGAGGAGCTGTGACTTTCAGTCATTTCTGCAGAACTGAAGTGCCCCTGCAGATTGGGAGCCAAGAGGATAAAAGCTCCTGCCTCTCTCCTCCCCTCCCCTCCCCTCCAGCTCTACCTTGGACTCAATAATAGCCAAAGGGCAAGCAAGCTTATTGATGTAGTCTATGCAAATCAGCGTCCTGGGACAGAAAGCAGGTAGAGAAAGGAGAGTGGACCTGGAGGGCCAAACAGATGTCACAATAACCAAGTACAGATGATGAAGAGGACATCCCACCATTAAAGTGTTGAAAGAAGAGACAGAACAGCAAAAGGGACAAGAGACACATGAGAGACAAGTAAGTACTCCATGGCAATACTGGCTGAAAATAGTACCAGTTTATCCAAACTGAAAAAGCTTTGCCTTTATCTTACTAATCCTGACTTGGTTCCTTCCTCACTTTATCACTCCTCGGGGAGGGGGAAAAAAAGTTTATGTGAGCTATTGCTATTTCTATTTTCTCCTATTACTCTTTAATTCTTCTGAATAAAACTGAATTCCAAAGTCGCTAATTTCTCAATGTTTTCACCCAATCCAAAGGCCTTTTCTCAGTCCTTATTCTTGACCTTTCCAACAGCGGACAATGCATTCTATCAACTGACTTTTAAACCCCGCTTTATGACCATTTACTTTCTAATTCGCTTCTCCTTCTAGCCCTTCTCACTTTAACCCTGTGGTCCCTAGCGACTTTCAGTGCGAGATCTCTGAAACCAGCATCTCTTATCGGCCCCGATTCCTTCCACCTGAGTGCTGTCTTCACTCTTCAAATTCAATATATCCAAATGTAAACTAATCTTCATCATCTTTAAAATCCTCCCGTGTGCATTGTTTTAGTTATTAGCGTTAGCATCTTTCTAGCCACCTAGCTCAATAATGTGTATTTTATTCAAGGTTCCCCCAATGGTTGATTCTCAGGCCCAATCAAGCTTTGGGTATCACTTTTTGAAACCTTTGCAGACCCTCCCTCTCCCTAGCCGCCACATCCAGTCATGGGCCAAATTGTCCCATCTCAGTTCTGAAAATTTTCTCTAACTTACCTACTCCCCCCAGTTCCCACTGCCAGCAGGGTTCTGGGTCACCCAAACCACTGTGACAGCCTTGTTGTTGTAATTGTGGTAAAATATACATAACATAAAACTTACTGTTTTAACCACTTTTTTACATGTGCAGTTCAGTGGCATAAAGTACATTTACATTATTGTGCAACCATCACCACCATCCATCTTCAAAACTTTTTCAAATCTTCCCAAACTGAAACTCTGAATCCATTAAACAATAACTCCTCACTGTCTTCTCCCCCAGTGCCTGGCAACCACCATCTTACCTCCTGTTGGCCTCACCCTTTTCCCTCAGATAATTAAACTGGAAAATACTGAAAAGATAAATATAAAAATTCCTTACTCCACATTTTCTTCCAGACTTCTTAGTCTTTTGCTTTACATAGTAAGACACACCCTCCCATGTTATACAAACTCTTCATAAGCATGATTTAAAAATTGCTAAAGAGCATTCCATTGTATTTACCATAATTTATTTAAGCGTTCCCTAATTATTGAGCACTTACTTTAAATAATACTGTAATGAACATATTTTTCAGGAGAAAAATTACTGAGTCAAAGGAATATTTATGGCTCTGGATAAATATTGCAAATTACTCCCCAAAACGATTGTATTATTTGGCACTCCCACCAGCAGTGTATAAGCACATCCACGTCAGTACACTTGCCAACATCAAGTAATCTTATTTAAAACAATCGTCGCTATTTTAATGGGTGAAAAATGGTACGTAAGCCCACCCAACCTTGATCTCCTGCCTCAACAAACGCAGGATGTTATTATTTTCTCTTCTTTAAAAGCAGGAAATCCTTGTCTCTTTATACTTTTTTTATTTTTGTCTAAAGACATGTGAGGGATGATTTATGAGGTCATAACAGTAAGGAGTTACAGGACAATCACCACACCTCGGATTGAACACAAATTTAAGTTATAATTCTCTGGATTTGCTGTAGCAGCATTTTCCAAAGTCATACTTAATTTCCCATTGTTGCCTTATCATTTAACTCTGTGAAGTTAGTTCCTTTCTTCTTGTTATTCATCAGGAGGGGAAAAAAATCCCCAACAAAGAAACCAAGCATGTCCTTAGAAGCAGTCAGTACATGTGTTTTTATAAGATGTGATTTCAACATTTTCTGGTTAAAAAAAAAATTGTAGTTTATGATGATCCTGCGATTTTCAATTTACTTCATTACCCATCATTCCTTCTCCATTTCAATCCAAGGCCTGTCCAAGTCAATAAAAGTAGGATACATCCTTTTGAGAATCTCAAATTACTATCGGATAACAAGAACTCAAGTTTCCTTTTAAACCTCTGACTCTAGTGGAACAGGTCCAGATAAACCAGAAATTAGGTAGCTCTGAAATTTGCTCCCAGTAATTAAAATTTTAGGATTTTTAAATTATGACCTTTTATAATAAATTTATGTAAACTGGCAAAAAATATATATTTTGGCCTCAATCAAATTCTAACATAGATATCTATTACTTTTATAAAAAAGTATTAGCTTTCGTGCTTTTATATATATAAACACAGAACAAGCTAGTTTGAAATAATTTGGGTCTTGGGACTGTTTACTATATAATTTTTCATTGGTTTTCTTCTTTTAACTACTAATTTTACATGGTAAAACTAGTTGTGGGTCATTTATAAAGTAAATATTTTAAGAATGAATTTTAAAAGTGTTTGTTCTCTTTGGAATGCTTCCACAAATTGCAAAATAATATGCAAGATTTTCAACATTTTATAAAAAAAAGTTTTAAACATCTTAGGTTTGCATTTTTAAGTGTTTTTGTAAGAAAGACGGCTACCAGCAAATTTCCCTGTGGAAACTGCCATACATTAAGTATGTGTTTATAAGCCTTTATATAACAAATCTCAAAACTGGGAAATCCTGCATCTGAAAAAGTACCTCAAATTACATATTTTTCTTTTCCTTTTGGCATTGAGATTTATATTTATTTTCTATGCCACGTCTTTGTTTTTATTAGCCAATTCCATTTTAGTACTTCTCCCTCCTCTGAAAACAAGTATCACTTAATGCGAGTGAAACAATTGTTCCATCTGCTTACTTCCAAAGTTTCTGTTTTGCCCTCCTTTTCCACTTGACCAAGATACATTGAAAGGATTAAAACTGAAGACACCAAAAAAGTCAACAACTACAATACATCACTTCTACAGTGTTTATTTATCCAAGGTTCTTTTACTTTTTTCTTTTAGTCACTCTTTAGAACCGTGTTGCAGTTCACGCAGGACTAGTCAAGGCCCAGCATACATTCTCTTGCACATTCACAAGGTAAAATTCATACAATCTTTCTGCGACTCTGGCTCGACATTATACTTGTTTCTAACCTTTTAGAGCAAGTTGCACCCCGCTTCACATGACATCACTATAACAATACGTATACTCATTTGTAGCACAAATGAATTTTATACGTTGGTCAGCATCCGGCAGTACACTAATAAAAGTGTTCATGAGCAGGAATCACTAACACAGAGAAGATGTACTGTAAATATTGGTTAGATAAATTACGAAAAATTCTGTCACAAACAGATATTTTTGTAGTCTTGATTTCCCTATGAAATTGTGAGAAATATTTATAACTTGAATAATAAAATCCAGTTTAAAAACATTGCTAATAGTTCCAGAGTGAGGATTTTTGCAAATATTTGGGTAAAGGGTCCTTGTTCGATCCCATTATGTGCCTTTTGACTATGTGGAACATGGTCACTCTCTCCATCTACTGAAGGTTATCAAATAAATTCTATATATATATGATCTCTTCAGTTAAATTTGCTATCAGAACAAATCTGCTATTAGAAAAAAATTATCCTTAATAAACTATTATCAACTTAAACACATGGCTTAAAGGTGAACAGTTTGCTCTTGCAGCGACATACAAATTTAATCTTATTGTGAGAAGTCAATAATGGATTAGAGCATTCTTCCCTAAGTAAAGAAAATGCTTGCCTCACAAAACCCAATGTACAGGCTTTTATCTATCCCTAATAGAAGTGATAAGGAACAATTTTTTTACCCTTAAAAGCCATAATGTTTCCCCCTTTTCAACAACAAAGAACTCTCTCCTATAAGCAAAGTATGTGGGATATTCAAACGCTTGATGTACAGACTTTGTCCTCAAGTTGTTTACTTGAGAAGGATCCTTCTCCTTCTCATGCACCCCTCAAAAAAGACCACTCATAAAGTAGATATTATAAAAGGTAACGTGATAAATACTATAATAAAAATGCCACACATAACTGGATATAACAACAGCAAACAAAATGAAATAACTGAAAAATACTTAAAAATATTAAATGGTAATTCTTTTACTAGATAAAAATAAAACAAAAAAATCCAAAACTCTAGCAGTTTAAGCACAAGGAAATCCTTATCCGTACTTTTGTTGCTAAGTGGATATGTCCTGGACTAGCTGGATATACCAGATAGTTTGTTTTGGATCCGCACCCCCAGTGATAAAATACAGACGGAAACACAATATTAACCACGCACAATAGCTGTGTTCCGGGGGTCAGCAAGCACTCCATCCTGAACACCCAGTCACAGAGTCACCACTGGGGAACGAGAATTCCATCCAAGTTTCCATATCTTTAAACACTTTGTAATTTTTTTTTTTATTGTACAAAAGAACTGCCCTTAGTAACTGCCAAGTTTTTGTTGTCATTAAGGATTTTCTGACCAAATTGGCAGAATTAACTGGGTTCAGGAAGAAGAGAAAAGACAAAGATGTGTTCATGTTCTTTCCCTCCTCATTCTTATATAACACATGACTAAGGAGTTCAGTAGTAGGAGACTGAGAATTGTCAGAGTTCACAGAAATCAACTACTGAACATTAAGTTATCATGCTCAACCCTCATAAAGTAACTATACTTGCTGAAAATGTTTTATTCATTTTTTAAATTAAAAGGTAATGAAAACAAAAGCTGATACAATTTGAGTACCAAAATAAATAATAGTGGTATGAGATAATAACCCATAAAATGAATATTCATAAGTCCATACTGATGCAAATAAATAAACAAATGGGGAAAAGGAACAGTTTTTATAAATGACAATTAATAAATGTCAAAGGAATGCAAGAAATAGAAAATAATCATTAAAACACTACAGTAATAATTGCTGTAGGCAAGACCCACTGATGAATGCTGAAATTGGTGAAAAGTTTAAAGAGTAACAAGGTAATTGCAGTCTCAACAAATCTCCAAGATATTTATTAGTTAGAAAGGGAAAAACAGTAACTTTATGTGAAGAAATCCCGCAGTAATCAAGTTTTACATCACTAGTATTAAGACAAACCAATGTCATGCATTCTACTCTCCCATAGACACTGAGGATATATTACTTTGTTCCTTCTTGCTAAAAATACGTAAGTTCAATCTATTTATGATAAAACAGAAGACAAATCCAAATTGGTAGGCATTCTACAAAATGATGCAAATGATTCAAAACTGATTATCACAATAAGGTCAGTTGATACCTCTATCACCTCACATAATTACAGTATTTTTGTCTGAGGTCAGAATATTTTAAGGTCTACTTTCTTAACAACTTTCAGGTATACTATACAGTATTCCTAACTATAAGTCACCATGCCTAAATATTAGATCCCCAGAATTTATTCATCGTATAACTGGAAGTTTGTACTCTTTGAGCAGCATCTTCTCATTTCCTCAACCCACTTTTACTTTGTTCTTAATGAGCCTGAATACATTTGAGGTGTTAGAATGGAAAAGAAAAACCAAGAATACTGCCATTATATAGGATTCTGCATTCAATTCCAAAATTCCATGACAAACATTCTTGTCAAATAATATTAAAGTAAAAATTACAGGGCAGCTTTGGATATGTGAAAGTTTGCCCTTGGAATTGACAGCCAATTTGTGTTAATATTAGCTTCTGATAATCAGTAAGCGTGCTTATCTTGAGATTATATTTATCTTCATGCATGCTAAATCCTTCTCTCTCTCCTGGAGATTATTCTAGGAAAGGAGAAAGATTCACCAGTATAGTAAGTACACATGAATTATATAGCTACACTCAAGATAGTCTAATAAATGACAATAATTCAAGTGCATTATGTTCGGCCCCCATCCAGAGTGTCCTGAGTACAAATACTAATCAACAAATAGATATGTATAATAGAATTGTAGAGCTAGAAGAGACCTTAGTGATAATTGAATCCAAGCTGTTCATTTATAAAAATGCTAAACTGAAACCTTAAGAAAAGAGGCTCATAAATTAGAAAACAGAATTCTAAGTCACAGTCTGTCTGTGGCAAAGTCACAGCTAAAAACCCATGTCATCTTTTCCTGAACACATCTTCAACTTTCAAATTGTTTTTTTTTAAGATAGTGTTAAATCATAAAACACTATTTGTATAGATTACTCAGCAGGCAGTACAAACGAGTCAGCACTCAAACTTGCTCACTGGGTCTTTTAGCTAAAAAATGAAGTAGTCAGGTTTTTTCTAAGATGACCGTGATAAACTCACCATGTATGAATGCAAGTGAGCATTTCAATTCACATTTCTAGAATGAGAGAAAAAGCATAAAGGGCAAAACACGGATGATAACGATCTTGTAGGACGGTATGTTTTATGTCTATTACTTTACCATTAACATATTTCAAAAACTCAGGCCAGAGTCCTTTCACCCTGCCGCGATTCACTTTTTCTATATCGGACATAAGACTTTAAAAAGAAAATCAAGGTTCACTGTTTAACTCACTAGAGTTTGTCCTCTTTGACCAGTATCTTCCCAATTCCCACCGAGATAGCAAATGGTGCTTTCTAAGCCATGAGAAACACAGGATCCTGGACAGTCACAGCCACTGTTTCCTTCCCTTTGTCGTGGGCCTGGCGGCAACGGTTGGGGGAGGGTAGTTGGAAAAGCAGTACAGTAGCCCCAGCAAAGCTACAACTAACTAAAAAGCATGAAATAAGGATCCTGGTTTTTTTCCATGAAAAGTTATTTTTAGATAAGATTGTGCTTCCATGTGTCCATCTCTTCATAACTTATTTCCATACGAGTGGCTTAATTCCATTTCTTTGGATTTCAGTTTGTTTATAATGTAAAATCATAAAACCTATCTGTAGGGGGGTTTGAACATTGAATGAAAGTATGGAAAAGTTTTTAGATATTATAAAAGCTATACAAATTTGAGAAATTACTATTCTTACCTAATATAGAACTTGACAATCATTTTCACCAGCTTCAGAAATTAACATGGTACATAGCAAAAAGCAGGTGCTCAATAAGTGTTTAAGTGAATTAGTGTATGCAGTAATTAAAAACTCCTTCCAAGACCATTATCTTATAACGAAATGGATTACATGTAGTGATTCAGAAAAATGACCACTGTCCTTTCTGAGTCTGACCAATACATGCCAGGGAACTACTGTGAGAGTTAATGAGATAAAGCTCACAAAGCAGAAAAGGCTCTGAGGAAATAGGCTTCTCTCAGCACCGTCACTCTTGAATGTATAAGCCTACTAACATCGATTGCACGAAGGCTGAAATAAAGCTCAAAATTCAAGTGGTGATAACAGTCTTGTGCTAGTGAAGAAAACTGAATAATTCTTAAACTTAGATTATTTTGCTGAAATGTTTGGTGAATAAACAAAATGTTTTGATACTATACACGCAAATCTTTAAAAATGCCTCAGTGCTCTAATTTTACAATTGTGTTTTTATTTTCTAATGGTAGAAATCCTAAAAAAAGAAAAGTGTGAAACAAATACTATCCCAGCAATAATGCAAAGAGAATGGCTGGAATGAGTAGAAAAGCGTACACATCTGAACCACAGTAGGCCCTGTAACAGGAAATGTCTCCCTTTTCTATGTGGGTTAAAAATAAGAACTAGAAATCTCTGAATACATATGTGTTAGGCTTTCCCGGCTCATGCAAAATTAGAAGAGCCCAGTCACTCCTCTTATCTGCTTTCTCAATCACCTACAGTCCACCTTCTTCAAGAGACAAGAGTATGGTTCCTTGTCCTCATGTAAAATAACTCTCACTCTGCAAGAATTAATGAATGTATTTCACACATCCAAAAACATGGTAAGACAGTGAACAGAACTTCTAAGACTCTTAAGTCATGAAATCCTATTCTAATCTTAAACATAGCATATTTTAATTTACAATTAACAGATAAGTAACTCTTATTGAAGGATAAAATATGTTTCTAAGAGTTCTATTTGTGTTTGAAGCCACAACATAGTGCACAAAAACCCTAAAACAATAGTATATCTTATAGTACTCTCTGTTGGAATGGGAAAGAAAAAAAAAAAGTACAGAAGAACATAAAGAAAATATGTGTAAGATCTCATGGTGTTGGATAGTTATTTTCCCTGTTGAATAATCATTTACTGATCAAACCTGTTAAAGACAAAATACTGGGAAACAAAAGATGAATAAAACATCTCATGTCTTCAATAAGCTCAGAAAATAATAAAGGGCACAATATGTCACCATTCTCATTACTCATTAAATATTCAATATATGCCAAAAACAGAGTTGAGTTTTCTTTCTTTATTTTTTGTCACCAAAAAGGATTTATTCAGGAAAAAGTATTACAATCTGCATTTTGCAAACATGGCTAGCCATATACATAAACTCTGTTTTGTTTTATGTGTATAATTTCATTTAATCTCACAAAAACCCTATGAGATAGGTACATCATTACTATTTCACAAACAGAAAACAAGGTCTTAGAGAAGGTAAAAAACTTGCCACTTGCCATTCTGCCATTAAATAGCAAAGATGGAAAGAAAGACCAAGCATGTAACTACTACATTTTACCAATGAACAAATAATTACACTCAGTATATTAAGCACTGTTATAGAAATATATATAAAAATGTATTACACAAAGTAAAAAAGGTAACATAAAAGAGTGCTCAACTTTGAAGGGAAATGGAGTCAGTCAGGAAAGGTTTCGCTCAGGAGGGCCCTTGATCATTGAAAGATAATCAGAAGTGCCACAGGCAGACAAAGTGGAAATAAGCAAGTCTGGCTGTGGTTACAGCACAGACACATGGAGGAACATAAAACATTCAGAGAAATGTAAGTAGTTAAGTCTAGAGTGTAGGGTTCAAGGCGAAAAATAGTGATCTGTTGTTGAAAGGTTGTTGATGGGTTGTTGATATTAAAGTTATCAGACATGATGAAAGGTAGTGTTGGTTGTTATGGATTACTTCTCCTTTAAGAGATACCAAGGTAGGTGTATGAATGAAGTACCCTAAAAACTAAGACTCTTGCCTCAGAGCAGAGCTTGAGATCACTACTAAAACACAGATCAAAAACCTCTCAAGATGATAAATATATGTGTGTTTTTTAAGATAACTTTTGAGTAAGGAAAGGATCTCATGCATCAAAAACATCACATTTGTTGTGAGCACAACATCAGTATAAAATGTGTATTACAGGGCTCCTGCCCTTAGTAATAACACATAATCAGGGAAAGGGGCTGTCTCTGTGCACTCCAAAGATACCTGCACAGCTTATCCCAAATTTGGCCTTTTCCTCTCTCAAACTAATCTAAAGTTGCCAGAATCTTAAAATTCTTTGTTTGGGATCACGAAGGGGCCATGCTGGTCAAATGTGAAAGAGTAGGCTGGAAATGCTAGATGTAGGAAAGAGGAACAGGTAAAAAAAATATTACCCAATTAAAAAAAAAAGTCATTATTTCACTCACACCCACCAAATGAGATGCCAGAACAAACGACCAGGGTCAGTGGACAAGAGAGGTAAGGAAAGAGGAAAGATTCAACTGCAGGTCTTTTTCCCTGGCCTACAAGGGTCACAGGAAGTATCTGTGAAACATGAATTCTGGTAACAATCCCTTACCTAGGATAGAACTGAGGGCAGTTTTAAAATACTTAATATTTCCACCCTGAACTCTAAGAAAGTAAACTGAGTCATGCATATGACTCATTGCTAGGGGGTACATAACCAATTAAAAATATAATTTGGGGGTAACGAATCAGTATATATCCAAAATATATAAAGAACTCATGCAATTCAATATCAAAAAAAAAATCTGATTAAAAAATGGGCAGAGAACCTAAATAGACATTTCTTCAAAGAAGACATACAGATGGCCAACAGACATAGGAAAAGATGCTCAATATTACTAATCATCAGGAAAATGCAAATCAAAACCACGATGAAATATCACTTCACATGTGTCAGAATGACTGTTATCAAAAAATCAACAAATAACAAGTGTTGGCAAGGATGTGGAGAAAAGGGAACCCTCATGTACTGTTAGTTGGATTGTAAATGGGTGCAGCCACTATGGAAACAATATGGAGGTTCCTCAAAAATTAAAAATAATACTACCTTACAACCCAGCAATTCCACTCCTGCATATTTACCCAAAGAAAACAAATACACTAATTTGAAAAGATATATGCATCCCTATGTTCCCTGCAGCATTATTTACAATAGCTAAATATGGAACCAACCTAAGTATCTGTCCATAAACAGAAGAATGGATAAAGATGTGGTGTACGTACACACACACACACACACACACACACACACACACACACACACACACACGAATATACTCAGTCATAAAAAAGAATGGAATCTTGCCTTTTGCGACAACAACAGATGGACCGAGCAGGTATTGTGCTAAGTGAAATAAGTTAAACAGAGAAAGACAAATACCATTTGATTTCACTCATATGTGGAATTTGAAAAAACACAAACAAATGAACAAATAAAACAGAAACAGACTCATAGATGCAGAGAGCCAAGTGATGGTTGTTAGAGGAGAGGGAGGTAGGGGGATAATGAAAAAAGTGAAGGAGAATTTGAGGTACAAAGTTATAAAATAAATAAGTCACAAGGATGTAATGTGCGGCACAGGGAAAATAGTCAATGATATAATAACTTGTATGGTGACAGATGGTTAGTAGACACTGTAGCTATCAAACTGTAAGGTATATAAATGTTAAATCACTACGTTGTACACCTGAAACTAATATAATATTGTATGTCTGCTATATTTTCATAAAAAATTAAAAATGAATAAGTAAATAATAAAAACTTCTACATACTCAAAAGCATCAGTATATAAACGCTGTGACCATATGTGAACAACACAGCAGTAAGATCACTGAATAATTTCTATTTCCACTTCCATAACTGAATTCAGCCCAACAGTCAAACTAACAATTTGAATTAGTAGAAAAGTAATTTCATGCCAAGAAAAATGTGGTTAACTGGAGAGTGGAAAATACTTGCTTCAACCACAGACTATTCAACTGAGATGGATTATTGGAGAGGCTGATATTGCAAATTTCCATATGTTGGTGGATCATCTGAAAATATTGTACTTCAGTTTAAGACTGGATGTTCTTAAATGCGTTTGAAGTTTTCCAAAGCTTAAATCTGCATTTAGGTTGTGGGTAATGTATTAACTTGAGATCCTTCTTCCCACAGAGCAAAATCAGTGACTCATCTGTCCCAGTGAAGAATTTGTGCTCCTGAAAGAATTTTAAACCTATGTTACCTAAGGCCTGAGGTACTAAGTCTGAAAGAAACTGTGGCAAAGTCTGACTTCTTAGAAACTATTGTCTCAACATGTTTCTTTTGAGGAGCAATAAAATTCCATATTTGGAATATGAACTGATGGCATACAATTCGATGAATCTGGTGCCCGGTGGGAGATTTCTAGTGGGACTAGTGACCACACGGAAGCAAATGCAGCTGAGTCACAATGCTATCTACCTACTCTGGTTCCTCATACTCAGAGCAAAGGCCAGTCACCTATGTCAGCTTATAAAACAATATTAAGGGGAGTTTCTCTAGAAACAACAGATTCCTACTGCAATTAAAAAGGGAAGGAAAGGGTTTAAGGAAACTATTTTTAAATGGAAGAGAAAAGGCAAAAATCCAACGGTTAACATTATTTTTAAAAATACCAATAGTATAAAATTCACAACCTACATTTGGTATGAATAGTAATCACCATACTACCTTTTATTATAAGCTCTTTAGAGGTAGGAATTTTTGTTCAAAACAGTGCCTACTATCAGGGGACATGTGAGGAGTTACTCCTGCTTTCTTCATAAACTTGGAGGTAAAAATTGGGAGGGAAAAGAACAATGAGAAAACCTCCTAACCAAAGAAAGAGGAGAAGCCCCTTAATGAAATAATAAATGGCTGCAGAGAAGTTTGCCCAGGTCATGGTTAAATTGATGTGCTAGTAAGGGATCACAGAAAGCCTAGAAACAAAAAGATGTAGCTGAACATTACAGATACTCAGGTAAGAGCTGGCACAATAGGAGCAGATGACCTAAATGTGGGGTATAAATGAGGGAGATGAATCAGGGCCCTCTCTGCTGGGTTGTTTCATTGACCTGCTCCTAAACTAGCTAGCACCAGTTTCCCCAGATGGGCAGAATGAAATCCGGAAACAATTTTCCACCAGATACGAAATATAGAAGGGAAGGGATATTAAATGCTTTTCGAACACCGATTATGTGCTAGGTACATTATATAAAATATTTTATGTAACCTTCACAGACATTTGACCGAAAAAGAAACTAAGAGTGTAAGCTATCTTCCTGACATCAAGCAGAACACTAGGTCTGCTTGGCTCCAAAGCCAACGCTATTTCTACAATACAACACAATCATCGGCACAGATTCACTTGAGTACCTTCTGTTCAATAGTCCTTTTTCTTGCCCTGAAAGACAGGCAACCCTGGCCTGTGCTGATCGCCTTACTTTGTTGACCTATGGATTTCTGGACTTTTTACTTTCCCCTAGAACACAATAAGCCACTGACCTCCTAGCTCTTGCCTGGATTAAGGCTCCCAGGCTGTGCCCGTACTGGTCCACGACAGCTGTACAGCTCACTCCTTCTGCTGAGGAGATACTGCTGGCACAATATCATGGAAGAGGCATGCATAAACAGCCAGCGAGTTAAAAACATGTAAAAAGCAGAATTCTATGGAGGTCAAAATTCTAACTCTACCATTCTCACTAGTGGAAAGGATATGGAAAAAGTCCACGACAGCAGATATTTCAAAAATGACTTAAATCTTTAGAATTTTTTATTTTGTAAGCAGCAGCTTTACCTCTCCAATTACATTTTGCTCAAGCAAATATTAAAATTCATTTTTCTTCTCATAGTAAAAGTGGATTGTAGCAATTCGCTCACCAGGCATAACCAGAGAGGGGAAGATAAAACTGATTGGGATGAAAATTTTAGGAAAATAAAGAGCAAAATTGATCGATCTCACATAAATAATTAAGAGTTGATTGTTCACAGAAAATGTTTTAACCAAACTGGCACTTTGCTAGGTGCCAAGAACCGGCTAGAGGAGCAAAACACCAGACAAAAAAATAATTTCTTACCAATGTGCTAATGCTAAATGAGATATATATTAATTTCTTTGCAAAAGAAATTTATTCCCCACCTTGTCAAAATATTCCTAGCATCTAAATTACTAAACCATGGAGTAAATTTGCTTAACAATGGCCAACATAAATAAATACAATACTTATGCAAAGAATTTTCCAATTTCTCACGATTTTTCACACTAAAAAGGGCAAAGAGGATTACTTGGCATCTAAGTCCTAGACTTTGACCTTACTTTGCAATATTCATTAAGAGAGTCCTGCCTTCATTCACTGAAGAACAATGAAGAAACTTCAAGTTAGGGCTCGCTTGGACAGCACATATGCTAAAGAAACCTCAAGGCACACAATAATCAGTGACAAAATTAATCGCAATCTAGATGGGTCAATATTTATCTCTTCTCTAAGTGATTCTTTTTTTTGAAGAAAAAGATTGTTTTTAAAAATGCTGCCTGTGTTAGCCTAAAGGAGATGTGTTACTAGTTATAGTGAAAGGCGGAAAAGAAAAATCTGATTTATCTGCAAATCCATTAATATAAAATCTATTATCTGGCACTTCCATGCATCTCTATTACAACAGTAAAGTTCACAATAAGGTATTATAAATCCTGAAGTTCCATCGGCATGATCAAAGATTCAATTGTATTTAAAATATTTTTAGTATCAAAAATAATTTGGTTACATTCTAATTCTCCACAATCTATGTATTTGTATATAGTCAGCTTATATTAACCACAATTCTTTGTTCTCTGATTATCTCATATTTACAATTCTAAAATATGAGAACTGGAAGGCATCATACTTTAAATAGATAAGAAATGTTAAGGCTTGTAATGCTGAAATTATTTTTCCCAAGGTCACACAGAGAGCTAACGGCCATCAGAAATGCTTTGCTGTTATTTTTTCCCCAAAAATATCTTGTCTTCTCATGCTTTAGTTTAGAACCAAAGCATTTTTGGCACCAAAAGACTCAGGTAGTTTCTTTAACTACTTCCTGAGGATTAGAGATGCCTTCAGGATCCCAGACTTCCTTTGAGACCCAAGCACAGAGGAAGGAGAAGGAAATATGAGAAATAAAAGAATAGTGTTAAGAAACTGGTAGGTGGTAGAGAAATAAGAGGGGGCTAGATTTTCTTCCTCCTAACTACAAGAAAAACATGCAAGGAAAACATTTTTTCTTGTCAAAATACATATGTGGAAATATATATACAAATATGGTTGTCTGACACTACCTACTAGACCTGGCTGCTAAAATCCAGCTTGGCAGCATTTAAAATTATTTCATTTATTTTCAATATAAATGCTTAATACTAATCTTGTGAATACCATCATAATTCCATATCCTAAAATGAAATTAACAAGTATAAAAATCAACTCTATTATACTGTAAGTGGACAAAGCAGATTAATATTAAAATATCTGTGGTGAACAGTGTTTTTTTAGAAACTCACTTTAGCATTTTTGTTTTTGGGGTTTTTTTTTTTTTGCAAAATTTATATTTGCCTAGAGCCAGCTTAATTTTTTCATTTTACTTTATGTTCATTGTTAAAATAGTTTTATTCTAGAATGTAATTAATAATCTTTGAAGAGACTAATACACAGTGTTTACCCCTAGCACTCTAAAATATAATAAAGATTACTAGTGATTTTTAAAATGTAGACAGCTCTTGCTGCAATGAAAACAGCTAACAATACCTTTACTGGCTAACAATTACAGCAAAATAAGAAGGCAAATCCAAGACAGTGTTCTAGTCACGTACAACTATCAATTGTGCCCAGCATAAAAAAATCAGAAATGAAAAGACTGGGAGACATTAACGATAACCTCCAGACAGACACGACCATACAGAATCCAGAGCATAATTTCCTGTACATTAAGCCAATCATAACAATAAATCCTGTTGGTCTTTAGATTTGCGAGTTTCTTAACCTAAGCTGACCCATCAGAAAAGCAGTCTATTATAATGTTAAATACCAAGAGCTGTAGAGTATAATAAATCTCATTACCTTGCCTCTACCACTTTAGGCTTCAATTTCTTCACATTTAAAATGGGCATGATGTTACCTGTCAAGCGGAGTTATTAAAAGAATAAATATAAAGACCTTTACTAGAGTAAGCTCTCAATAATGTCATCATTATTTGTATTCATTTTTAAAAATTTATAATCTATCGACAAAAACATTTTAAGCTCCACAGCTTTAACTTCTGCATTATTGTAGTGGACATAAATTTGCCTAGCAACCATCCCATTCTGCACTTTATAATGTGGTGAGCCTGCCAGTCTCAATACACCACGGATGGGCATGTGGACCGCAGCCTAGATCACGGTAGTCTCCATCAGCTTAGAAATAACGATAGGTCCAAGGGGTAGACAAGGCACAGCTAATGAGAGTCTTTCCCATAGGAGCTAGAAGAAAAACTTTTCTTTTTTAGCAGGGGTGACTAAGATAGGGCAATATATTTCCAGAACTGCCAGCACCATCTTAGCTGACTATACAGAGTTAGGTTCTCTAAAACAGATGTTGCAGCCAAGATAATTTGAGCCTTTGGATCGCTCTGGACCTAAACCTAGATCCACCCCCAGTTTTAGGAGTTATATGAGGCAATACATTCCACCTCTCCTTAGTTTGGTTTGGGTTTCTGCAACCAAAATAATTCTTACTAAAAAAAAAAAAAAAGTGTCTATTTTGGTTTACTTATTTTTTACCATGTGCCAGCTACTGTTTCAGCACTTTACAGGTATTACCTCCTTTAATCCTCACAACAAACGGACGTGAGAAAGGCACTTTTGGGTTTTCTGTTTTTTAGGCAAAGCAACCCTTAGTTGACCTCACAGATTGCAAGGACCCTGTCATTTTACAATCCCTTATTTTTTATGCCTTTTAGCACCTGGTCTTCCTAGGTGGTCTCCCATCCAAGTACTAGCCAGGCCCAACCCTGCTTAGCTTCTGAGATGAGACAGGTTCAGGCTTGTTCTGGGTAGTATGTCCATAGACAAAAAAATGTTTATTTTGAAAGGCAAAGATTTTTCTCTGTCCCAATCTATCTCTAACTTTAAGGTCTGTCCCTGAGCTCTATGTATTTTTGTTGTCCTTAATTATAAAATGTTAATCATAGTGCTTATTGTGAAGTTACTTGAATTTCACACAAAAGCAGTGCTCAAAATGTCACTACAATAAATGCTGAGAATAACTTATTATTTAATTTGGAGTGTCAAGAGTTTTTAAAAAGCTCTAACTAACTCACCTGTACCCAAGCAAATTTATTCTTCTTGCTTTCTTTTACAACTATCTATGGAGTTTCTATCTAAATCTCTAAACTAATATGGCCGTTTCTCATTTAACCTCTAATTCTGTAACCATCTTCTGATGTTTTTAGAACATTGTGGTGGACGTCTGTTTTTTATGTCTGCTTAGCATCCATGCCCCCCTTCTGGTAACATCACGTTGATTCTCCTTTGAGAAATCCCCACTTTCAGTCCATGCAGGAGGCTGTGCAGGAGAGATTGCCATATTCTCTGGCTCCAAAGTGAGTACCTGATTGAAGCCTTGTCAATCCAAACATCCCATAGCCCTTGCCATATGATTGGAACATAGATGAACGTGGTCCAGAATGACTGGGAGAGATATTACAAAGTCATTAGTTCTCTTCAGGTTAATTTATGAATTTAATATAATTTTAATCAAAATAACAAAGGATTTTTCTTTTAAAAAAAGAATGGTAAAATCATTCTAAATTTTACCTGGAGAATTGAGTAACAATATCAGCCTGCAATTATTTATTGTTATTTTTCAAATTTTTTCTTGACTGGTATAGTCCACTTGAATTATTTGATATTCAATGTTAAAGATACAACATATATAGTATGGTATGTTACAAAACACTCAAATAGAATACAACAGAAAATCCAGGATCAGATCATAGAATACAAATAATTAGGTATATAAAAAAAGATGCACTTCAAATCAATGAGGAAAGAACAGGTCATTCCTACAGTGATGGGTAGGTCAGCATGTGTATTGTACCTCACCCCAGCACATTCGCTGCAGACATCACTAATTAAGTAGCATGCTTTCCTACTGAACCCAGACATGGCTTTGGAATCTTCCCCACATGGCACTCCAGGCAGCCCCATAAATCTAACAGATAATGCACACAAGAGGATTATTTGAGAAGTAATGTTGAGACAATCAGCTATTTGAAAAAAATAAAGTTAAATCTCCACTGCACACCATATGGCAAAATAACTTCTACATAGATTAAAGAGTTAAATGTAAAAAATAAAACCACAAAAGGACTAGAACAAAGCTGTTGCCAAAGGTATTCTCAGAAACAGAAAAGCTGAGATGAGGAGACAAGAGAGGGTGTGAGAGAGCGTGAGCCTCAGCACTGACTTGGTTTTTAACATTTTCAAGGCCTGGTGGCTCAGCTTTTCCTAGAGTCCTAGGACCTGTCTGTATCTTTAAAAAACCTCTACCCTTTTATTTCAACTAGCGTGATAGGTTTCTGTGCTTTTTAAAAATTTTTGTTAGTTGATTAACTAGTTTTACTAAAAATAAATAAATCTATAATTTTTCTGAGTCTTTCAACAACAACAAAAAAACAAAGCTTCCCTTTTCCAAGTGTGAGTTGTAACATTTTATATCAGATGACAGATTAATTAAGTGGAAAGATACACGATTCAACTTTCTCATCTCTATCCCATTAAATTTACTTTTCATAAAAGTGTTCTAAATAATTTGCAAATTTAAAAATAAGAGGGTCAGAAGGTGGTAGAAAGAGAAAATGTTGTGGAAAAGTCAAAGGAATATAAAAAAAATACACATCATGTATTTTTAACTAGTTATATATCAAAGCATTCTAGCAATGTCTTGGGAGCCAGTCACAGAAACGAAACCAAATTTGAGTTTTGTAACTCTTACTCTTTCCAAATGGCAAATCTACTGACACCATAATCACTGGCACTTTGTTCACATACAAAACTATATCATGAGTTTTGTTTTCACACAGAGATTAAACACAAATTTTATGAACGAATCAGTGTATTTTCCTTAGAATAGTACTTAAATACAATAATGAAATTAACTATATTTCTCCAGGCACAAAATATTAAATTCACCTGAACACACTATCATTTCTCCAGAAGAAGCTAAAAGCTCCTTTCTCTCATTTAGAAAAAAATACCCTTTAGAGGAAGGGTATGTTCTCATGCCGTGTGACTCTATATAACGTTTCTAAACTAAAATTTTCTTCTCACTCCCCACAGCCGGCAGAATTACACTGCCTAAGTGCTTTATAACAAAGCTAAATGATATAAATTTAACACCTTCCCACCCAATTATTCCAACCCCCCCCCACCACCACCCACTGGTAACAACCAATCTTCCACTGTCCCTAGATAGAAATCTCAGGACTAATTCACTAGATCCAGTCTGCTCCCACATCCTGTCATTTCTTTCTTTAAAACAGTGGCTCTCAATTTTCCACCCCAATATCTCTGAGGACTCCAACGCCTGTGCTAGTAACACAGGCTCACTGCCAGAGATTCTTTGGGCGCACGGGCAGTCAGAAAGAGGCTGTCTGGGTAGGAGAAGGTCCCCAGTGGATTCTGCTCTCCTCTGGCAAGAACCACCTCTTTTAAAATATTTCTTGAACTGAATCTTCCTCTGTATTCCCAGTGCTACCACTACCACCCCCCACCCCTTCAACGATTATCACCTCTGGTCTGGACTGCGTTTTCCAACAACAGCTGTAGTTTTCCTACCTTTGGTCTTTCCTCCTTGCACTGCATTTAGTGTATCCACTGCTGCCAGCCCAAAATTCTGTTCCCATCATGTCACTTCCTGGCTCACAAGTAGATTGCATCAGTTCCCCACCCTTTCTATCTCTTCAACCTCTCTCCCCCTCTGTTGGCCTCTTCTCCTTGCTGTACAAGTATGTGCTAATTCTTTCTCATTTAAAACAAAATAAAAAACAAACTGCCACAAAAGTAAAACCTTCTCTGGACACTTCATTCAACTCTAGGCACCATCTTTGCTTCTTGTATTTTTCTGAGAAGCTTTTAAAAAGCATAGTCAATTCACTGCCTTCTGCTCCCGTCATGCTGCTGAAACTGCTCTTCTGAGCACTCTTAACAATCTTGTTCTCTGATTACCAAATCCAATGGACTAGTTAGTTGTTCTTGACTTTCCTGCCTTCTGGAGCATGTGAAGATGCTGATCACCTCTACCTCTTTGAAACTCTTGCCTCCCTGACTTCTATTGCACCATTTGCTCCAGACTTTGCCCTTACCTTCTGGCTCATTTCTGTCTAGATTCTTCCTCCTCCACTCTCACTTTAAATGGAGGAGTTCTGTGGTCTTCCATCCTAATTCTACTTCTCTTTTTAATTTACACTCTCTCTCAATGATTATATCTCAAATCTTCATTTCCGTTCTGACATCTCTCTTGATTACAGACCTGTACTTCAAACCAAATACCGGCCTTTTGCACCAGCGTGTTGCACAGGTAGCTCAAATTCAACATATTTAAAATCAAACTTATCTTCACCCAAAAACTAGTGCTTCCCCCGTTCATTTTGGTTTCATAGTTGTCCACTTTCCCAAGCCAAAAATCTAGGAGCTAGCCTCCACTTTTTTCTCTCCCTCAGCTCCCAAGCTGATCATTTAAACTTGCTGCTTATATCTCCTCAGTATTTTTCAGCTTCATACTGTCCTATCTAGTCTCATTATTCTTGGGTGTTGCAACAACACCCTTATAACTGCTTTCTCTTACCTCAGGCCTTGAGCTCCTACACTCCATCTGCCACTGTGAACTTTGCAAGACATCTCTCTCTCTCATTTGAAGCACTTCCTCATTTAAAGGACTGTAAAGTCTGAATGCCTTTCCAGGCCTAAAATGTTTAATGGTACACACTCATCAGTAAAAAAATGAGTGGACACCCTCCATCTATGAATATTTATTAATGCATATATGTCGTAAAAGATATATAAAATATAGAAATCAAGAAAGAATAATAAGATAAAGATGAAATAAATACGAACATCCCTGATGAAGTCATACTATCATTAGCTCCTATACAACTCAAAGTACAATACATTCTTAGGGTACAATTCATTAATGATGTGTTAATCCACATTTCAAATAGTCTTCTTGACAATTTCATTTATAGGCTGTTTTCCTGACAAATATGGTCAAAGAGCTACTACAAGAAATGTCAGCTCTATCTTTTTGTTCTTGTTTGTGGTGTCAGAATTATCTTCAATCCATGGTTTCTTTGTGCAAATCTTTAAGCCACTTGTTCGCTGTATAAAGACAAATTTAGTTAAAAGCTGATAATATAATGCAAATCCACTCAGACTCAAGAAGTAAACTGCAATAAGTTGCAATATGATAGTAAAGACAAATAAGTAAAGTCACTGCTCTCAACCCCTCTGCTTTGTGAAGCTTCCACGCTTCCCTCAAGACATCACCTTGTATATCGAATGTGTCATGGCACTGTCTCAAAAGACTAAATGAGAGACCCAGTGTCATCTACACAATATTAATAAAGCTCAAGATCTTCTTTTTTCAGGTTGAAAAGTAATTATAAAATCACTTAGAGACCACTGCTTGGCACTACATACAAGGCCCTTAATGATTTGGCCTTTCCAGCCTGTTCTCCCAGTACACACTTCCCATACCTTACCTGCTTTTACTTCTCTTAACACACCATATACTTACCGCTTTCTCATCTTTGAAGTGCTATCCCTTTGTACTTCTCTGTCTCCAGGGCACTATGTTCTCACCTCTTTTAAAGCACTTATCACAATCTGCTATAACTGTTTCCTTACTAGCCTAAAGGGCAGGATGACTCCCAATTTTGAATTCCCAGCATCTAAGAGAACAATTTGTTTGCAGTAGGTACTTAATAAATGTTGACTGGAAGAATGAAAAGAACCAAATTCCTTTGCTGACTTTTAAGGTCTTGCATAATCTAGCTCCAAACTATATACACGGACCAATTTTCTTTCCTTAAATCCAATCCTATTCTCACTTCCTATCATTATCATGTTCATTTTGGCTTTTGCTCAGGTTACCCTCTCAGCTTGGGCTGTCTTCCACACAGGGAAACGACATGTCCCGCAAGCCTCAGATCAAATTATCCTTTCCCCACGAAGTCATGCTCAACTCTTGCATCCCTCAATGGATCAGTCCCTTCAGAGAACTCTTGAAGAGCAAGTACTACACATTTTAGCAATTACTCTCTATGTCGTAGTTTTCTCTCCCCAATTTTGGTCTAAGCGCTTTGATGCCAGGGTCCACGTTCAACTTTTTTGCACATTGATCTCTTAACACATTGCAACATGATGATGCACAGTAGATGCTAACAGATCTGACCGACTGGTTGTAGGCAGCGTGGTACAAAGGAGGAAGAACTGGACTGGGTTTTAGTCCAAGTTCCACCACTAGTTAGTTAAACATGCCACTCAACCTCTCTGGTCATTAATTCCTCCTCAGGAAGATGAGACCTTACAACTTTTTAAATTCTAGGTAAGATTTTTCCTCTTGCCTAAAGGAAACATTAAAAATTTTTCTCTAAAAATCAAAGAAATTCTGAGACCTTTGGTAACTCAACTTTAATGAACTTTAGTGTAATCGTCTGTAAAACAAAGATAAACAGCCCACCACTTCCAAGGACTGTGTAAAGGTCAAATGAGAAAAATACAGATAAAAATGCAAAGATAATTTTAAAATTCTGATAAAAATGCAAGGCATTATTATACTATTTAGTGGAAAAAGCAAACAAGCAGCATTATTTATTTTTCAGATAGGACAGTGTACTAATCTAGCCAAGGAAAGTGACTGGACCCTTACATCTGTTCCATAGCCACAGGCTGTACCTCATCTCTTATGTACAAAGACACACATTTGATCACAAAGTAAAGTAACCTTTATCCCAGAAGGTCTACACAACAGGAACTATATCAGTTCAAGTTACTGAGTTATCAGCTGAGATCTAAATTAAAGCCTGGTTATGGTTTCTAAAAATGTTCTTAGAATTTTCATAACCACTCTGTATTAGAATAAACTTCTCAATATTTTTGATAATAATTTGAGGATATTTTAGCATGAAGGAGACTCCATAAGAAATAATCTGGTTACAAAAACATAGCTTCTCATATAAACATGTCCAATCATTCAAGTGAAATATAAAGAGGCTACACAAAAAACAAACACAAATGTCCTGACAATTTAATTGTTCTTTAAGTGCTACATTAATATACACCAGCCTCATAGAAAGTGTAAAATGTTTCCCTAGGAGACTCTCAACTTATTCAACATACAATGAAGAAAGTGGCAGTGAAGGAATCCAAAGTAACTTCTTTAATTTAGTAGCCTAATAATATCAGCGGCATTTGTTACATGTCCCCTAACATATACAACGAGCCATATTATATGTAACACTCAAAATCTCTAACCATTCTACATACAAAATTATTTTTAATTCTAAAGTTATATTTCATACCAATTCACTTCCTCTATAACACTTAACCATTTTCTTCTTAGTAGATCCAATACAATACTTTTAAAATTATATATATGCAATAAAAATGATTTTCCAATAACATTCCAATGAGAATTCCTTCAAAAATATTTATCTTTTCTCAAATATCAAACCTTAAACTGGACACTTAATATAGTTTTTCCTAACCTTCTCTAGAACACTTTGATGTATAATCAAATTCGTGTTCATTTAGCCAATTTTATAGCTCTAAAAATATAAATTCTAGAAGCTTTCTGCATAAACCCTATTTCTAGCACCCAGGATATAGTAAATTCAACATACAATATCTGATAGGTAAGTAGTCACCCTTTATGCTTATAATCTGGAATATCTGCAAATCTTAAATCAATGCTAACAGTCACTAGTCAAAACTACAAGTACACAGTAAACAGCCAGTTTTAAGGTTCTGAGCAACAAGTGTGCAGGAAAAGTCAGATGTATGAGAAACTAAATGCAAAATTTTTAAAAAAATGTTTGTTTATACCAGAGATGACAGAAAAACAAGAAAATAAGATGAGAAAAAGATGTTGGCATCCAATAAATGCAAACTCATTCTTAACCTGTTCATCTAAAATAACTCTTATTCTTATCATGTATTTCTTTTCAAATAAAATAGAGCCTTAGATTTAACAACTTGTTAGCCTGGCTATTCTGAGAGTGTCTTTGTTAACGTAAGGCACACCTTCATAACCCAGTCCTACCTTCGTCATTCAGGCTTTGTTTTTTGTTGTTTACTGTTGTACTCCAGTCCCTAAAAAAAGGGCCCAGCACATAAAATGTCAAATGAATAACAACCTTTGAGGGAGGCGTTATCACCATCCTGGTTTTACAGATGAGGAAACTAAGGTGTAGCAAGGTTGAGTAACTTGCTAGGGGTTACAAACCACTAGCTAGAAACAAGCTCCTGTTTGACCACAAAGTCCTCAATCGTACTCTACCCTCACTCAGCAGAATACCTTCCTAATGTCTCTCACTTGCGTGTCTTTACTGGTGGCAATTTCTCTTCTTAGGGGAAGGCTCGATTCAAGCTTCAACTTCTCCACCAACCTCTTCCTAGGCACTGTAACCTCTGACCCCCACTGTGGTCTTCTACAGATCTCTCCTTCCTCGGTGTCCTGTTAACAGCCCTTTGCTTTGAGCCCTTTGCTGTACTTATTTGTTATCTCAACTCCAAACTTCCTGAGGGCAGGAATTAGGTATCCCCAACCATTTCTGGCACAGGGCAGAGGTGAATAAATGTTAGATGTATAAATGAATAATCCCTACCAACCCATAAGATAAATAGAAACGCTTTAACTAAGTCCCCTAACCGCAGGCAACCAGAGACTACAGCTTTCTTGGGCCTGGGGTGGCAAGGGCATGCCTGAAATTCCCTGCCCACACCACAAAAGAGCATCACTGTGCTATGTTTAGGCAGTTTTTCAAGTTTTGAGACATCTAATGAAAGGACAATACAGTTCCAAAATTTTAAGAGCTATGCATAAAAACCTCTCTTTTAAAAGTGGCCTATCTAGATGAGACATCAGCTCTCAATTTTAAATAGTTTGACTGGTTCAATTAAGTCACTGTTTTCAGTAATTTTTGCTTATTCTAAGTAATTTTATTTTTATACCCCCTGGCTTGGAAGTTCAATTTCATACTCCCCCCAACATATAGGGACAAAACCTGCTTGTCTTTTCCAAAGTGGGAAAATAAAGCAGAACCTGTGTGTTAGGTAAAAAGGCATTCAGTAAGATGTTATGCCGTCGTTTGTAAACCCTCCTTCTAAACGCATATGTGGTCCATTTTAGACTCATGAATACTAGATGATTTTCATTTAATTGGTATAAATAGCAGCTTCAAATTATATTTAAACAAAAACTGGATTTTTAAAAACTATGGTGTAAAGAGTTGAAATGTCTTCCCATCACCACTAAGTACTATACAAACAGTACCATATTCAAATTCTGGCTCTAAGAATATATAACCAAATGCTTAGCAAGGCCAACTTGAAGGTATATGTTTAAGGTAAACAATTTTTCACATACACACCACCCAAGCCACAATCTGTAATTTTACTTCTTTTATTAACACTAATTTATGAGCAGTGTCTAGTCCCACCTATAAGTGGGACACACATAAGATTTATAAATAGGATATTATAAAGTGGGACACTGGAATTTCACAATTGGAGCATATTAAATCATTTACTTGCAAACTAATATTTTGCCAAATATTTACCACCGATTTCGAAAAAAGTGAAAATCACCTTGCCATGTTGGACTTTTGGCCTCAGTTTGATTGGTCTCTTCCTATCCCCTACTCCCCACCCCTTCCCTCTGTTCTTCCTCTGCCAGGAATACCCTCCTGACTCATCTCTGCCTATGTCCATCACCTCCTTAGAGACCTGGCTCAAGATTCAGATCCTTGAAAAAGTCTTCCCTGACTAATCCTGATTTCCACTAATTCCTAATTTTGCATTCCCTTGGCATTTATATATAGTTTGCACTACATAATCAAGAACTTGTAAGTCTCACATTTTTCTATCATTTCCTCAACGAGAGACCAAATAGATCCATCGTCTTTTATATTCTCTCCTATATGGCCTGCAATAAATGCTACTGAATGACTAAATCACCAATGAAAGAAAGCCAATTGATCAAAAACTGAAGTAAGCAACTGGTCTCTCTGATCACATTTACAATACTCTATCACCTCCAACATGCATGATTCCTTTAAGAAGATGAGATTTAACTCTATCTTAGTTCCATAAATTCACCATAAAAGATACAGGTTACAGACCACATATATATTAAAGTAAATAATACTCCTGGCTATTATTCAAACACATCTTCCGATTTAACATTTCAGGCTTCTAAAAGCTTAAAGCCTTGCAGCAGCACGCCCGTGAATGGTAGGAAGCTGGCACCAGTCTCTTGCAAAAGGGGCAAAACTCTAGTTGGCAGTAAATGTTCAAACACGTGAGCCTCCACTGTTAAACAAGGCTCATTAACCACACAAACTTGCTGTTTCAGCTTTCTCGCTTCAAGGAAATGCTATGATCTCCTTTGGTTACTGTTGAGAGCCAACGATGGGTTAAATTCCCATAAATTGGCCAGCGTTTTGGTGGTTCGCCCAAGCATACCGCTGGCAACGGTGTAGACGAATTTTTTTTCCTTCTTTCTCTTTCTTTCTTTCTTTTTTTTTTTTTTTTTAAATAGACCCGCCCGCCCCGGGGAGCCAGAAATGAGTGAAGAGAGCGCTAACCCGGTACTTCTTAGGAGGAAAAAGGAGACCTCCAGAACTCGGCCCTCTAGTTCTTAGTGTCAGCTTAATGTGCAGAGGCGAGGCTTCGAGCGCGGCTGCTTTTTACTAAATCTCAAGCGAGTCTTCCTTAGGGGACGGCAAGCCACACGTCGGCGGCTGCCCAACTTTTCCTGCAAGGAGCATCAGTTTTTCCATGCTCTAAGTCACAGCAAACCGGGTCCGGGGAGAGCCGGGCCACACCAGCTGAGGGGAAGACGAGGCCTCGGAGGGGGAGGGAACGGGCTCGCTCTGCAAACGGGGCAGGGCGGCCGAAACAAAGTGAGCGCCGGCCCGCCGCCCGCCGCCCGCCGCCCGCCGCCCGCCGCCCGCCGGCCCGCTCACCCTCCAGCAGCACCTCCTTGCCCGCGCGCTTCAGCGCTTGCACGGCCTGGTCGTGGGTGGCCTGGCGCAGGTCCGTGCCGTTCACCGACAGGATGGCGTCGCCCAGCCGCAGTGCCCGGCTCTGGTCCGCCGCCAGCCCCGGGAAGATCTTGGAGATGAGGATCGGCATCCGGTTCTCGCGGCCGCCTTTGATGCTGATGCCCAGGCCGCCCGCCTCCTGTTTCACCACCCGCACCCGGCGCACCGGCGGCGACGCGCCCGCCTCAGAAGCCGGGCCCCGCGGCGGCGCGAGCGGGCTCGGGGGGCCCAGGCCGCGGCTCGGGCTCCCGGGCAGCGAGTCGCCGGCGCCGCCGCCGTTCGGGAGGCCGTTGAAAGCGGCCGCCGCCGGCCCCAGAGTGGGCTCGGCCTCGGCCGCCGCGGCGTCGCCCGTCAGGCTCAGGCTCTCCCCGCTCAGTTCGGCCACCACGCGGACCCAGCGCTCCCTGAGGAGCAGCTCCACCAGCCCCGCTTTGGTGGCCCGCGTCCACACCGCCATGGCCGGGCCCGCTCCCGCCGCCGCAGTTGCCGCAGCTACCCTCATTCCAGTCCGGCAGCTTCAGCGCTTCCCTCTTCGCGCCCGAGGGGGCGGGCCCGGCCCCTCCCCCCGCGCTGATTCATTATTCATGAGGCCACGCCCACTTCGGGCGGGCGGGGAGAGGAGCCGCTTCCGGGAGGTTAAGGAGTTGCCCGCAGTCCAGTCCTTTGCAGCTCACCGGACGTGGGCAGCAGGATCGCAGTGGGGGTCCATCTCATGTTCTTATGTTCGCCACCGACGGCCCCTCCCACACACATACACAAACTCCTGACCTGTACCGTGCAGTTCCCAGGAGCTGCGTGGGCACGGAAAGCAAGATCAGCTTCGGGAAGCGCTTTGCAAGCCTGCAAGACTGGGTTGCACGTTCATTCTTGCATTGATTGGTTCATTCGGATCTACTTAGGGCTCTGCCGCTGTGCTCTTTTTGAGGCCTGGAGAGGAGCTGAGTAAAATGTACCGCAGCTGATAGCTAGCGGTCTAGTAGAGAAAGAAAAGGAAGATCCAGCCAACCTGGTGTGATACTATGTGGTTAAATGACACACAGAAAACGCCCTGAGAGCAGAGTAGAAGCAACATTCTGTTGGGCCTGGGGTCAACTTCACAGATATGACAATAGAAAGCGAAGAGGTAGGTGAAGCAGAGGGAACTGCGTAAGTAAAGGTCCAGAGACATGAATCTGCTTTGTAGTCACCTGTTTACTTGCCTGTAATGCGAGAGGGGATCATAGCTTCTTCAGTCCCTGCCAAGTACGATTGGTATAGGACTCAAAGATACTTGCAGAACGATGGTTACTTAGGAAGAATTCTATAATGCCAGTGTGAACAGAGCACA
This sequence comes from Eonycteris spelaea, assembly GCA_003508835.1. Taxonomy (NCBI): domain Eukaryota; kingdom Metazoa; phylum Chordata; class Mammalia; order Chiroptera; family Pteropodidae; genus Eonycteris; species Eonycteris spelaea. The sequence goes on along the minus strand of PUFA01000149.1, from coordinate 378,064 downwards.
AGATCAGTGGAGGCAGCAGGATATGAATGTGAAAAGCCTCAAAAATTAAATGTCGAAGAGTTTGGACTTGGTTTTGCTGACCTGATTTTCTTATCCTGGAGGCATTTTGTTGGACCAAGTATAGATGGGAGGCTCCAGAAATTGTATGCAGTCTGCAGAACCTGCAATGGCTTTTATCAGAAAATATGGGTGATGCAATCCACCTGCTTCCCCCAGCTTCATGGGCTGAAAGAGCTGAGGAAACTGGGGCCCAGAGCACCAAAGACTCTGGCCCAAAGTCTACAGTAAGGAAACAGAGAAAACTCAGATCTCCTAGCTTCCTGGTTCAGTGCTTTTCTTTACTACATACCTCAGACCTCAAAAATGAGGGTCCAGAAATCACACTGTCGCGAGAGATCTCAGCAAAAATATAAGGTCAAGGTGGACTCTGACTTAACTTCATCAGTAAATGCAAAAACCTCATGTTTTCATTGGCAGGGCAGCGGTTGGGGGGCTGCAAGCAGAGGAAGTGTGCACCAATTCCTGTAAACGGGGCTGTATATCTGCTTGCTCATGAAGTACATGTTGAAGCTCGTAAGCCATGTCCAATGCACCACTCTATGAATACACATCCACGTGTAAGCAAAACTTCCTGTACCAGGAGTTTAAACAATAAAAATAGAAAGTGGAAAGCATCCAGAGCTCAAATGAAGAAAGAATTCAAAATGAGAAAAGTATCTTACCCAAAAAATCATTACAGCAGAACCCTGTCTGAAATTAGTAGAGCAGGATTTTCCAAGTTGCATATGGCAGCAGCAGCTCAACCCTTCAACCCTCTCCTAATCAATTTGCGGGGAGGCCAGCTTACTGTTCCAGCAGGTCTCAATGTGCCCAAGTGCACCTACAGTCACGGACATTTCTGGCTTTGCTCCAGCTCAGGCATAAGCCCCCGAGGCCTGAGTTACGTGAAATTTCTGCTTATTAGAGAGCACTTGGCAGCTGATCCCTTAGAGTATAAGCACTATTTTGAACACTTTTACATATGTAATCACCCAGAGGTTGGGCACTTGAGGACACCTTTATTAGCAAGAGAAATGTATCAAGACTTTTTGGTCAATAAGGTTGGAAGAAGTTATAGATCTTCCAACCAAACAGTAAATGAGGGCACTTATGTAAGACAGTAAATTATGTAACAAAATATTTAACCCTGGGAGGAGAGAAGATAATGAAGATTTGGATTAATCGGGTTTTTTTTTTACTAAGTAGTTTTAAAATATATCCACAAAAACTTCCCAAATTGACACGCTGTTTTTACAAGGTTCTCCATCAGAACTGGAATCAATTTTCGACAATCTCTTTCATTACTATTTTCAGATCAGCCAAACTCATCCATTGTTTCCCAGTGATGCCTTGCAAATCCCCAAGTCTGTCCTTCTACACACCTCCTACCCCTTTCAACCACTTTTCCACCTAGTAAGATCTCATCCCCGTTGTCCCTGTCTACCCAATTTGTTGGGATTTTTCCTTTATATCATTTTATGACTGGCTGTCTTGTCCAAATAGATTTTAAAATATAGAAGGGCAGAGAGCACCTGACTTCTTTTTTCCCCACTATTCCAAGAATATTGCATTGCAGAACAGGAACTCATTAAACATAAAATTGATTGAAATTCAGTGCCTCCTGCGCAGTAGTCATTTCAAATAATCCCTTGGAAGGTTATTGGTTCCTTGCAGAGTGAAAATTACCATCTTGGAAATCTCAAGTACTCAGTGGAAATCAACTTATGGTGGATAATGAAATCTGAAATAAAAGGAGTACACATCTATTTCCATAGCTTCTTTAGGGATGCTGAGACAAGCTTAGATAATTTTTGAACAGGGGTTATTTTATCTACCTCTACAAAAGGAAATGGTGGAAATAATTCCTAATAACCTTCCACTCCTTCACCCAAGAATATATATTCTCCTCTGCTGAAGCTGTTATCTTACTATTTCTCAGAACACGGAAAGATCTTTGCTGCTTTAAAATTAGAGAGATTAGCTCTCTGCAGTTCTATAATTTCCTACAATTCTATGACTCAGGCTCTGATTCTATGCCCTCTCAAAACCCAGGGGTGTTTTTTTTTCCTTTTCCCTCATAGAAGATGCATAATTTAGCATGGTAATTAAGAGCACAAGGTTCAAATTGCAGTTCAGCCACTTACTAGCTATAGGACAATGATGAACGGGCTGAGGTCATAGGCCTAAGTTTCTTCTTTGGAGAAATTCAGATACCTTCTACATTTGAGGATGGTTGACCGGAGTGACATACGCAAAGTACTTAGCAGCAATGTACCTGCCACACTATAAGAGTTCCATAAAAAGTACCCACTGCTGTTATTATTACCTATTGACCTTCAGCTACAGCAGCAACAATAAAACCTTTGATAGAAACTCTCCAGCGGAGAGTCTATACTTTATCTAGGAATGAGTCTGCCATGATACCATTTGATTCCAGGCTTAAAGGACAAATGACCAAATTAATTTTGGTGACAGACAGATCTTGTATAAAGCCACACTTCTGCTGAAAGGGAGTACATATCACCAAGAGTCCATCAAAAGAAAGAATTAGTAGATCTGGGGCTCATTCCAAGGTTTGAGTGTTAATTTTATAAAGAAAAAGAGCCCCAGGCAAAATTGGAGCCCTTAGCAAGCCTGGTCACTACCACAGAACAGTCTGATGCTGTGGAACAAAAGCAAGAACTGCTCAATTACTACTGAAGAGGCCAAAAGGAGAAATGTTTGTAAGATAACCAAACATTCAACTTTGAAAAATTATCCACACATAACTCTTCCCCAGTTAGAAGACAGTGAGATCAACTGTCCGTTTCGACGGGCAGTACTCCTTTGCCTTCCAGGAGAAACATCCTAAAATGTATTCTTCTCTCCAGCAGAAACATCAAGTGAAAGAGGGAAAGGTGCATACGTCCTTTAGCTGATGCAAGCATATTCCAAAATTAATCCCCAGATAAATCACTATCCATCTGAAACCCACAAAAATGGATTAACTATCTCGTGCTTTATGACTATGAAAACCCACATCTGCTAACCACATTACTAATGAGAAGCAGCTGGTGACAGTTTTGTAGCTCTGTGACTTTCTTTTTAGGAAAATATTAGCAAGGACATACTAAGCAGAAGATTAGTTTCAGTGAATCCACTTAGTTATGGAAAATTACCTTTTTTTTCCTGGACAATCATGGAAATCGCACAATTTGCCATGAAATTCAAATAAAGTCCTCAAATAAGAACCCCCTGCACCCCAATTTACAGAACACCCCAATTTTCATAAGACTTGCAGTCTTATAGCAGCTTCGACTCTCATTTTTCAAGACTATTGAACACCAAATTCTACTTCTTGGTGCATATGGTATTTCTAGGACTTCATCCCACAGCTTTAACTCCCTCCTGAGTTAGCTGATGGACTAGCCAATTGCAGGGATCACGGGCCCCTTTGGGGATCATGAGAATGTTGTGGACATGCCTCAAACAAAAGCACACTAGTGCAAAATTCAAACTTCAGGGCTCACAAAGACCCTAAAGCCCTTCCATGGACTCTTATGACTGAACTGTGTCCCCTCTAACTGTGGGTTAAGGTTGAAGTCTTAACCCACAGAATGTGACTGCATTTGGAGACAGGATCTTTTGAGAGGTAACTAAACTAAAATGAAGTCATTTATAAGAAATTAGGACACATACGCAGATAGCGAAGACAATGCAAAGACACCAGAAGGTGGCCATCTACAAGCCAAGGAGAGAGGCCTTAGAAGAAATCAATGCTAATATCTTACTGTCAGATTTCTAGCCTCAAGAACTATTAGAAAATAAATTTCTATTGTTTAAGCCACCCAGTCTATGACACTGTCATGGCAGCCTAGCAAACAAATATAGATGCCCAAGACAAGAACCTACACAATAGCCTGTTTTTCTGCCCCACCCCCTCAACTTCCAGTCTTTTCCGCTCTTTACTCACACAAATGGGCATTTCCACTGTGCCATTCCTTTGAATCTGAGTGTTTCTCAGTACTATGGTAGGCCTTACCTGCCCTCTCAGCCTCATTTTCCTCTATATCTAATATATGCTCTGTTTTGACCATGTGGTACTGGCAGACCCTTGAATAGGCTATGTCTCCCTCATTTCAGGCCTTTGCACTGAGAATGCTCCAGGAATGCCTCTTTTCTTCTCCCTTCCACCTTACTAATACTAACCAATCCTAAGAGCTATTAGCTCTAGTACCATCTCCTTTCAACCTTCCCTGCAACCCTGCTGGTTAGGTACCCCTTCTCTGTGCTTCATCTCTACTGTAGCATTGTTCATCTACTTGTTTCTCTCCCCAACGAGGCTGTGAAGTCCTTGAGGGCTGAGACCATCTTTCATCTTTCGTTGGCACATAGTATATAGTAGGTACTCAATAAATGTATGAGTATTAGTTCTTTAACTTTCTGGAGACAAAGGACTGACACAAAGCTAAGCCTTAATAGCTAGGTCTGTGCTCCCCAATACGAAACCCGCTAGCCACATGGAGATATTCACTTTTTATTTTTTTAAATGTAGATATTTAAATGAAAATTAAATAAAATAAAAAATTTAGTTCCTTTGTCACATTAGCCACATTTCAAGAGCTCAGTAGCCACACGTAGCTTGCAACTCTCTTATTGTACAGCACGGACACGGAACATTTCCGCTACCACAGACAATTTCCTGCACAGAGCTGATCTATACCAGAAAATGCCTTGAAATATGAAAGAAAAAAAAAACGCATTAGAAAAAGGATTCTGAATAGGCAATTTACACAATTAGCTAAACAGACAAAACACATAAAAAACTAAGCAATATCATTAGCAAAAGAAATTAGATGAGCTAAAACTAGTCTATCACTATATTGTCCAGGTGTAAGGAAATGAGTACTTTCAAACCCTGCCAATCAAAATACAGCCATTCCAAAGAGCAACTAAAAGTGAAAGAAAATGGACACAATATGAGCTATAAATTCCACTCCCGAAAATTCATCTGAGTCACAGTCTCAATGTGTGCACTAGTAGACAATGTACTAGGTTGTTCATTATAACTCTATGGTTTTATGCCCAACAGAATTCAAGTGCTCATCCAGAGCAAGTAATGCTTAAATACCTTCCCTGCTGTCTGTGAAATGAAAAATCTTTTGCATAACATGCCCACTAATCACATTTATAACTGGGTCTCTACAACCAAGAGACAGTGGGGGAATAACTGTAAGAATGACACCTTCACCTCTACCAAACCATTGTGTGACCTCTGCTCTTTTGGGTCTCTATTGCCATGAGCATAAAATATAAGGCCAAGAAACACATGATCCCTTTCACAAACCTCTGCTTCCTTCCCATCCAGAACGACTTCACTTTTTTCTATTATATTGCAGTTCAGGATAAAGTTCCATTTGAAGAAAGTTTTGATGCTTAAAAAAAAAAATCTTAAAAACCCCCAAACTAGATAATCTCTAACTTTCTTCCAATACGCCAGTCTAATCTGTTGTAACCTCCACGGTGAAGGGTGTATTATCTATCTAGAGGTCAGATTACTAATTTACTATATGAGAAAAGTGAATCTTTAAAGCATCTGAGTTAGGTAAGCAAAAAAGACTGTTCCTAGGTTGGTCTCAAATTTTTCTGTAGAACCCAAATATGAGCTGCAATCTGCAAAATGCCTGAAACAGAAACATAAGGCATTTAGATTACACAAATTCCCAAAGTAAAATCACCCCAAACACATGCATTGACATGTCCTCTTATCTAATATTGCTTCCCCTTCTCTTCCCCAAGTTCTCTAACTCACCCCAATTAGTTTCTGCTTCATTTGTATTCAAAAATTCTCTACTTAGGAAGATTTCAAGGTCCAAAGCTCTTAATTCCCATACCATTTATGGAAATACAATGTAGTGGCTGGAAATGTTGCAAAGGAATGCCTTCTACTTTCTGAAGTTTTACTTCTTCACTCGGATGTGAGCCTCTCTGTCAGAATTACACGCTCCATGATCCACAAGGTTTCAGAATGTTTAAAGGTTATAAATCAAGTCTTAAGACTCCAGTTAATAAAGATTCCTTGAATTTATAGCTCTACAGTCAGTGAAAAGCAAGAGAGTTAATATTTAAGGCATCCCAGCCTCCTCCTGGTCATATTCAATGTAGACTGGTGACTTGAACTTTGGTTTCAACCACACAAGAATGCACCTAAAACATCTCTTAGAAAGGACAGGATCTTCCTGTTTACTAAAAGGTTGTAATAGTCCAATCTAATGCAGACAGGGAGGATATGCCACACTGAGGACATTTATCCAAGTAAGAGGAAAGGAAAGTTATTTTACACAGAGGACCTAAAAAGTTTAAATTACTCTTACTTTAAATATTTGTTTAAATTACTCTTATTTCTGTAAAAAAAACCTAAACAGGTGGGGCTGGGCAGCAGTGTCCATTCTAAACCTTGTATCTATTTAACTCAGCAAATGAACCTGAAATAGGTTGTCCTTTATGTTATAAAGTACTGGGCTCATTTGCCTCTTATTACCTCTGTTAATTCTCCTTAAATTCTAATACTTTCCTTTTCCAACTCAAAGGTAGGGTTCATTTAGCAAAATGTTTTTTTAACCAGTGCTTTACTATGTCATCAGAATTAGCATACTTCTCCGCCTGTATCACAGCCCTCCATCCCAAAAACACAGAAACAAAACCACACATACTACTGGGTTTCCACAGGCATGCAACAGAATACATTCACTGAGATGGGAAAGAAATATATCCACCCAGTTCAGGTTAAGTATAGTTCTTCGTTTTCTACTTTAAAAGATCATATTAAAACGAGTCAGTTGATAACACCCACGGGAATGACAATGTCAAAGCAAATAAAGGAAGACAGAAAAGGTAAAGTATATGACAGGTTTTCTGGTCCCCACTTCCACTGCTATTTGTTAACAAAATGCCCAATGTTTCCTTAACCTTTGAAACTGGCGATTAATAGGTGAAAAGAGAGTTAATGAGACTGATATCTCAAAGCCTATTTTTTTTTCCTTTTAAATAAAATTAATAGCTGACTATCAAAGGCATCTGCTTTTCAAAAGGAAAATTGTAGTTAAAATTCTTTCTTGAAATATAGGCTGACTATTGATACTGGTAGTTGGGATATCTTTAGTAAGCAAGATTGGGTTCCCTGCCTTCTAGGGCAATGTTGGGCAGGTCCGCACACCTTTGCATGGGCTACAGGCTGGAGGCTGGCAGACAGTGAAGGTCATCAGCACTCTGAAACCTCAGACATGTGTGAGGGAACAGAGGATAACTATAATTTTTTTTTTTGAGACTGTGGTCTAAAGTACAACTGGATCCTGAAAAAGTTGGATAAATTTGTAGCTACATGGAACATTATTCCAGCTACAAATACCTTGGCAGTTCCGTTAACTTTCATTCAATGGAAGGAAATTATTGTCCACTATTCTGAAAGGTAACGTTTTCAATGACTAGTCCTAAAGAATAACTTTGTTTTATTATCATGATTTGTGAAAACAAACAAGGTAGAACAGTTCAAGGAAGGACACAGACAGTGCCGTTTTAGGTTCCAAATTTCTTCTTTTTGATGTGGTGGGAGTTGAGCGATGATGTCACCTAGGGGCCGTTCTACTGCCACTAGTGTTCTTTCATCCAAAAGATCCATGAAGAGTAAAGGCTGTAAAGAGATGAGAATGATTCTACCAGGAGTTAGGCTCCAGGGTAAGTCCTGAATAGACACTAAAAGGTTAGCCTAATTCAAGGCTGGAGGGATATAAATCTCTAACAACTCCTCCTGCCCTAGGACTCAAAATGGTTGAAAAGGTTGGGAGTTTTTAACAGTTCATTCGTAAAAGATTCAGCAAGATTTTTCATGTTTCTCTGCATAGAAAATCTAATTTCTTAGGAATCAGTGTTAACTGAGGCTTTGGAGCCAAAATTATTGACAAATGGTAAGTTACAAATGCATCAGGAAGCTAATCATACTTGAATAATTCACAGATCCCCCTCTTAAAAAACAATTCTTCCACATCCTTGAGAAAATGTTCCAGGATGCCCAAGAAACTCCAATCTGGGAAGTATAAATATGGAACTTCTGAGGTGGCACGAATAGCTGGAGCTCAATGGATATTTATTTATTTTATATACAATGAAAAGCCTACCCCAGAAAGGAAAATCATAATCAAGTCAATGACTTCCATTCATTGGAGATTTATCTTGTGGAATATTCTCTAACTAGAAGTTGAATTTAAAATCCAGCTTTAGGGGTGGTTTCATAGAGTAGTGGTTAGCACGTCTGCTTTACATGCAGAAGGTCCTGGGCTAGAGCCCCAGAGGAGCCACAGTCCGTACCGCAGGTGCACCAGGCCCCCCAGGTGTGCCAAGCCCCTGGTGCACGCCACGAGCAAGTAGGAGGAGACGCCCTGCCTTCAGAGATCCAGTTCTTAAGGGGAAACAGCAACATCCATAGGTCAGGGGTGGAAGAGGCAGTTGGGAATTAAATAAATAAAATAAAATCCAGCTTTAACAGAAAGACCCCACCTGAGCTCCAACAGCATTTCATACTCCCTATGTATTTCATTTTGGTTAAATATGATGTGCCTGCCTCTAACACACTGAGGCATAACAATGAAATACAGCCATAAGGGAAAGGACAAATATCCTCAGAAAGGTCACTTGTCTCTCAAAACTAGGTCCTCTGAATGAAAAATAAGGGTGACATTTTGACATATTATTACATTTTGATAATATCACAAGGAACCAACTGTACAGAATACAATGCAAGATGTTTTACCTTATATATCTTGGAAATTTTAAAGGCATGGGCTGTGCGCCTCCTGATGACATCCGATTCATTCGTGGGAGGCAGTGGATTATACAGTAAGGTTTTGTCATTTGGAAGAGGCTAAAAAGACAAAGATATACTGTTTAAATTGTTATTTTTATTGGGTTTCTACAGAAAAGACTACAGTAATTTTTTAGGCAAATACCATCTTGTAACCATCATATTATACATTTACTACCTCCCTGACTCGCCTTACTTCAAGAAGAGAGCAGTAGTCATTCCTCCAGCTATATGTAGGGTTGGGAGTACACAGCAAAGAGAGCTTGGTACTCTGCCGGCAAGATCAAAGAGCCCAGCTGAGGCTTCTGGCCAGTCTTGTCAGTAACACTTGGTGTGACAGAAACAAACTGGCATTTGCAGGAGTTCAGCCCATGAATACTTTGCTTTCTAGATTCTCCCCCAACCAGATTATGGACCAAGTGACTGAAGTTCTCCTCAGGAAACTGTAACACAAACCACCCCTACTGATGTCACTGACACCTCAAGAGATGGCCTCTGGCCAAGCAAGTGATATTTCATCTCTGATTTCCTTGGGAAATAGCTCTACCCAGCAAGAGGAAGTGATGGACTTATCACTAATGCCTGGGAGAAAATATGGGCCAATCTGGGCTGAGTTATAAAGAGGAAAGCAAGTGGGAGGGGCCATTCATGTATCACTCGAATTGCAGAATGTACTTGTCAGCCAGCTCTGCTTCCCACGCCCAGAGAACACAGGGCCCAGGAGAAGAGTTCCAGTGACACATCACCATGCACACTGCCTTTAGAGCCATCTGATGCTTTCTCCATGTTCCTTCCACCCCCACCTTCACAGATATGCCAAAACACCGTGTGTTGCTTGTAATCTAAGTCCAAAGTGCATTACAGGCACAGCCACAGCCCACAGTGCTCCTACCCAGAAAACACACATAAATTTGGAGTGAACCTAAACAGCAGCTGGCAGAAGATGGAATCTAGAACTGAAAACCAGCTCACATCCCACCTAAATCCCAGCCATGAAGAATGGAATTTTCCTAGCTAGACTTTTTCTTTGGCCTTCAGACCTCAAAGGCTGCAGATAGTATTTCAGTACATGCAGCGGAGGGAGTGTAAGTGGTCAAAACCACAATCTCCTTTGAAGAAACTACATTATTCAGTCACTCAGAGTGCAAAGGTGGTGGTGATTTAGCCAAATCAATGGTATTCCCCCATGAGGGTTTCTCTATCCTCTAACTTATTATATTTGATGCTTTTAGAACTTGAAGATTCCTAAGTAAAAAAGAGTCAATGATCACATGAGTAATAGTGGCGAAGAACTCACCAACGACTTGTCGATGATACAGAACATATAGGCATCGTGGACAAGAATGTGCATTGGTCTCTTGGGATGAAAACTGATATGTGTGATGGGAGTATCCCTTTGGAGCCAAAGGTGATGAAACCCCTGCTTCTGGATGGTCCGGCTCCACTCTGTATACTGTTTGTCTGGGATGCTGAATTCAAATATCTGAGGAAAGACATGATACATCTGAGGAAATGAAGGCTCGTACCCAGAAAGACCAAAGGGTTCCCTCATTCCTAACCAGAAAGTATCTATACAAACCTTGATTGTATCACATTCAGTCTTATGCTTTGTTTTTTTGTTTTTAAGGTAAACTACACAATAATAAATAATTCAAACAGCATAAGGTTTATAATGAAATGACACCCTGCAATCTTGGAATCTCTCTGCCCCAAAAGTAGCCTGCTGTTTCTTGTTTACATCTTTTCAGAGATTTTTAATGCATACAGACATGCTGTTCCGTATGTTGCTTTTTCATTTAACATTAATCATGGAGATTGACCCATATCAATATCAATACACACACACACACACACACACACACACACATCATTCATGCCCCCCTTGAAAAATACATAATAATCCACTCATGTTTATTATCACGTCTGTTTGATGGACATTTAGGTTTTTCTAATCTTTGGCTACTACAAACAAGGCTTCAATGATTATCTCTGTATCAATGTCTTTTGCACAACTGAAAGCATATTATCTGTAGGAAGAACTTTCAAAATCAGAACTTCTGAATCAAAGATTATGTGTATTAGAAAGATTTAAAGATATTGCCAAAATGTCCTCTAAAGGAGTCACAGTAATTTATGTAATGTATGAAGTGCTGTTTCCCTATACTCTCAAGCACTGTGCATTATCAACTCTATTGATCTTTGCTAATCTAACAGACACTAAAAAAATTTCTCACCAGTTCTAATGACTGAAGCACTTTTGGGACCAACTGCCAGTAAAAGGCATCAGATAGACATTATCATTATATGTGACAAGGACAAGGATGTGGCTTCACTAATCTTTCAGTAATTGGTTAAGGGTACAGAATTATAAAACTGATATGAGAGATTTCATTTCTTTTGGATAGAATGTGTATGTGTGCACATATGTGCATGTAAAAACTGCTAATCAAAGTAGCAAGCATTGTCTGCCTAGCAGTCTACTTAAATACGCTTCTGAGATCACATGTAGTCTTTCCAATAGCTCAGTGAGGAGGGTATTACCATGCCTAGTTTACAAATGAAGAGATGAAAGTACTGATAAGCAGCAGACCAAACACTAATTTTGGCTGATATCAGGTACCTGATTTCATTATGGCCTGATTTCCTCATCTGCAAAAAGTGAAGATTAAATGATCTTTTAGTCACTGTCAACTCTCAAAATCTTATTCTACCCCATGAACAGTCTAACATCTGAGTCCATGTCATCTCTAGTCCAAAAACTATCAGTAAAACTAGTACTTCAAAATTCCTCCTCTTTCTTTTACCTCTTTACTCTAGAATCTTAGTGCTTCACATTCCATTGGCCCATGATCTGCCTAGGCCAAATATAGAAGCTTTGCTTTGCACAGAAGAAAATTACCATTATATCATCTAGTCCCTTGAAACAAAAAGGGTCTTCCAAAATTGTGATTATCTCAGCTTCTCAGTTACCTTACAACAGGAAGGAATTAGCACTGGAATCTCTTACCTGCTGGTCAGAATGAGCAATGACAAGGTTGTTGGTACTGGGGGCGATGGCAAGAGCAGTCACAGGGAAATTGTAAGCAGGCACTGTGCAGTGAAGCTGGGAAGAAATAACAGAAACGAAAGGCAATTCTATGTGATACATCACCTCAGGAAAGACTGTGTGGCCTTAATCAATTGTTTAAATATGTTCTTTAGAACTCAAAGAGTTCTGTGGAAGTTCCCATAAACATCAGTTATTCGCCCCCCTCCAAATAAACTTTAACTTCATTTTAAAAAATGTACATTTAATTGCTTACAAAACTGAAAGCACCTGCAGAGAACTTCAGAGTAAAGCCTTCCTTGCTCTCTACATCTGTGTAAATTGCTCATAAATATGTCATTAGACAGAAAATCTATAACTTACCACTGGATTTAAAAGAAATCAATGCCTAGGCATGGACACTTGTGTACAATTTTAAGGCATGTATGCTACTACACAGGAATACATTTTTAAATGCTAGGCAAGGCTCAAAGAGCAAACATTACATGCTCTTGCCACAATGTATTAAAGATTAAATTATGCAGTTAACAGATAAACCCATTAAGTGCTACGGTTTGGGGTTCTATAAACTTTTAATGCCTATTTTAAATCTTGGGTAGTTCTTATCTGACTTTTATGATGACGAAAACTTGTAGGGGATCATTAATGATTCCATATATGAATGACAATATCATTACTGATTAATAAAAAATGTTTTCGTGCTATTCCTTTGTCAAATTTCTGGTTTTATTAAATTTAAAAAATACCTTGAGATTACAAGGAGAGTTATTAAAGAAAACTTACTATCTGCAACTATTCCATCTGGGTAAGTCAGAATTTTCCTCTCCAAAATGTAGGAAAAACCTAGATGTGGATTCATCACCCATGAATCCTTAATTTTCAAATTTCATTGTTCCCAATGACTGATTTAATGTGATAGATTATCGCTTCTGGGTTCTAAATGAGTAAAAAATTCTTGGTTTGAAAAAAAGTCTAGTAATTTTCTGGGTCATGCCAGTTGGCCTTGGGTCTTGTAACTGCAGGGCTAACTTCCTCCTGTTTGCTGCTATTAAACCCAAAGCTCACCTTTAGACGTTTTATGCTGTACACATGGACTCCAGCACTGGTACCTGACGCAGCTAGCCAATTCCCATCTGGACTGACGGCCAAGAGACACATGGACTCCACTGTTCCTATGAGGACAGAACAACAGTTAAGTCTGAATTCAGTGTCGACAGACAGCCCTGCCCTGAAGAGGATGGCAAAAGCCACTAAGACTGATAGGATAATTTAAATTACTGATAGGATAATTTCTTGATAATTTTGCAAATAACTCCTGGATAAGTTAATTTCTACTATTTTCATTTAATTAGCCATCCTTCATGTAAAGAAGAGCCAGAGAGATAAATCTGAAAGTATCACTTGCTCAGGGCCGAGTCTACCATGGGGATGAAGAATCAGGGTAATAGCTACCACTCAAATCTATACTGTTTCAAACTCCTTTCCTACCAAATTGTGTTTAACCAGCGTTAGGGACAAAGAGCCAGTTGAATACACTTGAAGCATATCTTTAATTTATTGGGCATGCTGCATATTTAGCACGAAGGGAGCACGGGAGCACCTGAGCCATCTTTGTCAGCAGGGGATTTTAAACTAATGTGGCGACACGAAAACGCATGTGGTACAAAAATCATGGAGTGACGCTGTATGCCAAGTATGTGCTGCAAATAATACCACCAAACAATAAAAACGTTTTAAAACAAGAAATAAACCAGATGCTAAAGGATGGGTCAGGTAAGTAGAAAAGGATGGAGAACGTGAGCTAAGAGACAAGGACTGAAATACGCAGGTTTGTGGTTTGTGAAGAAACCGGCTTGACTAGAAGGGGAAAGTGAAATGTGAGAGAAGAAAAAAATAAAATTATATACATGTGCAGAGCCTAATTTTAAGGGGTGCTAAATTCAAGATAAAGAGTTTTAAGTTTTATAACAAAAACACATACAGGTACTCAATAAAAACTGACAGTTTATCTGATTCTTAACTTGTAAGTTTCACTTCCTATATGTTTCTCAAACAGCTTATGAACAGTGTGTTTAAATTAATAGTAGATTTTCCACACTGATGGAGTCTAAATGACAGTGAAGCTGCTATAATCCAGAGCAAGAGAGAAAGGAAAAGGCCCATAGGAAATATCCAAAAAATTAGCTTAAGCTGGGTACTAAGCCCTCAATAATTAACTCAGCAAGTTATCCCACAGTCACCCATTCATGCATATTAGTTGTCAAAGAACATGGAAAAATGGTCACAAACATTATATGATGGGTAACGAAACTCTATGTGTAAGTTCATCTTTATAAAAACCGACAAACTAACAGGCCCGTAAAATAACTATATACAAACACATATTGAAAATTTACAAAAATTTTAACAGAAGTCATTTCTGGGTGTCAGGATTACAGATGATTTTAACTTTCTTCTTGTCCTTCTAACAAACAAAAACTCTAAGAAGGGTGATGAAAACTTCTCTGGTCCCAAATAAGGAATCAAAAGATCAGTGAGAAAAAGAGTAGCTGTGAGGAACATTTCAGATCTCATCAAGCACTTTGATTTGCCAGATATCTCCACCTACTTTAAATTGCAAACATATGAATGTATATTTGCTGGGAGAAGAGCATTAATGAACCCCCTACTATTAATGAAATTTAAAAGGAGGGGGAAAAAAGATACATCATGGACTGATGTCTCTAACAGTTCTCTCCCGTGGCCAGTTACCAATTCCTACCTGACTGAGGCTGGAAAGTATGCAGGTGCTTGAAATTTCCTTCCAACAGCTGAATGATATGTAGAGACCCTTGATTTGATGCCACAAAGAGCTTTGTTGAATCTTCAGAAAAAAAATCTGAAGGGCAGAGCGAAGGAACGCTGGCATTTTGGAAACCTTGGGGTGAACCAGTAGTAGAAACCAGTAAGAGAGAGAAGTGAGAGCTAGAAGTCATCAAAAATCAGCACTGCCAGGCTTAAATTACATTAATGTTTCCTGTCTCTAAGGAAGCGAACTGACCAAGGGCCTAGAATACTGCACCCCTGTGGTAACCTATACATCTCCCTCCTTCATCGCTTCAAAAGCCTGAATTTAACTGCCACTTTCTGACACTTCGCTATTCCTCCAAAAACAAAGTCAAATCAAAGTGGAAATAAAAGACTTTTTTGTAACAGCTGTCTCCAGATAGCCTTCACTGAACAAGGATTGCTATCCAGTACATTTCCATTTTACACAAAAACCACACTTATAAATTTTCTTCTTGTTCAAACATATATTGCTTTATCACTTACCCTTTGGAGGCTTATGTTGTCATGTTCATAATTCAACCGATAGAGGAAAAAACGAGAAGCTGTAGAATAGGCTATCCAACTTCCACATGGAGAGATACAGCTGCAAATAATGTTCTCGGGGCCCTGGCAATGTTAGGAATTAGGATGAATTCAAGTAAAACGTCACATGACAAGGTTCACAGCGCTATGAACCCCCAAGCTGTTGTCACTCTGGACATATCTACATTCACAAATACTTACGTAATTAAATATTTTTTTTTGGAAAGGATACAAAGAAGTTTGTATAGTATAGTCTCATTACTGTAGAAAGAAAGGATATATACACATGCACACGAGTGAAATTTTTTTCGGGGAGGATATGCAAGAAACTATTGGCAATGATTATCTCTGGAGGGACCAGGGATTTAGGGTAAGAAGGGAGCTCGTTTTTCATTGCATATTCTTTTGTACCATTTGAGTTAAGTATACATATACATATATGTTACTTTCATGGTAATACCAAAGAAAGAAAAACCAATTTCTTGTATTCATTCATCCAATAAATTTTGAATGCCCAACAGAAACTCAGTTCTGTCAACACAGTACCTCAAATTACTTTAGCTTTTATACAGTTTATGATAACTAATTCTCAAAAACTGAGAATGAGAAGAATGCTCTGGATTTCAGAGTCTGAACGCAGTAAAACTTCCTTACCTTTGTCTTGAGGTGCAGCAAATGATCTGCATCTTTAGAGAGTGGCAGAGTATCCCCATGCTTTCCTAAAATAAGAAATTTCCCTGAGGCATTTCTTCTCAAAGAATGTTTATTTGCATATATATTTTTTTCTTCTGGGTAGAATGGAACTTCTACCAGTGGGAAATCAGAAAAACTGACTTAGCACATCCAGTTTTCTGGGGACATACGCCATGAACATTTTCTTAGCTTCTATTTGGGTGCCTGGAACATGGCCTATGGTACACATCGCTAATTTGCCAAAGCTCTACCCTATGGCCAGGCATGTAGCTGGGTGGAAGTAGAGGTTGTGTGGCCTCAACTTGAATTTTATTTGCTCATTTTGGAACCTAAATCTAATATAAACCTAACCTAATATAAAGCAACAGAACCCAAACATTTCCTTAACAAGTCTTATGAAAGGCCACTAGGCTGTCACCCCAGTAACAGAAGATTCACGTGACCCTCTTTTTCAAGCAGGGCTGTAACCATCCCACCTTAAATCTTATCATTTTTCAATATCCTGTTTCGATTCCAGTCAAGCCATGGCAAACTATGATCCTACAACACTCACCTCTGCTATATTTGGCACCCCCTTTACGACCCTATTCTACCATATGGAATCACAAACTTTTCCAAGATAATCTAGTATCCTGTTAACTATTCTAACACTCTGAAGCAAACTCCTTCGCTCTATCTAGTTGGTGGGAAAACCACAAGTTCTAACAGACACAAAAATCTACCTCCCTAAGTAGAATATCAATTGCAATTCTAATTTCTGGCTTCTTTCTCCAGTTTTCTGACTGGAAAAACCTCTCTCCCATTTTACCTGTTGCAACTGTAGATCCCAGTCGCCAAAGATCCAAGTGATGAGAAAACTGGAAGAGGAGAAGCTGCCTCTTTTTTGAACAGGAAATGAGACGTCGCTATGTCGAAGAATTGAAAGTGATAAATAAGCCAGGGTCATCTATTGCCTCAGTACTAGTTATAGCAGCAACATCTTAGCACATCTTTTACTGCTGATATCCATTTGCTTAAAAAACAAATAAACACTTCCTATGTACTACCACAGCTGACACAGAATAGGCAATTATAGTACACGTGTTACCAATTTTAACATGGCTAAGCACAGTGTCATGAAAAAAATATAAGAGATAGTTCCTCTAGTCTCATGGAGGTAAAGACAGGAGCCCAGATGAGGTTCACTGGCAAAGTCTACTCAGACAAAGAACACAGGGCAAGAGGTTCCAAGCAGAGCAATGGCATGTGAAACAGCACAGAGGTGAAAGACCATTACAGAGAATAAAAAGTAGCTAGACTGGGTGGGGTTGCTGCAAGTGTGTGAGAGAAGAGGTGAGGACCAGGGCAAGATCAAGACATATTTCATAAGCCATACCAAGGAACTGGGTTTTTATGCTTAAGGCAGCAAGGACCAACCAAAGGCTTTTAAGCATGGCAGGATACACAAAGTTGCTTTCTGAACAGATCAATAAAGAACAGGCTGGAATGACACAAATATAAATAAAAGGTCATAAACAGCTACTGTAAAAAGGAATCAAGACACTGATCCAAACTAGGATAATGGCAGTGTAGACAATGAGAAATGACTAGATTCAAGAGATAATGAAGATGTAGACTCAGGAAGGTTTACTGGTTGAATGGAATGTGGAAGCTTGGCAGTGGGAAGAAGGTGTTTTTAGCTTGGAAAGATGTCCATTTATCTAAAAAGGAACTCTGGAAGCCTGAATTTTCCTCCTCCCACTCAGAATAATAAAGAGCCTAGCCTTAAAAACAAATAAACTCTCCATAATCCACAACTATCTGGAAAAGAGAATGAATTTCCCAGGAACTGGACTTGGAGTGCTGCTGTAAAATCTCTTGGCCCCCATAAATGTCTTTGCAAGAGGCCTGCCTCAGAAACAGAAGAACGAAGGCAGGCGACTATAGAAGTGCTACAGATCTGCTCAGGAAGTGTGAGCTGTGCTCAGCCTTGCGGGACAGGGGAACGGGGAGATAAGGGAACGGTGGGGATTAAGAGGTGATACTTACATGGGGAAAAGTGATTTTTCGGAGAGCAGCATCATAATTCTTTACCTCCACTTTCTCCATGAGAGGACGAATGACTAAGTGGGTGTCAGTGCCTGGGAAGGGTAGAAGGCAGGAGGAAGGCATCAGAATTAGAACAAGTCCTGCATGAAAAGAATCAGAGCTGGGCAGAGTAAAAAAGTAGCCTGGCTGAAAGCACAACCCACCTCCAGATATTAGAGCTGTGGGGCTATGGGCCACGGTTCGCACGTCGTGGGTGTGATGCTGGAAAGGCTTTGTCCTTACCCACTGCTTCTCACTGCTGTTGGAAGTCACAGAGACCAGCTGAAAATGGAATACCGTCCCCTCGGCTGTGCCCACCACGAAACTGTCTTCTTGCTGAGAAATTAAATCATCAGGGAGGTACATTTGAGCAAAACAGGGCCCGCTTTGAAAAATATTTCCTCAGGTTGTCTGTCTGGGCAGCTTAGGGGAAAACATGTCCAGAACTGGAAGGTAAGTTACAGAGGTCTTTTTCCTCCAGAAGCTAACGATTTCATCATAGGAGCAAGCTCACTCATAGATAACAATGTGCCCCCTACTGACAAAATTAACAATACGTACCCCAAACTGTTACAGCGCTTTCATACAAACACACTAAACCTCATGAGAAATCCAACAACAAAAAGATAAAACACGTAAGAATAAATTTAACACGAAATGTGCTAGGCTTATACAAGGAAAAAAACCCTACGTCCTTCTAAAAGAAATGAAAAATGGCCTAAACAAAGAAATCCATACCATATTCTTGAATAGGAAATTTATTTATAAGTTCTACATAACCC
This sequence comes from Eonycteris spelaea, assembly GCA_003508835.1. Lineage (NCBI taxonomy): Eukaryota > Metazoa > Chordata > Mammalia > Chiroptera > Pteropodidae > Eonycteris > Eonycteris spelaea. The sequence goes on along the minus strand of PUFA01000149.1, from coordinate 359,250 downwards.
AATAAAAATACTGATAATCCTATACCTGGAAGTAGAAAAGGTATTTCTTAATTCACATAAAAAAACCTAAAAACAAAACACAAACAAACCAAATCAAGCGAGAACAGTAATGAAAATATATACTCAAAAAATTTGGAAGCAGGGACTCAGACAGGTACCTGTACACCAAAGTTCATAGCAGTATTATTCAAAAAGCCAAAAAATGAAAACCCAAATGTCCATCAGCACATGAATGGATAAACATAATGAGGTATATATACACAATGGAATAGTATTCAGCCTTAAAGAGGAATGAAATTCTGGTATGCTATATATAACATGGATGAACTTTGAAAAAATTATGCTAACAAAATAACCCAGACACAAAAGAAAAAATATTACATGGTTCCATTTATATGTGGTACCCAAACAGGCAAATTCATAGGAACAGAAAGTAGAATGGGGATAACCATGGGCTGGGAGAGGAAGGGATAGGGAGCTGTTGTTTAGTGGGTGTAGAGTTTGTTTGGGGTGATGAAAAAATTCTGCAAATGGAGAGGTGATGGATACACAACACTGTGAATATACTTAATGTCACTGAAATGTACACTTGAAAATGGTTAAGATGGCAAATTCTGTTACGTATATTCTACCACAATAAAAAAAATTTCTAATGTAAATATTGAGAATATGGGGTGGGGGTAATCTTAAAACTGGTAGTCAAAAGACTGAAGTTTGAAAATCCCTGAAATATGCTGTTTTCTTTTTAGAGATGAAGAGAGGGTGGGCTGAGAAAGGGACGTGGTCTGATAAGTAGCATACAGAGACTCAAATTCCCTGGCCCCAGTTTGAGGTTTTCTCTTACCAGTATGTTGAGCACTGTGATTTGTGAGTTTTAAAAGGTCTTAGTGTATCTATAATTATTTCTTTTAATACCTCTATATTCTCAAGACCCTTTTCATTTTAACTCCAGATTGCAAAAATACACATAACTTTGAGCAAGAAAAAAATAAAAAGATAGGATGTTTGATAGGGGAGTGAGAAAAACTAGGAATAGTAGTTAACCAATCAAATAGTATAAAGACTTGTTCAGCTAGCCAAGAGGAATGAGATGTCTGAGTATGTTTGAGCACAGAGCTGCCATCAAATATACAATTACTGTGCTAGAAATTTTACACATGTCATATCTCCAATCCTTTAATAACTTGCAAAATTAAGCATCATTTACTCTATTGGGAGAAACTGTGGAAGACTTTAAAATGGGCAATGAAGAGTACTGGTGTCCTGGTCTAGTGAGCCTTTTGATGGTCTATTTCACAACTCTGTAAATTGTAGAAAACACAGTGATACAAAAGATTCTTTTGCATAGAAAAGCAAAAAATTTTGCCTGATGGAATGTAACTGATTATTGCCCTGTAGACACTGAGTCTTGCAACAATCTAAACACTCATTTCAGCATACCTAATGGCCTTATATAGTTCTTTGTTCTCTGAATTCTCCTTTGAAGTGCTTGCAACATCTTACCGGTTTTCTTAGTTAAGAGTTACAGAAAATCTGACATATTTCCATTTCATGTTTATATGAGTTACGATCTTACCTTTATTTTCTTCTAATCACTTAAGAGCCATTTACACAGATAAGGAAACTGGTACTTCAAGAGGTTTAGAGACATGGTAAAGACACATGACCATCTGCCTCCAAAGCCTTTGCTTGGGGCACACCCACCCCCTCAACCTTGTGCCAACCCTCTTTGAGGTCACCTGCAAGCATATGTTGGTGGAGAAAAAAGCTGGCCCAGACCTGCCTCCCTTTCACCTCCTCTAAGGATACTAATTGAAAACCAGTAGCCCAAGGCTGAGCAGCTTAACTCACACACTCTCCCTCCACTTCCAACTAAACAGTTTAAAAAAAAAAAAAAAAGGCAGTTTGCTCAAAGTCCCACCTGCAGAGAGAGATTGGGAAGGCAGGTCTCCCTCACTCCACATCCTCTTTGCCTGAGTAGAATTATAAAAGAACTGAAAAGGAAAAGAAAAGAAGGGCTCTCTCAGGGCCCAGCAGGAATGAAGCAAAAGAAAAGCAGACCTGGGTATGTGTGTGTGTCGGTGCGTCCCCTAATTTAATCAGAGTGACTGCTTCACACAGAAAATGTAAGGACTGCTCTGTACATGAAAGGACATGTTCCCTACAACACCCTGCAGGAATCGATACTCTCCTACTTCATGAGGGTGAAAGACATCTAAGAAGATCAAAGGGCTGGGTGTTTGCCACTGTTCACATTTTAGTAAATAAAAATCCAATAAAACGAAATTTAATAATAATCAACTGTTCTGGCAAGAGGGTGTAGTGGAGAAAAGCCTTGAAATTAGGATCAGTTTCAAAAGAGATGTGAAAATGATAATATCAATACCACACTAGCTCTGTGCCAGAAGCTGTACTTAGCACTTTACAAGCACTACCCATTTAATCCTTCTTCAAACTATGAGGTTATCTATCACTAGCATCCTTGTTTTCAGAAGAAGAAACCTGTGGCTTAGAAAGAAGTAACTTGCCTCAGGAAGGTATGCAGCTGTTAAGTAATATAGCTGGGATTTAAACCCAAGTCTGCCCAATGGCAGGGTCTGTGGTAAGCATTTTTAAGGGCTGGGATTTGTACAATTTCATTTTTCAATTTTGAAACGGTACCACAATTTATTGTTTTTCAGGCACACATTTTCCCACATTTTAATAATAGCTCTGAAATCAGGATATGTTGAATCTGTCAAGCTGAGCATGCATGACATCTTCAGATAAAGAGAACATTAAAACTTCAGAAAGGTTGTCAAAAGCATAAAAGAAAAGCCTGTAACCAGAGTAGACCATCATCACCAACACTGTGGACGGCTGGCAGGCATGTCTGGCAAACACAGTTCCTGATGACTGAGTCAAAAAGTGATTCAGAGTTCAACTCTGAATGTGAAGAGATTTTAGGAATACCTTAATCACTTTCATTTATACTTTCCTTTTCATACATGCACAGAATCATATGACAAAATTTATGTTGAAGTCTTAAAGTAAAATATAAATTCTATGTTTAAAAATGTACATTGTCAGTTTATATTATATGCTTATAATATAAAATACAAATTTTACTTTTAAAAAAAAGTGTTGCAGCATAGTTTAATTGGCAGTATTTCCTCTTTCTCATGATAACAAAATTACGGCATGTCTTACAATCACTTTTATCTAAGATTCAATGCAATATAGTAATGTAGGCACATGGCAAAAAAAAGATCAAACAGTATAAAATGGTATACAGTATAAATTAAGCCTGTCTCCTACCTGCCCCCTACAACTTCCCTCTCCAGAAATTACCATTTGCATTTTTTAAATCTTTTGAGATATTCTATAAATAGGCAAAACTGTGTGTACATAAAAATCTAAATATAAATATATAATGTAGGCTATTTAATATATAAATCTGCCCTTTTTCTTAATACACTGTTACGTACTATATTATACACTATAATACTGTTGTTTTTCCTCTCTAACAATATATCCTGTAAATTGTTCCACAGCAGTAAATATACACTTTCCTTGGCCTTTGAAACAAGTGCATATTTGAGTAAGTATACTTTAAATGACACTAAATAAGTTTAATAATTACAACCATTTTGGGTCAAGACTCTATTTTAAAAGGAAAATTTCTCCCACTCATTTCAATTTATACTGCTATTATAGTTCTTATGTGACATCTAAATGGTTTACATGGCTTAACAGACATCGAATTGTTCTCATAGGATAGGAACATTTTACAGGCAAGAAAAGCAAGTGTAAGTGGTCTCTATACTAGAAACTAGATTTTCACATTTAAGATAGCAAATAATTCTCAAACTAAGAAGGTAAAGAATAAAGGATCTAGTCAACGAATTTCAAAGTCACTTCCATACCTCACTGTTAAAATACCCAAAAATTTCTGATTAAGAATTCTGGTTATCAAAAGGGAAGAGGCACACTTGTTCAACACAAATTTCCTTAAGTCTCACTCAAATATGAGAAAATTAACATTTTCAAAATCACTATAAAATTATCTTCTAATTTCCCAAGATAGGAAGCAGAATAGTTGTACAAGAGCAAACAATGACTCCCAAGATTATTCTAGAATATTTATGCCCTATCTATAATCAGCCTGGATTAACTAGGGGTGAACAGTATTTGAAGAAAACCTTTCTGCTAACTAATCTTTTAGAGAATATTCTCTAATTAATTGTTAGAAAACAAGAGAGTTTAGGGAAATTATGTGCCTTTTCACATGCATAGTCCAGTATATCATTCAGAATTAGGGAACTGTGTGTGGTGCCATCACTGCCATGGCCTTCTCCACCCATCCCTCAGATTGTACAGGAACTGCTCCAAACAGGGACCATACTCACATCGGATACAGCAATAGACTGCACATCAGCGTTTGCGATGAGATGGTTCTTCACAAGTGTCCCGGTAGCTGAATCCCAGAACTGCACCTTCCCAGCAGAGTCCACACTTATTACAGTGCCATCGGACAAGAAGGCTACACCCCATATGATACATTTCCGCTTAGATACACCCATATACTGCCTATCCACGAGCATCTTATGAGTAGCGCTCCCTGAAAAATAAGAAAAATCCACATTTAAATGGTACTTGTTTCTCCTTTAGTCTTCAAAAACTGCCTGTGGTGGGCATATGTTAAGTTAGCTGCCTGAGCAACAAACACAGGCAGCCAGTAAATAGCAGTTATGGTGCACTCAGTCTCAGAATACCAAAATGTTTGCCAAAAGAGAGGAAGGGGGAAGGGGAGGTGACGAATTTTGTGGGGGGGGGGGTGCGGAGGGGATGAAATGAAAAGAGGCATTTGTGACTTCACTTAAAACGGGGCCAACTGCACACAACCATTACATTCTGTCCTTGTCCAAAACCCCATGGGAGAGACAACATTGACAAAATTTTGGGAACTAGAAAGCACACATGGAGTGGTAACTCATTTAGCAGAGCCATGAAACTATGTCTCAAGTCAACAAGGGGAAAAGCCAAGAAGCCACCTGATTTACAACTTGGAATCCTCAGAAAGCTGAGGACCTGGTAACTTCCATACTTTGGAAAAAGGTGAAAGCGGGATGAAAAGGAAGGATTGGCTGAAAGTAAGTTTAAGGAACTTTTAGATTCCTCAGATGCCCAGCCCAAGAAGCTGGGCAACTCCCAAAACCCCACCTCAACAGAAGACTGGAGACTTTAAAGAGGGACATCAGGCACAACTGAGGGTGGGACGACGACATGGAAAACAGATTACATGAAATTTTACTAACAGAATGCTAAGAACACCATTTTTCTTCTTCTTAGAATGCTGATGTCTAGGCTTACCACCACCAGACAGGAGACTAAAAAACCATTTCTGAGGCTTATAACCATCACACACAAAAAAAGATCTAAAGAGCCTGACTTCAGAGGTTCCCCGAACAGTCCAGCCAGATCATTCTTCAGTGAAGCCCATGTGCAATAGGCTCCACACATGTGGTAACGAGAGCATTCACTAGACATGTAAGAAAAGCCTTAATATGAAAGGCAGGGGCCAGACTAAGAGAAAAAATAAAAAACAAGGAAGAAGCAGAGCCAGGATAAAGAACACTTGACAAATATTATTATGAACAGCCTTAGAAAGACAAGAAGAGTTAGTATATAATGAAAAAGAGAATGCTGTGAAAAAGGACATTAAGGAAACAAAAAAAAACTCTGGAAATGAAACAAATGGAAAACTCAATAATAGGAATAAAAGGTAAAGATGACAACCTTCCAAGGAAATAAAGTAAAAAGTCAAAGAGACAAAAAAGAGATAAAAATATTAGAAAAGCTAACATCCAAATAATAAAATTTGAGAAAGAGAAAAATGGAAGATCATCTATAAAAGGATTCCTAGAATTTTTCCAGAATTGAATGACATGGATTTTTGGATTAAAAGAACCTACCAACAGTCTACTAAAAATGATGTTAACAGATCTATACACTGAGAGACATAATTATTAAATTTCAGAATAGTAAGGATCCTAAAAGCTCAAGGGGGGGTGAGGTGGAGGGTGGGGGGGAAACCATATAAAAGATCTATTCTCAGAATGGCATCAGACTTCATAATATTAGAGACTAGAAGACAGTGGAGCCATGGCTTCAAAATCCTAAGGGAAAATAATTTTCAGGCTAGAATCCTTTTTCATGGACCTTTTCTCAGGATTCACCAAAGGAACAAACTAGGAAAGTGAATGACATGGAAACGGGATTCTACTGAAAAGAAAAGGGGTTCCTTAGAATGACTGAAAAATCAGAGCTCAAAGTCTCACAGTTGTGTAGCAGGCCCAGAAAATGGCTGCACTGGAGCAGGTTAGAAGGCTCTGGCGCAGAAGCCTTTCAGAAGATGAAAGTGGTAGAAATAAAATCAGATGTACCTGAACCTAATTTATACTGCTGGAAGAATTTAGGGATGAATTAATGAGACACATACGTGTGGGTGTGTATACAAATATACATCCATATATAAATGCACATGTATGTGTATGTGTATACACATAGAGAAAGACAGGAGAGGGAGGGGAGAGAGAAAGGCAGTGGGGGGAACGATACTAACCAAAAGGGTACAGGAAAGAAAAGGTAACTTAAAATGTGAGTAGTATTTATATTACATTATTATGAAAACACTGACTACTAATTTGAACAAAGTTACAACGTAACCATACCAGGAAGATCAGGAAAAAGTGAGGATGCATGTGGCAGATGGTAGAGAAAGCAGGCTAAACAGTGGAAGTCAGTAATAGTCTAAAACTGAAAATAAAAATGTAGCATAGTAAACATGTATATATAGCAGAGATAAATACCAAAAGAATCAAGCTAAGAGTTGCAGGTGGTTTACCTCTGAGGAGTAGAAAATGGGATATGAGGGGCTCCTGCATTTTTGTAACAAGCCTTAAGGAATTCTTTGACAGTATTTTTTTTTCTACTGAAGAAAAAAAAAAAAACTCACTAAGCACTGAAGAGAAAGATCTGCTTGACTCATTTTACCTTATCTTAGGTGGGAGTACAGACACAACCATCTAACAAGTGGAAGTCAACCTTATCACTGAAGGATTCCATTAGCCAATTCTCCAGGCCAAAAACAGAAAGCATGTGCTTCTCTACCTTTCTGACCTTATGCTACCATGATCTATGTACTGAAAGACAAATGTCCACTTTTACCAATAAGTGGCACATACAAATAGGTACTCTACTGATTACTAATGTCTTACTGGTCAAGAGAAACTTTTACTGTGAATTTGCATGATAAAAAACTGCGCCCATGGAAGAACCAAGATTCCCCCCAAACACAGCAGCGATAATCCAAGAAAAGATTGAAATTCATGGTGAACGTCTCAGAAGGTTAAGGAGAGGTTAGGTCCTAACGGTCATTAAGAGCATGATGAGGGCTCGAGCTTTTGGAAATCCAGGATTTGAGAAAAACAGTCACCTGATTTGACATCGAAGACACTAATGTAGTCTATGGAGCCAGCTGCAATGTGGGTACCAGAGGGATGCCAACTGAGACTCAGGATGCGACCTTGGGAGTTGAACAACAAAAATGTGACATACACATAAATATATAGCAAAGGGCAAATGAGTTCTCCTTCCGCAATTATCTATGGGGCTAATGTTCTATAGTCTTAACTCTCACTGCTGCACTCTTGTGAAGAACTGTTTTTATAACAGATGAGGAATCTTTGCCCTGAAATCAATAATGAAGTATCTAACTTTGATAATGTTTAAATGGTTCATGGGAGTGTAAATAAACATAACCTTCTGAGGATGGCCTGGTAGTAACCTAACAAAATATAAATGTGCATATTTGGCCCACTAATTGAACTGGGAATTAATCAAAGAGAAATACTGGCATGAGTGCCCCAAAATATATGAATATTCACTGTAGCACTGGTTGTAGTAGTAAAAAAATTAATATCCATCATTAGGAATTTGGCTAAATTAACCATAAAATGCAATGCCATGCAGACTGATATGACTGATAAAGATGTCTGCGATATAACAAGTAAAAAAACAAGCTGAAACACACTTGCAAGAAGTCCTGTGTATCTGTCTAGAAGATTAATTCCAAAATGTCTACACAGTGGATCTACACAGTGGAATGAGATACTTATTTTCTCTTTCATACTTGGCTAAATTGTGAAACTTTTAACAAGCACTGTACATCACCTTTGTATTGAAAACAACCAAAACAGGACTCTGAGTAGCAGAGAATAAATATTACTAATGGACAGAGAGGAAACATAGGACACTTACTATTTTCTAGACAAGGAGTCAGCAAACTATGGCCTGAAGGCCAATTAGGCCCACAATCTACTTTTGCCCATTTAAGTAGTACCTATGGCTATTTTTGTGCTACCACAGAGTTGGCAGAGACTCTTTGGCCTGTAAAGCCAAAATATCTACTACTGGTGTCTTTAAAGAAACAGTTTGCCAACTCCTGCTCTAGAGGTGTCAACTGGGTCCAGGTGGAGCCCAAGTATTGGCAACTGTTTATAGAACTCCGCCATTCAACTTGAATGCACTAGCGGGATTAAAAACCAATTCCTAAAGACAAAATTCTAGTTCTGAGGCTTTATGCACACTTGTTAAAACATCACAAAAATAAGTGAGAACTAACAAACTGACTTACACAAAAACACTAACTTTCCTACTCTGTATTTAAAATATTACCTGGACCATGGGAAAATATCCCAGCCCTAGTGGCACAGAAATATAACTTCTTGTTAAGATTATTCACTGCCTCATCAAAAATGACCCTTACTTTTCTGCCGATCAAAATTTCTTTCAAACTGGATTTTGTCTGGGATGATTTGAAATAGTTTCACAGATCCATCTTCACAGCCAACCTATTAGGGGAAAAAGGCAGAAAATGGAGAAAATAAGCATTTTACATTTTTTAAACTAAATATATACATTTCTTCCCTAAAATGATCACTTTCTCTGAAAAAAATAGTTGGTGAGGTAAAAAAAGTACTGGTACCAAGAAACCGAAAGTGTATTCTTGGCAGCCTTCATGTCCTAATCAGAAAGCAGGCTAATTAGCAGACCAATTCCTGTACAGGACAAAGAACAGAAATAGGACTTCATAGCGAATCTCTGCTAGAGACCCACGGCCTAAATAAAAGACCTATTAACTAATAGAATCTAAACGGTAACTTGTTAAGATATTGCACAAATTAGCTCAAACCAAAAGCATCACATAAAATTAAATCTCTGAGAATGCCCATTCTAATGTTAATGGGGGAAGGGGGAAGTAGTCTCGGTCTGAGCTCAAATAATTTTGGGGAAACACTGTGGTGAAACATAGTTCTACAAGTTAGCTGGTGGAAGGCCTTCTCAGAACTTTTAATATACATTAGTGCATTGTGAATCTACAAAATAATTTAATATACCATATTGTGAAATGAAATTTATCACAAAACACAAAGCACAACAAAAAAAAGTCTCTACATCTCCCAATTCCAAAGAACATTGAGAAATGTTCAATGTAATGCTCTCAGTATATATATGAGGTGCAAAGTGGCAGTAGAAAGGATACGAAGAGATTTTTAATCCCTAAAATTCAACTCCAATCTTATGTTAAGAGTGCTGAAATCCAACTCACATTGGAGATGCTGTATGCCATAATATAACTTTAATCTACCTTCCTATGAACACAGGGAAGAAAGTTTAAGTGGGCACAAGAGAAATATTAGTTTAAATTACTAATAGTTGCTTACTGACCAAAAGTTGAGAGCCACTGGGGCTAGCAGCCATACTCCAAATGGGTCCACCAAAGGCATCCACAGCATACTTGATGTTTAATGCCTGCAAATCATACTCGATAATCTCTCCATTGAGTCCAGCGCTAAAGAGTCGCTGTCCTTTTGCCCAACACAGAGCTTCAGTAGCTCGAGACTCATGACCTGGGAAAAACTACAGAAACACCATAACTTCTCAACTCAGCATGAATTCTCCAGCTACCAGCATTGAGTGGACACAGGCAACATGGTGAAAATGAAAATACTTCCCTAGAAATAACTAGTGTGGGGTTTTGTGCTATCAGATCATGTCTACTGACATTTTCATCTTTTTCAAGTCCACATTTTAGTTACTAATATAGTCGGTTTTGTTTCTTTTACTAGGACTTGTTCTGAAAAACCTTTCAGTAGAATAAAGTTTGTATCCAATTATATTCGATGTATATAATTTTTAAAAAATTGAGACAACTCTTGATTGGGTGATGGTTTCAAAGGTTTATACATATGTCAAAAGTTATCAATGTGTATACTTTAAATACATGCCGCTTACTGTGTCAATTTTACCTGTAAAAAGCTGTTTAAAAAATAGGTTAAATAAACTAAAGCAGTTCACTTCAGCTTTTCACTCAAGTTTCAGATTTCTAAGTGCTTTCTTAGCACTCAAGTTTCTTACCTATCAAAGCATTTTATTCTTTTATCTGCTTGACAAGAAAGGGACTGAGTAGGTATAATTTTTCCTATTTGAACTTGAAAAGGCCAAAGAACTTGTGGGTTAAGTGGGTTGCCCAAAGTGCCAAAGTCAATAACATGAAGAGACTGTAAGCCTTCCTACTCCTAGTCCCTATTCTTTTCACTCTCATATATAATTTTCTCTTGTTCTGAGAGTGATTAACAGAGCTAAGCAATCTTAAATAATAGGGACTATGGAAAAAGAAGACTAGATCGAATTATTAAAAAAAAAAACATGAGAAGAAAATGAGACATTAAATGAGGAATGGTTGACTTATTCATTCAACAAATATTAACTCTGCTGTGGCTTTGTACTAAATGCCAGAGATACACTCATGACTTCAAAGACATGGTTCCTGTTTTCATAAAATTTCAAGTTCAGTAGGGAAGAAAGACATTAAAAATACAAACTTATATATTAGTCGTCATAAATGACAAGAAAAACACAGGATGCAACAAGTCATGAACCACAGCATGTTTTTCACACTACAGAATGTGACGCAGTTGTGGGGACCAGTAATTTTTAAACTTCTACTAGTTCTTTAGGGGCCAGTTCAGTAGGTAATTCCTTTCCAAGATTCCTAAACCCACCTCATCAGAGTAAGACATCTCTCCACTAAGATTCTATGTCTGCTTAGCTTATATTGAATTCGTAAGTATTTGGAAACTGTATATTCAACTTTTCCCCACTGGATTCTGAGCTCCTTGAAAGTAGGGCCTGACATTCATCTTAATGCCTAATACTTGCTAGTCATTCATTTAGAAGCATTTACAGAGTGCCTGCATAACAAGTACTAGGCTGCTGGGCACTGAATTCATTTACTTATGCATCTATCAATTTACACCACAGTGCCCAGGGACATGTAAGGCACTCAATATATGAACTGAATTGGATGTTGTACCTGAAATCAGTAATCCATGCCTCTGAAGAAAATGCTGCTATACAGCCCTCTGCATACATCCAAACAGTATTTTAATTAATTTAAAATCTCCTTTACTCCCAAATAGAGGCATATAAGTCTACATTCTCTCAGAGAGATGAATTTAGCAATCTATCTTCCTGCTATCACATCACTGAAAAGTTTCTGCTATTAAAATATTTCATCAATTTTTCTGAATTGACAATGAAATTGGTACTGACACTCCCAGCAGGAAATACCAACTTACCAAAGCTGCAATGTGATGTGTGGAGACTGATATAAAGCAATGCTCTTGACAAGTCCCCTTCTCAAAGGAACCAGCAAACCTCAGTTTCCAAATGACAGTGACCTGCCACATTCCTAGGCAGACTCTTTCTAACCAACATTACACAGATCAAAACTCTGAGCTTCTCTCATCAGTCAGATAAGAAATCGGATGCTACAGAAGTTAAGTAGTTCAAAACAACTCTGGTAAAGGTAAAGAGAGTCTTTTGATCCCTCTGACTATACAAGACATACAAGTTTTTATAGAACTCAACTTAAGAAAATCAACATAAGAAATACCAAATTGGGCTCCCAAACGACTTACTTTCTCCTGAAAGTAGTTTGCTGACAAGTTATAAATTTCCACAGTACCATCTGTTCTTGAAACAGCCAATCTGTTTGATTGGTTATTGTAAGCCACACAGCGAACGAATCCCTGATGGAACATAATTAAAGAAACGAACTCGATGGACTTTAAATTCACCCATTCCTAGGGGAAGAAAAAAGAGTCACTGTTAAATGTTAACTGCAGTATGTCATGTGTATTGTTCCTTATTATCACTGTTCTGGATGGAAGACTCCAACTATCTCTCACTGAGGTCCATTTCTAAGTATCTGACGAATGGTATTTTCATGTCCCACACGAGAATTTAACAATCTCCAGAAGCTCAAGATTCTTCTGCAAAAAATTTAAAAGATCAACACATTGAGCATTACCTAGACTTCTAACAATCCTGACAAACTGCCTGAAGAAAGTAGCCTGGGAAAGAGCGATGAGAATCTAAAACTTGATCTTAGAGCAAAAGTTATTAAACATAACCTCATTCTCTAATGGGAGTACATGTCTGAATGAAGACACATGGAGCTGACCAGTTGTATTCCAGGCAGAACTAAGGTCCTCCTTTCTATTTTGTGTGACATTTCTTAGAGGGTAAAGGAAAGGGTAAACATCAGGACCACTCTTAAGAGGCAAGAAATGCTGACTGCCTAAATCAGTCTCTCAAAGTCAGGTCTGCAGAACTGCTGCAAAATTACTTCGAAAAATGGTTTTTAAAAATGCAGGATTCCGGGTCCTACTCCATAGTTCCAGAATTCCAATCTCTTGGGGGTGAGGGAGAGACACTAGGAATCTGCACATTAGCAAGCACTTCTCCCTAACTCTACTGTTAAGTTTGCAAATCAAACTCAAACTATGGTAGTGTTGGTGGGGCCAATGGGGCCAGTAGAACCTAGAGCTTCTCAAGGAGGGACAGGACTTGTTGTGATATCTGTCAACTACCCCGCCCACCCCACGCTCGCCGCCAACATACACACTCGCAAGGGTCAGGGTCGGGCTGGGTCTCATTCACCCCTCGCTCATCTCCCTGCAAGGTTAGGAACCTGCGAGCAGAACAGGTGCGTTCGGCCCGGCCCGGCTAAGAGGGCGTCTGAGGCGCGCGCGAGGTCTTCGCCGCCCCTCCCTGTCGGGGTACCTATGGAGTAGCCCCCACCTGGCCACGGCAAAAGGGAACCGACGAGCTCCACCGGGCCTCGACACCCTCGAACCTGCTCTTTCACAACCGCTTCCCATACCCCTTCCCCAACTCACCCGAGGATGGGCGTTCGCCTCTCTCCGCCCCGGCCCCACGTGCGCGCGCGTTCGCGTGCTCTGCCCCGGAAGTGCTCGCGGCGCAAGGCCGGAAGTGCGCAGGCAGTGCTCGCGGCGGCGGCGACGGCGGCGGGAGGTTCGGTTGTCGCCCGTTGGCCGCGCGGCGCCGCGCTCGGCGGCCGCCATTGCAGGTCAGGCGGCGGGCGGGGAGCGCGGGAGGCCGCGGGGAGCGAGGGCTGAGCTGGGGATGGGGGCGAGGGTACGAGGGAGCGGCAAGCTAGGGAGCTGGGGCCGGGCGGGGCGCGCGGCTCGCGGAGAAGAATGGCGAGCCGAGGGGCGGGGAGCGGCGGGCGGGGGAGGGGAGGCCGGGAAGGGGAGGGGAACGGGGAGGGCGGCGCAGAGGTGGGGGCGAACCAGGGAGGTTCTGGGGGTAGGAAGGCCTGGAATTGTCGGGGGAGGGAGCAGTGTGAAGACGGAGGGCGGAGGGAAAGAGAGTGAGCGGGGCGGAGCGGAGAAGGGCCGAAAGGGTGGCCGAGCGCGGGCGGAGGACGGAGAAGGGGGCGGCGCGGGCCGGATCCTGGAGGTATGTGCGGAAAGGGGCGCTTCCTCCGGTGGGGAGGGAGCCCAGCACGCGAGGTTTGCGGGAGCGGGGTAGAACTGGAACCTAAGAAGTAGCGGGAATATCAGAAAGGGGTGTGCGGTGTAGGACTGTGAGGTTTTGGGGGACATTTTAAATGGGAGGGAGGCTGCTGAGGGTAATTTTGGAAGATGGTTGGAAAGGACAGTGAAGAGTGACCCAGGTTCTTTTATGGGCGGAGTGAGACGAGAGAAGGATGGGGTGGGGTCCTGGAGGAATGAACAAAGTACTTCAGAATTTGGGGGGGGGGGACTGGGAACTATTTGGAGAATGAGGGTGGTAGAGGAAGAACGTTTAAAGAGTAATTCTTGGGAGGAGGGCAAACAGTTTGGAAGAGCTCTCCAGTGTGTGGAGAGTATAGAGTAAGGTAGTTAGAGAATAGTTGCGTTGGGAGGTAGGAGAAAGGGTTAAACAGCTTGGTAAGAAGTCCCAGCGAAAGTCTTGGGGGTAATTTGGAGGGGTTTGGGAAGAGAGGGAAATCGGATTGAGACGTCCCAGAACGTGGGCGGGACTGGAAATAGGAAGTGCTTGTAGCTCAAACTGAAGGGATGGGAGGGGGCCAGCGGAGAGGGTGGAGAAGTTGGACGCTGGTGGGAAGAGAATCCAGGATAGAGGGAGACCTCAAGCCGGGCTAGAAAGGTAGGGGCTTTGGGGAAGAAAAGGGTGTCATAGTAGTGAGAGGAGGAAGGATTGAGATGGGGCTGCAGAGTAGCTGAAGATGGAGAAAACTGGAGTAACTGAGATCGACTGAAGCCATCTTTTCCACCCATTGTCTACAAATGCCAGTAATTGATTCCCTCCATCACGGGAATCCTAAAATGTGATGGGAAAGTACCACGTGTATGCATAGTATCCACACACGGTTTTGAACACACTCTTCACTAATGAAAAGTTTGGAAGCATTCAGTTTCATCTACCCTCCATAGCCCCTTTTTGAAGGGGTGGCAAGGTTCTCATTTAGAAACAGAATTTTAGCACTTGATGCTATAAGCCTGTCAAAAGACAAGATCCCATTTGAAACTTAGACCATCCCCTTCAGTCACAAAACCACAATAACACTTAATAAAAATAATCTGTGTTCATTTGTATGTAAACTTTCTTGGCTTGTTCATTTGGTGGAAAGGCACAGAAATAGTCATCTTGTTTAGAGAAAACCTTCCAGAACTTAATCCCTGAAGCAATTTGGTGGACCCCGACTGCCATATTTGAATTGTTCTTCCATTATGTAAACCTGATTTTATTCTGGTGACCTGCTGCTTCTATAGAATGTTTTACTCCACTACGGACAAAATAATCATACAGTGTAGTATTAAGGCATGCTGTTGGACACGTACTAAGAAAAAGCCATGTTCTTCCAGGTAACGAAGGGCTTGATCATAAAGGCTTACCATGTGTTAGGCACTGTGCTGAGGACTTCACATAACCTCATTTAATTTTACAACAGCCCTTTGAAATAGGGTTTTTAAAATGATTTATTGGAGGTGAACTGAAACTTGTTAAATTACCCCGCCACACAGAGGATAAGTGGCATAATCACAGAATCCAAATCATAACTTGAGTTCTCCCTGTATCCCTAAACTCAAAGAATAGTCCCTGAGACCAAATAAGAGCTCAATGCTAACTGTTGGCTTAACAATCAATTGCGAATATTTTGTGTCCTGTATGTAATTAAACATTTTTTAAAATTAAGACTTGTAGAGTTAAAGCCTTTATTCTCTTTTTTAAAGGAAAACTTACAAGAAAGGCTCGAAATAAAAAGTTTAAAACATTTAGCTTTAGTAAAATTCATTTGTAGTTAAAGCCCCTTGTTTCAGTTAAAGCTATATGTTCTGTTTAATTGGATACATAACACTTCTGCCACATTTTATTTGGGGGCAGTTACCATTATGAAGGTCATTGCTCATGCTGTTCTCTATAAGAGTAATCTTTTAATTTCACATTTAAGAATTCAGAAACTGAAGGATAAGATACATTTAGTCAAATTAAAATGAAGCAATGACAAAGAATGTTCTCTAATCAATTAGATACAATAAGAAACAGGCTTATTGTTCATTTTTAACTGCCTGCCCCACAGATGTAATAGCTACTCTGGTGTCAAGATACAGATCTACATAGGTTACTAACTTGCCATTTGGTAGGCGTTGTGCTATGAGAAAGGCTAGTATTTGCAAAGCAACCAGAAGTTCTCAGGTACTGTACACCTACCTACTTTGGCCCCTAGAGCAGTTGCCAAGAGTAGTAATGTCAAGAGAAAGAAAAGAAATAATAAGATTCAGGTGACAAATTTTAAGGTGCTAAAACATTTTTAAATTTGACAATACAGATGTACTGTTGGAAAGGGGCTATGATAAAACTAAGAGGCCATTTTGTGGAGGTTAGGGTTCACATCCCAGCTCTACCACTTACTAGCTTTGTGACTAGTTACTTATAGCTTCTTTAAGCCTGATTTTCTTATCTGTAAAATAGATAATAGGATTGTTTTCATTTCAGAACCAAAAGAATCTAGATAAATGTTTTAAAAAGTTTAGCTATGTGAGAAATGAAGCCTTTTGTATTGTAAAAATAATGCTTTGCCTGGACTTTTTTTTTTCTTAGAAATTGTGGTGGCACTTTGATATTTCAGGTTTTAAATAATTTTAACAGCAACTACAGAATAGAAATAGTCAAACTATAAGGTGTATCCCAGATTGTTCTGATTCTAGTCAAACTTTTTGAGTTTCAATTAGGGTTCCAATTTTGGATCTGGATTGGTTCTGAGAATGCCAGTTCCTTTGCTGCTCTGTGGTTTGTTCAGGGGTCTCAAAGTCATCTGGAGCATTTTCCTGAGAAGCAACAGTGTCTTAACTTGACCCAGGCTCTCCAGACTAACTCCAGGCTTTAAGATTGGGATGATCTGGGGTGAGCTTAGTTAGACAAGTGACATTTATAGAAATTTTGAAGCCTCCGCCCTGGGCTTTTTTTTTTTCTTTAATAGGGAAAAATTAGAAATGTACAAAAAAAAAAGTTTCCCTTACAGAGCTAAAGTCACTTGAATAAGGAATATAGAATGTATTGTTTGTTTAGCTTTCACAAAGGCCCAGAAAAATTGAGTAGGAAAAATCTTCCCCCTTTTATGAGGTAGGGGTGGGTGTGAAAATAATTCATTGCAGGGGAAAGTGGTTTGGTTTTTTTTACCCACAGCTTCCCATCTCTCCAAGTCACACTAGTTGTGGCCTTTAAAATATAATGAATTTGAACATCCTTTTGAAAAGCGATATCACTGAACTTTTTCTATGTTATATTGTCAACTTGGAATTATTCTTAACCAAAGACAAACTAGTCCTAGCCAAATCTGAGATTAAACTCAAGGCGCTTTAAAGAAATGGGTGCTGGGGGAATTCTACCATTGACTCCTTTTAGTTTCATGATTTAATACATTCATCAAACTGCCTACACATGTTGCTTTTGATAAAGCTGCAGTTTCCACACAAGCAATATCTTAGAATAAACATGTAGAGATTGCTCTAGTTGTTTTTAAATGTAGATGGAATGAGTTGAGACTGAAGACTTAGAAATCTTGTTTTACAGAAAATTTATTGTAATGTTATATTTGTTGTTATTAATAGGATTTGATTTGTATTACACTTCTTTGTTTTCTGGCAGACTCTGGCTGCTTTCAAGGGGGTGAGGACTTGGGCTGCATGTTCTCATATCTTTTTTAGTCAGCTCCACAGTAAATGAAATACATATTTTCTGTTAATTCCATCAGGTGTGTCCTTAGTAAAGTATACAGGTATACCTATCTATTTTGGCTCTTATCAAATTAAAAAACTTGGTAAAGGAATGCCTTCCCCTACATTTTTTACTAACTTGGCATATAGACCCTCTTGTACCTAAATGTAACCAGGTCAGTCCTAAGAGCTAGTCTTATAAGCTGGGCGTGAACTTCATTTGTAGTCACATCTGCAGCATCCCACATCTAGCACAAGTTTTTACCAGCCTGACTGGGAACGACACTAGAATGGCGAGGCTGTAGGCCACAGAATTCTTATTTTTAGGAGCATTGCTAGATGTCTGCCAGCATCAGTAGATGTACTCAGGCAGGTATGTGTGCTCATCAAAGCAGCAAATACCAGGCATCTGTTTTCCTTTGCCCACTCAGGCCACTGTTCTGAATTCCTGTTCTAACAGGAGATTGTACAGGAAAATATTTCTGTATCCTCTTTTCCTAAACAGTCCACACATTCCCATCTCAAACGTGGTCAAAAGCCTTAAAGATTGAACATGTGTATGTCTGAATATGTTATTGTTCCTCTGAAACCACCTATAATTTATTATAACACCCCATCAAGGA
Source organism: Eonycteris spelaea (assembly GCA_003508835.1). NCBI lineage: Eukaryota > Metazoa > Chordata > Mammalia > Chiroptera > Pteropodidae > Eonycteris > Eonycteris spelaea. The sequence continues at coordinate 340,991 of PUFA01000149.1, read as the reverse complement.
GATTATACTGCATCATCAGTCATTAAAAGCTTGTTTACAAGAACCCCTTTTTAATCTATATGCCTTTATTAACCTTTAGAAACTTAATGAGTTCACTTTCTAGTAATCGAGCCTTTTTTGATTCATGGCTAAAGTATACCTGCCATTCTTTAAATTATAGTCAAAATTATATTGTGGAAATATTTATTCCATCTTCTGTTAGCTATTCATCCGAAAAAAACTTAAAGTCTCTAAGGCATTTTTTGCATGTGTTGTATTCAGTCTTCACAATAGTTTAATGAGTCAGATAATCTAGGTATTAGCTCTCATAGTCATTAAGTGATGTGTATGGTGATGGTTACAGTAATTACAGGCTGGAACCTGAATTTAAGCCTTCCAATTTTAAATTGTTATCCTTTCTCCTTCAGTTGACCTTAGAAGAATTTTTAAAGTGCTTTTAGTGATTCTTTTGATAATAGTGGTGGGGCCTTCTTATCTGTCAGAAGACCTTTGCCCTCCTGAACTAGTATGTATTACTGTTCTTAAGTGTTGCCACACTGGTGCTGCTTCCGAAGGTCTGGTTTATTCATGGGTGCCCACTTGATTCCCTGTGGGCCTTTTGACCAGCTCTTGTGTGTCATGCGGTACCTGCCTGATGCCTTGATGCCTTGGATTTCTCCTTTGGGAGGACAGAATTGGTAGTCATTATGAGTGTAGATCAAGTCAGATAGCCTAGGTTCTTAGGCTGTCTCTTCCACATATTAGCTGTGTGTGTGTGTTCCACATACAAGCAAGTGTATCTCTCAGTAGCTTTATCTACAAAATAGTGATAAGTACTGTCTCATAGAGTTGTCACAGTAATTGAGATACCACCCATATATGTACACAGCATCATAGTAAAAATTCAATAACTGTTAGCTGCCATTTATATTTGAGTTTGAAGTCCAGTGTATTGACTAACCTCATGTTCCCAGTGGTTTTGGTGCTCGAGAGCAGAGATTCTGCTGTCCTATAAGGCTGCTGGCAATATGCTTTCCCTGGAAATCCCAAATGAAGATTAACAGATCAGTAAAGAAACCAGTTTAACTTTTTAATCAAGTATATTTGCTAAGCTTGAGCACAGTTATTATAATACCTGTTAAGTTGCAGTACTACAGTTGGTAAACACTGGACTGATAACCTTCCACTAAGCTCCATCTATTCATTGGAAAGACATACAGATTCTATAGTTCAGATTTCACATCTCCTTAAACTCTGGTGAATCTATCCTTCCCAGAAAAGACAAGTACAAGTGAAGCCAGTTTCAGGCAAAAATGTCCCATTTTAATCTATTCTTGTAGAGTGCCATAAACTTGCCACCAGGTGGTGCTGTTGTATAAAAATGAAAGTTAAGTATTTTTAGTGTCTGAAGTCAGAGGCCCCAACCTTTATGGCGCCAAAGACTGGTGCTCCTATGAGAATCTAATGCCTGATGATCTGAGGTGGAGCTGAGGGCAGTGATGCTAGAGCCAGGGAGCTCACCCACTCACCCATTCACCTCCTGCTGTGCGGCCCGGTTCCTAACAGGCCATGGGCTAGTACCAGTCTGTGTTTGGGGACTCTTGATCTAAATGAAAGATGGTTAAAACATTTGATGAGAGTTATGTCAGAAATCAGTTTACCATTCACTAAAATTATCTGAAGGACTTTTCAGTTCTCTTGGCTTTTAAAAGGGGTCTTTTGAACTCCAAAATAGCAGATAACCATAGTGGTAGACATGGTTTATATCGTTACCAAAGAAAAAAGTAAAATCTCAAAATTCCTTAGTTTTTTTAGATATATGTGGATTGGAAAATAGAATAATACCTTTAGGAAAAGCAAGTTATTAGCATAGTGGTCAAGAGTGGGTGTAATGTCGGGTTCAAATCCTGGTTCTTTGACTAGTAGCCATGTGACCTTGAACCGACTGTGGTGCCTGTTAACTGTTCACACTGTATGTAATTGAACTTTGGTAATCTTAAGCTCTTACATGTACATGTTTTTAAAAAGCTTATATTTTGTAGATTTGTTAGAGGAATGAAATAAAATATCTAAAGCACTTAGAAAAGTGCTTAGCACACAGTAAATATTAACTGTCATTATTATCCTAAATCTTTTTTTTTCCTCTACAGCTTATTATCAGTTGCTTTTTAAAGACGGAAGGCTCATGGTACAAATTGTTGTTTCCAGGTGAGTACATTTTGAGACTTTTATTTAGCTTGAATGATAGGGCTATATATAGGCTTGATATTTTCTTGGAAGAAACAGGGTCCTCAGCTGCATCTTGCATAAATCCTTGCATTTCAATCTCTAGTTCAGTGCGTAACACTGCCCAATTTCCCAAGAACGTATGCTCAACAGAGTTTTCCTTTGGGCCTTGAATGGTGGTGTAGGACACTATTCATCCTTCACCCCTCAAAAATATTGTAACCGCCAGCCCTTTGCTTGCAGTGCTGGGGCTGGAGGCCTGGCAGAATGGGTGCTGATGGAGCTACAGGGGGAGATCGAGGCTCGCTACAGCACTGGATTAGCTGGAAACCTCCTGGGAGACCTACATTACACCACTGAGGTGAGGGGGCTTTTCTTTCCCTGCCTAATGCCTCAGGAAAGCAAGCTACACCAAGGTGGTGCTCCCAGGACTCAGTGAGGACTGCCCTCAGGTTTGTTATTCAAGGGCTAGCTAATCTGCTGAGCTACCTGCTTGTTCTCCCCCCACCTCTGTAGTAGCAGGGAAATTTAGCTTTGGGGAATCTCAAAAGGTCAACAGTTCTGATAGTGAAAATTCTCTTACCTGGGCGAAAAAGGACATGAGGGTGGGTTGTCCACTGTGGCTGCTCAGCAGTGGTAGAGCCAGACCAGGGAGTGCAGGTGCCAGCATTGCCTGCCAGGAGCATCTCTAGGAAGCACCTGAGTGTTATGACCTTGCCTTGAACCTCAGGCATCTTGTTCTTGTTCTGCCAAAGGGAATCCCTGTTCTGATCGTGGGGCATCATATCCTGTATGGGAAAATCATCCACCTGGAGAAACCTTTTGCTGTCCTTGTCAAACATACTCCTGGGGAGCAGGATTGTGATGAGCTTGGCTGCGAGACTGGCACCCGGTACTTGGTGACAGCACTCATCAAAAAGAAGATCCTTTTCAAAACTCGCCCCAAGCCCATTATTACCAACGTCCCCAAGAAAGTATGAAAGAACCCCGGATTTTCCCTAGAGAGCGGCCGACTCCTTGGACTCGTGCTCCACTGCCACCTCGAGGACGACTCGACAGTTCCCTGGGACCACAGGGCGGGGGTCCTGTTCTAAACACAGGCCACCCACTGGGCATGAACTCAGATTCCTTCCTTATGGCAGCCGGTTCTCTTGGTGGAAATCTGGCCCCATTTCCAAGGAACCCATCTCCTTTTCCAACTTCATTAGGCTCATTGGCTTCGAACCCAGCACCTTTCCCTGCTGGTGCTCGTGACCCAACCATGGCTTCTTTTCCAAGGGGGATGAATCCCACTGGCACAGGTGCAGTTTCTTTCCCGAGGCCAAGTGGTCTCTTGGGCCCAGGCCCAGGCCCAGCTCTAAACCCTAGAGCAGGGGCTCTTCCAGGCCCAGGGCCTCTGTCTAACCCAAGGGTGGGTCTCCCAGGGCCAGGTCCTATATCCAACTCAAGGGCAAGTGGTCTCCTGGGAACAGGGCCTGACTCCAGAAGTGGCCCCATGGGCCCTGGATCTGGACCTAATCTGAGAACAGGTGTCCTGTTGACTTCTGGGAATGGTCCTCCCAATACTAGACCTGTAGGCCTGGGCCCTGGACCAAGTCCCAATTTGAGATCAGGCTTTGTAGGTACAAACCCTGCCCCAAGGTCAGGTATATTTCCAGGCCCTACCCTTGGGCCCAACCCAAGGGCAGGTGGCCTGGGCCCAGGCCTTGGGCCTAACCCAAGGGCAGGTGGCCTAGGCCCAGGCCCTAATCTGGACACCAGAGCAGGTGGCCTCTTAGGCACAGGATCTGGTCTTAACTTAAGAATGGGTGGACCTCAAGGCCTAGATCTTGCCCCCATTCTAAGAGCAGCAGGTCTTTTAGGAGCAAATTCAGCTTCTTTCTCACAGGCCTCTGGAAACATGGGCACAAGCCCATCTTCTATGGCAAGAATACCTGGCCCCATAGGCCCAAACTCGGGTCCTAGCACTCGGGGAATGGGCCTCCCAGGGCCAAATCCATCTCCCATGTCAAGGGCTCCTGGCCCCATAGGCCCTAATTCAGCTCATTTTTCAAGGCCAGCTGGCCCCATGGGGGTAAATACTAATCCCTTTCCAAGGGGCACAGGTTCAGGGGGCCTGAACCCAGCTGCCTTCTCTCAGTCTTCTGGCACATTGGCTTCAAACCCAGCTACCTTCCAGAGGTCTGCTGGCCTTCAGGGCTCAAATCCAGCAATTTTCCCAAGAGCCTCTGGACCACTAGGACCCAACCCAGCTAACTTCCCAAGGGCCACTGGCTTACAGGGTCCAAGCCCAGCTACCTTCCCAAGGTCTACTGGCCCATTAGGCCCTGGTCAGGTTACTTTCCCCAGGTCAGCTCCTGGGCCCCTGGGCTCTTCTCCAGCAGGCCCTGTGGGTATCAACCCAGCTTCTTTTGCAAGGCCAACTGGGAACCTGGGTCTAAACCCAGCTTCCTTTCCAAGGATGAATGGCCCTGTAGGCAAGACTTTGGTCCCATTTCCAAGAGTGGGGAGTCTCCCTGGCACAAACCCAGCTGCTTTTCCCAGACCAGGGGGTCCAATGGCTGCAATGTACCCAAATGGAATGTTACCCCCTTAAACAGCATTTTCTCTCCAGGACCACCTTGGTTTCCAGACATCGTGGTTCTGGCAACGGCTCTGTTTTAGATAAAAGCGTAGTTATGGAGCTACAGTCTGAAGTACATAGCTGGGGCTCAAGTTCAAATGAGCCATTTTTTCCTCTGCTTCTTTCTTGATTGAAGGTGAAATGTTATTTGTGGGACGTGGACTTTGGCAGGTGGGAATGATCCTGGCCTTGAAAGAAAGGATCTCCAGCCTTCCAGAAGCCTGCTGTGCTTGTCCCACAGCTCTCTGCCCTTTGTTTCTTACTAGTTTCTTCAATTGTTCTTGTGGACTTTTCCTCAGGGATACATTGGCCTGCAGGTCCCAGTTCATATGTAGTCCCCTGCTCACCATTGGAGAATCAGCTCACTGCTCTCTAGAAATGTTACATTGGTGAATGGACCATGCTTCAGCAGCTCGACCCTGGGCAGCTTGGACCTGGTCATCCTCTACTGCCATACCTTTCCCTGGGGGCTTGAACACAGAACAGGGAGGTGGGTAACCACTTCAGAGACCCACCAAATACAGTTTTTGCTTGACTGACTGGTCCTGCAGCTTCCTTCTCCAGGACTCAGAGAGGAGGCCAGAATCACAGCTCTACTGCTCATCCAACTCCCTCTCCACTGATTCTCCCAATCAAAGAACCTCAAAATTTAAACTGATGTGGATGGGAATTGGGGTGGGGGGGTGGGGGGAATGAAGGGGAGAAATCACTGTGCTTTGTTCAGCCTGATGTGAAAGGATGGTGGTGTTTTTCCTGCATTGTATCTTTTCTTACTGTTTCTTTAATAAATGGGATGAGAAGGCTGCTGATGTCATGCCATTTTTACCTGTTCACAGGGAAGGAGGTTTATCCACTGTTTTTCATTGTTTCTGCTTGGTCATAATCCTACATTATCTGCCAGATAAAATGCTTTCACTCAAGGAGGAAGCAAACTTTGGTTTTTAGCTTAGGTCACTCATCTGCCAGTAATTTCACCAAAGACCCTGCCCACCCCCTGCAATAAAAGTTAAGCTACATAAGTATACAATTGTCAAGGTAAGCCTACTGTATTCCCCAGGTCCAGAGGCAGCTGTGACAACTTATCCTGCTTTTGAGTTCCACTGGAATTAACTATTTCTAGTGCAAGTGCCTCTTTTAAAACTGGAATAAAGAGCTAGCTTTCATTAAGAACAAAGAGGGAGGAAGTAGCTCAGATACCAGCATTATGTGAGAATCTTTATTTTGACAAATAAGTGCAGTATAAAAACTTTGACCTGAAAAGTTAAAAAAAAGGTAAAAATAAATATGTTTACAAATCATTGTAGAAATAATACAAAAGACAGTTAAAATTCTTAATGAGGAAAAACCAAAATGTGTCCAGTTGTATAAAGGCTCTTCCCTTGCAAGAGATGGGATAAAGCTGAAGACCCAGTTTGGTTTCACTGCTGAAAAAATGTACAAAATAACTTAGAAGAACCAGTCGAGGTCAAACGTTGTGAGCCCACTTCTTGTACCTGCTTACTCTTGATCTGAGGAAAGTTGATAACCACAGTGCAAGGCAGAGCTGATGGTAGGACAGCCAAGAATTTTCCATCTGGGTGTCCATCCTATATTAATGTTCAAGTAAAAGCTGAAGAAAAACAAGCCCTTAGTGAAGTCTGAGCTCTGCAGTTGGCTGACAGGATTTCCTCCATTGTAGTTCTCAAAAATAGTTTACTTCTTGGCCAGCAAAAACACGGAAGAGCCTGGAACAACTGCCCTTAGCAGATGACTGCTGCCTCTTCCCAGCCTTCATGGATTGGGCCCGACATCAACCAGCAGTCATAGAAACTCGAGGTCTGTGTGATGTAATGTTAGCCGCACTTGGAAAACCCTTGAGTTCATGGGAGATGAAGGAAAGCACCAGGGTTTGCTAGTCTGTGGCTCAGAGCACACTGTTCCTTTGTAGGAAGCACCTGGGCACACTAGAGGCTTGCCCCTCAACTCTTCTCTACCTTAGCGCTGGTTCTGAGGGGTTAGCTGTTCCCTCTGAGGATGGACATTTGGAGAGAAGAGTACATGAGCAAGCAACCCTTAGGTCAAAGGCTTAGTCAAGATCCCGGTTTCACACCCAAGAGCTAGAAACATCATGGATTGGAGATCTCTAGAAAATGGCCGCCTCTCATTCTCCTCAAAAAAGCAGAGGGAAATAACAGGCCCAAGAGGCCTGAGAGAAGCAAGAACCTTAGGATTTAGGAACCAATTCCATCTTCTAGTTTGGTTTCTGGAAAGAAGCAAATGCAGTAATGACTTGGCTGTAAGAACTCCTTGGAGAAGCCACTGAGGAGAATGGAGTGTCAAAGATGACGAACTTGGATTTGAGGGTTTACTTAGGTAACTCTGAAAAGCTTTCCATTAGAGATGATTGTCAAGAACTGCAGCCTGAAAGTCACACGCTACCCCAACTGCCAGGGACTCTGTCCCAAGCAGTTCCAAGATGGTAGCCAGTTTGGTCAGAGGCTCCTAGTAGTTTTTTTCCCCGGATGGGTTGAGAGCAGGTTTGCCTTTTACAGAGGTGGCTAACCCACTGAGGAGGACAGAAGAGGTGACTATATCACCTTGAAGAAGGTGAAGTGAGAAGGCTGCCTTAAGACTCATCTGAATAAGAGAGGAATTTAGGAGTACACAGGTTGAAATAGCCCTCATGTCCTTTCCAAGCATGTTGAAGCTTAATCTCCCTGGTAGATGACCAAAACATTTGATGCCCCCCCCACCCACCCCCAGCACAGATCACAGCCAAGTGGGCAATTTCCAGGTGGAATACATTCAGCCCAAGGCCTCTGTATGGCTCATGGCCTTTAGCACCACCACCAATCTTTGTTCCTCCTGGCAAACTCCTTTTAACATACATATACACACACACTTAAGAGCAGTTCAATGCTAACTCCCTGCTAGTTTGGCTCATCCTTGGGATGTGAAGGTGTAGAATGGGGTACATCAATAAAGCACCATTCTTGGACCCTGTTTTCTAATGCCCAGAGATCAGGCTTCTGGGCCTTTATCTCAGGCACAATCTTATTGCATTGATAACTGGATTAAGGGGGGAGACATCACTACCTGCCCCAGATCTCTCAGAAATTCTATCACCTCTGGTTGTGTTCAGGTGGCTAAGAGAACCCCTTCCCACAAGCTAGCATTGCTCACTTATCTATCAAAAGTTGCCACTGAATATACTTATTAGTTTAGCATACTTCTGAGTTCCCTGTGGATCCTGGGGCAAGAAATGGAATCTTTCTCAGAGGCTGCCATGCAGTGGACAGGCAGCCTGAAAACAAGTCTTCTTTGTCCCCCTGAGCTGGATTCATTGTCACCTCCTCTAAGCAGAATTGCCCCAGGACATATACAGTCTTTACACTTCAGATTTGTCCTTTGGACCATTAAAAACTAAAACAGCATTCCCTCCTCCCTCCCACCCCATCTTTTCTCTTCATTCCCCTTCCCTCCCTTACCCATTGCACTTTACCCGCTCTGCTGGAGGGCTGTGTCACACTTCAGCAAAAGCTAAGCTATACTGCTCTGGCTTCTTCCCACATCGCCGAGCGATAATGGCTAGATACAGCATGAGAAGGGCCACCCAGTAGCAACCATACAGAATAGCCCCAGAGACGAGGAAAGCTAGCTCTGTCTCACTGAACAGATCCTGGCAATAAGCTGTGTACGCCAGTCCTCCAAGCAGGACTGCCACCCAGATGGACACAGGGATGAGGCCAATGAAGTTCACCACAATGGTTTTTCGGCCAGAGGTGCCCCAACCGGACTTGTTGATGGTAGCAATGGCAAAGATTTTGGCTGGCAGGAGGCTGGACATATAGAGAAGGGAGTAGAGGGACATGAAGATCATCTCTGCATTGCCCCGAAGGAAGCAGGCATAGGTAGCCTTGATGATGCCCACCAGCTGCACCGTCAGCAGGAAGAGGAGAATGTTCCAGATGCGGCCACGGTAGAAAAGCTGTATGACTGTGGCGATGAGGAAGAAAGGGAAGAAACCTGTGACCACTGATTCATAGGTCATCCAGAGGTGGTGCTTATGGAACCACAAAGAGTTGTAGAGCCACTCCCGGAAGTAAGACTTGCTCCAGCGGGTCTGCTGGTTGAGCCACCGGAGGTACTTGGTGGGGGTCTCTGTGAGGCACTTGGAGCGTGCTGTATACTTAGTCCTGTAGCCAAGGCTCAGGACTCGGTTGGTGAGGTGCCGGTCATCCCCAAAGCTGCACTTGCTGCCTAGGAACTTCTGATGGTACCAATCTTCCAGGAATTGCTGGAGGAGGCTGTTGCGGTACATGCCCAAGGGCCCACTGATACACTGCACACAGCCAAAGTAGGACTGGCAGGCCCTCTCCACGTTGAAGGCCATCCAGTACCGCACACTGCTCAGGAAGGAGATCCATGAATCATACTTGTTGAGTATCTGCAAGGGAACCATAGATGCTGGGCCTCCTCACCTGAAGCCATGAGCCCCAGGAGACAGACACCAGAGACCATAAGGCCTCCCTACCCTGAATTCTGTAGCCCATTGCTCATATTCCTAACCATCATTCCTAGCCCAGCCAGAGCTGGGAAACCTGAGGCTCAAAGGAGCAACCACACCCAGTCTCCTTCCCCAACTCTCCACTGTGTCATCTGTACTCATTGTCCCAGTAAAGTCAGTCTAGCAGTCAAAGCCACCTCAGTCTCAGGAGGCAGCCTGTAGCAGTGGCAGAGAAAAGGCCTTGAGAAAGATGCAAAGCAATACCCCAACCATTTGTCCTGACCCTTCAGTTGGAAAGCTGCTTGGGAGACCTGGTTTGTTGCCAGCAGTACCCTCTGGAAGAATATATGGCCCCTTATTCTAACTGCACTGCTCAGAGCTCTTGAGTGCAACTTACCTAAGAGCAAAGGCTTCTCAAGGGTCTAACTTTGGAGTTGCTTGCTGCACTATCAGCCAAAAAGGAAGCATCCTCCAAGATCAATGGCCTCCAAATACTGTGCTCCTCCCAGTAGCGTAGGCTCTCTACATACCTGCTAAGTAATATTTCCCCCTCAGGTTGAAAAAGAGCAGGAAAGGTAACAAGCGAGTCCTTTGATACCAATGAAACTGTCAGAGGACCACCCTCCCCACAAAAGTATTAGGAAGTCAAGATGCCCATTTTCCATGCACATCCAACTGGATTAGGTAACAAAGTCCAGACCCCCACCCCTACGGAATCCTTAGTTAGTTCTTACTTGGACATCTCCCCCGACTCCCCCTACTTGGGGGTCCTCCTCTAGGACTCGAAGCATCTCGATGGTGCAGGCTGGATCCAGTACCGTGTCAGAGTCACACACCTGTAGAGCGAATACATGGTCAGCCCATTTTGACCTCAGACCTGTCCCCACTCACCAGGCCACTCACTGTCTGAGGGATATAACTCCCTTTCATAATTCACTTCTAGCCACTAGTAAAGAAATCTATGTCAGATAGGTGTGATATGAATAACAAGGGAAAGTAAGGAAAAGGAGAATTCAGATACCAGGCTTGACAGCCACCAGGTGGAGAGAGAGACCCAGGAGACTGTCAGTGCCCAGCCTAGAAAGGGAGAAATGTTTAGTGATGGACAAGTCTTTAGCCCCCATGGAGCCAGGTTTCTGAGAAACAATCTCAAGATGTTCTTCTGGGACTTTGGGAAGAAAGAAGGAACAAGTCATTGAAATCAGATGACAGGCACAGTGCTAGAAGTGGCTAGCCAACACTCGGGAAGACCAAGAAATGGCTCTTGCCAGAGGCTGGTGCCCAAAGTTATCCCTTAGGATTATTAATGACATTCTATTATTAACCCTGTTTCAGCCTCTGGCCTTGGATGATTCATGGTCCAAGTGGAGAAAGTATCTACCCAGTCACAGGTCCTGTCTCCCCTCCCCCGCCAACATGGCTGCCATCCAGCCCTGTCCTAGATAAGCTCATGGTCTAAGAGGTAGCCCCCTTATTAGTTGAACCTGGGCTATGTACACGTACCCTCATGGCTGACTCCTTGTCTGTTTTCTGGAAAATTACTGAGATGGTACAAAAGGCCCAGATAACCATAGGGTGGGGGAATTGGTCTACTGACCCCTGACAGCAAAGAACAGTATCCACAGATGACCCAAACCCTGTTCTGTAAAAGCCGCAAATCCTTTTACTGAGTGAGAGTGCTGAGAGTGCATTAGCCTGGTGGAAGTGGATGCCTCCCACACTCCAATCCTACCCAGCTTTCTCTCTCCATGTGGCCAAAGACAAGCATCAGAAGGCTGATGGGGAACCAGGCAAAGCGTCACACCTGCTCCCTCCTAGCTCCCCCCCAACACATTCTTACATTCTGGCCCAGGCTGGGAAGGTCCCAAAGAGCCTCAGGGCCAGACTCCTAGAGCTTCCTCAGCTTACAAGCCAAACTTCCCAGGTGCTGCTGGTCTCATGGCTACTTACTGCCCTGACCCCAACCCATTCTTCATGCTGCTCAGCTTCCTTCACTCCAGAGAGGTCTTCCTAGCTGGGCAGACTTAGGGAAGTTAGAACTCTTAGCTCCCTGGGTCCCCCACTGCCTGGGCAGGGTTATCTTCCACAAAGCATACCCTCAGCAAGGTGATTGGACGATAAGCTGAAATCCACCCGGGCTGCCCCAGGCAGTGATCCCAGAGCCCTAAGGAGAAAGAGCTGCTCAGGTATGTGAGCCTGGTTGTTGATCCACTAGAACACACACATAGGAAATGCTCAGGAAAGGAAGTGTGTAGCAGAACAGGTTTTGGGGGGATCCCATGCTTCAAGGGAATGGATGACAAAAGTCACTGTGGCCTGAGCATGTGCCAGGGCTCAAGGGCTTTTTCTAAATCTCATTCCTCAGGAAAGATTCAAAGGCCCTTTGACCCTAAGTGAAACTACATAATTAAGAACTGCCTCCCATGCCTCCCTACAATGCTGAGGAGGTCCTTGGACCTAGGAAGACAGAAAAAAATAAATACCAATTCTCATACAAGGATGCAACTTTCAAAAAAGCCTAAAACAAAAACCCTGGTGAGCTAATTTAGGTACATACATTATAGAAAATATAAATATTGGAGTACTCGACATGCTGCCAGCAAGACTGAGTTAGTACACAGGTGGGTGACCTACTCATTCAAGCGAGTAAATCTCTCTGGTAAGCACAGAGTAGGGTAGAAACGGGAATGGACTGTGTGGATGCTGGACTAGAAATCTGGGGTCCTGGGTGTCAGTTTCTATCTGGTATGGAAATGTGTGAAGCTTTAATCAATTCTCTTTAGGTTTTGTTACTTGAAAACTGCAGCTATACTAACCTTTTCAGTCTAATAAAATTTCCAGGCTAGTGTCAATGGCCTCTTTGCCTGGAAGCTAGGCCAGGGTCTGTTCAGGGTACTGGCCCTGCTAAGACTGCGGCAGAATCAAACTGCAGGATGATTCACACCTGAATGCCTCCACCTTCCAAACATGAACATTGGGAAGAGTAGAACTTTTGGCCCATTGCCTCCACCTTCCAAACATGAACATTGGGAAGAGTAGAACTTTTGGCCCATAACTAAAACAATATTTGAGTGCTTTCAAGCGTGGTCTTTTTCTCTTCACCACACCACACTAGTCCTAGAGGATGGTGTGCTTGCTGGCCAGACATGTCCACACGTCCACACACTCACAGGAAGGCACCCTTACCTGAATATAGTCCACCGAATCGCCAAGGGCCTTGAAGGCCGTGTACATGACCTCTCGCTTGCCTCCCCACTTCTGCATGATGCATGAGAAGGTGCTGGCCTGCACCACGTCCCGCACACGGTCCATGCCCTCCTGCAGGCTAGCCTCCGTCTCACCCTCACCCGCTTCATGGAAGTTGCTGCGCCACACAAAGAAACCAGCTTGCTCAGTGCCACCTAACACTTCGTGGAAGATGTCCAGCATGTAGGAGTCCTCCTGGCGATTGCCATCCACCACCATGACCACCTTGAGGTTGGGGAAGGCAATGCGCTGGGCCGAGCGCAGACACTTGCGCAAGTAGTCGGGGTCCTCCTGGTACGCAGCGATGCAGAGCGCCACTGAGCGCCGCTGTGGGTAGGACAGCTTCAGTGGCCGGCCTGCCTGCCTCATGTGTCGGTGCTCCAGGAAGGCAAATAGGCTCTGGATGAGTAGGTGCAGGCCCAGGATGGCTCCGTACAAGCCAAAGGACAGGTAGTGCTTTTCTGTATGGATGAACTGGTAGCCTGTCACATAAGCTGCCAGAATGCCACCCAGCACTGCCAGGGCAAACAGGCTGGTGCCCACCACACGCAGGGCTGTTGTCAGCTGCACCGGCATCTGGTGAGAGAAGGCGGGAGATGTGGGGTCAGGCAGGAGGCAGCATCTCCTGTCAGTGGGAGTGGGGACATGTTGTCTGGGCCTGGCCTAGAATGGGAAATGACCACCAATAAAAACCATTTCTACTACTGAGCATGACTTAGACTGTAGACTCAGAAGCCAGACTACAGGGGTTCAAATCCAGCCCTGCCATTTACTATCTGTGTGACTATGTTCTTTCTGTCCCTTATTAGTTACTTCACCTGTAAAATGTGATTGAAGCACTATTGTAGCCTCTTTGAGGGTTAAATGGGTTACATATGTAAAGCACTTAAAGTAGCATTTATAATTAATTGTTAGACAAACCAAAGCCAAAAAGAGCTACATGATACCTAGCTGGTGAATGGCAGAACTGGGATCTGCCTGACCCAAAACATTAGGCAAGCATCAGAAGAGGTGAGCCTGAGGCACCCCTGAGCACAGGAGGGGCCAGGGAGAGGAGGAGGACCGGCAGGGAGGCAGCGCTGTGCCCATGCCCACTAAGGGATTGCACTCTGGGAGGGAATATTTGCCAATAAAGCACAGCCAACAATGAGGCCCATGAAAAAAGTAGGGGAGGAAAAGCAAAGAAACAACAGGAAACAAAGAGGTGTCAGGGGAAAAAAAGGAAACAGCTTTCCTTTCTTGAAACAGCAAAACCAGTAAGGGAAAGTTTCCCTGTGTTCTCTGCTTTCTCACCTATTTCTCATTTACTTGAGAGGCCGGAAAGAAAGGGAAAGCAACTGGGGAAGGCAGACAAGAGAAAGAAGAGGAAATGAGAGCTGGGGTGTGGACAGCTCTCCTGGAAGCCCAGTGCTCAGGGCACCAGAGGGAACTGCAGCCACACTGCAGCTGCCTGGGAAGCTCCATCCACTTGGTCCTAGTGCCCGCATGGAATCTCTGCTCATCCCCTGCCCAGCCACTCCTGCAAATGCTGCCAAATTTCATTTGCTACTGAGTCAGGGCAGCAGCCCTGTTGGAAACAGCTGTGTGTGTGGTTTTTTTTTTAAATGAAAAGAGCCTAGGACTAGGTGCCAGAAGACTTGGCTCTACCACCTCATGGCTCCCTGACCTTGCCCAAGTTCTCTGTTCCTTAGTACCTCCTCTAACCTGGAGTTCTAATGGTTTCTTGCTCCACAGATCTCAGGTGAATCATTTCCCTGGAAATGGAAACATTTCCAGCGGTGACAGACTACACAAGTGGGAAGGCTGTTTGTGGAGGGGGAGGAATGCCTGATGTAGGGAAGACCCTTACCACCACCCACCACCTGCAATGAGGTCTCGCTTTCAAGCCTGCTCCAACTCTAGGTTTTACTGAAAGCGACCCCTGCCCCACTCCAACACAAACACACCTTGCCAGGGGAACATGCAGTCACTGCCTAAATCAGCCTGAGATTCAGGCACCAGCACTATTCCAGCAGCTTCAGTCTGGAAAGTGCTGTTGGCAGCCTCTCCTCTCTGGGAAGCACAGCCGCCGGGCGCTCTGCCCCGCCATCCCGAGGAGCCTGCCGTGTGCTTCCTCTGCAGGGCTCCCAGCCCTCCCTGGCTCCCCACCCCTCCTGGCACGCGTCTACGGCCCAGGAGCCCCCAAACCCTGCACCCCCCGGCCCAGGAGCGCCCCCGTCCCCCTCTAAAGCTTACATGTCGAGGGGGTGCTGCGGGCACCACTGCCCACTTGCGATCTGGGGAAGGGCGAGTGGCACCGAGGCCAGCCCAGCAACCTGCCGAGCGCGGCCACCCCGCCTCTGTGCAGGAGGCGGTGCCCACCAGGTTAATGCAACCATGAAGGCACTCGCCACGCTTCTCACCCCCGCCTGAGCCTCGCCTTCTAGCGAAGGCGGTACCGGCCACACCCACGTGCCGGTTTCCCACGACCCAGCCGGGAAAGAACGGAAAACCCAAGGAATCAGTCTGGCCATGCCCCGCTCATTTCTCCAGGGCCCCAGGCACCTTGGTAAAGTGTGTCTGAAGACAAAGGCGGCAACCCCCGTGTCGCCGGCCCCCTCCTTTCCCGGGCGGGACCCCTACACCCCGCGCAGGAATTGGAGACACTACCCTGTCACCTCCTACCCCACCGAAGACCAAGAAAGTCCCGCAGCCGTTGACCTCACGAACAATCAAGCGCTGGTGCGGTCTCTGGCTGAGGTGCTCTTGCCCAGATAGGAGGCCGTGTCACCTCAAGCCAGCGGAGGGGAGCCCAGACCGCCTCTCATCCTCGCCCCACTCGCTCAGAAGGGAGTCACGAAAGCTCGGCCCCTGCAGGCTAATGCGCACCCGGCTTCAAGGGCACCGGGTTTAGGGGGGCGATCCCTAAGACCGTCCCCCCCCACACACACACACAGATGATGGAAGAAAACCCCCAACCAAGGACGCACACCGCCAATCTACCCCCGAAACTTTGCGGGGCTGCCCAGTCTGCAGCCTCTCCAGCTGACAGGTGTGCCCCGCTGCCGGGCCCACCCGCAGCGAAATGGAAACTTATGAGCGGGGCGGGGGCTTTTTCCTTGGCTCCCGGCCGCCCTCCAACCCCTCCGTGCCAAAAAGGGAAGGGGAGCCCAGGCTCGGGGCTACGTGCGGCCGTGGCCGAGCTGACCCGCAGGAACCCGGACGCCGAGCATCTGGGTGGCAGGACAGGTGCGAACCCGCGGGCGGGCGTGGGGGAGGGAGAGTCGCTAGCCTGCCTTGTGCCCCTCACCACGGTCCGCCTCCTAATCCATTCACAAAACAGGAGCCGCAAGGGAGGAAGGGAGGAGAGGCTGGAGGAGAGGATGGAGGAAGAAAGGGAGGAGGGGTCAGTGGGAAGGGGGCTGCAGGACCCGCCGCTGGCAAGCCTAGAGATGCCGCAGCCCTCAGCCCGCCTCCCGGCACTGGACGCGGCGCCCGCACGGCCCAGGGAGCCGCTTGGGGTCAGCGGGGCATCCCCGGAGCACTGCGCGCCCGCGTCCTCTGCGCAACCCCCACATGGCCCACCTCTCCGAAGCTGCCGGCCGGGCCCGGGCTCACCGTGCCGCCGGCTGCCCGCGCTCCGGTGCTCAGCAGGCCCGCGGCGGCTCCATGCCCCTCCTCCCACTCCTCACCGCCGCCGCGCCTCGCTCCCGGGTGCACCGCCGCCGCCGCCGCGCGCTCCGACTGACGAGCGCCGGCCTCGCGGAGACGCATTTAAGTACCGAGCCGGGAGAGGCGCCCTCCTCCGGCCCTGGGGCCGGGAAAGTTGGGTAGAGTGGGAGGGCTCCCCGAGGGCAGCGAGGGAGCACCCCCTTCCCTGCTCGGGCGGAGGGAGCTCCACGCGGCCGGCGTTCTGCGGGACGCCGGGTTCCGCGTGGACGCGGCTCCTCCTGTTCGCAGGACCTCGCAGTCTCCGCGCCTTGGTTAACTGGATTCCCTCAACCCGGCCAAAGGCCGAGCTCCTCCGCGCTCGCCCCGGGGCCAGCTGCCCAGAGGGAGGCGGTCATTTTGCTGAACCTAGAACCTGAATCGATAACTTTCAGAATAACGCAAAGGACCTTCCAAAATTGTCACTCTCCGTGCCCCCCCCTTCCCCCATTTCCAAGTCTGTAAATCTACTCACCCTGCAAAGCGGGCAAGCGGGTAGAAATCGTCCCCAGACTTCTGCACGCGAAGGAACTGTTTGCTATATAGGGTACTGCCTGAAAACCAAGACGGCAGAACCTTCCTGCCTGCAAAAAGGGACGCAGAAGAGAATAATTGTCAAATATAAAACTGGTCAAAGAAGGTGTTAGCAATTATGACAAGCTGAGCTCTGAATTCCGCAATGGGGCGCTGATGACTTTAAGGCTATTTGCAAAAGCTGCAAATGGTCTTTCAGAAACCTTGAAAGTTCCAGTGTCTTAAAGCCAAAACCAATTCTTCCTCCCCTTTTTCACCTTTATTTCCGGCACCCACGACCTCCTCAATTCCTAACTGACCTTACTGCCAGTGGTTTCCCGATCCCTGAGAGCTGACTGAGGAGATTTAGGTGAGGTGGGGTGGGGTTGGGGAGAGGCGGTAAGTTGTTAGTAGAGGAAGGAAGCTTAGAACCAGCTGAGTTTCTCAACCTTGGAAAGACTTTACATGATACAGACTAGTAAAAAATAAATGTATATGTCTTCCAAGCACACCTGAGATAATTCTATCATTTCTTTCCAAGATGCCACAAATTTACAGAAACCCGATTTGCAGTCTACAAGCTGCTCCTCTCAGAAGTCTTAGGGCTCAAGGACTTGCCTACCCACCCTCTCTGGTAATTTTTGCCTCTACTAGGTAAGCAAAGACCCCTACTCCACCACTCCCAGCCTGCATTACAGAATTCAAATCATTTCATGCTTTTGCTTGAGAAAATCATCACTAATGTGCTACATCATTTAAACATTATTATGTGCTTTTTAAAAATAGTATTGAATTCACAACGGTGATGTGTTTTGAACTTCAGATAGGCCCTAATAAGAGCTAATAATGCACAGGAAGAGAGGGAAGTCCCTGGTTAAGAGGTCTCTGGAGGCAGACACCCAGTTCTGCCACCAGCTGTGTGGCACCAACCTCAGTATTTTCATCCCAGAAATGGGCTGGAGTATCTACTTTACAGGGTTGTTACAAAGATCAAAGAGATTGGCTGAGATTAAGTGCTCAGTAGAAGTTAGCTCCAGTTAACCTCAACCAGAATGGCATCAGTTTGCCATGCTGTGGATTCTATATGCCCATCCCTCCTGGAAGTGACACTTGGGTGACAGGAAGTTCAGAGATCAGTGTTAATGACAAATGCCTTGTCTTGACTGCATTACCGGTCTCCCAGACCCCTGGGCCACCTCCTCCACGTCCAGAGGCACCACGGAGCCTGGAGTTACCAGAGATTAGCTATCTGATCCTACCTCCCATCCAAATTTGCAATCTGCAACATTTTAGACTTAGGGAAAACAAGCAGGGGCTAGAAGAGACAAAAATGAGTGCCTTAGCCTGCTGGGGAGTGAATACCCCATTTATCCATCTATATTTATTAAAATTAATTTATTTTTTATGGTGACATTGGTTAATGAAATACAATAAGTTTCAGCTGTACACTTTAACAGTAAGGCATATATATTTACACTGTGTGTTCACCTCCCATAGTTAGATTTCTTTGTCACATTTGACCCCCTTTATTTACCCCATCTCCCTTCCCCCCACCCCATAACTACTAGTCTATTGTCCACGTCCATGAGTCTGTTTGCTGAACACCCCATTTAAAGGAGATGTCCCTGTGAGAGGAAGGGCTCAGCATGGCCAGGTGTTCTGTTGTCAAGAGAAGCCAGAAATCCAGATTTTTATGTAAACTCTCCTAATTTTTAAGTGCTGGAAGCTAATTCAAATGTCAAAGAAACAAAAACACTCCGCAGGCCAGGCAAAACATGTCTGAGTTACATCCAGCCAACTGGGTGCTTAATTAACTGACCTGACCAGAAGGGTAAGGGACAGAGCAGCCAGTTCAGAAAGATGAGGTCTGCCTTTAGGGCAACAGCAATGTGACTTCTTCGGTGCAAGTTGCCTGAGGCTGCTCCAGGAGCATCTCATGCCTAGTTAATTTTGAAGGTTCCAACTTCATCCCACAGGCTTATTGCCTATCTCACTCAGCTGGCTCTAGGGAGTTTAATAGGTGGTAGAGCACAACCTCACTAGACAATTAAAATGTCCTATATTTTAGGACAGTGGGTCCATATGCAACATCATGAGAAAATACTCTGCCCATGCCAATTGGCTTGCCCAAAAGAGCAAGTTCTTTTCTTCTGGTCTGCAGGACCAGCAACCTGGTGCTGCCAGGCAGCTAGAAGAGTCTTACCTTTGTGTTGTAAATGTAGGGGGTGGGAGGTGTCTGCATTCATCTATTTGCATTCATCTCTGCAGGAGGAGTTGGGTAGGGGAATCTTTAAGGGGCTGATAAGTATATATAAAATAAAGCTCAACTTTATCTCTGATTACCACTAGGGATTTAGAAATAAGACTAATTTCATGCCTAATCATTTAAAAACATGAATTCAGATATTGCTGAATTGGCTTGCACTCAGGTTCCAGAGGCTAGGCCTCCCCTACTTGGCTTCATTTGTGCTTCATTTCAACATTCCTTTAACAAATACTGAAGACCTGCTCTGAGCAGAAAACAGTCTGACATTAGGAATTCTAAGGCTGGTCCCTGCCATCCAGACGGTTACCCAATTTGAGGACAAGTACACTTGAAAAATTAAGTCACTATAGAAGGCAGTTTATACATGTTGATGAGAGAATCCAACTAGAAGAGTTTGAGGATTTCAGGAAAGAGACCTTCATGCACTGGAATGGGCTGGGCAGTTTCATGAACTTGAGCTGACTGCATAGAAAGGTAAGCATTCTAGATGAGAAAAGTAGCTTAAAAACAAGAGTGGGTAGAGAAATGGGTGAGGTGTGTTTCAGAGCACAGTGATGAGAGGCCTGGATAAAACAAGAAGTTTTCACTAGAGACTTGCTATTTAAGAGGTGTCTGAGAGAAATTCTAGCTGTTGCGGAAGATGCTAGGGACAGATTCTGGAAGGGCATGAATGCCTGAATGAGTTTACATTTTATCCGGTAGGTGAAGGAGAACTGAAGATGTCTGAGCAAGGTAGTAATAGATTGAAAGTATTGTTCAGAGACAGCCAAGCTGGTGGTATGTTAGGGTAAGGACCAGGAATGGGGTACAGGAGACTTGTCAGGAGGCAGATGAGCCACAACAGAGGGATGAGAAGGCAGTGGTCTGTCTCTAGGAGGCAGAGGTAGGGCAGGCAATGGAGATGGGGGCAGACAAGTGAGGGTAGAGGTGGAGTCAAGAGAAAGAGACTCCTACAGTTTGGAAAGCTGAAAGGGCCATTCTCAAGCTTCGGAGGGTTTGAGGTAATGGAAGCTGACAGCTCCACAAAGATTCCACCTTCCTCCTTTTGAATACCTTGCACCAATAGAGTCCACCATTCAATCTCTCTCGTCATCACTGGTGCTTGAAGCTGCAGGACAACCCTGCCAGCAACCAGGTGCTGTTCTGCTCTGCGCATCTCCTAGTGAGCGACTGGGCAGGGGAGGGGAGAAGGGATATTCTAGCTCCATAGGCTGACCCCCTCATCCTCCTTTAGTGCTACTCCATGGCATCCAGCCCACAGCTTCTAGTGAAGCAAGCAGAATGGGGGATGGCAGCCAAGCTACCAGGTCTCCCCCTCTAGGTCCAGGTTTCATCCTATCAACTTCCCCTGGGCTGGCCACGATCAAAACCTCTTGAAGCTCAGGAAGGTGAACTTAAACTGGTCTCCAAAGAGAAGCAGGTTATGTCCCCAGCTGACTAAATAGGGCTTTCTCTTCAAGGCAGCTTAATCTGCAATACTAGTTAATACATAATTCAAAGTGGAAAGCGTGTGCCTAGACTACAGCAAGGCAGCTACTACCAAACAAAGTTACCCTTTCATAACTTTGCCCTCTTACTGACAAGTACTCTGTAATCAGTCCCATTGCTAGGGACTATGTTTGAAGAAGCAAGTGTAAGGACTTTTCTGTCTTTGCAGTTACAATGGTAAGATTTTAACTGCACAGTCCCCACCCCACCCACCCCACCCCCTTGGGTGGAAGAATCATTTTCTTTCAAATTAAGGAGCCCCTGCTCTGGTCACAGCATAGCAGGCAGCCCCTACTAAGGGACCAGCTTCTTTTATGCTGGCTCAAAGTTTAGGGTTAGGAGGGCACACCAGAACGATAATCAAATATCAAACCAGAACTGGAGATGCTTTTCTTGGAATCTTGAATAGAAAAAGTTCTTCCCAGCCATCTTTCCTTTCTCTCCCTCCCCTAGGCAAATGCAAAAAAAAAAAAAAAAATCCAGGCAACATTCAACCTTCTCGATGAAATATTGTGCAGCTACTAAAAATTATGTTCACGAAGAGAATGTAGGAATATGCAAAAACATTTATAATGCAATGTTCAGTTAAAAAAAAGGCAGGGTACAAAATGGTTATGTATGACTACATTTACATTTGCTTTTAAATCCTATGAATAAAAAGGCGAGAGAAATTCATCCTGATATTAAGATCAGATTTGTTTGGGCGATGGAACAATGGATTATTTTCTCTTTGCCTTTTTCTCTGTAGTCTCCGAATTTGCTATTAATAAGTATAATAATTTTGTAATGAAAAGGTATTTTGAAATATATGACTTCTGAGTTCACAGAATTTCCTTCTAAGCTGGGGCTGGAGGAGGGTGGAGCCTCATTCATACATGTGTTCATGTGAAAAAAACTTTAGTCTACAAAGAAAGTAAAGTTGGGAAGGCCAGGATAGAAGATAAGATCAGTAGTAGTCACAACTCACGTAATTTACTTTATTTAAATCCCTTCCACTGTTCCTTTGAGAGAGTTTTGAAGGGAAGGGAGGAGTATGTAGAGCTGTGTCAGCTCATCTAGCACCTTTGAGTGAATTAGAAAAAAGATCCCCTTCCTCTTGGCAACAGAGCCAGGAAACATGATTTGCCTGGTGTACCCCAACTGTTGTCAACCTGTACTCACCTCCTCTCCTGGGGTCACAGTAATCCTGGGTAAAGGAGGGAGGCACACATACATGTGGGCCCTAGGAGTACCCTGAAAAAGGCATTCCCGAGACTGCTACCCGAGGGAGCCCAAGGGAGAGGTTCTCTCCTCTGGGTGTTGAAAACCCAGCCCTACACAAGTACCCATGTGCATGTCCACTCCCGCAGTGCACATAACTGCCATCGATGGATACACATGCTTGCTCATTACACAGGTGTGCGCACACTTTCCCAAACCTTGGTGGAACACAATCCCAGTCCACAGTCGGGGGAACAAATCGCTTAAGGTAACCTTGTTCCACTTCATTTGGCTCTTGTTACAATAACATCAACCACAGTTCCTAAATGTGTTGGTGCTTCAGCTTTATGTCCTTTTTCTTGATTAAAAGACATCGTTAGTCACTGTCACAAAGGAGGTCCAAAGCTGGATCCTCCATAAAAGCAATTACAGAAGAGCCAAAGGTAGGGGGAGTGCTTATCAGCTCTTTTGTGGGCAGGGGTGCCCCCGAAGTATGTCCTACTATCAGATTTTTTTTTTTTTTGCTAGGATCCCTCTTCCCCTCACACACACACACCTTCTTTTCTCACCTAATGCAGTGGTTCTCATGTCTGGCTGCTGTACATTAGACTTTTAAAACCTGGGAAACTTTATTTAAAAATACTAATGCCCGGACCCTATCCTGGGTCAATTTAGTCATAATCACTGGGGGTGAGCCCCAGGCTTGAGTTGTGTTTCTGGATATTTTTTAGAAAAACTTCCTAGGGGGCGATTCTATTATGTATCCAGCACAGAAAACACATCTTGAGGATTCATCTCAGCTGAGATTTGCAAATGCATTCTTGGTACTGGGGGGGACAGCAGAGAGCCAGCCAATTCAGGAGGTGAGCTCTAGAGTATATGAGTGTCTATCCATCTTCCTCTAGTGTCTTCCCTGCCACATCTGTTTGAATTGAGTGACCTTAAAAACTTAATAAGGAGCCAGAAGGAAAAAAAGGAAAAGGAGAAAGGATGCTGACTGAACTGAAAATTAGGAGGGAGAGCCAAGGAGAAACACTGAGGTGGACAGGAGTACATGGGCCTGGTCAGTCCGCAGACCTTCTCAGTCTAGCTGGAATTGGATACAATCTTTTCCTGGGCAATGGTGCTTTGTCCAGGAGAACTGGAGAAAAACCAGCTAGCCCTCGTCAGTGGTAGGACAGAGTTGCCACAAATGACTTGGATTAGTTTTTGTTTTCTAAACGACAGAATTTTTGCACTTTGGGGGCTTTTCCTACTCAAAGGATAGGTTAGGGTAGTGGGCCTGAGCTGCTCTCTTTGGGGGTATGGGGTTCCCATGACACTCTCTCTTGTGGTCCTGGCTTTGGCCACATAGAAATACCCATATAGCTGATGGTAGAGCCTTGTTCTTTGCAGTTTCTGAACACCACCGATAACAGTTTCTTTGGAGGAATAGGGGGCACTCAACCCACCCCAGCTCTTAAAGTATCAGCACGACTATTCTTTTAGTGGAGACGGCCTATTTTCAGTATGGCCTTTCCCTAGGATTGATATAGTCACAACAGGTTTTGAAGATCTGAAAGTGGTAAGTGGTCTAATAAAAGCTGTATTGGGGGGGGCGCGAGGGCGGAGCAAGGCAGCTTGTTCAAGTTATAGAGGCTCTGGACAAGTGTACTCACATCTCCCTTTTTTCCTACTCTACTCATTTGTAAGGTCTTAACCTCTATGAACTTTATTTTTCCTTCTGTAAATGAGGGCCATTAATTTCAGTCTTATTTTTTTTCTCTCAAGGAATGGTATGGAACAGCTATTAATTTATATATGTGAGGAATACATGCAAGAAATAACAGTTTAAAATTATCTACTTATCTGAATATGAAATCTGAGAACTGAAACCCCGCTTATAGAGGATGACAGGATAAAACAAACAAAAACAGAAGGGGACATTTCTGGCGCTGACTGGAGCTTATGGGAAGAATCGCTACATTTTCTGTGACACGCACACAATGTGGCGCTCTGCGTCCTCCGCTCCCAGGAAGGCAGTCTTAGGTGTTCACTACCTTAGCTACCCCCAGAAAGAAGAAACCAGCCTTTCAATAAGCAACTTACGAAAGCTGTCAAAGGAACAGGTGGGCTAGGGAACTTTAGTCAATCTCAACCAATTGCTGGGCAAGCTACAAGGTCAAAATATAAGACATATAATAAATTCTGGTGTTTGAGGTTGGGTTTTGATATATGAGGACACTATCTGGAGGACCAGGGCTGAAATTTAACTAGACATAAGTCGTCCACTTAAAACAAGCCACAGGGAAACTACTTATGTTAAGTTTTTACTAGTTAGAAATCTAGTATCAATGGTAGCAACAAAGCACAGTGACTAAAAGCCCAGACTTGGGAGCCAGACTGCCTGGGTCCAAATACTGGTTTGGCTACTTCTCACTAGCTATGTAATCTGGAGCAAGCAATTAGTCTTTTGTGTGTCTCAGTTTTCCCATCTGTAAAATAGGGATACTAATAATACCTAACTCACAGGCCCAGTGTGAGGATTTAGTGAATTAATATATGTCACAGAATAAGCTCTTTATAGTGTTAACTGATTATTACGTCCAATGATGTAGAGCTACTGCAAACCATGCAACCCGGGTTTAACAGCATGAACTGATACTTTGAGGGGCCATCGGACCCTACGTCCTGAGTCTGGTTTGGGAACTGTGCTCACTATCCTGGGGACACTCCAACCTCCATGAGAAGGCATACGCTAACACTCAGGACAGAGTCTCAGAGCCCAGAGTCTGGTAAAGCTCTTGTTAATGGGCTTGCAGGGGTTCAGGATTTCTTTCCAGGGTGAGTACTTGTAGCCACCAACTAGTACTTTAGCTGGATATGGCTGCTGGTAAGTGTACCTACAAAGCATGTTACTGTGCCCGTACTGGTGGTTTTGGTACATGGAAAACTCTGGTGCCTGAAGACTTCCTAGTCCTGAGTTATTCAGGAGAATGGTGTTAACATTTCACTGTAGAGACTGAACCTACATTTCAGATTTTAAAGCAATGTCAGCTAAAGATGGGGAATGTAGATCATACAAACTTTCTGGTGAACATTTTGATACTAACATTTAAAATGCTCAGAGCTTTTGATCCCGCATTCCAACATCTTAGGACATATTCCTATAGGAATGCTTCTGTATGCAGAGTTATGTTTAAGAATCACTTTAGAATCATTGGAAATTAAAACAATTCTACTGACTATCCAGTAACAAATGCTTAAACCAGCTATAACTCACCTGCGACAGAAGACATGCTACCATCACAAAAGAAGAGGGATCTGTCAGTACTGAGAGGAGGCCGTCTCCAATATATATAATAATACTATATATATATATATATACATAATACATACATACATACATACATACACGGGACACCATTTACAGTAACAATTACGTTTTTGTTGTGGAAAACAGTGATGTCAGTATTCATTTGGGAAAAGGATGAAAAAAAGGAAAGAAAGATCTGGAGGGAATGTTTGTCAGTGGTGATCTTGGAGTAGGAGTGGAGCTGAAGTTGTGGTAATTTCTTTGTTATTATTTGTTATATTGTGTAATATATGTAATCGGAAAACACACATGCACACACATGCAGTCAGGGCATCCATACCTGAGGGCTTCTAGTCTCATACTCTCAGAGGGCGGTGGGCAGAGGGGTTCCGATAGGCACCTTCGCATGCGTCAGCAGAGAGGAACGACTTCATCATGGGACCAAAATGCTGGGGCTCACGTGCGTATATGAGCTCCTGAGGTGCTTCTCTAAACTGGGCTCTACTTGAAAGGCTGTTGTTTCTATACTAATTTTGGGCAGAGAGACTCCACAGTATTCAGCAGAAGTTCAAAAGAGTCTGCCTAGGACCAGAGAACTGGGGGCCAAATCCTACCAAAGGGGAATAACAATAGCTTTCTTCCCTTATACACGATGTGTGAGAATCAACAAGCTTATGGATGAAAAAACGACTTTCCAAACTAAGGGAAACACAGAGCAACTAACTGATCGTGCTATTCTGTGCCCCATAGGGACTGCAGAGGGTCATCTGGAGGAGGGACCATGAGGAGCCGGTCTTTTAAGTACTTCCTCTTGGAAGGCCACAGCCCCTTCCAAAGCTGCCGTGAGGGTCTGTACTCCCTCCTCACTTGCCAGCACTCAGAGGCATGCGGAGCACAGCCCGAGATCCGCCAGCAGGGGAGGGAGCAGCAGCCAATATTCAAGACAACTTCCCAACCCCAAGGAGCCTCTCGGTTCCAAGCAGAGTGGCGCATGGAAGTCAGAGGTGCTGCGCACTGCAGTGAGGCGCCAGTGAGGCTGCCGCATGTGACTGCAGAATGCCTGTGGCTGCAGAACTTGCTAGAGGACACAGGGCATTCAGAGTCATGACTGCTGAACAGGGGAGCCTGGGGAAGAAGACCCTTCATGGTCCAGGAATCACAGCTGCCTCTCACAGCCCCTACCCTGAACTCAGCTCCCTTTCCTAACTCTCTCCCCTGCCACTTGAAATTCCAGCTGACATTTTGGATTTCTGTACAAAAGGACTGCAGATGCCAGTCTGGTTTTGTACAAGTCAACTGAATCATCCCTCGACTCATTCTCCAAATGATCAACTTTCAGATATCTTAGCCATCCTTCCACTGCAGCGGACTGCTGGTGAGAGTCACAGGCAGGTGGCAGGCAATGTTCCATTCACTCACCCTCTCACAGACGAAGGGACAGAGCAAAGGGGGCAGCCCTAAGGTGAATCAACACATTTGCTTTTCTCTTTCTTCTTGGGCCAATGAGGAGAAACTGCTGTTGCCAGAGAAGAGGAGGTAGTGAAAAGGGATGGAGCGCACTGACTGCTTCATTCTGATTGAGACAAAAAATGTGGCTAGTATGCAGTTCCTTTTGGTTATACGTATTTTCCCATTACAGCATTTATCATCTTGGCCTCAAGCACTTTCCTAAA
Source organism: Eonycteris spelaea (assembly GCA_003508835.1). Taxonomy (NCBI): domain Eukaryota; kingdom Metazoa; phylum Chordata; class Mammalia; order Chiroptera; family Pteropodidae; genus Eonycteris; species Eonycteris spelaea. Next base: position 314,309 of record PUFA01000149.1, on the reverse strand, counting down.
ACAGGCTGAAGGGGCTTCGGGAAGAAACAGTTCTGCGGCTGCCCCTTGCTCAGAGTGGTCAAAAGGCTTGATGTGATCGGCCACATCACCTCCCTGTCCTCCTCCTCTCCACTTTCCTCTCGCTCACTTTGCTCCGGCCACACTGGTCTCCCAGCTCTTTCTCAAACCTGCCAGACACTCTTACCTCCAGGCCTTTGCACTCTGTTCCCTCTGCCTAGAATGCTCTTCGCCCAAACAACTTCATGGTCACTCCTTTACCTCTTTCTGATCTTTACTCAAATGTCAGCTTCTAGTGAAGCTTCTCTGGAGAAGTTACCTAAACTACAGCTCACGCCCTCATATACTTCTCACCCCCTTCTTATTTTTCTCTATAGCATTTAACCCCATTTGACATTCTGTCTCTTCTATTATTTCTCTTTCTTTGTTACCTGTGTTTTCTACTATAAATTCAGCTTTCCTGAGGGTAAGGGTTTTGGCTGTTTCGTCCACTGCTGTGTTCTCAGTGGCTGGTGTACTAATCTGGGACACAGTATGTGCTCAATAAATTGCTGTCACTGTTGTCTGTGATTTGCTTCTTATCCTCCAGCCCTGGCACCTCAGCCCTTATAGAGAATGGGTGGGCAGAGCTATAGGAAAATAAAGGAATGGAGAAGAAGCATGAAGAAAGGAGAAGAATATTGGGAAATATGGAAAAAATATGTTGTGGAGAGATGATAAGGAGCAAAGTGAAAGAGATTTCTAACTAAATGACAGAGGACTCATTGAAGGGCAAGTTTGTGCTAGGGAGGAAGAACAACACAGCAAAGAGGGAAACTCTCCAGAATGTTCAAAAGTCTAACCTGAACAAGCGGTTGACTCTTGGGCACAAACCGGGGCTTCAGATGCAACCACAGCTTTTGGGTCCTGCACATCTCTCCTGCTACAAGGCCATCCTGATAGGCCACGGGAGCTGCAGAGAGCAGGCCTGGGAAGAAGAGGAAGAAACCAGGAAGGGAAAGAAAGTAAAAGAGCAGGCGAATTATCTAGGGGAGTCTGGGTGACAGACCACTGGGCAATGGAGGAGACTGAAAGGTGAGAGGCCAGGAGAACTTCGGCGAGAGAGATGAACGGAGAGGCAGAGGTAGGAGGCAAGCATGAGTGTGTTATCATGCAGAGCCAGACACCTCACAGGCCAGTGCAGGAAAGTGTCACTATTGTTCCTCCATCTGCCCCTGGAGTTCTGTGCCTTTTTATTTTTTTCAGTTTTGTTGTTTTTACTATCCTAGTGTTCTCATTCTCATACTCCTTCCCAGAGATGGACACACACACACACACACACACACACACACACAACACACACACACACATTAGAAAGAATTATTTCATAATTTAGAACTTTCCATATTTTGGTCATCTTTAGGAGGGTTACACTAAGGTATTTTCCCCCTTGAATTCGGTAACAAAGTCAAAAAAGGCCCCTCTGAAACTGAATCCACCCAGATCAATAAAGAACAGATGCTTTTGGCTACCTGCCACAAAGTCAAATTAAGAGGCATTTATAAGTGGAGATGTAAGGACGAGAATGTTTCGTGAGACTTTTCCTATGGGACTAGGTTCTTTCGACTACAGAGTTTCTTAGTCTAATCAAGGTGATCAGTTAGAATGTGTCCTCAGAACTGGAATGCATATAATGCAAATAAAGTTGTAAGTTAAACCAATCATCTGACACAGTGAATCTGATTATATGAAATGGTTATATGGAGTCTAGTGAAAGGCAAGGAACAAGTGTATATCCAGTTGAGACAAAGGAATTCTTTCCTAATTTGAAAGCCCCGGTCCTGATTTTCTAGACATCCTTGATTTGGAGAATGGAAATAAATACAGCTACCCTAGCTGATGAAAATATTCCGTAAAAACATCTCACTGTCTTTGTTCCAAGTTTTTGCTCACTAAGCTAATTTGTGGTCCCTAACTGTCTGTAAGGTGACCTCTTTAAAAGGATGCTCACCACAAAGGTTCTAAGCTAAGAACCATGTCTGTAATCTGGACAGAGAGAAATAGCCTGTTGTTAACCACCCAATGGACATGCTTGTAATACGGATCCCTCAGTCGCCTGAGAGTTTTGGGAAACCGTGTTTTGGTTCCGCTGGGCCTGGTCGCCCCAGAGAGTGGGGATAAAATTCTGTACCTGGCTCTGCAAAAGCTGAGGACAGATCAAGGAGCTTTGGGTCAGTTGTGACAACGAGAGGGCTTATCAGAAACAGCAGTTTCTCCTTTTTGTCTTCTTTTAGCTGCAACCAAAATTCAGTGGCCAAAACACAAATAAAGAAGAGTCCACAGTGCTACATCTGAAGTGACTTTAAAAAATAAACCTGGCATGAGGTCACAATATGCAGCGCACTTTCCAGCACACATACAGTACTAACCCGCTGTCTAAGCATTCATCTTCCTAAGGAGCAGAGGGCCGCATGCAGGATATAAACTCTATCTGAGCGTTTGTGGCTTTTTCTTCTATGATCAGGACAAATAGTAGCAGAGAGGTGAAAGAAATGGCCTGGGAAAGACAAACACAGGGCTTACCCTTCTTCTCTGGAAGATGCAATCAGCTTGATTCTCTTTCTGGAATCGAATCCTCCTCAACGCCATAGCTTTCCATCTCGATAGCAGAGGACCAGATTCAGACCTGTTTTCTTTCCAGCCAGGGTAATTTTTTCCATTCTGCATGTCTCAATAACAATTTCCTTCCCCTCTCAACCTCCAGCTGCATTTCCATACTCTGAAATGCTCTTGAGCAGACAAGGATGACTAGCTCTGGCTGCTGCTGATTATCACAAGGAAGAACAATCTCACCATGAAAGACTATCAAAACATGTTACAGACAGTTGATCAACCTCTTCTACTCAAGTTGCAAGAAAAAAAATGGCAATTAACCAAATTCCATCATTCCTGTTAAAAATATATTTCCATCAGGTAGATATTTTCTCTAAATGCTATAGGACAGATTAATGAGATTTTAAACCTTTTCCTTTTTAATGGCACACACTTTAGGCTGGATGCAGGATGGCTAGATAGATGCTTTAGGAAGGTCAGCTTGAAGACACAAATGACCAGAGACATAAAGCCACTTCCAGGGTCAGCCATATTGCCGGCATCAAAGGCAGTGTGGCCACCTGCTGGAGGCTTGGGCACTGCTCTGGTTGCTTGGTCCCTCTCTGCTCCTCAGTCACCTTTGAGCCACTAGGTCTATGGCAGGACCACAATCTTTTTCTCCAGCTTCTGTGGTGGGAACAGGAAGTTTCTCATTATTTCGTCTAGCTCTTCCAAGGCCAGCTGGGCATGGACCTTGGCCACATCATCAGGCTCCAAATGCACTACATGCTTCAGCAGGTGGTAGAGATCCTTGAGGACATCCTCAGCACCTGTATGAGAGAAAAGTCATGACCATGTGTCTACTATGTCAACAATTCCAAAAAAGACCAAAACTGCTTTCCCTATTCTGAGGAGTTCTGTGAGGAAATTCACACACTCCCTTAAGAAGATAATGCATGACCTTCTCAAGCTGGACATGGTGGGAGGGGCAGCTGTACGAGATGGGCTTCTCTTTGGATTTCTCACTCACCTCTGACCCTTACTACACTGGTCTTTGGAGCTGCTGCTCCCTGTTAGCATCAGGCTCAAGTATAGATTCCAGACCCCTTCAGTACAAAAGTACAGCATAGACCCCAGGACCACAGACAGATAGTACTGCCCAGATATAGTGGCTCCTGGAACACCCTTACCAGATATTTACTTCTCCAGCCGACACCCACAGAAGGCATCTATCTTATTAAACCGAGGAGGCTATTTCTTCAGCAATCATGCCTTTCCTTGCTACTAGTTTGAAAATGTCCCTCCACAGTTCATTTCCATGCCCTTCCCCCGGTCACTACAATTTTTTTTTCAATTGCAACTCTGTGATGGGAAACAGAGAGGACTCTGTAGACACGGCCACACCCATTTTTCACATCAGTGCTCTAAATCTTAAGGTCAAATATAGAATTTGTAGGAGGCCAAAGCACCTATTCCCAGAAGCTCCTAACATCCTCCAAAATCCTCCTGTCTTGGGAGCTGGAACTAGCAAGGAATAGATTTCAAAAAACAGAGAACTCAGAGTAAGATGCCCTAGTAATCATCTGGTAACCAGGTCACCGGAGTCACATAATTTGTCTGCAGCTACTTCTGAAGTTACTCCTGGTCTGGCTCTTTGCCTCAAAAGCTACTATTTGGGGACAGGTACTATAGTAGGTATTTTCCACATATTATCTATTAATATGGCAGTCATACTAAAGAAAGTTATTAGCCCTGTTTTACAGATGTGGAAACAGGACTAGAGGGTTAAATAACCTCCCAAGGTTACTCAGCTAAAAAAAATGCTGGAGCCTGTTTCTTACTATTTACTTACTTATCTATTTTTATTTATCTATTTATTATTTATTATTATTTATGCCTGGTCTTCCTAGGTGGTCTCCCATCCAACTACTAACCATGCTTAGCTTCACAAGATCAGACATTGGGCTTATTCAAGATGGCATGGCATAGACCATGGACCACGGCTCCACTGGGAGGCAAACCCAGGACATTCTGCGTTACACGCAGATGTGCTAACTGCTGCACTATGGAACCACATCCTATCTATCTACTTGAAAGGGCAATATAGTACAAAAAAGTACATATTAAAAAAATAAGTCCCTCTTCTACTCCAGACTGCTAGTTTCCCTTCTCAGAGGATATCATTCTTAATTGTGAGAAATATTCTAGGTGTTTACAAGCATTTATAAGTACATGCCTTTCTCCCCACTTTTTTAAAGCAGAGAATTATATGCTACACTGTTATGTACCATGACTTACCCTCTCATTTAACATATTTAAAGGTCTTCTAATGGCACATAAATAACGAAAAAAAATAATTGCATAAGATGAATGTCACAAAATTTATTTACCCACTCTCCCAATGAAACTCATTTGAGTCGTGTTTTAAAATATTTTGCTATTGCAAGTACTGATGCAATAAAAACATTCTGCTATCTAAGCCATTGCAAGCACATACAAATGTATCTGTAGGACAAAATATCTAGAAAGTCGAAGGGTAACGCACACTTAAGATTTTGGTAGATAAGGCCAGAGAAGTTGCAAGAAGTTACATTTTTACCTAACACTCTGAAAATTCCTGTTCCTCATGTTCTCACCAGTACTATGTATTATAAACTCATCTTTGCTAATCCAGTAAGTGGAAAATAGCATCTTGCTATTGTAAACTTACCTCTTTCTAATAAATACATAAAGTATGTTTTTTTCTGGTATGAATAACTGAACTTTTCCTTATTGATTTGTAAGAGCTCTGTGCATATGAAATAGGTCTATTATCTATCATGAAGTTGCAAATTTTTTTCTTTTAATGGCATACTTCATGCTGGATGTGAGTACCAGTTGGTACTTGTGCTTTTTGGAAATTTTTTTCCAGTGAGGAAGTTTACATTTTTAATGGAGTTAAATTTATCAATGTTTTCCTTAGGTCTGGATCTTGTATTTTGCTTAAAAGAAACAGGGCCTACGACTTAGCAACATACTATGCTATGTTCTTTCTATTTATTATAGTGTTATTATGTACATCAAGTTGGGTTTATTTCCGTATATGTAAAGCAGCTATGACAAAAATTGGTTCAATGGACTTTGGTGGGTAACAAATATATGGTCTGGCCCAAGGTCCACAAAGCATTCCATACAAGTAAACAAGCGTGTACCACCACGGATCTTGGACTTGCTAAAGAACACAAAGGATCCTTTTCATCTTTTGTATTCTTATCAGCACGGGGTATTGGGGAGTGAAGGAGGAAGGCAGGGGAAAAGGGTTACACAAATCAAGCCCCCGGGCCACTTACTTGTCTCTCCTGCTTATCCCCTGTGTTCCAGTTGTGTAGGCTTTTTCTGTGTCTGAGCAAAGCTCCTTCCCAGCTCAAGGCCTCTTTACATACACTGTTCCTTCCCTCGGCCTAGAACTTCGCCCTACAATCCTACTTATTCTTAGCCTAAAATTGTGATCCTTTCCTTAACACCCACTGTAAGTCTTTTTACCCTGCCTGTAGTTCTGCTTGTAGCCCCCCATCACAATTGTAATTTAAATATTTATTGTCAATTTAAAAAGTGTTTTCCTTACTAGGTCACATGTACTAGTGACACTGGGGCCACGTCTTGCCTTTTTCACTCTAGTATGGTCCAGTGCCTCAGATGATAGTAACTGGCACATGGCAGATATCTAAAACAATACTTATGAATGAAAGAAGGCATGCACACTATTCCTCGCCAGTCTCTCACTAGGTGAAAACTAAAATTGGAAACAATACTAGACAACCTGGGTCAGCTTCATGGGTGTGTGATCTGTGCAGTCACACAGACACCCACAATCAAGAGGACCTCATGCTTAATAATTCTTAATAGTTTTAATAAATTCTTTACAATTCTTAATAATTTTAATCTTTGAACTTGTGTTTTTGTACGTGAAGTCCAATGAGACAAAGGAACATGAGTGTGCGCAGAAGAACGTGCCCCATATGCATGCCTGTCATTCTTTGGCGTTCATTCGAATATAGCGTCGGCCATGCCCCATGAGCACAGAATTCTGATGGACCCACCATGTGTGGGAGTTCAGCAAGTTCGAAGCCAGTAGAAGGGGAGCGTGTCTGTTGTGGTTTACAACTGAGCAAATGGAGGCGCCGATACTCTAGAAGGGCAGCACCCTCCGTTTCACCTGAACTTGCTTCAAACATGGAATGAAGGGAATGGTTTTCTAAGAAACACGCTTCCCTATTGTAGCCAACCATTTACACTGAAAATGATGACAGAACGGATAGGAAACCACAGTTCTTACTCCTTTCAGTCCCCTCTTATTCATCAGTAAACTGAAGGTAAAGCTTCTTGGCAGAATATACATGTATCAAGAAGTGAAATAAAACAGTCGAGTTAGTTTTGTGTGGAGTTTGCACTGTTCTGCTAAGAAGGATACATACATATGTGTGTACAAGCTATGGAATGCAAATTATGTAATTTTGGTGATTGCACATATGAGTTAAATGCTCATATTTGCATTTAGAAATTGGCATTGCACAATATAAAGAGGAATAATACAATTCATGCTAATAATTTAACATTTAAATTTTTCTTTACTTAGAACAACATTCATAGCAAATAATAAATACCATAATAAGTGAGAAAGATTGTGGAAGAAAGGAAAAAACCTTATATTTTAAACCATGTGGATGAAAAATACTAAACCTGACACACTCAAGGGAGGCCGCATGGTGGGCCTTACAACCCAGAGGCCAAAGTAATCACACAGGGTGGTCTGATTTAAAAATTCCTAACTAAAAGCAGGCCATAGTGGGTAGTCACATCCTAGGTATGTAGTTTCCTTGACAAAGATCAATCTTTAACTTTGAAACTTGTCTCTTGTCTTTGTGCATCTAAGATAACATACCTTTGAAATGTCAGAGCGATCTTCTTTTCCAGACCTCCTGAAGGCACAGCCATGGCACCAGAGCACTAGACTGCATCATTATCTTGTTGCCCACACACCATATTTCTATGTGCTGTAAAAGTTCACTATCTTGTACACCAGTATAAAAGAAGTCTGTCTCTGTTTTACTTTTTATCCAGTCTCAGAGATTTCCCCACTTTGCTTTCTCCTGTTTCCCTAATCCACCATTAATGAATTTCATGTACCCCACCCCCTTTATATCTCCTCCTTTGATTCTAATGTATAAACTAAGCTGCAGAACTGCCATTCTCCAGAGCATTTTCTCAATTTTGTTGAGATTTGCTTCCCGGCAACTGTTATCAGTTTGGCTCAAGTAAACTCTTGTTTACAAGACTTTTTCTTCGGCTGGATGGTCTTTCCCTGACAACCATTAGCAGCATTTAAAAATTTTTTTTTTAGACAAGGGACCTCACATTTTCACTTTGCACTGGGGCCCACATACTATGCAGTCAGGCTTGTAGACAACTGTCAGTGCTCCTTGCCCAATGTCACCATATCAAGTGGTGGGCAGACCTCACAAAGATGCTGCCCATCTCTGTTGTCCACTTGTCTCTTGGGTTTTGTCAAAAAGCTGCTGAGACACAATAGGAAGTTAGGTTCTCCTGGCGCAGTCATCTGTCTTTAACTATGGCGCTATCTTGACTGCCTTTCTTTCCTTAAGGCTGGCAGTGTGAAAAAAGAGATGATTCCAGAAAGAGATGACTCCCCATAGCTGCAGCCTCATGACTGATTACTCACTCATTCTGTAATTATTATGAAGGGCCCACTTCGTGCCCAGGCGATGTGCTGGTGATAAAAAAAGATGAATATGCACAAACCCTACCCTCTGGCAGCTACGGCCTAGCGGAAGGCAGGAGACACACCCCACATAGTATGATCCCCACTCTAAGAGATAATGTACAGGATTCTTTGGAAGCAAGGAAGTGATTTCTGCCTGTGTAGGTGGGTGGCGGAAGAACATCGCCCTACATGCAAAAGGGCCTTCACTCCGACTTTTATTTGTAGTGAATGGGTGGCACCAAGGAGTGGCCTGGGAAGCTTCAGAGAGTTCCTTCACCCCACAAGTCACCTCAAATAAATGCAGATTCTAAGCAAAGCAGGCATGTTTGTTATGCAAATACAGCTTAAAGACAAGTCCAAAGTGTGTCTTGTACAGAAATTCCAGAGTTCCCACGGTTTATTACGAGGTCCTCTTTTTTTACTTTTTCTTCTAGAGGAATCTTTTTGCCTAGTCAGAAGTAGCTTAGAGCTTTTTTGCTAGGGCCTCCTAACATTTGGAGTAAAGTTAGCTTTTACTTTTTAAAAAGAGAAGTTCTAAAGGCACTCTGTTCTTTCCTGGTGTGGGGAGGAATTTTCCCCTCAACACTACTGTGCCCTTAAAATAACAATAATGCTTGTGCAAAACACCACTTTGTACTTGAGGGGTGCTGAGTTCCTTGTTATCAGTTACCGGATCTCCTTTTTTAAGTAACTGAGTGTTAGGCAAAGGCTCCTTCTTAATTAACGGGTCTGTTTTAGCGACCCAGCCTGGTATGGTTTCTCCCCAGTCCCTGAAACCCTGGGGATCCCACACATCACAGGACTTCCTCTGGACTCCCAGGGATCAAAGCTTCCTGCAGCCAGGGATTGCCACCAAATCCCATGGATCAGAAACTGAATACAAGGAGAGTTCAAAGGTAAAGTTATTCACAGGAGCCTCTGTGGTGGGCAGGATATGGGTAATCCCAGGAAGAACCTCTCATTAAGAGTTCAACACACTGCTCTTCAGAACCCCCATGCATCAAGGCTCAAGGACTCCAGGGGAAGGTGAAGGGGTACAGGTGTGAGGGTGTGGGCTAGGGATATCTTAAAGTAATACCAAGATTCTTAGTCTGAAAATTCTTTGCAAAGGGGTGAGGTTCAGGTGCTTCTTAAAAGCATTTAGATGTGAGTCCACACACACACGCACGCAAGCACCCACTTTCTCTCTCTCTCTCTCTCTCTCTCTCTCTCTCTCTCTCTCTCTCTCTCTCTCACACACACACACACACACACACACACACACACACACACAACACACACACACACACACACACACATATTCTTTCTCTCCTCCCCTCCTCTCCCTCTCCAGGCCAGTTCCCAGAAAGCACACAATGCTGGTGCTTCAGGGACCAGGATAAATCTTCAGGGTTAGACATGGCTTGGAAAACACCAGGTGAGGCAGGGCACACTGAAAAAGGAACTGTGTGAGCAAAAGACTGCCTTGGCACACAGGTGCACTTTGAATGGGAAAGCAGGAAAATAGGGTTTGACTCTTTCATTGGCTTGACCTGGAACATCCTGAAGTGGTTATTGTATCTGAGTTAAGATCAAAAGAAACAATAAATGGCAAATATCTTTCTTTTTAATTCCTAAGTTTATTTATTTATTTGATTATAAAAGCAATATAACCACAACCCAGAATATCTGTAAAATAGAAGAAAAGTCTCTAGACAAACTACCTCTCTAATGCAAGCTCCATAAGTAAAGACATTTAGTAATTAGTAGACTAAGTTACATATGAAAAATTATTTAATATTTTAAAAAGTCATTTACACTTCAAACGTAACTTAGGTGAATGAAGCTGCTATTCTGCTACTATGTGAGATCAATAAGACACAACACAAATGGTCAAAACAAGACATTTACAAAAAATAGGAACTCAGAAAGATATGATCTAGCGGATTTTCCATCTATAATTTCTTAATATTTATGGGGAAAATAAGTTACTAAATATAAAAGGATAAAAAAGTTAAATGCTAGCATACACTGATTGTACTTGGAAATTCAGTCTTCTATAAAACCAGTAGGTGAGACAAAAAAAAAGATCAGAAAGAAGAAAACAAAATTCCATACAATCTATTAAACACCAATGTGGTTCTCCTGTGGCTAACAAATAAATAAGTATTGGGCACAAAGAGAGAAACAGAACTGACAGGGAAGTCAGACGCTGAAATAAAGGAAAGGGCAGACACTAACTCAAGTTAGTGGATGGAGACTGGCCTGGCAGACCAAAAACTTCTCTAGATTAGGGACCAGAAGAGGAGGCCCCAGAATCTGACTAGTTCTGTTTAAAAATATGTTGGAATGAACATTAGGTATGGTGAGAGTCTGTCAAAAAATTCTAGGCCAATTTCTAAGAACCCTCATTTTGACCACTGCCTCCACGCAAAACCAATGCAGGATTTGTTGGCTGAAGGGAGTGAGAGTGAAGAGGTGAGGCTAGGTATAGGGCAGAGAGTCAAGATCATCAACAGAGCACACACAACTTCGGCCAAACATTTCCCAAAGCCCGTGCAGGAGGCCATGCTAAGCACTCCGGAGGATGAGGGCCAGTGCCTACCTACCTACCCTTCAGGAGCTCATGACCCTGAGGGAGACAGGTGAATAAATGAAGGGGAGTTTAGAAGAAAAGGGAAGGGTGTAAAAGAGGAAAGAGATGTGCTGTCGCCCGTCGAGCATGGCACCAGGGCCAGACTGGGCACCTGACGACCAGGAACACTGACCATGCTGTCCCACCAAGCTGGGAGCAGCAGGAGGGATTCTGCTGAGTCAGCAGAGGAGCCCGGCTCTGAGGTCTGGCTCTGAGGTCTTGGAGGTGAGTCGCCTAAGATAATGGGCAGGAAACAGACTGGGGAAGCAGGACGGAGGTAGACAATCCAGAGCTCATTCAGGGCGCTCTGGCCTAAAGAAGAATAAATGCATTACTGATAAAACCCAAACCTTCACTTTGATGGGTTTATTAAAAAGAAATGAGGCCGATTCAGACAGAAGGACTGGGCTTTGAGACACCTCCCTGAAGTGCTCGCAGGGTCAGCAAAAAGAGAGAGGGTTACTAATGTCTGAGAGATGTCTGTCTCTGCCTGACAGACACAGAATCTCAAACATGCTGAAGTTCAGGGTAGCGTTATTATTAACCAAGGTTACTGAGCTTTTCAAAAACCTTTCATTTCCAAAGTATTTTTCTCTGCCTGACCCAGAGATAAATGGCATTTTTACCCTTCTGGATTGTGTCTGTCTGTTAAATGGGAGGGGTATGGAAAGTGAAAACTGGAGATGGGTGAGGAGGGGATGGGGGGGTATCGTGTATGATTTTCATTGAAAACAGGGGAAAAAATTTGATTGGTCAAATGCCAAAAATGCTACAGGAATATAGACAGGATGGGCAGGTTAGGGACAAAAACCAAGACTGTCACTATGGTTAACACCTGTGGGGGTGACAGCTCAAGGCCGAAACAAAAAGTAGGCGAATGTCCTTACTGACACCTAATTGTGTGTGCTGCTAGCTAGATCACGCCGAGGCATGCTGCCCCGGCTGCAAGGGGTCCGAGACCAGCGTTACGGGGCTGCATCCAGCTCGTTGCGGCAGGGACTGAAACAGCAGCTGCTCTGGTGCTAGGAGCAGCGGTGGCAGCATCATTCAGAATGTCTTTAAATAGCAACCTGAGGAAGGCAGCAGCTTTTCCTACACCCCACAGGCACGGAAATAGAACAAAGGCGGCAGGAAAAATGGCCGGAGTATGTGCAAAGGCAGCAGGCTGCTGCTTGTAAGAGAAGTCGGGAGCTTTGTCCTTAGAAGGTGATTACAATCCCAGCTTTCAAATTGTATTTCATCACCACGTCTGGGAAAAAGTTCTCCATTTTTCCTGGCCCTTGAAGCTCCCCACGCAGCACCCTGCTGAGGGAGCACAGTCCTACTTCCTTTCTGCATCTAACTGCTGGTACACATTAGATGGCACCAGCAAAAGGCTCATACCATTTATTGAGTGTTTACTACACTTCCACCTCTGTGCTAGCCCTTCATACAAATCATCTCATTCAATCCTATGAGATAGTTATCAGGCCCAGTTTACAAATTTAGGTAAGGGGATTTAGAGAGGTTGAGTGATTTGCTCAAGGACATTGCTAGAACTCAAACCTGTGTCTGCAAATCTTGCTTTTAAATATATGTACTTACTAGGAAATCCAATATGCAAAAGGATGCTATGGAGAGAATGTGATTTTTTTTTGCATCACCAAAGCTGTTTATTTGGATGAGGCCTGGGTAGGGAGGAGCAGGTACAGTCACCAAGCTATTACTGGCTGACTGCAAGGTTTGGGTTTCTTTTGGGGCACCAGTTATGGGTCATCCTGAAGGTCACACAGCCTCAGATTTAGCTTGAATTGGCCACAGGGTAGTGCAGGCCACTCTCCTTAGGGCATTTGTTCAGTGGAATTCAATGAAGCAAGATGCTTCAGAAACAAAAGGTTATAGATATAGACCAAAGGCCAAAGAAAAGCAAAGTCACTGATACTTCAGAGGCCCTGGGAGGGTTTATATTATGTGCTAATATATACATGACGTGGTTAGACATAGACTAGACTAAAAAGCAACTCGCCCAACACATGTCTATCTACACAGCTCAGACTTTGCCTCTGAGTAAGACCATCGTTCTGGTGTAGTGATTCTCCACCCTTGCTGCATATAATCCACAGGGAACTTTTAAAATGTCTGGGCCCCCATCTCAGGCCTCAGAATCCGAATCTTAGGGGTTGGAGCTCAGGGCTTAAAAACTTGTTTTTTATTTTAAAAAAATTATTATTTAGTATTATTTATGCCTACAGCACCTCATCTTCCTAGGTGGTCTTCCATCCAAGTACTAACCAGGCCCGACCTTGCTAGCTTCCGAGATCAGTCATCGGGCTTGTTCAGGATGGCATGGCCATATACCATGGACCTTGGCTCCACTGGTGTGTGAACTCGGGGCCTTTTATGTGTAAAGCAGACATGCTAACCATATACTATAGAACCACAACCCCAAAAATATTTTTTATATTTCTTTTTATGCTCTCCAGGTGACTCTCATAAGCAGCCAGGATGCAGTAGTTAGGATACAGCATGTTAGGAAAAAACATAGGATAGACTTAGTAAGAGATATTGTCACGGTTTCAAAGCAGAAAATCACTGTTATAACTTTGCCTATGAAAAATCTAAGTGCCAATAAGAAGCGATGTGATTTGGACATAGCCTATTGCATTCTCGGGATTTTCTAAACTACCTACTACCAGGTTTTCATTTCCCAGAAAGGTGACAGGGTCAAAATCATTTTTGAGCCATAAATTAAGATTGTATTTTTTTTTCCAAAATATTTTAAAAATTTGTTCTTAAACGTGTGTATATGAAGTGTGATTCTGAAAACAGAGAAAGTTGCAGGCTACCAACGTGTATTCTGCAAGACAATAAAAGGATAAAAGGATAAAGCTAACTACAGCTGCTTCTGTTGCTAGGTTAGCTGGAATTGCAGAAAACTCCTCTCCGATGGGAGGAAGTAAGGGAGTAAGGGTGGGGTGGGGTCGGGGAGAAGCCAAGTTTTGAAATGCAGATGGTTCTGCTACACATCAATATTCATTTTCACTCTGCCTCAGGACTTCTCCCAACTGATTTGGGGACAGCATGTGTACAACCCAACTGCAACAAAAACTTTAGGCTTTTCCAAGTAAGGGAGTAAAATAAAATTTCCCCCACAGAGAGAACTTGTTCAGACAACTTCTGTTCTTGGGAAACCTGAACACTGGAAATGTTTGGAACTCTCGCGATTTCCAGTTTTTAGATCTCAGAAGTCTATTATTGCTAAGGCAGGTACAAAGAAATTCAAGGGACGTGTTCATGCCTCTTAAAAATTTCATGTATTCTTTCAATAAACCTTTATTAAGCACTTATTTTGTGCAAGGTAATGTGCTAGATTTTGGAAATGTACAAGTGAACAAAATGAGGTACCTAGGGAGTCCTATTCATAGGGACTGACAGAATGGTGATTGCTAGGGGCTGTGGAGGGCGAGGAATGGAGAGTTATGCTTAATGGGTATAGAGTGTCGGTTCTCCAAGATGAAAAGAGTTTGTGGACGGATGGTGGTGATGGTCACACAGCAATGTGAATGGATTTAAATGCCACTGAACTGTACACTGAAAAAATGGTTAAGATGGTAAATTTCATCACGACTTTTTAAAAAAGTGACTGGTGTGTTCAGGGGCTCATAGTCTGCTACTGACATCAGACGTGAACAAAGTTCTACAATATCTGCTCTAGTCCTGTACACACTGAAGACGTGAGGGCTCATTTTACCTGAGAAATCAGGAAAGGCTTTTCACAAAGAGTGTAACACTGAAGTAGAGTCCTAAAGGATGAATAAAAGCTTAGCAGATAGCCAGATAGCAGACAGACAGGTAGAAGACAAGGAAGGCATTTGAGGCATATGAAATAATATGGACCAGACGTGGAGGCAAGAACTAGTAGGCAGGTTATCTGGAGCTTGCCTGAGGTTCTCAGGGTATATGAGGAAAAGTATGGGAGAGACAGTTACATAAGTTGGGTGGGATCCAGATTATACACGGCCTTGTATGTCATGTTAAGGAGCCTGTTCTGCATGTTACAGACCACAGGGAACCATGGAGAAAATGTTAGCTAGTACTAGACCTCAGCAGATTTGTAATTCAGAAAGATCTCTCTATCTGCTCTCTTACTAAACTGAGTAACTGAATACCTACTGATCCCAGAGAATTGAAGAGAGAAAGAGTCCAGTGGTTAAGAAAACAGCAGTCCTAGGAACCCAAGTTTGTCCCAATATACTTGTAATAGTTCAACTCTTTCTCAAGTATAATCTCAGGCAAGTTTTAATGAGTTCCTTCAGAACAGCCAAGCTGGCAATAAGGCAGCCTGGGGTTGCACCTTTTACTGGCTGTTTGACCTATAATGTAAACTTTCAGACCTCAATTTTCTTATCTATAAATAGAGTTAATAAGCATATTTAGCTCATAGGATTGTTATCAATGAAATAATGAATGTAAAGAACTTAGCGATTTGCCCGGTGTACAATAAGCCCTTAATAGATGTTAGTTATATTATTTAATACTAAATCTCAGAAGATAAGGAATTTATTTGGAGATTTGCTAAGAGCAAATAAACCATGATAAACAATGAGCTGGAACAGACCTCATAGCATCAATCCTGTCATTTCAAGTCACCCAAGGAAGGAACATTTAGTCAGAACTCCCTTTCAGAAAATGGAGCAAAGATAAGTGGGTTTTGCAACCCAGAGGCCCCTCTGATTATCAGCATAATCACTCTCAGGAAGAAACCATTCCCGATCAGGCTGCAGGGTAGGAGGAAAGTCCCCAACCTCTCTTTCCCCAGTCTGCCAGTCCTGAAGGTGTTTGGTCTCCGCCAGTTTTTCTCTGCTCCTTGCTTTTTTCCGATCTGTGTACACATGGGAAGGTGCTGGATAGTGTAGTCTATGGTTGGACAGAGCTTTTGGCAAAGATCGTGGAACATGAGGAAGGGTAAAAAGGAAGCCAGGGTTGTTTCTTGTCTCTGCTTTCTGAAGATTTAACATTGGCAGGTCCTGGGAGGGCCGGGCACCTAGGTCCAAGGCTAGCCCAAACACTCCTCTCACTGTTCGTCATTCTCCAGAGTAGACAGTAAATAAGCTGTAAGGAGGTAGTCTGGCCTATTTTCCTTTGGGGGATCATGTCCTCAGGACCTGAAGCAACCTTCTGTTAAACACGAAAACGCCCAAGTGACTCAGGTCCTGAGCCCTTCAGATGACAGTCTTAGAGTGTGTGAGTGTGAGTTCTGGAGTCCATGCTGCCTGGCTTCACCCACTCTGCCACTTACCAGTTGGTGGACAAGTTACTTCTCTTCTTGGTCTCAGTTCCCTCATGTGTAAAATGGGGATATTAATCATACCGCAACAGATTATAAAGATTAATGGATTCATGTAAAGCACTTATATATAATTGCTATCATATAGTAAATGCTTAGTAAAAGTATTTTTATGGGGTTTTAATATACATTGAATTTTTCAGGAATGTGACAATTGCATAAATTCAGAGAAGATAATATTTTGATTTGTTGGAATATTACAGTATAAGATATGTATCTTGGGTCTTACCTAGAGGAAGGAAGCTGACAGATTTTCCCAAACCTGGTGCTTAACCTGTGCTCCAACTCACCTTTGTGATGTTACCTAAGATACACTGGATAATAAGAGAAACATTGTTCCAGGTGAATAAATGACTTAGATAAGAGGAAGAGAAGGGAGATACTATGCTTTCATTAGCACTTGGTCAAAGTAAGCTACCAGGAATATCTAGAAATGACTGCTAATTCTTCCTGGCATTAGCTTTTTGAAAATGAACTTTATTTCCTCATTCATAAAATAAGATGGTTGGAATATTTCCCAAAGTATGTTCCATGGACATTATTACTGGGCATGCTTATAATGAAAAAAGGGTTGGGTTCCTTGGTAAAGGACGTGAGGAAATTGTTCATTTTCTTTGCTGCAGGACTTCTCAGACTCCCTACAAAGCTAACATGCACCTAATCTCCAAGATGGGAAATATGGTTGTATGCAGCATTTTCCAAACTTATTTGACCATAGAGACCTATGTCAAAGGAGCAACTCATGAGGTTAATAAGCTGAGGGAAATTTTTGTGAAATATAAATTGGTCTCTAAGGCCTCTTCTACCTCTAACATTCTAAAATTCTGTGTTTAATATTACTTTTTTTTTTTGCCATTGTAGAGCAGAATAAGGGTAAAAAGAAAAGCTATCTTACAGAAAAAAAATAGTGTAAGTCTGGTACAGAAGAGGAACACAAACCAAGTTGTAAAATATGTAGATCTATGTAAATGGTATGCAGAAGAGGCAGAAAGGGAGCAGTTTTAAATGTTAGGCTTCCGAACTGTCACTAACGTTATCACTAGGAAAGGCTGAACATTTATATTTTTGCAGTCACAGTGAGGTACTGAGCCTTAATCTTTCCTGCCTTACTTCTCAAATTTACCACTAATGCCATAAGAATCTGGCCAAGTTACTGTTGAGGAAATCTATGGACTATCCTCTACTCTAAGCACTGACCACCAGGCTCTCCTCTACAAAGAGCTATGGTGGAGGCTGAACACAGTTTTTCACAAACAAGCAACCTCGTATGCCCCACCTACCCAGCCAAGTTAGTGGATATGAGATGCGTATCTGATCTTAGCTGGAACATATGTTTCTTTCCTCAAATGTTTGCATTTGAGGCCAGAGAGGGAATCTCTGAGTATTGGATGTGAGAGGCAACACTGGGCAACCGGCGGCAATCACGTTACTGTCATAGGAAGAAAGCTGGACTCCATCGCAAGGAATGAAGTAATTATAGGAGAGGCAGAGACAAGCGATGGATCATTTCAGTTCCTGAGTCCAAAAGTCACTGATGACCAGCCATCCCAGATTGTCCTGCAACATGGTTGTACTCTCTTCTTTAGATTCAGGAGGCTAAAAAGTTCTTTTGCTTAAGCTAGTTCAGACTCATTTCTGTTCCTTAAAACCAAAAGAGCTCTTACTCTATAGTCACATGTGGCCCCCGCACCTACTTTGTCCACCTATAAAGAAGGGAGAATGGACGCTGCCTCCTGAAAGCTGGTGGGCTGAACACATGTACACAGCTCTCTCCTGAAATCCCACTAAAGTGACAGTAAAGGGGAATAAATGGCATTAAATTACTAGAACAGAAAGAACCAAAAAGGCAATGGCAACAAAAGCTTAGATGCTAGAAGCAGTTGGGTGAATCCTGATTTGCCCAGGTCAGTTTGTTTACATGTGCTACACTGGCGTAATTATTAATAGTGTCCTCTTTCACCCTCAAATATGTCCCAGTTTCTATGATAAATTGATTCATTAAACCTAAGAAGCCCAGAAGCAAGCCTGAGGCACCACACAAAACTCAAAATTAAGTTCAGGAGTTGATGAGCCATACCTCTTAAAACAGAGGTGAACAGAAACCCTGGCTAGACGTATGTATGAGTAGTTATTAAGTTCCCTGATGCCTTCTACTGAGTGTATCCAGGTGACTGTCCCTCCCGAGCTACAACAGGAGCCTGGAGTTTTACCCTCTGAAGAGTCCAACCAGAGAGATTCTGGATAGGTAGACATCAGGTACAGGAGAGGATGAGGCTGCCATGTTGAAAACAGAAGAATTACGTGAAAGTCTACTTATGGAACGGTGACACTGCCATATTCCTCCTTCCACTCATCTTCCAGAACCCTGGCCAGCCAGTCTAGGTGGGAGTCCCTTCTCACACAAAAAAAAAGACTTCAGAATAAGTATTAGAGTTCCCCAATGAAATGACCTGGCTTTTAAGTTCACCCTGCTTTAAAGTTCACCAGTCCATAAGTATCACCCATGCACACAGAGCACCATCAGCTTTTAAGGACAGTCCTCTGTTCTTAAATCTTGCAGTAGGCTTAGAAAGTAACCAGACCAGATAAGACCAAGTAAGTGGATGAAGGGTTGTAGGAGACAAGTCTCTCAGAAGATGAAGCTATTAGAATAGTACTTGATATGCTTGAACCTTTTAAAAGTTTTATAAGCTTTTAGCAGAGATTGGAGATGAACGGATAATTGATTCCTTGAAAAAATAACAAATGTAAACCTGAGACATTTATTAACTTCGGAGAAGCAAAAATTCACACAAGAAAGAATGTGTAATCACAGTATATTATATGGCTCAGCTATGGATAATAATCATAATAATATAAACACTAAATACTAATATAGCAAAAACCATACTACATAGGAGAATGGGGAAGAAAAATGTATGTATTTGTGGGGGCACGCTAATAATAACAACTAATACATATTGAACTTTTAGAACCTACAAATTCTAAACACTTTCATAAGTAAGCTCATTTAAGTCTTACAATCGCCCTATATTATCCCCATTTTACAGATGAAGAAGCCAAGGCACAGAGAGGTCAACTAATCTGTGTAGGGTCTTACAGCCAGTAGATTGCAAAGCAGGGATTCAATCCTAGAAAATTCTAGCTCCATAGTCCATGCTCTAAATCTAAGCTACTATACTCTGTTGCTTCATTCCTTCTCACCGTTAGCCTTAGGAACATAATCACTGAGTGAGCCCACTTTTAATATATCAGATCTAGTAGGCAGTCATTAAGTAAATTGAAAAATCAAGAAACAGCAGTATAAGCATACTGTTTACAAATACGGAAGTAGACATTTAAGAAAACAAGCTAATCAAGTTGAAAATGGTTGCTGCTAGGGAGTGGAATGGTGGGTAACAAAGGAGGATGGGGCTAAGGAGCTCTGAGACAAGCCTGGCAAAATTGTTGCTTTTAAAGTAAAAGTTATATAAACAACCGTTCTGAAAATAAAAATTAAAAAATACATTAACAATGAAAAGACAACCCAAAAAATGGGCAAAAATTCTGAATAGACATTTCTCTAAAGATAGATAATACGAATGGCCAATTAGCTCATGAAACAATGCTCAATATTTTAGTCACCAAGTAACAGCCAATCTATACCACACCACTTACAGGCAGTGGGATGGCATAATCCTGGTAAAGGAAAGACAACAGTGTTAATGAGAATGTGGAGCCTTTAGAACCTTCATACATAACTGATGAGAATGAAAAATGATGTAGCTGAAAAACAGTCTGGCAGTTCCTCAGAAAAATAAACATAGCATTACTATATGACCAGCAACTCCACTCGTAGGTATGTACCTAAGAGAACTGAAAACACATGTCTGCACAAAGCATGTACACAATGTTCATTTAAAACAGCCCCAAAGTGGAAACAGCTTAAATGTCCATCAACTGATGAATAGGTAAACAAATGTGCTTTATATCCATACAATGGAATATTATTCAGCCAAAAAAAAGTAATGAAATCCTGATACATGCTATAGTATAGACGAACCTTGACCAAATATCCTAAGTGAAAGAAGCCAGACACAAAAATTCATTTATAAATTCATTATTATAAATTCATTTTATATTAAAAGTCTAGCAAAAGACCAAATAGACAGAAAGCAGATCAGTGGTTGCCAGCGGGAAATGGAAGAGTGGTTGCTAATGTGTACAGGGCTTCTCTTTGGGGGTAATAAAAATGCTGTGGAAGTAAATGGCAGTGATGTTTGCATAAACTTTATGAATATGCTAAAACCTTGTATTTGTACACTTTAAAAAGATGAATTTTATGGATATGAAATTCTCAACCTAAGAAACTATGTGAGGAAAAAAATATACGGTGAGGGGGAGTAGGGGCTAAAGTACTGTTGATGAACAGAGTATACCCATTTTACCTCCCTGTGGGTCAGTAGCAGCAGCCTTCATCTGCTGGACTCGGCCTTAACTTTCTTTCTCCTATTCACCAAGTTCCCTCAGGTTGGGTCTGTCTCAGCCTGGCACCAATCTCCTCTCCTGACACACTTCCAGCCCTGCTCTCTCACTCTGACTCAGGTCCTGGGACAAATATGCCTCCCAAAAAGCCCTTGATCAGGGTTATCTAGCTGTAAACCCTCTTTAACTCAGGGACTTAAGACATGACTTCTGAGTTACTATCCCATATACAAATCATATATTTGATGGGAGGCAGAATCCTTGGGAAAACAGGTATTGACTAATGATTAAACATTCAGTTTTTAATGCATGCAAATGAACATTTGAAAAGTTGTACTTCTGGTCTGACTGGGTCTTAAGAAGCAAAATATAGCAAATTATGTTGGGCTCGAGACAAAACAGAATAAGACAAGTTTCCAAATACATATAAAACAGGTGTAAAATCATCACAATTTTTTTGGCAACACCTTGCCAGGGAGAAGTGCTGAGAACTTTTTTTTACAGAAAAAGTATATGGCTAAACAGGAACTGGAATTTGGTACACATCTCTACTCTTAACTAGAATGTCACTTTAAATCTCCTCAGCAAGGGAAATTAAACTGGTGACTGCTTATTGTATTTTTCACCCATCATTGGTGTAAATTTTTGCCTTAAAAGTAATCTTGATTTGCCCTTTCTTTAAAAAATAAGCAGTCTAATAAAGTTAGGTAACAGTAGAGCTAGGTAGAGCACCGGCTTTAGCGACACATAGCCTGGGTTTCAGTCTGCCCTGCCACTTGTTAGCAGTGCGATTTTGAGCAGTTCGCTTAACCTCAAGGGGCTTCCTTTAAGTCATCTGTAAAATGGGGATAACACCACCTACCCCTCAGAGTTTTTGAGAGAATCAACGGAGATAATACAGCAATGCGCCTAGCTCAGTTCCTGCTTTATGAAGCACACAGCATTATTGTTTTGTAGTATGATATCTACTGCTTCCTAGCGGTAGGGAAGAAACAATAGTGTCGGAGGTCAAATCAAGTCCAAATATATGTTAAGCACTTTTGGTTCAATAACTGTAAAGCATCTAGGTTCGTACATGTTTTCCCAGCTGAGCTGGTATCCACCCACAAGGAAGAACGAGTGGCATATACAGCATGAGAGCCTTGTACAGAGTCAAAAGGCTGGATTCCATGTAACAAAATCTGATTGAGAGACCTGCATGAAAAGTATAAGGCTCTAAAAGCTCCAGTCATGAAAACCAAATTGCTTATTCATGTAGACTGAATATAAAATTATCTTTGGTGAGTTTTAAAAAAAAATCATTAAAAACCCCCAGCAAAGTGATGGTGATTGTAGCAATAACAACGACAATAACGATTATTGTTACCATCATCGCTGTTGTCTTTTATATTTACAACTCTACAATTTGAGGGTTTTACATGTTACCCATCTAATTCTTGTCACATCTCTGTCAGGTAGGTAGGACTGATATAAAATGAGGTTCGGAGAGGTTAAGAGATTTGAACCAAGACCAGAACTTGTACCAAGTCCAATAGTCCAAAAAATTATTCTATGCTCCCTCATTATTCCTCTATTCAAGTGTCAGAATCCACTTCTTTCAGGGTAAGCATGTCAGAAACATTGCTCCACTTGCCCTTCTGAGGCTACGGGATGTGGTACACATACTTAAAAAGAAGAGAGAGAGTGACAGAGACAGAGACGCTGCCCCAAAACAGGCTCTTCTCAAGATGCGGCAATAATGAACAGATAGAGAAGCATAAGCACTAAAGAGAGAGGACAACGGAATCTTAGGGACCTCTTATGGGTTGAGTTGTGTCTCTTCCTCCCCTCAAACAGAAGTGCTGAGGTTCTAACCCCTAGTACTTCAGAATGTGACCTTATTGGGAACAGGGTTGTGAATGTAACTAGTTAAGTAAGGTCATAGTGGAGTAGGGTGGGCCCCTAATCCAATATGACTGGTGTCCTTATAAAAAGAAAGCTACATAAAGGCATTGACACACAGGTAGCCCACATGTGACAACAAAGGCAGAGACTGGAGTTATACAGCTACAAGCCAGGAAATGCCAAAGACTTCCAACAAACCACTAGACGCTACGGAAAGGCACAGAAGAATTGCCCTACGGGAACACGGTCCTGCCGCCGCCTGGTTGTTGACTTCCAGCCCCTGGAACTACGAAAGCAGTACATTGCTCTTTAAGCCACCCAGTTCATGAGCCTTTGTTACATCAGCCCTAGGAAATCAATACAGGGCCTAAGAGGACTTTTTTCTTCTAAGACTGAAATGGAGCAACAGCAAGTGGGATGTCTAAGAGTAAGTAAAGGAGGAAGTGTTTGGAGGAGAGAGATAATTTATAAACTTACAAAGGACACAAACAAAATCAAGGATGAAAGGGGAAATTACGACTGATATCACAAGAATACAAAGGATCATACGAAGAATACTATGAAAAAGTATATAACACAAATTTAATAACCTAGAAGAAAGGACCAGTACTTAGAAAATACAACCTTCCTAACTGAATCAAGAAGAACTGGAAATCTAAAAAGACAATCAGCAGTATGGAAATATTGAAACAATCATCAAAATCTACCAAAAAGTAAAAGTCCAGGACCAGATGGCTTCACCAGTGAATTCTACAAACATTCAAAAAGATTTAATACCTATTCTCCTCAAACTCTTCCAAAAAATCGAAGAGAGGCAATACTTTCCCAACCATTTTATGAGGCCAATATTATTCTGATACCAAAACCTGGTAAAGATAACACAAAAAAAGAAAACTACAGACCAATATCTCTCATAACACAGATGCAAAAATCCTAAATAAGATACTACGAACCAAATACAGCAACATATTAAAAAGATTATACACCAGATCAAGTGGGCTTCATCCCAGGGCACAGATGGTTCAACATGCAAATGATTAATGTGATACACCACATAAACAAATTAAAAAAAGAATCATATGATCATATCAATAGATGCAGAAAAAGCCTTCAACAAGATACAGCATCCATTTATGATCAAAACACTTAACAAAATTGGTATAGAAGGAAAGTACCTTAACATAATAAAGGCCATCTATGACAACCCTCAGCCAACATTATACTTAATGGTAAAAACTAAAAACCTTCCCTTCTAAGATCAGGAACAAGCAAGGCTGTCCACTATGCCACTTTATTCAATATAACATTGGAGTCCTAGCAAGTGCAATCAGGCAAGAGAAAGATATAAAAGGCATCCAAATAGGAAATGAAGAAGTCAAACTGTCACTATTTGTGGATGACATGATTCTCTATATAGAAAACCCTAAAGACTCCACAAGAACACTACTAGAAACAATAAGCAAAT
Source organism: Eonycteris spelaea (assembly GCA_003508835.1). NCBI lineage: Eukaryota > Metazoa > Chordata > Mammalia > Chiroptera > Pteropodidae > Eonycteris > Eonycteris spelaea. The sequence goes on along the minus strand of PUFA01000149.1, from coordinate 290,227 downwards.
ACAGTAAAGTTCTGGATACAAAATCAAATTCAAAAATCCAGCATAGTTCCTATACTCTAAAAAAAGTGTCAGAAAAGAAGTGGAAAAAATAATTCCTTTTGCAATTGCAACAAAAAGAATAAAATACCTAGGAAAATTTAATGAAACATGTGAAGGATATATATAATGAAAACTACAAGACCCTATTAAAAGAAATCGAAGAAGATACAAAGAAATGGAAAGATATTCTGTTCTTGGATTGGAAGAATCAACATAGTTAAAATGACCATATTACCTAAAGCATTATACAGATTTAATGCAATCCCCATCAAAATCCCATCAGCATTTTTTAAAGAAATAGAACAAAAAATCATCAGATTTGTATGGAAGCACAAAAGACCCAAATTGCCAAAGCCATCCTGAGAAAAAAGAATGAGGCTGGAGGCATCACTCTGCCTGACTTCAAATTATACTACAAAGCAACAGTAATCAAAATGGCATGGTATTGGCAGAAAACAGACACACGACCAGTGGAACAGAATCGAGAGTCCAGAAGTAAACCCATATTTATATGGGCAAATAATTTTTGACAAAAAAGCCAAAAACATACAGTGGAGAAAGGAAAGCCTCTTCAATAAATGGTGCTGGGAAAACTGGAAAGCCACCTGCAAAAGAATGAAACTAGACTGTTGTCTATCACACACACCAAAATTAACTCAAAATGGATTAAGGACCTGAATATAAGACCTGAAACAATAAAATGCATAGAAGAAAACATAGGAACTAAACTCAAGGACCTTGGACTTAAAGAGGATTTTATGAATTTGACCTCAAAGGCAAGGGAAGTAAAAGCAAAAATAAATGGGACTACATCAAACTAAAAAGCTTCTGCTCAGCAAAAGAAACTGTCAACAAGGTAAAGAGACAACCATCCAAATGGGAAAATATATTTGCAAGCAACATGCCTGATAAGGGCCTAATATCCAAAATATACAAAGAACTCATATGACTCAATAACAACAAAAAAAAAATGATCCAATCAAAAAATGGGCAAGGACCTGAACAGACACTTCTCCCTAGAGGACATACAAATGGCCAACATATATGAAAAGATGCTCAACATCGCTAGCTATTAGGGAAATGCAAATCAAAACCACAATGAGATACCATCTCACACCTGTTAAATGGCTATAATCAACAGGACAAGTAATAACAAATGTTGGAGAGGATGCAGAGAAAAGGAACCCTCATACACTGCTGGTGGGACTGCAAATTGTACAGCACTATGGAAAACAGTATGGAGGTTCCTCAAAAAACTAAGAATTGATCTACCATATGATCCAGCAATCTCTCTACTGACTATTTACCCCAAAGACTTGAAAACTTATATCTGTAAAGATATTTGCACACCAATGTTCATAGCAGCATTATTCACAGTGGCCAGGACATGGAAGCAACCGAAGTGCCCTTTGATAGATGATTGGCTAAAGAAGCTGTGGTACATATATACAATAGAATACTACTCAGCCATAAGAAGAGATGAAATACTGCCATTTGTGATAACATGGATGTAACTTGAGATAATCATGCTAAGTGAAATAAGCCAGACAGAAAAAGTTGAAAATCACATGGTATCACTTATATGTGGGATGTAAACCTAAAAGCAACAAATGAGCAGGACAAACAAACAGAGACTCATGGACATGGACTATAGACTAGTGGGTTCCAGAGGACTACAGAGCAGTGATTACTAGTGGGGTGGGGGGGAGGGGGGAAATAGATGAGGTAAAGGGGGTCAAATATAGGGGAGTAGCGGGAGGGTGAAGTAGGTAAAGGGGATCAAATATATGGTAGCTGAAGGAAACTGGACTTTGGGTGGTGAACACATAATAGAATATACAGATGTCAAATGATAATGTACACCTGAAAAATATATGATTGTGTTAATCAATGTTACCCCAACAGACTTAATAAAAAAAATAAAAAATAAAAATTAGAAACTTACAATATATTTTAAAGTCTTTTTACGCCTCTGACAGTGTAAACAATGTCCAACAAATGCTTAATTTTTATTAAATGCCTTTTATGAATCATGTCAGTACTGTAAACACCCAAGCCCTGGCCAGCAGCAGAAGATAATGAACAGAATTCCTGCCTTGATCAACTGGCTACAAGCTCCTCGTTCTCAGGAAGGAGAGATGCTCTTTAATTTTAGTCCTAGAAGGGCTCTCCCAAGTACTTTGCAGTTTACAGAGCAATAATTATTACCTGGATCCTCACCATTTTTATATAAATGTTCTTTTCATTTGCTTCTCACATGGAGCCATCAATGTGTTAAAAAGGAGTAGTGTCTGTGAAACTAGCTCTGGGAAGGAAACTGGGACTGTTTGCTGTACTGATAGCACAAAAACACACCAAATGTTGTCAAAATAACTTTCAAGTTGAGACAAAACCAATAAAAGGAAGTTTCCATTTAGTCTGTCCATTTATTTATAACTTGCCATTTGTACTATGTCAGAGATTAAGTATCACATCCTCCTCAAGTCTTAGTTCCCAGCCTGGACAGACAGGCACAAGGTGAATCTAGGACACACGCACTAAACCTTTTGGATGGACCACGTATAACTGCTGTAATTAAAAAACATAACATCATACACAAATTCTTTCATTTTTTTTTTTCTTTAGCCAGGGTTTGTCTTCTCTCTCAGCTGCACAAATGTTAGTGAAACTACCATTTGTAATGTTATTAGGAAAAGTCTTCTATCATCAGAGTCCAACACTGAACTCAAAAGAAGGAATTAAAAATTACTCCCGGGTGGAAGCCTGGGTTTGGCTCAAAACCTGACTCAGCCATCAATTAATAATTAATCTCAAACTCCTCCCCCTGAAGATGCTTCCAGGTTTTGCCTATTTTTGAAGATATGACCTGGTGTGACCTGTTTATCATCTTGAAAGAATGAATTCTAAAGCCTACTACTTATCTCCCACTAGAAGGAGTAGAGAATAGATTATTCTTTTGCCATCTAAAATTAGGGATCATAAAGAAGAGCTAAGCTCTGGGAATTACCTTTTAATAATACAAAGCAAGGAGAAAAGTTTCAATATAAAATGCTGCCTAAGTAGTCACTATAAACCCATGTGCAAAGTGCTCAAGTGCTTCACAGTTCTTCCGAGATGTCAGCTTTCTGTAAACTACGTAGAAAACAACAGTAGTGGTTATCTAGATAAATCTAGAACTACAGTCAACCCTCGATCATCAACTTTTATTTCCTATTGTATATACAGTAGTCCCCCATTATCGATGGTTTTGTTTTCTGCGGTTTCAGTTGCCCGCAATCAAATGTGGTCTGAAAATATTAAATGAAAAATTCCAGAACTAAATAATTCATAAGTTTTAAATTGCTCGCCATTCTAAGTAACATGATGAACTCTCTTGTCTTGCCACTCCATCCCACCCTGGATGTGAATCACCCCTTTGTCCAGCATGTCCATGCTATAGATGCTACCTGCCCACTTAGTAGCTGTCTCAGTTATCAGATCGACTGTTGTGGTATCACACAGTGTTTGTGTTCAAGTCGCCTTTTATTTTACTTAATAATTGCCCCAAAGCACAAGAGTGGTGATGCTGGCAATTCAGATATGCTAAGAGAAGCTGTAAAGTGGTTCCTATAAGTGAAAAGGTGAGTATAGCATAATAAGCTATATTGAGAGACCACATTCACATAACTTTTATTACTGTATATTGTTATAATTGTTCTATTTTATTATTGTTGTTGTTAATATCTTACTGTGCCTAATTCATAAATTAAACTTTATCACAGGGATGTATGTATAGGAAAAAACAGCACATATAGGGTTTGGCACTATTCTTTGTTTCAGGCCTCCACTGGCAGTCCTGGATTGTGTCTCCCAAGGGTACAGGAGACGACTGTACAGCTGATTCTCGTTACTCACAGGAGTTACATTCTATAAAGTCAGCAGCGACACTGAATTAGTAGATAGTGAGCCATTGCTTAGAGGGAGAACACAGGTTTAGGTTTCTGAGAACCCCTGGTTACTCCAAATCACTCACTTTTTATTTTTATTTTTTTCCTCTTTGTTCCTCACATTAACTTCTATTGCTCTAGCTTCAAAGTCTTTTATTCTTTCCTTTGTCATCTCCATTCTTTTAATAACATTCAGTGATTTAAAAAATCTCAGATATTACAGTTTCCAGTTCTAGAACTTCCATTTAGTTTTCAAAAAATTGTTTCTATTTCTTTACTGAGATTGCCTATCTTTTTATGAGTTGCAGGCATATTTCTCTTTTACTACACTGAGGAAAAATATAATTGCTGCTCTAAAATCCTTGCCTGATAATTACAACATCAGGATTATCTTGGGGTTGGTCTCAGATGATTTTCTTTTCTATTGAGACTATATGTTCCATTTTCCTGGTTTTTCATATACTGAATTATTTTGGATTGTATCCTGGACATTATGAATGTTAAATTATGGAGATTCTGGATTCTGCTTTTTTCCAATTAGTGCTTTCCCCTTTCCCCTTCACCTTTTAAAGCATGCAATTATTGTGTTCAGTTCAGGAGTCAGCCAGAGATGAAGGCAGACAGAATTTGGGATTCCTCTGTCTAGATCTTTCCCTTCTGGAATTTGCCCTCTCCGGCAGCTATAGCTTCCCCAGATTCAACCTTCTGGTTCTACAGCCCAGAAGGACTATGACTTCTCCACCAGTGCCCCAATGCATTGCATTCTTTGCCAAATGGACTTGTCTCTGAGCTAAGAGCCAAGGAAATGAGAGCTCATGTTGTATAGCACCTTGCCTCTAAGCATGGGCACCCCGTAAGAAGAACCCGCCTGCTTCGGACCTCACTCCAGGGTCTTCCAGTAGCTGCTTACTATGTTATACCCAGAGTTTTCAGTTGTTATCTGAAGGAAGGCCAGTCTGGCAGGCTACCGCTCAGCCATGACTGCCCTAATTATTCATTATTGTCTTTGGAACAAATTTATAAATATGGATGTTCTAAACATTTATATACTTAAATAAACAAACAAACAAGTCACCTTGCAAAGACCTAATTCAGAAAAAGCTGGAGAGTTAGGCACAATTTTCTCATTCTGTTACTCAGCTCATCTTCTCTATGTTGAGGGCTGTTATTAACTCTGAGGCCAATAGAGGACACAGGTCTAAACAGAGCTCCTCTCCTGGGTGCCCTAGTAAACTTAATGTTCGGTAAGGGTAGGTGGGAATAGGTTTAAAGGAGGGTCCTTCTGGCTTCTCCTAAGCTTCGGCTATATTGGCAATGAGTTAACAAACAGATAGGGTCATAAGGCCAAAACAAGGCTGAACAGAAAAAACAAGTTTTTCAATAAGAACGTGGATGTAGGATTTCCCTCCAATGCGGACATTGTGTTGACTGACCAAAACTCTGGCTACTTTCAAATGGGAAAGAGGTAAAAAGCTACCTCCTGAGTTGGGAGTTGATGTCTTCCCTCTCTGATTCTAACCTATCACCTGATCTTCTGAACCTCTGCCTCTGACTGGACTCTCTGCCTCCTTTTCAAGCTGCCAGAACCACAGAGGTCCTTTGCCAACACATCTATGAGCAACAGAGAATCACTGAAACCTGGGATTATCTTTTGGCACTCTATAGCTTGAGAAATAGTGATTAGATGGAGAAAAAAAACACTGAACTTCATTAAGAAAGTGGCATTTTCATTTCAGCTGTTCTGGGGGGCAAAACAGAGCAGTAAAGAGAAATCCTAGATTGAAAGCTTTGTGGTTACCTCCACTTCTCATCAAAGTACCCCTGATTATAACCATACCTACGATTACAAGATTTAACACACCTGGTCTCAAGGATATGCCACAGGAAGAGGCATCATACATTCATCCCATCCCATTTCCTTCTCTTTATCCACTGAGTAAGCACAATTTATAAATGCCAGTGAGTGCAGACTAGAGTTGGTTTGGAGAGTAGGAGAGAGGTGTTTTATTCACATGGCTTTTTTGAAAGTGATGACATCTTCTATGGCCACAAATTATTGTAGTACTGGTGAGACAAGCAGTGTTGCTTTCATTGGCTACACATGGATGTGAGAAATCTGGATAGAATTTCAAATTCTTCTTTCGCTTTACTAACCAGACATTTTGCTCTACTCTCTCTCTCCCTCTCCTTCCCCTCTCCTTTTCCCTCTCTTCCTCTTTTACTCTCTCTCTCTCTCTTAGTAAGTGTGTTGGCATACAAAGTTTTGTAGAGTTAAGTATTGTAACTCATATTTTTAAATTTTTACTTTGAAATAATTTTAGATTTATAGATAAGTTGCAAAGACAGCATAGAGAATTCCTGTATACCCCTCACCCAGCTCCCCTATTGTTAATAACTTACATAATGATGGTTATTTGTCAGAGTTTATTGATCTTGACAATGGTTGAAAAAAACTCTTTCTTTCTTTCTTAACTCCCTCTTATACAACAGATTCTCAGAACACTGTGTACCCTATAGCAATTTATTTAATTGTCTGAGTTATCGAGTTATGATCTGTACATCCCCCACTCCCTTCAAGGTCCTAGATAACAGCTAGGGGATAACTAATGAGTCCATGCTTGTACAAAAATGGTGTAAGAAACATGATACGGCAAAATTCTAGTATGAATAAAGCCTGTGTGTCTGACAAAACAATCACCCTTCTAATGGCTTCACTGAAACTTCGTTAAATACTGATGTGCCAGCCATAGATCAGCATGGATGCCAATAAGTGAATTATTAATGCAAACTCTCTCTATAAAGTCAACTGGGAATGAGTGTCCATTAAGATCAAGAAGACAATTAATTTAGAGGTCACTCATTCTTAGCTCACAGATGGATATAAATACTTTCTTCCTGTATTGGCCATACGCTGGGGAAAAATTCAGCCAAACCCACTTGGAGGAGGAAGAAAGTTTAATTTCTGCAGCAACTAAAACCTTATGGATTGAACTCACAGCCAGAAAGAAAACATTTCAAATGAGGCCCTTTAGTAATTCAGTATAAACTATTATGAGTCAGAAAGACAAGTCACTATAGTTCAGGCTACAGAGATGGACTTAGTGCGCCCCAGCTAGCTAATCTTGGAACCTGTCCCCTGAGGAGAACACCAGGACTCAGAGTTTCAATCTATAAATTTGTGCTCTGGTTTTTCTGCAGCAATTAGTGTGTTCCAGAAGAAACAGATACTCTTGCTAAAGATGCAAATGATAAAATTTTCCTGAGTCTGTCCAGGGAAAAGGTTTGAGGCCTGCCCTGGTGAAAGGAGACTAATGAACAGACGAAAACCAAACAGGTAGGGAATCTGCAAATGGTAAGAGACTGACTTACCTCTGTAGCTTTCTGGCTGAGTCCCGAAGCAGCAGCACAATCACGTGGATGGCAGCTCTGCGCACTTGAACTTCATGGTCTGTTTTAGCCACAGCAATCAGGCAAGCTGTTACCTAGGAGAGTGAGGGAAGAAAAAGTCAATAAAAATCAGGATTGCACAATTACATAAAGCCTTCCAACTATGTTCTACTTTCTATATATTCATTAAGAACATTCTGGCTTAGAGAGGGATGGATAGTTTCCTCATTCTCAGTAAAGAGAAGAGTTCTAGTGGCAGAGATCTTGATTTAGTCTGGCTTTTCTGAAAAAGGACAAATTCTGGTTTGGAATTCAGGAGAAAACTTAGGGAGTGGGAAGGAATACATGTATATTGTCATGTGCCGTTAATGACAGAGATGCATTCTGAGAAATGCATCATTATGAAATTTTGTCATGTGAACATCGAAGAATGTATACTTCTACAAACTAAAAGGTAAAGCCTACTACATACCTGGTCTGTATGGTATACCACCATCTTATATGTGGTCCATTGTTGACTAAAATGTCATTATGTGGCATGTGACTCTATAATATAGGCATGGTCTATAGCAAATATTTCCTCAAAAGTGGGAAGAACTGTTACTTGTCCCCCTTTGGGGACATCAAATTGAAGGAAGAAAAGATGGTCCAAATACAGCAGCATCTAGGGACTGAGAACCATGGAGAGCTGGCTAAGCAGGTTTCAGAGTCCAAGACCGGGTGTGAGTATGGATGTACTACCGATGAAAGTTTCTCTCCACAGTCAGAGAAATACATAAACATTTGAATGGATCTTCTTCAGCATATCCAGACCTCCCAGTCCTACAAATTCAGCTTACACTCCACGTGAGTCACTAGGGGCCAATTTCTGAGGCTCCCTGCCTGGACTTCTTCATTTGCGGAATATATCTTTCAGAGCTAATTTACTTTAAAAGATGCCTCTATAACAGAAAAGACTGGAAATTACTTGCAAAACATGGTGCTAATAATTACATGTTATATAATGAGAGTTTACCTGTACCAGTCACCCTGCCCCCACCCTGCTTCTGGTAGGCACAAAAATATTCTAAAACCTCAATTAAGAGTTACCTCTAAAAACAACAGCAACAAAATTTTCAGAGGCATTCGTGCAAAATTTTAAAAGAAAAAGCAAAAATTTTGAAAGTGTGAACAATGGCAGCAAAAATTGAAAGGTAAGTCTAAATTATTCAATTGATCTCTCACATACTTTGTGATTTACTGTGTAAGTGTATTTCTTCACTGACTGTGGAGGGCTTTCTAATCATGATTAGAAAATAGCCAGATTGTGTGTTTGGAAACCTGTGTTTAAAGAATGGTTTTTAAAAAGGGTTAAAAGATATAGGCACAAACGAGGACACAGGCTTGTGCAGAAATTTTAAGTATGCAGGTTGTATTTTCCACAGCTTTCAAACAGTTGGGCATAGTTCAAAGTGCTTAATTAATTAGTGATGGCAAAGAGATGAGAAGTAGATTGTTTTAAAATATAATTGCATCTGTGATGCACTGGCATTTAATCAAGCTGTACATTGATTAGATAAACTTTCAGTTTGCAAGTAAAGGGAAATCCCAGAGACGCTCAACTCTTTGGGGGCTGTTTTTCAATAAGACCCAGCAAGCTGCTTCTGCTTTTGATCTGGGACACCCAGACTCAAGGCCATCCAGTGGTTTCTGGCATTAATGGTGGAGGTAACTCAGTCCTAGGAGGAATTCCTTGGGCAACCTCCAAACAGGCAACAATATAATAGCTACCTCCACTTGCAGGCTTAGTATTTACAAGGTAAGAGCTGAAATCAGAGAAACAAGTTACAGCTAGGTCTGAGTCCTTCTTGATACATGAAAGTTCAGCTTATTCAGTCTGGTAACTAAAGCGTGAAAGCCAGCACAGGCCAGGTAATGTGCAGATGCTCCCAAGCCTTTCTGCCCGCTTCTCTCTAGGTTAAGTTTTGAGCCCATGTTTCCACATTTCATTCCACCAAGGCTTCCTGGCCTAAAACCCTGATGGCGTCCAGCTCTGCCACCTCTATTCTGCTTCACTATGCTGAGTGGACCACACCTATCTCAGCTCTCAGTGTCAGGCCAGCTCTAACTCTGACATTTTTCCATAATTGGGACAGGCAGAGGCATCTTGGCTAGAAAAGGGCTTCCCCTGCAAAGCTAGTTCTTGAATCCCCGTGCCACCTTGAAGGTATGACTAGAGAAGAGCTGGTTATTACAAGCCTTGCTGAGATCAGAAGGAACAGTTCCTGCTTGCTACAGGCTGTGAGTGATTTATGCACCAGACACGAGCCTGTCTGCAAGCAGCCAGCCAGGACAATCAGCAAGGGTCCTGCGAACAGAAAAGTGTTCAGGAACCTTCCTCAATACTTCTGCCACAAAAACCAAATGTATAATGGTTGGTCATGCAAAATATTTTTAAAGCATCAGAATTTTAATATGACCTTGCGGATATCTAGAGATAAGAACAGCCTTCTTTTCAGGTCACGCTCCCATAACCAACTTGTAATGTTGCTCTACCACAGGCTGGTGGGACAGACCCCTTGTCAAACACTAGAAGCAGGGCCACTCTCATCTGTTCAGTCTGAACAAGTCACTCCCATGGCTAGTCTCTCTCACCTCTAATCCCAAGGACATACTCAACACTGCCTTCCACCCCTAAAAGCCTTGTTGAATAGACAGATAGATGATGTAAGGTCTTTACTAATTTATGATTTGGTGTAATGTTTCTTATTCTGCTTCTAAGTCCTCCCAGAGGGCAGAAACCCATTCTATGTGATCTTCATGTTGCCTGCCCTATGGGTCGATGTACCTATTTTAATAGGCCATACAATGTAAGGCTTTTTCTTCATTGGCTAAATTACGTAAATCATATCTACTTCTGAAAGCTGTGCAGAGAGAAAGATGATGATTGCTTTGGAAACACTAAAGGTCAGTTTAAGTAATTTAACACTCGATAGAAGCCAACATAAATAAGGAAAAACATCACTCCTCAAACAGCTGGCACACACCAAGCATAATTAGAACTATATAAATAAAGATAATACAAGTGGCAAGATCACACACACACACACACACACACACACACACACACACACACACACACACACCCCTCCCTTGGAAAATTCCAGAAGAGAGGTACCAGATTTGAGGTATGTATTGAGAACACATGATTTCAATTTTTTTTTCAATCTTCAACTCTTTCCCTAATGCTTCCTTTGTTAAAATTCAGTCAGAATGCTAACTTGTCTGAAACTGGACCATCTGTTCTTCTATTTTGTAAACTAAGAAACCTTAACAGCAAAGGCAGTATGGCCTCTAATTCAAACGTGCTCACTTTCCTCATTTAATCTGCCATGAAAGAGAACTGTGGTGGCTACTTCAGCTTCCTCAAGGTTTCCCAGGATATCTACCTGAGTCCTCATTTCAGGAGTCTATGTACCCTCAAACTGCACAAGCCCTGCCACTTAGAAAACTTCACTGATTGGGGAAAACTGGTAACCAATTTGGATTATTCTAGCTTTGCATCAGACCTCAAAGCTCAGGTTTGCGGGCATTACATTTAAAGCGGATTGCTTCTTCACTTGTCACCTAGGGCATATCTTATTTGCTGTACTAAGGATGGGCCTCTCAATGCAGTTCACTTAAATCATACCTGCTTCTCAGAGAGAGTGGTAAAGATGAAAGAGCCTATCTAGATTTGACTTTAAGCAACATAGCTCTTGACAAGGAGAAATTGGGAAAAATAAAAATGCTCTCCAAACAGGTTAAATCTCGACACCAACAGAGGAAAAACCTGAATTCCCAGTACAGAGAATGTGGAAGAGCTGATCCTATCCTTTATATTACTTCCTTGCCAGCATGCACTGTCACAGCATGGACACCCACAAATCTGGACCACCCACCAGGTAGGATAGATTTCTTCAGATGCCCATGGGCTATAGCAATGATCCCTAGATCAGATCATGTTAGGTTACACTTCTCCTCTTTCTCTGCCTGGCCAACACTTGATCAATGTAACATCTTTGCTGCCCTGACAAGTCTAACTAAGGGTCCCAGCTCCATGTTCCCTCAGCACCTTGTGCTTGTTCTATGACATCTCTCTAGTCCACTGTCTTATTTATTCCTCGGTATTTCACACACCACTGAGATATCCCTGAAGGAAGAGATTGGGTCCTTTTTTGTGTCTTCTAATATACCTGGCACATGACAAATGCTCATGAAGAAATCCTTCAGTTTGCCCAAAGTTAAAGCTCCTTCTCCACCAGTACATGCTGGGGCTAAGCATTTTTCAGACTGCAAAAGATGCCCAGAGCTTTCATGGAACACTGAAGGAACTGTCATAGAAGAGGATACAATAATCTTTTAAAATAAATTAGATTGTTTTATTCTACTCTGGCTTCCCATCTCACTCGCAGTAAAAGCCAAAGTCCTTCCAAGACCCCACTTGGACTGCCACCACCTCCGATACCTCCCCTTACCCTTCTCACTCAAGCTACAGCAGCCTTGCTGTTTGGCAAGTCAAGTGTGCACCTGCTTCAGGGCCTCTGTACTTCTGCTCCCTCTGCCTAGAATGCTCTCTCCCCAGGTATCTGCCTGGGTCAACCCTTTGCTCAAATCTCACTCATCACTGAAGCTTTTCCTGTTCATCCAAGTTCACATACAAGCTCCCTTTCTGCTCCTTACCTTACTAGATTTATCTGATTAGCTCTTACTCCCTCTGACCACAGTATACATTTATTTACTTGTTTGCTTGTTTGCTACCTAACTCTCCTCTCTAGAATGTCACTTCCATGAGCAGGAACTTTGCTGTGTTCAGAGCTGGAAACCCACCACCTAGCACATAGTTTGGTTGTAGCCCCATAACTGTCACAGAGTAAGTGTTCAATAAATACTTGTTGAATGAATAAACAAATGAAGAACTACTTAGAAGCCGGGCCAAATATGCCACTTTTTCAATACAAATGGACAAGAGCGGTCTGACTATAGGAGGACTCAATGGCTGAACTACTAAGACTGTCGGGTGTCCAATCAAGTTTGAACTTGTAGTCCACCCAAGGCAGCTGGTTTGGCACTGATGACATGGCAAGCGTGGGATGATACATAAGAAGGAACAACTAAAAAGAAGAGACAGAAATTATGTGGGATAGAAACACCTGGTTTTTCAAATCAGAGGGAATATATTGCCTTCTGAAGTTTAATTGCCAAAAGCAAATGCTATTAGGTTGGAGCTACATGACCCTTCCTGTCAGTAGCTTTTCTCACATGGCAAGTCTCTTACTTTTCAAGGCCAAAAAAGCAATCTTATAAATGAACTAAAAATATTTATCGAGAGAAAATATAGGTGAGTAGTTAAGAGCATGGATTTGGGAACCTACTGCCTGCATTCAAATCCCAGACTTGCCACTTCCTCTTGGCATGACTTTGGCAACTTATTTCTCTGTACCTCAGTTACTTCTGTGAGGATTGGACTAGTTGACGTATGTAAGGCACTCAGAGGAGTACTAAGTGCTCGCTATTATTACTAGTTTACTTATTTTTATTATTACTATTTTAAAGATATGTAGAAATTAGTCTTCCCAAATAAGCCTTACCCCCCTTTCCCTTCAATATTAATCAACGAACATTTACTGAGCACCCACTAAGTGCCAAACACTGTAATAGGTGCTATGGGTGCAAGGGTAAATACCGATTCTGTCCTTCTTGTGCTCACAATTTGTTAATGATTATAAACACTCCTAGTATTGATGTTAAAGAAAGTCCAGATCTCTAGAAGTGGAGAAGGGTCACTCACTGGACAAGGGGTTTGCCAGGTGGATGCCCCCAGAGCAGCAGCTCCACACATTAATTTTAAAGTTGAAATAAAAGACAGGCTCTCTCTGTGTTAGCACCCATGGTAAGCAAATAGTCTACTACCTATTCATACTGCATTTCTGAAGGCTTTATAAGCAATGCTTGATTCTTGCTATGAGCCACGAAGTCATAAAGCTAATGAAGTACTTCATGATGTGGCCCCTGCTGCCTCTTTTATTTTTTGCCCCAGCTCTATCACCAACAAACTTCCCACTCCAACCTTTTGGATCTTTCTATACTTCTTCAAGCCTGTCAGGCTCTCCCACACCAAATGCCTTTACATAAGCTGCTCCCTCTGTTGCATTTCTCACCTCTGCCTTCCTGGGATACCCAACTTCCACTTACTCTTCAGATTTACCTCCAACGGTCTGTTCCTCCATCACATCTTCTTCAGTACCCAAACATAACTGAGGGGCTCCTAAAATGTGCTCCCACAGCACACATAATGGATCATTGATGTCTGCGTCTTCTACCAAGTTGCCCAGGTCTAGAAGGCAAGGTGGTATCTTATAGGGTGTTTACTTCCTGGCACCTAACAAAGGGCCTGGCACATTGCAGGTGTTTGGTAAATGTACAACTGGGAACATATGAAGGACACTGGCTGCTCCTGTTCTTCCCATTTCCTTGCTACTCATCCTCGTCACTGTCATCCTCAGCCCCCTTTAAATGACCAAAATGTTCCTTGAAGAAAGATCTTAAAATAGAGAACTAAAATTTCTTTACTGACATGTCACCTTCTCAATAGGGCTCACCTTGAATACACGATTTACTGCAATCTCCCCTTCACCTAACAGTACAAACCTTATCACCCTTAGCTTCCTCTACTTTTTCTTATTTTCCGCATAAACATTAGATCTTTTTAACAATCCTGCATCGTAGGTAGTTTCATTCCATTTTCTCGGTCAGGAAATAGAGCTGAGTCTAAGTTATCTTCTCAAGTGAACACAGGTAAGTAGGTGGTGGAGCTGGGCCTTTTGGTTCTCTTTCAACAGGTCAGGTGGGCCTCCAGAAAGATGACTCTTCTTGAATGCTACAAAACCTGCTTTAGCTTAATCTTTCTAATTAACCAAACCAAGAGATTTCTCCCACACTTTCAAGGTAATCATGCTGCTGACATGCTACAATTTTCCTGAAGAGAGAAAGGAAAGAAGAACCTAGGGGCTCAAAAAGAAACAGGGTCTCAGTTTTGGGGTTCTGGGAAGATCATGATGTTCAGACACTGTCTAGGTTCTTTGATTTTAGAAAATGTATAGATCCTGCCGAGTCCAAATTGATCTATTTGAAGATATGGAGGAAATTTTTATTCAGTTCATAGCTATGATTTTTTAAAAGGAAAAATTGTGATGCTTACACAACTCTGAATATACTAAAACCATAGAACTGTACCCTTTAATTGGGTGTATTGTATGGTATGTGAATTCTATCTCAATAAAGCTGTTATTAAAAATAATAATATCTGAGCTTGGTTCATATCATGACCCAAGTCATGGTTCAGTTCATGGTTTATGGTTCAGTTTAGGTTGAGTCGCATGAAGAAACCAAGTAAAGAGAAAAAAATGTAGGAATCATTTCAATATTTGACCCTGAGAGTTATAATAGGCTGAAGTCTTTAGCTTCTATAACCAAATAGTCCCACAAAGGCCCTCTCTTAAGTGTTATAAGTTAATATTACTAAAGAATAAGAGATTTGCTAAGTGCCATCCAAAGCAACCAAAGACCAAGTGCCGAATGGTTCATGTACATTAGAGCAATTGAAGGTTTTAAGTCAATTATAACCATTGTTTCTAAATTATTTTTTAA
Source organism: Eonycteris spelaea (assembly GCA_003508835.1). Lineage (NCBI taxonomy): Eukaryota > Metazoa > Chordata > Mammalia > Chiroptera > Pteropodidae > Eonycteris > Eonycteris spelaea. Next base: position 275,207 of record PUFA01000149.1, on the reverse strand, counting down.
AAAATAGATAGAAAAAAAAACAGGCATAGGAGTATGCCTGAGGAAGGGTTAAGGAGAGGAAATGACTGATAAAAACTTTCCTAAAAATCCTAAGTTGGAATTTAATGATAAGAGTAGTCTTTCTAATCAATAAAATGAAGCACATAAATAAAGCTCAGGAACTAGGAAATATCATAAATTCAAGTGTATGTATACATCAATGAGTATGTTTCTGTGCTTGTTGATAAGGTACAATCGTCAGACATTGAAAATTCCTTCTCAGTAGGTACTTCTTAAGATTTGATGTTCAATACGGTCGGCCCTAGAATACTGAATATTATAAAAGAAACCACTATTACAGTTGTCTAAGTTTTTGTTCTTATAAAGTTACATGCTCTGTATGAGAAATCTGGTCATAAATAAAAAGGTAATATAAACTATTTTATCAATAATTTATAATTTATAAGCCATTTTCTTCCAAAAAAGATTAGAGATGGTCAAGTGCATTGTTCCGAAAAAGATCCTGGCCATGTATTAACTCGTCCTTTCTATCCTCATCTCTAAATAGCAACATGTTAGCATGTAGTAGGTGCTCAAGATACATATTAATATACTGATGACTAAAGAGCATGAGGGCAAAGATAAAATTTAAGGGGCTAGAGCAAGATACTCATGGAGCAACACACAAGTGTGTGACAAGATGCTCATGAACTCTAGAATCAGGAGCATCCTGCGCCAACACTTGGTACGGCTGTTACTCTGGCTGCTCACTTGCCTACTATGGACCAGGCACTGGGTGTAAAGTGAACAATACATAATCTTTTCTGGTAAATGACCCTGTCCCCCTGAATACAGAGCATATGTGACCAAAGAAGACCAATTAGAGTGTTTGCCTGAGATTTTTCTGTGAACAGAGATGAGACTCACAGGTGGCCAGAGACTCAGGTAAAGTTTCATCTGCCCTTCTTCAAGGTTTCTTCAATTCTGTTAGTTACTTTGGAATCTTCATAATAAATCCTCTTTTATCGCTTAATGTAGGATAAGATGACTTCCTATCACTCTCAATTAAAAAATTCTTACTAATATAACTTTCGATATACATGTCAGACTAGTGAAGCCGACAGAAGTTAAAGGACTTAACCAATATTGAAAAATAACACAGGTCTCCTGACTCACAATCCAAAGCTATACCATAGGTCCAAGTGAAGACAAGCTTTAGAGAAAAGAATCGACATGCAGTACCTCATGAACCACGGAGCCCAGCAGAAAGTCCAGCCTCTGGCACAGTTCCCCAAGGTTAGATAAGCTGCTGGCCCTGTGAGCACTGTTGGATCTCTTGCTCCCCTCAGGAAGGTGTGGATCAAAGGTTCTCGGTACTTTGAAACCATGTCCCCTAAAGAAAAAGGGAAATCAAAATGTGTTAAAGCAAACTGCCAACTTTTTAAACAAGAAACAATGATATTTTCATGGTACACTGTATGGTGTTTTATACATTTCAAATTAGTTGCATAACCACTAAAAATCATGCTCTGGAAAAGCAAAAGAAACTAATAGGACCAGTATCATTCCATTTATGTATATAAAAATGCCCACGCATATAACTTCTCTCACTATTAACAAACCAAACTTACAGATTTAAATATGTATAGTAAATATACAAATGCATAGAAAAAAAGTATGTTCTCAGTACTGGAGATAACACAGCATGAACAAAAAAGCAAGTTCCCATCTTCATGAAGCCTGCTTCTGGTAAGGGAGAAAGACAACAAAGAGTAAATAAATCTTCCAGCAGCAATAAGGACTATGAAGAAAAAGAAGGAAGGTGGGGATGGTGGTGGGATTGAGAGCCAGGAATGAGGGCTCAGGGAAAAGCTCTCAGAGAAGACTCAAAGGAACAAGTCATGTGAAAACCTAGGGGAAAAGTGAAGAGCAGAATGGACAACAAGTTTTGTATTCAATGGAAAAACCATATGGCTATTTCTTAGACTGACCCTCCATAAAAGCCAAGGGCATATTATTACATAAACAAAACCACAACTTAATGTTCCAGGTATGCAAATTCTTGCCCTGTCTGAGCTTCCTTCTAGTTTCCAAATGAGCATCATTTAACTGCATGCTCTACCAACACCACCCGAAGTACACCTAAGAACCAAAAAGAGCCAGTGGGAAGGTCAGCATCTCAAGAGCCCATGCCGAACCCAGTGAGCTGACTCTGGGCCCACTTACGACCCTGTTTTCCAGGTACTGGACTGGCAGAGCTGGAACACTTACTGCATCTACTCTTCATTTCTCAAAGTGCCCTGCCATCATGTTCCACGCAACCCGGTCTCTCTTAGACCTCAAATACGTGGCCTAGATTTGTTACACTCTTGTTCAAACCTGTTCTCTGGGGATTTACAGCTCTGCCCCTATTTCCTAGGGGCTCTGCTAGCCTCTAATTAATCCTCCTTCCTCCTAGCTCCTACCATGCTGTATAGCTGATTTCTCAAGAGTGTATTGGATCCTAGTCTCCAGGTTGGGGGTCAGCCCTGACCAGATTCCTATGAAGAATAAAACGAATGCCTGTAGTCAGAGGATATAGCTGCATTCTCTGCAATTTGACACAGGCAGAGAATTCAAAGATCCTACATATAAAGGGTTCTTAGTTTGAGCTTTAGGGATGCCTGTATGTCAAATTTTGTTTTGTACATCTCACTGACATTCTCCCGTTCTTTCTTGCAAATCACACTCTAATTTCATTCAAATATCTACCTTCTCCCTGGCTCTAACCACCACTGATGTGATTCAGGCTAAGGTCTTCAGTAGTCTAAGTGAATCACGGTGTACATCTACCCTTGCCTTAAAAGGTTTAAGTATGGGCATGTGACCAACCTGGATAATGAGGTGTAAAGAAAAATCTGCCAGAAGACTCTGAGAATATGTTTTGCCTCTAGCCATGGTTAAAGATATGACACCTTAGAGTTGCTGTAGCCAACTTGAAACCATGAGGGACCAGAGGATGAGGCCAAATAGCTGAGGCTAGTAGAACATAAAGATGAAAAGAATTTGGGTCTTGAATGATGACATGGAGCCAAAAATTAACTAGTCCTGGACTTGTTGTGTAATGATGTATTTGCTATGTTTAAGCCAGTCGAGTTGGGAATTTCTGTACCTGCAGCCAGCCAAAAGCATTCTGATATAATATGGAAACTGAAATATTCTTTAAAATTGTAGAGTACTTCTATGTCAGTCCTACGTGTATCAGTACAAAGCCAGTAAAGTTAGATTTGCCAAAACAAAGAAATTTAAGACTGCATATGTTTTATAAAGAATTCAAAAATCAATTTTATAATTAACATTATAACAAAGGAAAAGATTAAACCCAATAATTTTTCTTTCTAATTACAATTTTACTTGGAAATACACACACACACACACACACACACACATTATATATATATATATAAACTTTCCCAAAGAGCTAAGTCATCTTTATACATCTGCCAACCTAATAAAAAAAAAAAAAAAAGGTGAGTAACCACAGTAGTTGCTCATGAGAAGGGGCTATATGCTGAGAATATTTCACAACTATTGACTAACTCAGTTCATTATGAACTAAAACCTTGGGCTCCAGGACACCCACTACTATTCTTTAGTTCTGATTAAGCAACAAAACCCCAATTATCCCACCCACTCTTGGTTTTGATTTAGGGGTTTGTTTGTTTTTTTGGCTTGCTTGCCTGCCTTCTTCTTTCTCTCTCTCCCTCCCTCCCTCTCTCTCTCTCTCCAGATGAAATGCTGTTGTTGTTTCACTTGAAACTTATTTGAGCCACAAGATTCTAAGATCCTAACTCGCCTTTTGTCTAAAAGATGGCATACACTTGTCCCCTGACAAGGGCACACATTCATCATCATCTTGTTATCTCCTTAAAAACAAGCACATTATATGCCTTTTACTAAATATGATATTGATTTCTGAATTCCCTCACCTCCAGAAAGTGCTCACCACAGTCTACAAGAGGCAGACAAAGAGATACCCATGGAACTGAAGTTAGAGACCATTGTCTTTTCCTCAGGATTTCTAAACAGCTTCAGGGAAAGGAACATAGGAAATCTGAGCCCGCTTAGAAACATAACTCAACGACTTCTACTTTGTGTAATGATAATGATAACACCTGCCCATTTGCATCTTCATATTCTTCTCAAGATGTCAGCGATAATCAACCTTATTGAGAAGCAAACTGCTGTATGTTCAAGGAAGCAAGTGAAAGATCTAGATTTGTTTGAACAAACTTGATAAAAATGAGTTGCTTTGGAAGGTAAAAAATCAAGTGCAACAGTAAAAGAGAAAGCTGAAAATTTTTAACCTGCCTATGACTTACTTGCTTGTATCAATTACTGTATATGTGAAAAGCTTCTTTGAACAAATTAGGACTTGGAAGATTTTTATCAGGCTTTTCAATGGTACTCTGAAATCCAGATTGAGAGATTCATTTATCATATCCCCTCATCTTTCATTAAGGGCCTGAGGTGACCTAACTTAGTAGTAGGGCACTATCAAATCTGAATTAATACAATAAATTTTGGAGACCTGCTGATTTCAAGGGCTCAGCCATTCCCATAATTCACTGAAATAGGTCATAAAGATGAAACTGAGAAAATGTGAGTGAGAAAGAAAATTCAACCCCTGGCCAAATCCTTACACCATCCTTTCAAAACTGTATTACTAATGTCTAGGGGGCCCTCTATTTTTTCTTTTTTCCTTCCTCTCCCTTCCTTCTCCTCCCCGTCCCCAGACATAAAAGTGAATGTAAATAAAACCATTCTTAACTATCTCTTCTATCTACCAACAAGAAGTAACTAAGAAGTATCTTATCCTGCTGGTTAAGGTGCTGCTAGGTAAAACCAATTGCATTTTCCAAAGATGGAATGATCACTTACAGCTGCACTACTTTATAATCAGAAGGTTACATACATTCTGAGGAATGTTTTAGTCCAGTGTTTCTCAAACACAAGTATAGGTGCTGAAATCGTGCAGTGCAACGCGATTATAATGTGGATCCAAGTGATTCAGAATTATCATTAAAATGAGAATACACCTAAAAATTTGTTTAGATAATTCAGACCCCTGAAGTAGAATAGAATTTAATCTTCAGACTTCAGTTTGAGAAATGCCCTTCCAGCTAGCCAATTTAATAAAAACATTTAATGTGCAAAGGACTCTGTGGGGCATTAAAGATTCAGAGATGAAGGAGATTTTGTTCTTACTTCTAGGAAACTAGTGGTACCAAGTGGCATGAGAGTAATAGGGCGGGTGATATTTATTCTCTTTGAGGAAGACTTCATGGAGGAAGTGACATCTACACTGAATCTTGAACGATGGTGAGGATTTTCAGAGACAAGAGGAAGTGCGCTCCAGGTAGAAGGAACTGTGTCAGCAGAGTTGTGGAGGCAAGGTGGTCAGGAAGAGAGAATAAAATAGATGGCATATTCACAAAACAGCTATACCAGTGACTGTAACAAAGGGTCACTGAAAGGGGAAATAATTAGAAATACCTGGGGTTAAATCACGGAAGGCATAAAGTTAAAGATTTGAACAATGGGAAACTGATAATACTTTAAATAAAAAAAAAAAAAAAGACTTCGTTTTTAGAGCAGTTTTAGGTTCACAGCAAAACTGAACAGAAAATACAGAGTTCCCAATTACCTCCGTTCTCCCAAACTCCCCTACTAGCAATATCCTTTGCCATGGCCTACATATGTTTCAATTGTGGAAATTCCATTGACACATCATTATCGCCAAAAGCCCATAGTTTTCATTAAGGTTAACTCTGGTGTTATACACTCTGGGTTGACAAATACATAAGAACAGGTAACCACCATTATAGTATCATATAGAATAGTTTTACTGCCCTAAAAGTCCTCCATACTTTCCTATTCATCCCGCCCTCCCAGCTCACCCTGGCAACCACTAATCTTATTGTCTCCACCATTTTGCATTTCCAGAACGTCATATAGAGTTGACCCATTAAAAATACAGGGGTTAAAGGCACTGACCCCCCCCCCACAGTTGTGTATAACTTTTGACTCCCCAAAATTTACCTATTTACCTGGTCAGAGCCTATCACTGACCAGAAGCCATACCAATAACATAAAGTCGATTAACACATATTTTATATTATATAATGCATTCTTATAATAATGTAAGCTAGAAAAAAGTTAACAAAATCATAACTAAAATACATTTATAATATTTATTGAAAAAATTCACATATAAATGGACCTGTACAATTCAAATTCATGTTGTTCAAGGGTCAACTGTAGTTGGAATCACATGGTATGTAGACTTCAGATTGGCTTCTTTCACTCAGTAATATGCATTTAAGGTTTATCCATGTCTTTTCATGTGCTTTTATGTGCTGAAAAATATTGTTATCTAGATGTACTACAACCTATCCATTTACCTACTAAAGGACATCTTGGTTGTTTCCAAGTTTTGGCAATTATGAATAAAGCTTCTATGAACATTCATATGGAGGTTTTTGTGCACATATGTTTTCAATTCATTTAGGCGAATACTAAGGAGCATGCCTGCTGGGTCATGAGGGGCACAGCCATTGTGAATTATCTCTGAGATTTGTCCCCAAGCCTTTGGTCTCTGAGCTTGTGGAAGGCAGAGGTGTTTTCATATCAGATTGTACTTACACATGTATAAGAGTAAGGGTATGTTTAGTTCTGTATGAAACTGCCAAACTGGCTGCCAAGGTAACTGCACCATTTTGGCATTATTAGTTTCCCGTTTTCCAAATCCTTAACTTCACACCCTTTGTGATTTGACCCTGCCTATTTCTGTTCATAGTCATCTAGCAGTGTGCCCTTTGTTACAGTCACCTGGTATAGTTGATTTTAAAATGTGATATATCCATACAATGGAATATTATTTGGCAATAAAAAGGAACAAGGCACTGATACATGCTACAACATAGATGAACATTGAAAACATTAAAAGAAGCCACTCGCTAAAAAACAAATGACAAATAAAACCAAAAACAAACCACAAAACTACATGTTGTATCATTTCACTTAGAGGAAATGTCCCCAATAAGTAAATTTATGACAGAAAGTAGATTAGTGATTGTCTAAGTGGTAAAGGGTACAGGGTTTCTTTTGGGATAATAATGAAAATGTCTTAAAATTGATTGTGCTGATGGTTAGACAACATTGTGAACGCATAAAAAAACCCTGCACATTGTAAATGGGTGAATTGTATGGTACATGAATTACATATTCAATAAAGTTATTTTTATTTTAAATAAATTTTGAAAGTGAGAGGGATAGAAGGAGGGCTGAAGAATCTATTTTACAATAAAGTTGGAAAAAATAAATCTACATAAAAATCTTCCCACACTAGAAGAGATACATGTGTGTGAGGAGAATCTGATAGGAAACATGCCTCTGCCTTCCAAAAGCGCAGCGACCAAAGGCTTGGGGACAAATTCACGGGCGATTCACAACGGCTGCTCCCTCGACATTCCTTGGTGATATGGCCACTACAGGACAGGGGCCTGCCCTTGACCACCAGTCGAGCAGAACTCAGGGCTTTCCCACTGCTTTGTGAATGGCACTGCTTCTGCCAGCTCTTTGTTTCCTTATTTGTCAGTAAAAGATGGTGCCAACAAAATTTTCAGTCTTCATTACTTCAGAGCTGGTAGTTCAATGGGTAACGTTTTATAAAACCTTCTAAATTAATTTTCATTGCTTCATTAAAAATAATTAGTGTAATTTAAAATCTCTTTAAAAAATCAAGAAAATATTGAAAATTTAGACTCAGAGGTCCTTATGCATAGTTATAGCCACTTGGTCCAATATCCCACCTATAGGAATGGCTGCACCAAACCATCTTTGACAAATGTGAACCCAGGGATAGTTAAGACCTCCTGCCAATATTTAAAAACCTTTGAGCCCCAGCCCTTTTATCATGTCCAGTCCAAATCTCTTTTACTCTTTATTCCATTTCCTCTTATGGACCAGCCTCCAGTGGAGATGGAGACTCGATTACAATGTGAGATCCCCTCTGGTAATCTAACCAGTTCAAGTACGTTTTTCCTTTCTCCAAGGTGGTACTTTCTGTACTTGCAGTTTTTTTTTTTAACATTATGTGATATTTTTAAAAAAAATAATTAATTTTTATTATGGTGATATTGGTTAATGAAATCCAGTAAGTTTCATGTATACAATGCAACAGTGTCATATTTATATTGCATTGTACATTCACTGCCCATAGTTAGAGTTCCTTCTGTCACCACATATTTGATCCCTTTTACCCCATGTACTTTCATTTTTGATGTTAGATATTTTGAAGAGAAAAAAAGAGCAAAGGTATAAAAAGATTAAATGATAAAATACACACTTTACGAAATCAGTTATTGAAAAAAAGGGATCCAAAAGAACTGCTTTTCCTCCCATCTTGGATTCCTATTTATTTGAGAACTAAAGGGAACAGATCCCTAGGGCTAGTATCGTAAAGAGAACATGCCCTCACAGGAATATCCCTGCTGATCCAGTCAATGAGGAAATAGGAGACAAAATCTAGACCAGTTCACATACCCTTTCATGTCGCTGCTAACCTAACATCTATTCACTTTTCCTAAATTTCAGGGCCTAGAACTCTACTTCACTACTGAAATACAGTAGAATGACTCGTTTCTTGTAACATTACCACTTATTGTCACATGTGTGGATCGGAGTCAACAGAGATGATAACTTCTGTTGAGGTCAGAAGGAAATTAGATTGGCGTGCAGATCCTAACAGGATTTTCTCTCCAAAAGCCATTTAGAGAATTAAATAATTTAGATGCAATTAATTTTTGATGAAATTCATCATTAAAAAATTCATAAGTAAATTTTGATCTATTAAGTATTACTTTTCAGCTTTGAAATTCCCCTGTAACTCTGGGGAAATTACCTCTTTTCTGATTTCAGTTTCCCTTCTCCTCCTAGCTCTTGATGAACAGGAGATCTTCGTTAAGATAAATATGCAGCTACAGTAAAGCCCAGACATAAAATGTTGTGGAACAAAGCAATGTCCTGTGCATTTTTAAGCCTCTATATCTGCAAAGCACTTGTGTATCTATTATCTTATTGGAGCCTCACAAGAATTTAAGGTAAGTAGAAAAAAATATTATTAGCTCTGTATCACAAATAAGGAAATAAAAATTTAAAAGAGGCCAATCTCAGGTCATGCAGCTACTGAAAGACAAGTTCTCAAGACCAGGCTTTTGTCTCCCAGGCAGAAGGCTCTTTCTACTGCCTGAAGGACACTTACTTGGCTCTCCATTAAGACAGGCAGGAACTTCCGTTCTAAAACAAAAGGCATAAACGTGGCCAACTGATTCCCCCACCTCACTGGCATTTCATGGTCCCTGTAATTTTTATCTTTCTCTGTGTAACCTTATAAGGTATGGGTAGAAAAGAAGCCAGTGACACGTCTTAAAATAGTGCATAAGCAATAGGGCATAACGGGAATAAGTTCCTCTTGTCCAAGAGCAAAAACCAGAATTGTTACTTAATCGTCTTGTTTAAGGGCCGGAATCCTATGAATTCTAGCCTGAAGAAAAGAACAAAAAATTCCCCTCTTCCTTACCATTTTCAAAGTGAAAAGAGCTGAACACTTCCGATTTCCTAAGAGTAGGAGATGACTGATAAATGGCCTTGTGAAAGCTGCTAAAACCCCTATGCTTGATACACATATTAGGGCACTGCAGACTGCTGGAGCCAAAGCCATCTTCAGATCTTGATGGGGCTTGCCTGGGAGGCAAGTCGCAGTCGTCACTGGGCAAGAATGCTATGTAGTCCCTGGATAGATTTCCCCCTACTGGTGTCTACAAGTCAGGACCCACTCTTCTCCCTAAGGCTAATTGTTGATCTGCTGCTTTTTAAGGCAATGTAACCAAGAGGTGACCCTGAGCTATGAGTAGGTTACCAAAGATTTCAGGAGCTCTTAGCCCTCCCTTCCTGCTTCTGATTTCATTATACCTTATCACACAGACCACATAAGTAGGGGTGATTTAGATGCAAATTGTATATAGATAGACTTTGATAGACCACGGAAGGTCCCTGTGGGATAAGACATTAAACAAAAACAAATTTGTTCGTGGGAACTATTGTTGATGCAAATGACCTACTAGGTATGTTTTTAAAAGCCAGAGAGACCTTCTTGCCTCCAAAGATTTCTTCTATGAGCAAAATGTATTGCCCAAGAGTCTATTTAATCATTAGAATTTTATTCTTTGGATTAAATAGCCTCCTACTAGAAATGCAAAAAAATCATCCCAAGAAGGGCAATAGGAGGCTGTCATCCAACACTTAGTAAATATTAATATACCTGCTAGTCTTTCTGCAAACTGGGAAGGAACAAGAAAGATTTGAAGGCAAGATAATCTCTGAAATTTTATTACATCTTTGATAGTCAAGAGTGGGGAAGGACTTATAGAAGGAAGTTTTAAATAGGAGAGGAAAAGACAAACAAGATAAGTGAGGGTCACTGAAGAGAGGGAGAGACCCTATTTTACACCTCCATTTTACAAAGGAATGGGTTTTTTTTGTCTTCAGATAACAGAGTGATGTGCAAATATGAACCATAGATAAATATCTTTTGGACAAAGTAAAACAATGTACAGGAAACGCTTTGTACCAATGGATTTTTGGCAACTTAATGCACTAAAGTAACACAAGAACAGTTTGAAATGGGGGATGCCAAGACTTCTATAGTTATGTATTAACTAGGTTACTTATTCCATCTTAATAGCTCATAGAACTAAAAAAGATTGATTTAATCAACATATAAATTTTCTGGTTTACACAAAGTCACCCTACAAGGAAAATCTGCAATAACTGACTCTACCCTAGTGTGTTACTGACAAGACGAACAGATTAATTCTCCTGAAGAGTATGCTTGAGGCTGTAACAGGCTTCAGAAACATAGCAGAATTTTCTTGAAGGGTAGAATTAACAAAGTAAAGCAAATGTGATCACATGGAAGAAAAAGTTCCAGGTTTATGGTGAGTTATTTTAAAAGATGAAAGAAGAAAAAACAACTAGATATTTTAAATGAAGGAAACTCTCTTTAAAATTTTGTAATGATTAAAGTATTAAAACCATTCCAGTGACTTAATTAATTTAATTTGTTACATGAATGTTCAAACTCGTTAAAGCATGCCCAAGAGTTAGTTGGCCTCATAATATTGACAAACACAAATCAAGAAGCCTGTGGCCTGAGAATACAACTTCATGTTTAAATCATTAACACAGCATCCCTCAAGTGCTATGAAATCAATCCCTACTATATTAGGTTCAGCAAAACAAAAATTGAGGTACAATTTCTTCCTAAAGGGAATATTATATTTCAGTTAGATTGCTGGTTTACTCTCTTGCAAATCCATAAGTCAAAGTGAATACAACCTCTATTTTAAAACTTGCAAAGAAAAGAGAAAATCAGGTGCTTCATGGGCCTGTATCCTTTCACATACACATTGAAGAACACAAATTTATGCTTTAATTTACTCTAAATTGGAATAGGGGAGTGAAATGAGACAAAAGTATGAAGACATCGAAAATAAAAATAACAGCAGAATAAAACGCTGAAACATTAAACATAATTATGCTACCTCTAAAGACAGGAGGCTTTGCCAATGGCATCTTATATCTGCTGAGCTAATGATTCTTGCCACTGGTGATTATCAGAAAAGAAAAGCATTATCTACTCAAATCTTTTTAAAGAGATCTAATTATAAAAGGTAAGATTTCTGCTATTTAAAGTAGAATACAAAGCATGACTTGGGAAAAAAAGGACTTAAAGAATGATTTGGAAAGTTGTATAACTTCCACAGAAACTCCCTTGAAAAGCAAGCAATGAGGTGCATACATAAGAAACATATATCAGTACTTGTATAATAAACTCCTTACAATAGGGGCCAGCAGACTTTTCCTGTAAAGAGCCAAATGATGAATACTTTAGCTTTGAGGATCATACAAACTCTGTTGTAACTATTCAACTTAGTTGTTGTAGTGCAAAAGCAGCCATAGACAACATATAAACAAATAAATGTGACTGTTTCAATAAAACTTCATGTACGGACACTAAAATTTACATTTCATATAATTTTCATGGATCACCAAAGATTATTCTTCTTTTGCTCCACCCTCCCCCCCCCCCCCCCAACTATTTAAAAGTGTGAAAGCGCCATTCCTTGCTCAGAGGCCATACAATAACAGGTGGCAGGCTGGATGACTGTTTGCCGACTCTTGCAATTTCCCAACTTAAAAGCCCCATGATTTTTTTGTTAACAGAAATTAGCTCCCTGTTGCTACTGCAGTCACCAATGTACGTTCTGCTACTAAGAGTTCAAGCCAATATCAGGCGGCTGATTTTATAATTTCATAGTATAATTTGGCTTTTACAATCTCCACATCAACTAAAATGATAAGTTTGATTAAAGCAAACCATTTATTTATTACATTTATGACTAAGGGCATGGTCTTGTAATGAGTCTGGCTCTCAGTCCCTGATCCAGCAAAGTATGACCCTGGGGAACTCACTAGCTTCTCTATAAAAGGGTAATAATAATAATACTAATAGGAATGGGCTTATAGGGCCATTTCAAAGATTATGTAAAAACATGCATATAGAGTGATTCACAGTCACTACAGCAATTGTCTCTGAGGTACAGACATTAACTTACTGGGATGTTCTGGATTAATTAAAATGCTTTGATCTAATTTAAAAAATTAAGTGATTAACTGAGAGTGATCAACTATGATTTGTATCCTGGAATAGAACAGGTGATTACACATTGCACTCGTCTGAAGAGCTGCTTACTTGGGGTTGGCTTTTGCCTCGGGAGAATGAAGGAATATGGTGTGTCACTCAAAAATAACAACGATAAAATAATAGCAACCAATATTTATTCATCCCTTACCATAAGAGATTCTGGTTCTGAACACTTTACACATATTATCTTTTAATTTCATAAGAACCCAATAAGGTAGTTACTATAATTATCCTCATTTTACAAATACGAAACAGAGAGGTTATATAACTTGTCCATAGCTATTAAATATGAGTCAAGCTCAAAACTTAGGAGGTTATGACTCCAGGGTCACAATATGTACCTCTGATAGAGAAAGGCAAAATGTATTCCAAGATTAGTCTTTATGTCAAATTCTCATTTATCTGACCAATGGCTGCCACTGCAGATAATCCCATCTCTCTACTTCTGTATCTGATAACCTCACTACAATAATTAAAACAGTGGTAAATATGTCTCTATGACACTCAATTTTTTTTTTTTTTTTGTAGGCGAGGCAACCCTTAGTTGACCTCACAGACTGCAAGGACCTTGTCAGCCTACAATCCTTTATTTTCTTATTTTTTACACCTACAGCACCTGGTCTTCCTAGGTGGTCTCCCATCCAAGTACTAACCAGGCCTGACTCTGTTTAGCTTCCAAGATCAGACGAATTGGGCTTGTTCAGGGTGGCATGGCCATAGATGACACTCAAATATTTGAAAGTGATTTCATATATATTATTTCATTTGAACCTCTCAACAGTTCTACAAGAATAATAGATGCTGGATAAATTATAACTCTACCTTCATCTTAAATGTAAAAAAAAAAATGACAATCTCTCATTTCTTCCTCTGAATTGTCTATAATATCTGCTTTTTCTCACCATTCTCACAGACATCCCTTTCATCGAAGTCCTCGTCTCTTTGTGCCATGGAATACCACAATAGTTCCTTAACTATCTCTTTGACTCCAGGCTCTCATTTCTTCATCCATCATTCATGCCCCTGCCAACCACTCCTACATATCTCCCATCATGCTGCTTCCTCTCTTAACAATCTACAGCGATTCTCAAATGCCCATTACATGGAGTCCAAACTCCTCTGCCCAGCCTTCAAGGAACTCTGTGGCACATTCCACCCTCTCTAGCCTTTCTTTCTCAAGGCACCCAAATGACTTGGTACAGGGAAACAGGTCAAGTATCAATTCTCCATTCATATCACGTGCATTCCACTTTTGTTCTGTTCTTATGCTTTACTTTTATCTGGAGACATCTTTTTTCCTTCTTTTTCACATGTAAAGCTCATTTGATATCCACCATCATCTCTGGCCCAGAAAACCCCAACAACATCCTAATAGGTGTTCCTGCTTCAGTCTTGTCCCACTCACATCCTTCACAGAGCAGCCAAAGTGATTTTGCTAAAATGTAATCAAGATTTAGTCTTCCCTTCTTAAAAGCTTTCAGTGGCTTCCATTTATGGTCAACATAAATCTAAATCCCTTAACAAAGTACACGTGACTCTTCATGATCTTGGCTTCTTGAGCTAAGCCTGGCAATGGAACCTGGGCTGAGTGTGAAGAAGAATGAGCATTATGATTTCTTCTCTTTTAATTTTATTTATTTCCAAAGCGGTGAACAAGCAGGACAAAGATTATGAATCAGATAAGGATTTGGGTAGTGTTCCACTGCCTCTCTTGATCTCAGGGAAATGTGCTAAAATTCAGCACATGTAGACTAGACTCAAGCAGCTTTGTAGCTAAGGCCAAAAGCACTCAATGAGATCTGAGCTCTGCCCACTGCAGGAAAGACAAAGCCTGTAGTTTGAGTCTAAGTTAATTGCCTGTTAAAAATTTAACAGTATTTGGAGTGCTATAACAGAATCTACAGTCTTTCCCATAATACATATAATGTCTAGGACAAAATCTAAAATTACTTGTTATATAAAAAATATGACCATTCTCAAGGAAAAAGATAGTCAACAGAGCTCAAGGTTGAAATGACAAAGATATTTTAATTATTACACATGGATTTTAAGACAGCTATAAAAAACATCCTCAATGAGGTAAAGGAAAATATACTTTTAATGAATGAAAAGGTAGGAAATTTCAACAAACAGAAAATAAAAAAGAACCTAATGGGGATAAAAAAGAACCAAATTTGAAATTCTAGAAATGAAAAGTACAATATCTAAAATAAAAAACTCACTGGATAAGCTAAATATCAGAATTGAGGATGACAAAGAAAAGAGTCTATGAACCAAGATCAACAGAAACTGTCTAATCCGAGGGAGAGAAAAAAGGTCGAAAAAAAGAGAAGAGAAAAAAAGAACAGACAGTAAGGACAATAACAAAAATCCTAACATACATATAATTGGAGTCCTAGAATGAGGACTAGAAAATTAAATAAAAAGGTAGAGTTTATAAGACAAGAGTAGAGGTTAAGGATCAAAAGAGGGAAAAGGAAACAAAGAATAGATGAGACAAATAATAAGAGTGTGGCTTTTTCATGCTCCTATTTCCAGCCCCTGGCTCAGAATCTGCCATTCAATAGCTACTCAAAAAATGTTTTCGAACTGAACTACACTGATGCCAATACCCCTGAGATTAAGAAAAAAAATAAATATATTCGGGGTATGAAAAAACTTTGAGCATTAGGAAGAGCTACCAAATAACTCGGGCATTTATACGATATAGAACTTGACAAATGCAGGAAATTAAATTAGAATTCAGGGAATGCTTGGGGACTGCTATGGGCAGAGGTGGAATGTGTTTTTCCTGTCAAAGACTTCTGATCCAAACTCAAGATAAATGAGAGCCATTTACAAATTAAAAAGAAACCCAAAAGTCCTTTTCCTTAGAATGAGAAATAAATGAACGAAGGATATAAAATATTCCCTAAATATAAAGGATAACTTAAAAATACACTTTAGTTCATATTATGGTTCATTAAAGGTAAAAGGAAGGCAAAAAGGGATAGAAAGCATATATAATCATTTCAAAGGTGGCCATAGGCTCTAACGAGGACACACTCCCATCTTCACCAGATATGAGAACAGGCTATCCACTAATAATTATGCTCATAAAATTGGTATAAAGCAGATAAAATTAGACATGTGCAGAAGCTTCTACGTCCAAAAGAATTTGTAAATATTACAGAAAGAATAACTTTTCAAACTTTCTCTAGTAAGATGGCAATCTAAAACGTGGCAGATGCACCCAGGCAACCAGGATGATGCACAGGTAAAATATCATTCGGCTCCAGGGCATGTCATTCATGTTAATGGTGCCTCTTGGAGTTTTTACAGGAGTGAACAGCCAGCATAACTGTGTGTGGCAGTCGTGTATTAAACTAATACACGTGAGTGATGTTAAAGCAGAAACAGAATGGCCCACGAGAGCCCCTCTAGAACCGGATGTATCAACAGGGGTCCTACTGACATTTGAGGCCAGATCGTTCTTTGCTGTAGGAAGCTGCCCTGTGCATTGCAGAATGATGAAGAGCGTCCCTGCCCTCACGGTGCTAGCATATCAAGCCTCTAGGTATACAGACTTTGGTTCCGAAGCCATATTGCTCGCCACCCTGTTCCAGATGGACGGAACAAGAAAACTCACCTAAAGCCCTGACAATTCGCATCAGGACTTCCCCGACTTTCATTCTGGTCTCCGGAGTGTGCTTGTTGTTGCCGCTGTCATACTGAGCCAACAAACAAAGCAAGATTTTCTCAGGGTACGCGTCTGAGAGCAGGGCAATCCCTGGGGTTGAAAATAAAAGAAGATTTCATTACTATTTAGGACTGAAAGACAAATAAATCAGACAGTGTGATGGGATGAACACATAGATATTTAAACCCACTTCTGTAGTTCTACCGGCAAGGGCTGCACTTTATTCGGAGTGACAACATACTGAGTGGAAAGAACATGGGTCAGACTCCTGAATTCTAGTCCCGGCCCTTGTACGAGATCTAAGATAACTTCCAGTCCTGACATTCTATCATCTATGGATTACAGACTCTTGAAACAGAAGCTAGATGACTACATATCATGGCAGGGATTCACACAGCAGAAGACTGGATTAAATGCCTTCTAGGAATACTTCTAATTCTGAGACTCAAAGGCTCTGTGACTAGTACTGTCCCTGCCAAAATCAGCCTGACGCACAGCACTGACTCCTGTCTCTGCTGTAGTTCTCCATTCCAGCACGAATTCTCCCTGTAAAATTGTCAATAATGAGAGTGATTTGCACAAGGAAAGATCTTCAGGATATTCTGGGCATGATCAGGAGTAGACATATGCTTATGGCTGAGTTCCCTGATCAGAAATAGGGAAGATCCTGATCTTGAGTCTCCCTTCCTAGGGTTTGCTGAACCTTTCTCCCAACTTGCCACTACCTCCTAAACGTGTAATCTGCAACAGTGTTATTATTATCAGGCACTCTTTAGAGGGGCGGTGGAAGGAGGAGAGCTATGACCTAAGACAGGACCAGAAATAAAGCCATGGTCTCAAAGCTATATAAACACAAATTCCGTTACTGAGGTTGGCAAGGGAGGTTATATACTTCTAAAGAATAGTGAGGAAAAAGAAAAAACAAAACAAAACAAAAGAAGGAAATATGGATTTCAAAACATATCCAGGATGAGAATGCTCAACCGTGGATGATGGTCCATCATCTCTGGCTTTTTTTTTTTTTTTAATGATCTAACTGGTCTTCCTGCTTCCACCCTACTCCCTCAAGCAGCTGGAAACATGTTAGGTCCCATCATTCTTCTGCCCAAATCCCTCAGTGATTTCTCTTTTCCCCTGAATGTGAGCAGCTCCCAATCCTCACCCCCTTTGCTTTCTCTCTGACCTCACTTTTACCTACTCTCCCTTGCTCCCTGTCCTCCAGCAACTCTGGCCTCCTCACTGTTGTTAGAGTAAGACCGAGCTGCTTCAGGCCCTGCATCTTCACCTCTGCCTAGGCCACTCCTCCTCCAGGTAGCCTCACAGCTTTCTCCCCAAACCCCATCATATCTCTGTTCAAATACCACATTTAACATAAAGAAAATGGCAGCCTTCCTCTCCTACCACTCTTTATCCCTCTTACCCTGCTTTATTTTTCTTCTCAGAACTTAATATTACTTAATATGTTATATATTTGCTTATTTATTGGCTGCGTTCCTCTTTAGAATGTGAACTCTACAAGGATTGTTTTACATCCTGCTATACCCTCATACCTAGAATAGTGCCAGCACATACACAGCAGTGCTCAAAAACTATTTGTTGAATGAATGAATAAAAAAATGCAAAGATAAATCTTAATATAAATTTCAGGAATTAAAAAAGAGAAGATGGAGAAGGAGTAATATAAATGCTTGAGAAATCTATAATTATTTTTCACCTGAGTTTACCAATCTCCTGTTTAAACCTGACAATCTTGTAGGCAAAGTCTATGTACCGTTTATTATGTTCTAGGTTGTGATTCCATTCTCTTATAAATCAAATATACACAAAGGCGGTGTACCTGCTGAGGGCTGCACCTGTCTGCCCATCCTCTTTTCTAACCGTCCGACTCCTACCTTTTCATTGCTTCCAAAAAGCCTAGGAAGTCTCTGCATGTGGTCATAAGCCACAGCTCCCTTTATGGGGCCTCCAATTTTATATAAACAGAAGCTCTGCTCTTAAGGGAGTTTCAGGCTGTGGCAGAACCTGAATTAGACTGCTTCCCAGCTGGGAAAATGTGACCCTGCATTTGTTGTTAGCTCTATTATGTAAAACAATGGACAACTTCTTGGAGGTCCAAGGTGGAGTTAGACACATCTTAGCATAGGAAAAAAGTCAAGAAAAGGACAAATGAATTGTTTACTAAGGGAGAGAAATGGAAAAGCTTCCAAGTTTTGAAAGAGCCCCAAAGTAAAAGTGGATTGGTGGTTGGTAATTGTGATTCTGGTAGACACCATATTGCTAATATATTACAAGGCCTCGTACATATTATAGATCTGTAGCTATCATGACTCCTTCCCATCAGAAGTTCCCAACTAAAAAATCTGGAACATTTGTTTCCTTTTCGGAATACAGTTGTGACTTTATAATGGAAATCAGTGGGAAAATGAGATTTGCTTTGGAAAACTTTCATTTATATCCAGCTTTTCTAAAACACATCTATTACTTCTATTATTTATGCCTATTTCTCTCATCGGTCTTTGACAGAGAACAGTTATTTATTTCTATGAGCACATTATTCTGCTATATACCTCACAACCAAAGGAGCTCTTGATTTCTCCTCTGTAGCAGACAGGCATTTGGGTGCACACAGCATCTACTCCTCTCCTGGTAACACCACCTGGCGTTGTTCCTTTGGGAAATATCTCTTCCCCGCTCTCAGTCTACATGGTTTGAGTGGAGCTAACTTCCCACTCTCTCTCCCTTCATGTGTAAACTCACATCCCAGTCTGGTCAGTGAGGGTACCTCACTCCATCCCATCCCCGCCATAGTGACTGGTTCAGGAATGGGCAATAAGATTCAATCCTGGAGCTCACACTGGAACTACCGGGAAAGATAAGCTCTTTTTTCTTTTCTTTTCTTTCTTTCTTTTTTTTTTTGTTAAAGTTATTAACCTAAAGCTGCTACCAGTGGCCCTTTGGGAGCAAGCCCACTCAAAAATGGTGCCAACACAGAAGAGAGTCAAGCCAAGTGAAGGAAGGAGAAAAGGAAGAGACCCAATAACATGCTTTGAGTCCCTGGATCCAACTGTACTTCTACCCACTAGAATCTTCGCACACAGAAGCCAATAAATATCCTTTATGCATATGCCAGTTTGATTTTTTCAACCAAAGGACCTAAACACAACCTTCTTCAGATTTTTTTTAAATATCAGATTTATTTTTTTACTTTTCCTATAATGCCAAACTTTTAATTCCACCAGAGAGCTTTAAATTCTCTCATTCTTGCATTAAAAGGCTGCCAACAGCAAAGTAGTTTCCCTGCTTCCCATAGTCCTATGTTAGCAACTGTTTATCTTCCTGCTGGCCTGCTCCAAACTGCTGCCAAATGGCCCTCTGACTGTTTGAGTTTTACCTTGTAGGATACAGTTGCCACCTAATAGTTTATAAATCTGTAGAGGACAAGGGCAGTTCCCTCCTATAACACCAAGCAGTGAAGAGAATCATGTGTGATGGTTAAGACTATAACAATTTAAAGGAATGAGATTTTGTGTGGCTGTTTTGTTTCTTGTTTGAACAGTTTTCTGAATTTTGACACTGAGAAAGCATGGCCATAACCTTCACACAACCCTTGGCCCCTCACACTTGATAATTCCTTTGTAATTTGAAAATGAGGTAATTTCTGGGTCAGCACAGGCTTCAAGGAAACATGACACATCAATCCATTTGGCAATAAGAACCAAATGATTGTGTGAGCAATAGCTGGTCCTGCTCTGATCTCAGGAAAATGACTATGCGTGGTATAAGATGTGGTATGAGAGATAAGAAACGTTGGCAGGTAAAGGTGAAACAAACTGGCGAGAGTTCATGAAAGCATTCTGACCTGTGTTTTAGGGCAAAGCACAGGATATAGGCAAATCAACTTTAAAAATATTACTAGAAGTACTTAATGCAACACAACAGGGATAGTCAACTTTGTAAAATAGCTGTTCTTTTTCCCCCAACAACGTTCATTACAAAGCCGGAAATGCGTTCTGATAAAACATGTACTGACTTCAAGAGGATCCCCTAGCAGGCTGCTCAGTGATCCCGCAGACCTCAGGCAGGACGGCAGTTTCGGTGCAGTCTCACTTTCCGCCGTGCGCTGCACTGTAGGGAAGACCGTCTCATTCTAAATGTCTTTGCTGACTGGCTCTATCCCAGGAACTTGCTAAGCCATCCTCACTGCAAACAATCCGCTTCATTCCCCTGGGCAGATCACCACCTACCTCCCAAATAACCACATCAAGCTAGAAAACCACCTACTCAAACCTTTCAGGGATTTCTGATGAAAAACTCTAAGAAACATAAATCCCCACATGTTGTGTGATTCCATTTAGACAAAATGTCCAGAATAGGCAAATTTATAGACAGAAAGTAGACTTAGTGGTTACCTAGGGCTGCGGGGATTGGGAAAAACTGGCAGTGACTGCTTGGGGGATATGGAGTTTCTTTCTGGAGCAATAAAAATGTTCAAAAATTGATTGTACCGACAGTTACATGCTCTGTGGGGGAAAAAAAAACCCACTGCATTGTATACTGTAAGTGGGTGGATTGTGTGGTATGTGAATTACATGTGAAAATGTTGTTATAAAAAGAAACTATTTCATATCTACCCTTTTAGGTTTTTAGAATAGAAGAAAAGGGGAGACAACACTATAGCATCTTAAATGGAAAGGGAAATCTGCTGCCAAGAGCAAAGCATCAGCTTCGTTGTGCATCCAGATGCGTTTTGGTGGCCTCTGCAGGGTGAGAGCGGGAGGGGGAGGACGATGCTATCTGAATGGGAAAACGAATCGAGCACTTCACGTTTCACAGACTCTGTCCTGCGTCTGTAAGAAAATGATTCCTTTTAAAAATATAAATTCTCTGTTAAGCCAGAAATTCTACTCTAGTAATTTATCCTAAAGATATCCTACCACAAGTAGAAAATTACTTATGTACAAAATCATCACTGTAGCATTCTTTGTAATAGGAAAAACAGAAAACAAATTAAATGTGCATTAACAGAGGACTGATTAACTTGTGGTCATTTATACAATAGAATACAATGCATCCTTTTTAAAAAAAGCTTTTTAAGAACTGATATGGAATAAATTCTCAGATCTATTGTTAAGCGAAAAGCAAGATACAGAACGATGTGTATAGAATTCAACAATGTGTGCACACATGAGAAAAACACACTCATAACATAGTTCTGAAAGAATACACCAGAAATTAATAATATTGGTTGGTTCTAGGGCAGGAAGTGTGAGGTATTTAGGGGATAGATATGAGAGAAGAGACTTTTTATTCTGTATATTTTTGTACCCTGTGAATTTTGAACTGTGTATTTACCTATCAAATATAAATAAGTATAATTTTTTTTAAAAAAACCTGTGATAAGAAAGGTGGTCTTTTGAAATACATCAGCCTCTTTTAGAGGTGAAAATGTAAAAAGAATCTGCACTCAAACATAGCAAAATGACCACAAACATTTGTATTTCCTTTCTTCTGAAATCCCACTAACGTGATAAAGAGTAAAAAAGATTTAAACCAACAAAGATAAAGAGAATTGGATAAATGAAAAAAGGCTGAATGAAAACTGGGTAAAGAGGATAAGGATAGAAAAAATTGCATTTATTTGATATTGCTGTTGGATTACTTTGAAAAAAAAATAGCAATAATCACACAGTGACAATAATTACATAGAAAAACAAGCACAGCACATATATAAGAAAGGAAGACTGAACTGGGCTTAGTACTGATAATATCTACATAGCGAGCAGCAAATGCTGCCCACATTATATAGCCAAACGGTGCACCCAAAACAGTGACGGGGAAAAGGCAGGGGGAGAAGGGGTGCAGGCAGACACGTGCAGGTGTGTGCGTGCACGAGTATGCGCATGCTCTAAGTCTTCAGCCAACATACAGAAAATGCACAATGTCCAAATATTTTTTTAATCAAGAGAAATCTGTGTAAGCATTTTCTTTATAAATGGGGAGGTAATTACCAGAAGAAACTACTTATGAAGGGGAATAGTTATCTCTGGAGATTAGAACTATGAGAGGGAAAGAAGCAGCACAGGGGATAAGCTTTCTGACTCTTTGCAAACTATGTTCGAAGTCAATTTATAAAGATAAGTTCTTTTAAAAAACTAGTAAGAAGATAAACTGCATATTAACCTATGGAGGAAGCTCTAGTTTGAAAGAACAATGATGGTTAAGAGAAGAGGTCAGGCACAAAAAAATTTTCCTTCTGATTACAAAAAGATAATCAGCAATCTGTGATTTTCCTCTCTTATAGCTCTATGCTACGACACAAAGATAAGAAAGGTAGAACCTGAAGAGAAGGAACATACTTCTCTTTAGCTGGGAGACCTTTCATTATGATGAAAACAAATAATAACTCAGCTCCAAGAATCCAGGAAGCTGCACAAACTACGGAAGTTAGTAATTAAATCAAGGAAGTATGGGAGCTCAACTGAATAGCTGGGCTGTCATTGTAATTACAGTAAATGATAACGTCTACCATGCCAATTTGATGTTACGTTTCTCTAAAGCTCCAGGTTGTGTTAGGTGTGGACAAGTCCCAACAAATTTATAAAGATTCACGATGAATAAGTGTTACTCAGGCTTGAAGAAAAACACGGTTAGGCTAATAAGCTGTGAAGGCTAACATCTAAAAATTTGTAAGAGCTGTACCTATCTCTTTAAATCATGACTTAAATAACATTTTAACACTAAAATAATGCTAACGCATTTGCTTAAATCGTTTTCTAATTCTGATTTTGAAAGAGAAAAAGTAAAACTGAGTGAATAATATATATTTACTGAAAGTTAACTATATTCCTAGAAGCCATTTGGATCATGGAATATTATTATAATAAATAGTAAAACTGAGTGAATAATATATATTTACTGAAAGTTAACTATACTTCCTAGAAGCCATTTGGATCATGGAATATTATTATAATAAATAAAAACTTAATAGAAAAGACAATAAAAATTCCGTACATTTGCTTAGTCTTTTTAATATGCCAGGCAAAGTCTTAATCACTTTATATAAATTCATCCATTTAATGCTTCCAATAATCCCTTGAAGTAGGTACTATTATTACTCCTAATTTTACTGTGGAAGAAGTTGAAGAACAGAGGAGGGAAAAATATGGCCCAAGATAATAGATGCCACATGGAAGAGAGCGGAATTGCAAACCTGCACTTTGCTACTCCACGGCTCAGCTGGCAGTAGTGCCTATGGGAAAAGAACTGCTGGAATAGTAGTGCTGGCTTTGCAAATCCTAACCCCAAAGATACAAACCTTACAATGTTTTCAAGCATATGGTGTCAGCCTCACTCTGTGAAATTTACTTTCTATTGGACTCCAAGACCAGCATAAGGAGAGACGCATTGCACACTGCATCCCATATAAATGGCAGAGTCTTCTACTGGGTCTAGTAGGTCTTCATAGGGACTGCTTTGTTTCCAGTGGGTATCTTTAAACAGCATGTGGAAAGGAGAAGTAGTAATGGTAATTCACAAATGACTCCAACTAGAGATGCTGCTGCCATTAGTAACGACAGAGGAGCCGTACAAAAGGAAATCCAAAACTTGGACTTTAACAAGTTGCAGTTTTATTTTGAAAGTAGTATGGATTGTTATTGTCAAAACAAGTGAGAAATACAGGCATAACAGAAGACACAAATAAATTAATTGTCCTGCTCATTCGAGACTCCCGGGCCTCTCTTTGGAAAAGTGAGCTCGGCTCTTTATGTAGACACTGTCCAAAGCCAAAACAGCAGGGATTTGACACGGAGTTCAGGACAATGACTGGACATGTGCATAGCGAGGAGAAGTGAACAGGTTCCGTTCCCTAGTTCTTTTCCTCAGTAAGCTCCATGTTTATACAGATATGAGGCTCATTTGGGGGAAATGATTGTATACAGCAATTGCAACTTTTTCATTCTTCCACCTTTCAGGAAAAGTTTCAAGCCTGAACCAAGATATCAAAATTGGGTGACACCAGTTTCACATGAACCTCAAGACTATTCATATAGTTACCATCTTCTTTACTTTAAAAAAGCTTAACATCCATTTATCTATACCAAACCAGTAAGCTGATAGAAAGTTTTCAATCAAATTGGAGTTATATTAATTTCACTTTAAAATGCAACAAAGGATATGGAAGACTCGTGTTTGTTCTGTGACAGGTGAAAGAGAAGCATCACTCCGCAGCACGGCCCCAGAGCACTGCAGGAACAACTGGCTCTGCCAGAAACCGAGGGGCTCGTCTCAGTGCAGGGAGAGGGTCCCTACCAAGTCTGCTTTTTAATTGTGCCTAGATCTCACAGATTGTAAGTCCCCCTAACTGGCAAGGCTGGAGCATGCAGCACCAGCACAGTCGAGGGGCCAAAGGCTAGTCAGTGAGCACCTCTATGCCACAACTTCTCCATGATCACGCTGATCATAGTAAACCAAGAAGCCTCGGTTTGGGAACACCACAAACATTATTTACCTAGTAGGCACAACCTTGGTTGTTATCTAGGCTAAATGATACAAAAATAGTAATGAGACCTCCATACCTCACTGCTGAGATTTAGTCTAACTTTAAATTAAAGCAATACACAATGGCTTCTTCCACACAAGGGCAAGCTTTGCCCCATTTCTCAAAAACCATTTATGTCTCCAGCTCTAGCCTCAGCTTAAGAGATTAAAAAAAAAATCTTTCCTATATCAAGGCCAATGTAAAAGGGAAGCAGGTGTAAGACACCCTCTATCCAGAGTCCCTGGAAGAGAAAGCTCTAGAAGCCAGTAGGTATGGGTGCATTCAAGTCACAGGGTTTGAGATTTTGAGTCTGTGGTGCTATTTCTTCCCTTTGATCACTGAGATGTCCGTCCTGGGCGGCCTGAAGGTTGCTGGGTCTTTGGCCATTTGCGTGGCCTGTGCATGGATCGGTTTCATTGGAAAAGGCTTCTGGGATCCTCTGTAGGCCTGAGTGGCAAAATTTCCCGAATCAGACTGCCAGAGGCATATTGGTCCAAAGAGGCTCCATTTATCTGCCAAGTTTCTGTCTTTATCCCCACTTCCAGAATCAATGGCGCTAAGATTTGGGCCAAGTAGGCTGAGGCAGAGGCAGAAGGGAACCAGCCTCTGGGCTTCTGATTTGTGGAAGAGTGCCAGGTGCTGCTGGGGTAGACTGGGCTGACACCGGCCACTTCTCTTCTCCCATTACCTTTCTACTGTGTAACTTTAGTTTGTGGAATGCTTCTGCCACTCCAGGGTACTTGGTCTCCTTGATGGTAAGGCCCTCGTGGGGTGTGTAGCCAGCATCTCTCAGCCCTGTCTGTTGCTCAAAACACTGAATGCTCTCCTGCGTGTTTTGTGAGCAGAGAATCCATGATGATGCAGGAAGCTTTAACCTTTACCATGGGACCTTTTCCATACTGTCAATAGCCGAGGACTGGGTCATGGCAAGGAAGGAGACACTGACCTTTTTTCCTCCACCTGGGTAAGAAAATGAAACCCTTTATATCTCCTAAAGAACCCAAGACAGGTGGTCCTGGTGGGAGGAGTACCACTTGAACCTCAGAATCATTTTTTTCTAAGTTTCTGCGGGTATTTCACCTCAAGCCTAAGCAAGGAGAAACAGCAGAATCAGCCAAGCTGACTGATGTGGCAGGTTCTCACTAGTTTTGAGAGAGCCGAAGCCTTCCAGGGGAGTTGTCACCTGGCCTGAAATTCTAACAAGGTAGGGCTAATTTTCACATTCTCCGGTGTCAGAGGGCCAGGAGACTTGCTCTGTGCTCTGGGCACCAAGCAGTGATACAGGCAAGATACTATCTTCTGAAATTCTCTTTTTTTCCCTCCGTTAAGCGTAGCAGATTGTCCTAATGAGATGATTAGGCAAGTCTTTGTGACAGGCACTCCAGGCTAGGACTGGCTTGGAAAAAGTGATTACTATGAAATCAGCAACCATCACTTGTAGGACTTAAACTGTAGTTTCATATGGAAATCAGGCAGAGATACTACAAATTTCCCCCAAAGAGCCTCTTCTCCCGATAAATGTATATACACACACAAACGCTCTGCCTATGGCTTCCAGGAGTGACCAGATCTAGTCATGAACCCTCTAGGGTGCCTGAATCATAGTTCTTTTCAGCTGAGCTGTCTCATCATTACTGGAAATGGAAGTCAGAAATGTATTTTCTTAAAATAAAAAAGTATTTTCTTCTAAATTTTGTCTAGTTAGAACTTAAGATTTAATGTTTTAATTCACTGACAAAGTGGTGCATATTGAAGTATCTCTGTTATTAGCATCAGTTAGCATATCAGATTTTCCACTTATAAATTCTGTTATCCCAAACAGAATTTATTTTTATTCCCAAGTCTTTCCTTTACAATGCTGTCTCACTGAGCTTAACTTGAAATTATTTTTACGTTTTTTTGTAAAAATACAATTTTTGACCCATTGACCTAACTGATCCTCTCAGCAACCTAAAAAGTGTTCCATGTCACAGCTTCTAATAAATACTGATGAAAGATCAAACACACTGTGCCACTAGAGAATCACAGGTAAGAGCAGAGCAGGGCAGGTCTATGAGTTGTCATTTTCTTTGTATGTCCCTGTTAGGAATAGCATCTGTGTAGACACATCTGGGTGAAATTTTTCTCTCATTTAACCATGTGACCGCTGAATTGCAAGACAAGAAATAACTATTTTTAATTTGATTGAATTAGTATTCTCTGACTTAATAATTTTGCAAACTGAATCACTTTACGAACTAAATATAGAAAAGTTAGTATGGTCTGGTTTCTAAGCAACTGTTTCATTAAGAAAAGCTCCGCTTAGGAAAAACATCTGTTTGTCAGCAAGGTTTCTGCTGTCATCATATAAATTCATGGGGGAAAAAGCTATGGTCATCCTGCAATTTAGTAATCCCTATTGTGAAAAGGTCCACAGGGGGTACTACAACAGAGGGGGCCATCTGCTTCAATCTGTTCTAGTCCCTGAAACTTGTTATCATGAAATGATTCAGTTTTCCTACATAGCCACATAATTTAAAAAACATTATCTTCTAATTATAAAAGCAATAAGTGTTTGTACTAGAAAATGTGAAAAATATAGGGGAAAAAAGACACAAATAAGAAAATAAAGATCACTTGAGTTTTTAATGCCTTCATGTTAGATCTCGTTTGAAAAATGAATTCCCCGGCTGAAAAAAAAAATTATTTCTAAAATAACTCCATATGGTTTTTACCTTTTTCACCTGCAATTAGAATACTTTTTGTAATGGCTAAAGGCTTGTGTGTTGAACAACTGAGTTCAGAGATTTGTGGAGATAGCCAAACACACTACATTTCATGAAAACAGGCTTAAAGAAAGACAGCATTTTCTTGACAGTGGTGAGGAGAGGTGATGAAAAGTGTTGTGTGGCGTGACACATCACATATGACATGTGCTATAAAACTTCCTTGCTAGGTCAAGTAGATGGCCTAAGACAGAGAGTTTTCAAATCCCCCCACCCTGCACCTTTCTTTTTTAAAACAACAGAACCTTGTTTTCATATGAAACTTTTAAAAGAGGCTAAATGAAAGAGAAAAGCAGAGCCCTCTAGTGAGAATGGAATTGCCTGGCGCTCTGAGCCCACCACGCCGACCCATTCTTAACTGATTCCCAAGGGTCCTGCAGAACACAGTCCTTCCGATCGCAGGCTCCTCCCTGCCACGGCACTGCTGCTTTGCTGTTCCCCCCGTCTGCAAAACTCTTCCCTCCTGTCTTTACTAGATGAATTCCTAATCATCTACCAGATCTCAGCTTATGGGTCACTCCCTCCTTCCCCTGTCAGGTAAAAAGACCTTTAGACAGGCTCTCTCATCATGGTGTACCTTTTCTTCACAGCACCCATCAAAGTGACATT
The DNA here is from genome assembly GCA_003508835.1 of Eonycteris spelaea. Taxonomy (NCBI): domain Eukaryota; kingdom Metazoa; phylum Chordata; class Mammalia; order Chiroptera; family Pteropodidae; genus Eonycteris; species Eonycteris spelaea. The sequence goes on along the minus strand of PUFA01000149.1, from coordinate 246,828 downwards.
TCACATTTTTGTGCGTGCGATTATTTAATATTTACCCCCCTTCATGTCCTCCGACTGTCTGTTCCACAAAGGCAGTGCATTACTGTTTTTCTCAGCAATGGACCTAGCATAGTGCCCTCGCACATAGTAAGTGTCCAGTAAATATGCTGAATGGATGAACAAATATTTTAAACCATTAAGAAAAAAAATCAATGGACAAAGATATTTTACAATTCTTTCTGTCACTAAAGTCAGGTTACCAATAATGGAGAACAAAGTGGAACATGAAGTGCTAGAGGGCTTCTAAAACTGCCTTCTCCTCAGAAAGGAAACTTAAGCGGTCATGCCCTGGCAGGTAGAGGGGAGAGATGACCTAATTAGGCCTTTGGTAGCTCTTTGTCTATGATCCATTCCCTGAGGCTCAATTCATTCCCAACCTTCCAGCCTCCTCAGGAACACTAGAGTCACCACAAGGTCAAGAAATAAAACCAAGTTTAGAAATCTACAGTAAGAATCTAAAAAGAGTTTCCAAAATGGTACAAACACCATTTAAAGGTACTTTTCCACCACCACCCAAGAACTCAGCATGACCAAAGAGGGGGAAATTGATGCCTTAATGAGTTAAAAATGTTCAACGTATGATTCAGCAACAAAGGAAATATGTGAGGGTTAATAAAAAATATAATTGTGCCTATTAAGAGTATGAACAGCTTTAAGGATCATCTTAATCACGTCTGGTGAGATTTGGAATTTTAACTTGTATTTGAAATGAAGGGTAATGTAGGCTGCCTGCTCTCTAGTTTGGGAGGGAAAAGCAAGAGCAGGGCACCTCTCCAGCTGCTACCTCAGAGCAGCTCTAGTAAAATGAACTGATTCCTTAGACAGTAAAGGAATATTGTACTTAAAGATAAGTCTAAAGAGGGACTTGCTATTTGAATTGTGAGTTCTCTCATTATTTTATCCTCCTTAACCCTTCAAATTCCCCTTTAACTAAAGAAAGGGTGACTCCAGGGCAAAATTTAAGTAGCTGCTCTTCAGGGAAGGTACTCACATCTTCTTAATGACTTGTAGACATTTAAGCAACTGACACTAACCCAAGGTATATCACAATTGCCCTCTTGGTAGTAAACCCTGCTTTTGTGATAGCTGGCTTACATGAATAGGATGCAAAGGATATGAAGTGAAGGAACCCAGCAAATTAAGCATTTACTTGCTTAGATGAAAATGTCAGGATCCACGGGTTCCATGGCTTAATTTCACCTGTCTGCAAGAGCAGAGGCCATGATGATTTGATTCAGGTGAGAAAATGGAATGGCAACAGGAGGGAAGCACGGAGAGGGTTAAGAGCCTTGGCTCTGGAGTCGACGCCAGACTCTCTCGCTCAGGGGTTGGCCTTTTACTGGTAATGACCTATGAGTTTTGGTTTCTTTGTCTGAAAAATGGAGAGGTAAAGATATTGGTCTTCGGGGTTGTGATGAGTAAGTGACACAATGTAAGCTACGCCTGATACGTGGTTGGTGCTCAATAAATCATAAGTGAACATAAGAACAAAGGAATATAATAACTAGCAAAAAGCATGGTATTTTCAAATCCAGGAAGTCCATCACCGAGAGAGACGCCACTGGTTGGCTGGTAATGATGAGCCCAGAGAAGCTCAGCTGTCCTGGCGTTCCAACAGCTTCTGCACCCCAGCCCAATCCCACTCTTCCCTTCAAGCCCAGTCTGCTCTCCTTTAGATCTGCCTCGCTCCTCAATGTCTTCCTATCTTTGCTTTTCTTTCAGCCTTCATCCCCTTACTCCATTTGTACATGCCTAAATCCTGCCCATCCCTCCTTCAGAGTCCTAAGAGTGCCATGAAAAACTACTGTTCTGAATTTTTAAAGTTTCTTTTTTATGTTTAAAAGTGCATGACTCTGTGATTTACAAGGTGTGCGATGGTCACCATCTAATTCCAAAACATTTTCATCACTCCCCAAAAGAAACTCCATATCTGTTATCAGTCACTCCCCATCCCCTTCTCCTTCCATCCTCTGACAACCACTAACCTACTTCCTGTCTCTACAGATTTGTCTATTCTCAACATTTCATATGAGTGGAATCATATAATACATGTGGCCTTTTGGGTCTGGCTTCTTTCACCTACCATGTTTTCAAGGTTCATCCATGTTATAGCATGAATCAGTTCTTCATTCCTTTTTATTGCCAAGTAACATTCCATTGATGCATTCCATCAGGTGATGGATATCTGGGTTGTTTCTACTTTTTGACTATTATAAATAATGCTGATGTGAGCATTCATATGGAAATAAGCTTTTTATGTGGACATAGGTTTTCATTTCTCTTGGGTACACATCTAGGAGTGGAACTGGTGGGTCACACGGTAACCATGTCTAACTTTTTGAGAACTGCCAGTCTGTTTGCGAGTGCAGCTGCACCATTTCACATTTCCACCATCAGAAATGCAACAAATATCAAAAGTCTATACAGAGAACTATATGTTTACATAACCCACGATTTCAACTGCATTAATTCCAGGATTGATATCTGAACCCCTTTCTTGATGCTCTATAATGATGCTGACACCTCAATGCTGAAAACAGTAATGCTCACCAGCAGGAAGTAGGGCCCACAGTGTGAAGCAACACACTCTCATAGAAAATGAGTTTCAAAGATACCACAAAGATAGCTTAAAAAAGAATGCTGTACACATTGCTAAATGAGTAAAACGCACACAAACATCAAGCACACATAACGTCAGGGTATTAAGTTACAGAGAGGGTTGATTTATAGTTACATAGGCAGGCTGGTTCTCCTATACCTAAAACTACCTGAAAACTCAGCCCTTGTACCTTGGAAAGAGGATCAAGGATTATTTTTCCCTATGACAAGAGCATAGTCTTCAGAGTCAGAGAGATTTAAGACTCAAATCCTGATGTTGTCACTTAGTATCTGTGTCACTTTGAGCCAGTTTCTTAACCTCATTGAGCCTCTATTCCCTCATCTGTAAAATAGGGATAATATTTCCTAACTTGCAGGGTTGCTGTGACTGGTACATAATGGGCACTGAATAAATGGTAACCTCTTTAGTACTTATTGCTATTTCTCTTATATGACAATTTTCCAGGGCAATCTTGAACAGTGAAAATAATTAACCTTGAAGCAGCCAGTCCATCTTTTACTTACAGGTAAAAGTACTAAACTACTAAATATTCTGATGTAAATCTGAATGTAACAATCTTCAGTTGATACAGAAAAACACTGGAGAGATATCCCCAAAACAAAGCTAATATAAAACTCAAGTGTTCTGGGCTTTGAAATACAATCTCTGACTTGGAGGAGGAGGGAGGCATCACATATCACCCGGTCTGTAGTAAGAGAAGGTGCAGTGGACTGAGAATCCCTAAGAAATGGGTCTGGTGCCAGCTCCACCGCTCTCCCAACTTTTGTGACTGTAGGCAAGTCAATTCTTCATTTATAAAAGGATTATAATATCTGCTTTTATTGTATTTCAGAATTGTCGATAGAATCAAAGTTTTCTAGATGATTAAGCATTATTCAATTTTAATAAGTATTCTTGATAACCATATCTATTTTTCATTTTAAAAAATATGACAACAGAGCCAATTGCTATCATTATTTGAAAAGTTCTAGAGAAGTAATATAATGTATAGGGAAGGAAAAAACAAGATTTGAAGGCCAAGAACATGGCTCAAATTACTTGCTATATAATCTTGGAAAAGGGATTTAATCTAAATCTCTTTAATCTCCAGCTGTAAAAGGGGGATCTCTCACCTCATATCCACAAATTAACTCAAAATCATCACAGACCTAAATGTAAGCGCTAAAACTATACAACTCTTAGAAGAAAACATAGAAGTAAATCTTCATTATCTTGAAGATAATGAAGGCAATGATTTCTTAGAAATGACATCAAACGTACAAGCAATAAAAGAGAATATCGATAAGTTGGACTTCATCAAAGTAAAAAATTCTGTACTCAAAATAGCACCATTAGTAAGAGAAGAGATAATTCACATATTGGCAGAAAATATCTTCAACTCATATACTTGATAAAGAATCTGTTTCTAGATAATACATAAAGAACTCATGACTCAATAAAAGACAAATCACCCAATTTAAAAATGGGCAAAAAATCTCAAAAGATATTTTTCCAAAGAAGATATACAAGTGGACAATAAGCTCATGAAATGATACTAAACATTATCAGTCATTAGAGAAACGCACATCAAAATCATAATGAGATATCACTTCCCACCCTCTAAGATGGGAATCAAAAACAGACAATAACTTGAAACTAATAAAATAAAGTTAAAAAAAAACATAGACAATAACAAGTGTTGGTAAGGATGCAGACAAACTGAAATACACATACACTGCTGAGGGAAAGTAAAATAGTGCAGCAACTTTGGAAAAGTTTGCCATTTCTTCAAGAGGTAAAACATGGAGTTACTACATGATCCAGCACATCCATTCATAGGTGTATACCCAAGAGAAATGAAAATATATGTCCATACAAAAACTTGTTCATAAATATTCATAACAGCTTTATTCATAATAGCCAAAAGTGAAAACCCAAATGAACATCAACTGGTGAATGGATAAACAAAATACAGTTAATCAATACAATGGAATATTATTCAGCCTTAAAAAGTAATGAAGTACTAATTCATGCTACAACATGGATGATCCTCAAAAACATTATGTTAAGTCAAAGGAGCCAGACACCAAAGATCCCACATAGTATGATTCTATTTATATAACATGTTCAGAATAGGAAAACCCATAGAAACAAAAAGTAGATTAGTGGTTGTGAGGGGCCAGGGAGAATGTGGAATGTAAAGTGACTGATAATGGGTATGGGGCTTCTTTTTGAGATCATGAAAAAGTTCTAAAATTAGACGTGGTGATAGTTATACAACTCTCAATATACTAAGAATCACTGAATTGCAAATTCTAAACAGGTGAATTTTAGGTATATAAATTGTATCTCAAATAAGAAGTTTAAAAAATGGGGATAATGTCTACTTCCCAGAACTACTTCAAGAATTTACTGAGATGCATATACGAGACATTGGCTAAATGCTCATTTATTAATTAGGTGGTACAGAAACCAGGTTAGGACATAAAAGAAATCTTTCCATTTCAAGGACATAAATGGAGATGATACATTTCACAGGGCTGTATTCCAAATTTCAATGCCAGATCCAATTAGATGGTTCTTCAAGGGATAGAATTATTTTCAGTTAATGGTTTCCTAACCTTATTTGAGGTAGAAATTTGAGAATGAGATAGGGAGTTCAGCCTCTGACAAGTTAAGATTTGTAATCCTGCGCAGTTTGAAACTCTGTAAGAACAAGTTTACCTTGTGTGTACCTTTCCCTCTTCTGCCCTTTGCTGTCCCTTCCCCCGCTTGGCTCTTTTGCCAGAAATGAAAAGCTTTCTCTGAAAGAGAGAGTGTGGTAGAGTTTGTGCGATTTGTTTGGGCATGTCAAGATGTCTAGATTCTCTGCACTACACACACTGCCTTACTTTCACCTCCTATGACTGGCTCAGAGCCTAGGTTTTTTTATTTTTATTTTTGGTTGTTGTTGGTTTTTGGGTGTGTGTGTGTGTGTTCCCCAATGAGCCTGATAGTTTTTTCCAAAGATCCTTTTGACACTGATGGGGATGACTTGGATCCCTGAAATACATCTATTTCTGGTGTTGCTTTCAAATGTTCTTTAAATAATTGAAAGTGACTACAAGGACTAATGAGTATATCCACAGTATGATAAATAACCTGGCTATAATATCTTATCTGAAGAATATCACTTATTTTTATTTATCACATTCATCACTTAATATCTATTTCAAAACTGAAATGTAAAAAATACCCAACACATTGATTATAAACTATGGGACATTTAAAGACATATTTTAACACCAATTTTGGAAAAGAGAAGGACTTCCACTTTTTACCTTATACACTTCCTTGTCACTTAAAATGTTTTAAACAATGAGAATGTATTAACTTGTATGATAATAACAAAACAATGAATAAAATAACATATAAGGAGTCTAAAAAGGGGAAACACTTAATGGCAATAGTCTAAGATTAAGCCTTACCTTTTAGTAAACTCTGAATTATCACTGGAACTCAGCAAATTGGTATTTAATTCTCTGCCTGACAAAGCTGCTACTGAGTACGAAATCAGCTCTGCTATGAGAACTAAACCAAGTACCACTTTATCACTAGGACTAAAAGGAGATGCAGACAGTCTTTCATGAAACTAAAATACAACAGGAAATTTAGTTATCAGATTATTGTGATGGACAGATAATACATGAGAAATTCCTACATAAGCCATCAATAAATATTTGTTGAATGAATGAGCTTAATTTCCCTCTGCTCTGTGCCTTGACTGCAAAGTTAGTGAGAAATTACAAAAGAAATCTAAAATATCAATAAATTAGGCAAAAGGTACACTGCGAACCATTTAAGGCAGCCTAGGAAAAGAATACTTTAAGCACATTCACATACACACTCCCCCAGACTAATGCTACTCAAACCACAACCAGGCGCCCCTAGTACTACAGGACATTTACAAGTAGGCTGGTCTCGTCTGGAAGCCCAGAATGGCTTGGCTGCTGGAGTGCTTTAGGTCTGGGCAAAGGACATTGGCAATGCGGGTGGGAAAATTCAGTTCTTTCCTTTCTTAATGGGAAATCCACCTGAGGCCCTGCCCATTAAGTGCATGTTACAAACACCAAAAACATCAATTAATTCAAACTTGTCCATCCAGGGAGCTGAGAACAGAAATTACACCTCAACTTCTCATGTTCTTCTTCATCAAATTAGCTGCTACCCGATTAGCACACCAATTAAAATTACTAAAAACAAACACAAAACCAACAGTTGTGATTTTTATAGCAGAGCCTAGGGGCTAATGAGCTCAGCTGAAGCTTATTCCAAATAACAATGTTGCCACATTAAAATGACACACCATGGCTTCCTGAAAACCCAGTCTCAAAAAAAGAATCAATGAGAAACATCTCCTTGACAGTATAATAGTTTTTCGGGAAAGGTACAGGATGATTAGTTTTCTGGGACTTAACAGTCATAGGCATTTTAGGTTCTCACTTCATTGATTGATTTGATTCCCATAAGTACCATTATTGTCACATGGCTTCTGAAACCCTAACGAGCCCCCAGGCTTATTTCAATTCCTGGACTCTTCAGCCTCTCAGCTGCAGTCATTACTTGTATCTTGAAATCCTCTACTCTTTCGGCTTCTGTTCTCACCGACTTGTCCTTTTACCTCTTTGGGTGATCATTTTGTTTGCTTTGAAGAATTTTCTTTTTGCTTTTTAACCTAGTCACAATGCCCCACTTTTAAAGTGTTTTGTGTATAGTAGGTGCACAATAAATGTTTGCTGAATAAAGAATGAATCTCAAAGCTCAGGCCTTCATCACTATATACTTTCCCCATTTGCACTCTCTCTTAAGCTTTAGCTACTAGGGCTGTAGAGCCAATTATACCCAGATTATACCAGAAAATAAGAAGCCAGTAAGGACGTGTACATGTTTTTGTGCTTGCAGAGAACCTTGTCTTTTGTAGATAAACAGAACACATCAGTGTGAAGGACTGCATTACTGGCTTCAATTCTTTACCCCTCCCTGCATCCATGCCCTTTGCTCTGTAACTTGGCAGTATATCCTACTAAAGGGACAGGGTTTATTTCTCCACCCCTTGCCTTTTGGATTAGGCCACATGGGCTGCTTTAGCCAACAGAATGAGGCAAAAGTGATAGGATTACAGTTCCAAGCTCAGGCCTGAAGAGACCTTGCTCTCTTACACTTCTGCTATCACTATGGGAATGGGCCTGGGAGGTCTTGGGTCCTAGGATGAGGAGGAACACCTTCAGCAGAGTCACGTAGCTGACCAGCAGATGCAGGGGAAGCAGAGCTGGCCTGCCTAGCCCAGCCTAGGTCAATTGAACCCCACTGGTCTACAGATGTGTGAGTGATAATAAGTGATTGGTGTTTTAAGCTACTAAGTGTTGGGGTAGATTACGTAGCAATAACTGATAAAATCACCCTACTGAAGCTTTAGATCCAAGAAGTTACATAGAACAGCACATTATTACTTAGCAATCCAACAGAAGTATAGTAGTCCCCCTTATGTGTGGTTTTCTTTCCACGGTTTCAGTTATTGCAATCGACCATAGTCTAAAAATATTAAATAGAAAATTCCAGAAATGACCAATTCATAAGTTCTAAATTATGCGTCATTCTGAGTAACCTGATAAAATCTTGTGCCATCCGCTCCACGCTGCCTGGGACATGAATCACCCTTTGTCCGGCATATCCTACACTGTATATGCTACCGCCCATTAGTCACTGAGTAGCCTTCTTAGTTATCAGATCTATTAGATAGATTGACTGTCACGCTATCACAGTGCTTGTGTTCAAGTACCCTTTATTTCACTGAATAATGGTCCAAAAGTACAAGAGTATGATGCTGGCAATTCGGACATTTCAAGAGAAGCATGAAGTGCTTCAAATGAAAAGGTAAAAGTTCTCAAACTATAAAGGAAAGGTAAAAATTATATGTTGAGGTTGCTAAGATCTACAGTAAGAATGAATCCTCTATCCCTAACACTGTGAAGAAGGAAAAAGAAATGCATGCTAGTTGCCATCATATCTTAAAATGCAAAAGTTATGGCCACAATACATGATATGTACTTATTTCGGATGGAAAAGACATTAATTTTGTGGGTAGAAGACATAAGCAGAGAACGTATTCTGACTGATGACAATGTGTTGTTCCAGAAAGCATTCAGCCTACATGAAGACTTCAGCAAAGGATCCTCTGAAATGAGTGACACCAAGCCATTTACTGCAAGTAAGGGATGGTTACACAGATTTGGAAACAGGTTTGGACTGAAAATATGAAAATTACTGAAGAGGCGGTGTTTGCCAATGAAGAAGCTGCTGCCACATTTCTGGCAGAGTTGAAGAAGTTGATTAGGGTTCAGTACCATCTCAGGTTTCACTAGGGGTCTTGAAACTTATCCCTTATGGATAAAGGTGGACCACTGTACCATAAAATGCACTGATTTAAAGCGGACAATTCATTGGTTCCTAGCATACTCACAGAGCTGTGCAACCATCACCACAATCAATTTTAGAACGTCTGTCTTCATCCCCTCAAGAAGAAACACTGTGCCCTTTAGCTATCACCTCCCAACCCTTTCACTCCCTCCCCCCACAACACCCCACCTCTGCTGCCCTAGGCAACTACTAACTCTTTCTCTCTATATAAATTTGCCTAATCTGGACATTTCATATAAAGGAACCATGTAATATGTGTTTTTTGTGACTGGCTTTTTTTAACTTAACATAATGTTTTCAAGTTTCCTCCATGCTGTAGGATGTTTTATTAATTCATTATTTTTTTATGGCCAAATAACATTTCATTGTATGTATATACATTTTGTTTATCCATTCATCAGCTGATGACCATTTGTGTTGTTTCTACCTTTGGGCTATTACGAATACTCATTTACAAGTTTTTGTGTGGACATGTTTTTCACTTCTCTTGGGTGTATAACTAGGAGTATAATTGCTCAAGTGGTAACTCTATGTGTATCTTTTCGAGGAACTGCCAGACTGTTTTCCAAAGCAATGTACAATTTTGCATTCTTATTTAGCTTTCTTTTTATAGCTAAGAAATTGAAGCCCAGAGGGATTTAGTATTTGCCAAAGTTCATACAACTGAGAAGCAGAGAATGGGAGATACATCCAAGTTCTTCGTCTCCAGAGCCCTAGATGTTAATGACTATCTTCCACTAATGGAGCCAGGAGATACCATGAGTTATTTCTGACCTCACCATGTCTACTTCTTACCCATTTGGGTGCCTAATTCTCTACCCACTTTTCATGAGGCCCCTTTCTAAATTTAGAATCCAAAAATTAATGGAGATGCGGAGAATAAAAAAGGATCATAAAAGAGAAATAAAAGTATTGCAAAAAATGTTTTGATAAAGAAATATTAAAGACCCTGAGATTCTTTTAAAGCGAGAGCAAAAGTGCATACTGACAATAGTTAAATACATAAAAAGTTAATGTAATAACTCATACGTGAGTCATTCTTTACCTCTTTGAATTGGAGGAAAAGGGATTTAATATATAGAATAAGACAACATAAATAAAGACTTCCACATTATTATGAGACATTGAAACTCTATAAGGACCCTTTGGGAACCCTCTAGGCATTTTATTATTATGACTGAAATTAAGTTCTCACTAGGAGACAGGAAACTAGAAAGAATGAGCAGCAGTCTTGTGGCTCTAGGATTTTAGAGATTTTGTGCAAACCTACAATATATAATCTTTGGTCCACGGACTCAAAGTCCTTTAACCAGGACTGACTTACCCTGAATAGCAGACAGATATACAAAGGTGTCTTCATGTTCCAAGTTCTCCAAAAACATCTAGAACCAGAAAACACAGCAGTGATATGACTCACAAAGAGCAAGCAAGATATTAAAACCCTTATGGTAGCCTCAAAAGAATAAATGTTTTTCTTCTTGTTTGTCTTAGCTAGACACTGGTTTGACTTTAAATTCTTGTGGGGAAAACAGTATATAAGTTTGAAGTCCCATTTCTACAATAGTTAAAAAAGGGTAGTTATTAAGAAGAGATAGTTCTTGGAGTAGTCGAATACACAGAAGTAGGCAGGGAAACCAAAATCCAGAAGAACAATCCTCAACATTTTTTCCATTACAGCCTATGGTGGACAACATTCTCACATACCAACATGACAGACTATAGACCATGCCACACAAGAGGCCAGGTTTGGGGCTATGCCCAACTGATGGCACATTTGCTAGAATTTGATCCTTTTCTCTAGCAGTCAGAAAGCATATGGAAATGCAAGTGAGAGACAGAGATGTTATAATTTGATAACGTTAAATCTGTTCTAATTTATTTTTTAAAGTCTTTTCAAATTTCAGCTCTTACATTGACATTAGTAACGAATTAATCTCAACACATCTTACAAGCTAGGAAACCACCAGGGCATGTCAACTGCTGTGGGTACTGCTCATCTAGAAGATACGACAGTGACATGTTAGAATTAGGCTCTAACATGAGGGCCAGAGAAAGACAGCGGCCACGTGCCCATGTTCCTCCTGCTTCATGCCTAGGGAAAGCTGGAGGTGTCTGTTCCATATGTAGTGATGCATCCTTCTCTGGCAGAGATTTTTGATACCAACTTGATGCTGCTGGTCTCCACATGTGCTGCATGTTAGGAAGAGCCTAAGATTAGTTCACCCGGGAAGATGGCCAGGTTGGAAGGAATGGGGATCATGTACAAAGTAAAGGAAGCTTAATCCAGGGTAGTAGCCATGTGAATAAAGAGGGAGAGAGAGATTTAAAAGACTCCTTGGAAAAAGAACTGATAGGATTTGGTGACTATTTATGTACAGCAGATGAAGGTTAGATAAGTTAAAGAAAATTCCAAAGATATTCACTGCATTCACCATCTAAATAAGTGTATGATGGGATAATTTAATGATTACTCGAAGGAGATAAATAATTTGAGGTTTTGGCAACATTTATATGACAACATATCCTTGGCACGTTTCCACATCTCCGTTTTCTCATTTATAAAGTGGGGATAATATCAATATTGTAGTTGTTACGAGGACTACTGACAATGTCTGAAAGGTATGGGGGCCTGGCTCAATAAACAGCAGTTATTATTGTACTGTTAGTTCGAATACTTCAGTTACTAAAGATAAATGTATTTAATCAGAATTATAATTCTTCGCCTAATGGCTAAACTCTATGGAAGAGATAATAACAGCAGTAGGTAACTTTTATTTGGTGCTCATTATGTGCCTACCACTATAATTAGTGCTTTACGTGGATGATTTTAAGTCTTTCAACATAAAGTGGGTCCTATTATTATTATCCTCACTTTACAAACGTAAAACTGAAGGCTCAGAAAGTATAAGTGACTTGTCTAAGAAACTGATTTGGAATTTGATCAGCAATCTCTAGATCCTTTACCCTTAACCTCTAACTCATACTGAGGTCACGATAATTTCTACAAAAGGGAAAAAATCCGCAACTAAGCATATATATTCTCCCACATAAATCTACAATGTAAAGAACAGCTTTTTCATTGATAAAGAGCGAAGAGGGGCGGAAACGCAGTTCAAGCCGATGCCCCTGTAAAAGGGGCCCAGAGAAAACAGGTGGCTTATCTGGGCTGGGTCACAGTGTTGAAGGTGGACCTATTTACCAAAAAGTTACTTTTCCATCCTGCTGTTCCATCTCCTTTTCTTTCACCCACTCTAACTTTACTAGTTTGTTAAGGCCATATAAAGATCTGCTCCCCTCAGATTTCAACCTTTCTCCTTTTCCTGACTGTCCACAGCATTTCTTGCCTGAAAAAATTCTGGTATTCTCTTCATGTTCCATTTAGCCTTGTGTGGTTATCTAGAGCTTTCCTATGTCTACGTCTTGCCTCCTCATAACAGCTACAGTTTCTGAGGGGAGCCTAGGACAGTGCTTAATATGCAGTCAAGGCTCCCGGAAGCCGCACCCCCCTGCAGATGTGTGTATTGATGGTGTGTTCTACTCACCTTGAGAAGCTTCTCTTGCACCTCCAAGGCTCTTGCTTCTCTCTGCTCTATCCAGCGAGAGAGGTTCGCAGGGCAGCAGCCCGTGTTGGAATTTGAGGGTCATAAGCAGATAAAAGAACTTCCTGGAGCTGTTCTGTGGTTATGCTTCCAGACTTCTGGTTTGCAGTAGTGCCAGGCTCACTGACATCCTGAGAAATGAATGGAGCATCAGATTTCAGGCCTGTCTGGTTGGATTTCTGTTGTTCAAGGTAGCTATGAGACATATCGGTGTGTCCTTCATGGTTGGTTTGTTGCTGCCTTTCTGTTTTCCCTTCTGGATGCTTTTTGTTCAGAGTACTCTGGGCAGCCACAGTGACAGCCTCAGTGGAAAATGCTCCATGAGTAGAGATGGTGATGCGGAGATCTACAGCGAGTTCTTGGATGACGGGGTCAGGGTATGTGTTAGAGACCTTCTCCAACAGAGGCAGCAATTGTTTCAGGACAGCGAAATCACCTGACTTCAACTACAAAATGAAATGAAAAATGCCAAACTCAAATTAACAGAGCATACATTAATATTACTTGAGCAAAAGGCAACATTTCCTGAGTAAAAGAGGCAAGGAGCAAATCTTGTTCCTGATGTAATCCACACATAGCCTGAGTATGGCACTCAACAACTACGGTTGAATAATTACTACAACAAAAAAAATTTAATTATACAGGTACTTTAATTATAATTATTAATTATACAGGTACTTTCTAATTAAAAAAATACATCAGCATTACTCTTAATTTTTACAATTTGATGAGCAGAACAAGGTATCTTATGGTTTTAATTTGCATTAGCCAGACTAACAGCACTATTAAGCATCCTTCCGTGTTTATTGGCTGTCTGCATTTCTTTTTCTGTGAACAGCCTATTTACATCCTTTGTACTTACTTATCCGTTAAACAGTTTGTCTCTACAGCTATTCTTACCATATCAGATCTTAATATCCAATCGCATGGTGAAACTCTTTTTCAGATTATTTTATTTTGACCTTTGTTGTTTATCATATTATTGTATTTTTGACTTTTATGTACCTTTTGCCATAAAAAGATGAGTTCATGTTAGCAAAGTACTTAGTGCCTGTTACATAGTAAGTACTATGTAAAATTTAAAAAATATGATAAACAAAAAACACACACACATACTGACATCCCTATGATTTAGTTACTATTATTATCTACATTTTAAACAGGGAAACTGAGGCACAGAACAGTTAAGTAACATGTCCAAAGCCACATGACCAGAAGATGGTAAGATGTGAACTCAACAAGTCTAGCTCTAGAGTCCACACTCTTACCCAACACTCTACAAGGTTTCACTTGAATGAACAAAGTTTTTTAAGTATATGATCTAAAGGGCTGGCCAGCATTCAAGGGCACCATAGGTCCGGAAAGGAATGGGACAATAATTGATAAAAGGGAATTTCTCCTAGAAAGTGGGAGTGAAAATTATGTAAGATTTTCTTCTCTCTAGAAACTTTGTTCTAATAATGCCATAGACCTTACTAGAAAAGGTAAGTATACAGTCAGTGGAGAAAGAGGATCAGTGGTAATCCTTTTCTGTTTGAAAATACTAGAAAAATTATCATACGAGGCTTCATGAGGCCCTGATTATTTGAAAATTTTGAAGGTCTTAAATCCTTTTTAGAACAAAGAATATTTATTACTTACTCATTCACTCATTTCATTATCCAACCAACGAAGCAATTAACCAACTGTTTTCATAGGATCTATATAATGTTCTCATTTTATACTATTAAGTCCACAGATCCACAGAATTGTTATTGTTCATTTTCTCCACCACTTTCCTCCCAAATAAATGAAAACCTGAGGTAGATGACAGGTTTATACCTGTAGAATTTCACCATACACTCCCCTCAGATTTCTTTGTTTAAACAATTAGAAACGAATGCAAAATTGACATAAGGTAGAATTTCTAGTTCTGCAACATATGTCAGCTTACTTTCACATGTAAAACAACTGACCCTTCTGATGTTACCACCTCTTAAGGGGAGAAGAGAATATATATGTCCAGAGTTAAGGTATATGTCATCTAAGAGTCAGTTTTATCAGCAATCTATGTATAACTGAAAAAGACATTTTAGAATAATTTTGCTAGTCTTATTATGCTAGACTTCCTGCAGTGCCTCTGTAGTATTATGTACTTTTGTTTTTTCTTTAAGCATCTGAAATGGGAACATCTACTTATATCTACAGTATACTGTCTCTTTCAATTCTATTATATACAATATCTTTAAAAAAAAAAAAAAAGACACATAGACCATGGAACAGAACAGGGAGCCCAGAAATAGACCCACAAAAATACAGTCAACTGATCTTTGACAAAAGAGCAAAGGTAATACAGTGGAGAAAACCCAGACTTTTCAACAAATGGCGCTGGAACAACTGGACATTCAGATACAAAAATAAATAAATTCAGACACAGACCTTACGCCATCACAAAAATTTACTCAAAATGGATCACAGAACTAACTAATGTAAAATACAAAACTATGAAATTCCTACAAGATAACACAGTAGAAAATCTAGATGACACTAGGTATGGCAATCACTTTTTCAATAAAATACCTAAGAAAAGAAACCCATGAAAGAAATAATTGATAAACTGGACTTCACTAAAATGAAAAAAAAAAAAACTGTTCTGCAAAAGACAATGTCAAGAGAAGGAGATGATAAGCCACAGACTAGTAGGAAATATTTACAAAAGGCACATCTGATAAAGGACCATTATCCAAAATATAAGAAAAATTCTTAAAATTCAACAATAAGCAAAAAAAAACCCAACCCAATTAAAAAGTAAGCAAAAGACCTGAACAGATACCTCAGCAAAGAAGATATAAATATATAGAGCATACGAAGAGATGCTCAACATCTCATGTCATCAAGGATTACAAATTAAAAAAGATAGTTTGGCAATTTCTTATAAAACTAAACATTCTCTTACCATATGTTCCAGCAACCACGCTCCTTGTATTTATCCAAATTAGTTGAAAACTTACATTCAAATACAAACCTACATATATTTATAGCAGCTTTATTCATAACTGCCAAAATTTGGAAGCAAACAAGATGCCCTTCAGTAGGTGAATGGGTAAGTAAATTTTGATATATCTAGACAATGGAATATTATTCAGCACTATAAAGAAATGAGCTGTCATACACAAAAGACATGGAGGAACCTTAAATATATATTACCAAGTGAAAGAAGCCAGTCTGCAAAGGCTACATAGTATGTGATTCCAACTATGTAACATTCGGGAAATGGCAAAACTGTGGAGACAATAGAAAGATCAGTGGTTGTCAGGGGTTGGGGAAAGGAGAGATGAACAGGCAGAGTACAGAGGATTTTTAGGGCAGTGAAACTATTACATATGGTAGATACATGTCATTAAACATTTGTCAAAACCCACAGAGTATACAACATCGTGAATAAACTTTTATGGAAACTATGGACTTTGGGCGATAATGATGTGTCAATGTAGGTTCAGCGATTGTAACAAACATACCACTGTTACAAGATGTTGATAGTGGGAGAGGCCATGTGCAGGGACAGGTATACAGGGAATCTCTGTACCTCCTGCTCAATTTTTCTGGGTACTAAAACTGCTCTGAAAACTAAAGTCTATTAAAAACAAAATATCTTTTCTCCCTGTTTTCAAACTTCTTAGTCATTGGGGTATTCAGCTTATTAAACTGGGTAACTTCTCTAATCACCATGGGCAGGTATGTGAATTCCAAATAAGAATTGATAAGGCAATTAAAGCAATGCATATTTTCAGCTGCATAAGCCTATAGATTTTCCACTATTAGAATAATCAGGGAAATCTAAGACTACAGGTGCTAGCTATTCATAAATGTTCAAAAAAATTTTTTGAGGTATAAAATAATATTCACTTAATTGCGAGATGGGAAAACTGAAGCATTAAAATGTTAATTAGTTTTTAAGGGTCACCTAGGACCACTATCAAAATTTAGAACTGATCATAAAACCCTCATTTCTACTCTGGTCACTGCTTCTCAGCACAAATCTTCAGAATTGTGTGTTAAAGCCCTGAGGTCTGAAGGAACAGCCCACAAGTGAGTGACAGATTCCTTTATCCAGCTGCCTCTCTCCCAGTTTCTAGACTACTTTGGGAATGGAATAAGCAGAGCTGTGTCAGCCCACATCTATGGTTTCTTTCAAGGTGTCAGGAGGGAACCAGTTAGAAGGCGCTTCTAAAGGACACATGAGAACTGGCATGACAGCCAGAGGGGAGCAGTACACACTGAAAAAGCCCCACCTGAGACTTTACAGAGCCCACTATCGGGCAGGCATAACCCTCATCCTGCCTTATCCTGCTCCAGGGAGAATGACTATTTTGGAAGAATCCAAGGGTCTCTTTAAGCAATAAACTTTTGACCTAATAATTTCTAATTCTGAAAAACACTTATATTTATTCTTTGTGTTCTCATTTCTGTTTATTGCCTATGTTTCTTCAGATATTTAGCTGGCCAGTTTTTTGTCTGGATCCTTATTTACATAATGTCACTGAATTTATTTACCAGTGTTATTTTTACTTTGGGTCTAAGTCAGCATGCAATATGCCCTGTTTTATAGTGAGCTATACATAAAGATGGACATAAGGTAGAAAAATAAGAATCTTCTAAAAAACAATTAAGAACTCATCAGATCAATCACAGCCACTAGAAGGTAAGCATCAGAAGGGTGAAGAGGTGCTTGATAAATATTTCTCGAATGAGTTCATTCTATGATACTCTCATAAAATGTGGTATGAGATCTCAAGATATGAGTTCAAATCCCAGGCACATCACCTGTGCCTCAAAGCTCAGATAAGCTCTGTGCTGCAGGGCTTCTGGGGCCCCAACAGGCCAGGGAACATAAGGCAGAAACTGCTTCCTGAGGAGACAGGGAAGCTACCAACATCATATTCCTTTTACTGATGACCCACCATGAAATTTAGAAAATGAGTTCAGAATTAGTTATCTTGTTAGAAGGCTTAAGCCTACACTTTCTCCAAATTAACTCCCCTTCCCAGACTCTGTGTCCTAATAATCACCTTAATTACATAAATTAGAGAGAAAAAAAAGGTTCAAATGCTATTAGGTTCCGTTTCATTAGTTAAAACAATAAATCCTAATTGGGAATAGGCACAGTATAATCTTCTAGATTCTGAAGCAAAAAACACTAAGGCTGACAACCATTATCTAAAAACAATTCAGAATCATGACTTTTTTTTTTTTTTAATACAAAGACAGAAAACCCATGGTAAATATAAAATTAGGAGTGCTAAGTAAATCTACCAAGAAATGGGCTTCATGTTAACCATAGGCCCAAAGAGAATTTCTTTTCCCCATACGGACAGGCTAGAGAGAGGCAAATTCTAACATACCGAGGATCAGTATCAGATTTGAATCCTCAAACTCAAAAATCCATTTGCAGAAGGCCCCTCACTCATTGCTAAGAGTTACGGCCAATCTGATTTCAGGTTAGATTTCATTACTCTAGAAGCCACTTATAAATCCATGAATCAAACAGAAAAAATAATTAATAAATTTAGGGCAAAAGTATAGGGGTGACGTGTTTATGTTCACTTAAGTAACTGCAAAGTCAGAAGAATCCAGGATATAATCAGTGAGTCAGGATGGCTCATGGAAGGGCAGGAACAGGTAAGGGATACACATCTGCATAACTCAGGTGAATCACTCTTAGAATATGACTAATTTACACAGCCAGCCCCTCAACAATGGGCTTCTAGAAAGGAAAATGGAGGTTTCTGTGTCCTATTTTCCATTTGGGATATGGTTAGCAATGATGTTAAATAAAAGTTTTTAAAAATCACATTCTCAACTTACAGAAACAAACACTATTCAAGCTAATACAGAGCCACAAAAAAAAAAAAATCAGGCCAGCTGAATCCAATAACAATACAACTTAACAAAAATTATTCCATTGGTGAACTCCTCCTTGACAGTTCTAACAGCAAGTATATAATAATATGACTGTACAAACTGAACCCAAACTATTTTTTTTTTCAAACTACATGGTGAATATAAAATTAGAAGTGCTAAGTAAATCTACCAAGAAATGGGCTTCATGTTAACCATAGGCCCAAATAGAATTCCTTTACCCCACACGGAAAGGCTAGAGAGGCAAATTCTAACATACTGAGGATCAGTATCAGATTTGAATCCTCAAACTCAAAATCCATTTGCAGAAGGCTCCCTACTCATTGCTAAGAATTACAGCCAGTCTGATTCCAGGTTAGATTTCATAATACTTGCACTAGGCCTATTCTGCCTTCTTGTAGTCTCTTAACCTAAAGTGGTATGTAATTAACCAGTTGCACACACGTGCCTGCCTTTCCACCTTTTTGATACTACTTTGGTCTCTCCACATTTCAGCTATACCAGCCTTCTATCAGTGTCTCAAGTATACCAAGCTTTCCTGCTCCCCAGACTTTGTACAGGATGTCTTCTTTAATTGGAAGAGTGTCCTTCATCTGCACCACACATACTTCCAAACTCCTATCCAAATCTTAGCTTAAATTTATACTTCCTCAGTGGAGACCTTCCCAGCCCAGGATGGATGCTATGTTCTCTTGATACTCTCCGCTTCTCTTCTGAGGCACATTATTCAATTCTAAGCATGTTTTTGAATACTTATTTGGTATCTGATTCCCTTACTTGACTATAAGTTTCATGAGGCTAGGGACTATGTCTGCTCTGTCCACTGCTGTAGT
Organism: Eonycteris spelaea; assembly: GCA_003508835.1. Lineage (NCBI taxonomy): Eukaryota > Metazoa > Chordata > Mammalia > Chiroptera > Pteropodidae > Eonycteris > Eonycteris spelaea. Next base: position 227,404 of record PUFA01000149.1, on the reverse strand, counting down.
CCAGCACCTTAGTTCATTAACTGGCACATGGCAAGTATGCAATAAATATTTTTTTAGTGAATAAATTTAAAAATTATAAATTAAGTAGACAAAAAGATACATACACTGAAAACAAAGCTTTAACATGCTATATGACATGGGTTGAACAATGGATCCTGTGCTAAAATGGAATTATTAAAAAATGATGGAATCCTAAGCAACCAGCAGATTACAAAGGTTTCCCCTGACTACAACAGCAGGGATAAGCTTTGGAGAGCCAACAGAGAGGGTCAGAGATTTCTCCAGGCTGCAAAACACTGTGCGCTAGGTGTTTCCAAATCAAGCTTGCACCAAGTCAGAAAAGGCTTTGCCCTTCTGATAGTGAACTCTGCACAAGTGACGAGGTAGAAGTGGCACAATTTTCTGGTACTCTACTTTGGAGACAATTCTCATTAACAATCTGACTTGTTCATCCTGGTTCTCCTATAAACAAATGCAATATCCATTCTTATTTCTCACAAGGGTATGGAAGGGAAACAATGTTTTCCTGTTCTCTTTCTTTTTCCCCTCCATCAAGTTTGACTTATGTCTGCAACTCACCTGAACAGCTCCTCCCAGCATGACAGCCACCAGCCCCATGGACATGCTCAGTGTCTGTGATTCCACGGTGCTCTCTGTTTGGTGGGCCAAGCTTGCACATGCTCGGTGCAGTGTTGCTGCTACAAAGTCCACCACCTATCACAGAAACGGGATTTAGAATCGGTGAGGAGTTAGGTGCCTTGTAAGTGCAGTAGGTACCATGTCAGTCTCACAGAATCAGTGAGGAGTAAGGAAAAAAATCTCAAAGTTCTCTTCACATCTTACCTCTAAGTCCTCATCTTCTTCCACACCAATATCATGATAGCAAGAACCTTCAAGAACAACTAATACTGTGTAGCAGGCACGGTGCTCAGTGTTTTACATGCACGATCTCACTTAGGTCTCATATTAATCTCCTAATGAGATTCCTTCTCAAGGATTTCTTTTCCCACCCCCACCATTTTGACAATCTAATTCTAGTAAACAAAGAGGTGCTCAATTTTATCTTGAAGCCAGTGTCCTCAAAGAATCTGTAAAAATGACCCAATCATTTTTTAAGTAGCAAATATTTTTAAAGGATTAAGATTATTCATAAATAAGATTTTACATAGCATTTGGCTAACAACTAAGCCTTGAATTAATTTGGTCAGCATCATTTTTGCTGCATGCGATTAATCACCTCAAGTAGAAACGCCTTAGAATAGACAGCAGACACATACACATGTGCATACACATGTACAGACACACACATGCATATTAGGATTAAAAGCTCAAAGGAAAAGATCATTTGAAAATGAAATGGCTGAGATAGGTCATAGTAAGCCTCTAAATACCAGGCAAACTTGCATGTTCAACTCTCTGGGCAAACCGCATGTTATGCTAGAATCTTTATTGCAATCTTAAAGTTAAAAAAAAAAAAAAAGGCTTGTTAACACTTGTCTTTTGGAACAAGGCATGAAATTAAAAAGTTTATTAAAAGTTCCACTTACTAAAATGAACAATTCTGGTTATGGCAATTTTCATCATCCTCTCTACCCTAGGACTATATTGATACCAGAAGTTAAGGACACTTGTCCTTTCTAGAAAAACTACTTCATCAACCATCTTGGGCCACCTATTTTTGCCTTTGAGGAGTTTCTAAAGCACTCTTTGTGAGGCTTCTATTTCAGCCCAGTATTGTTAAATTACTGGAATAGAACTAGCTAGCCTTCTGACTTTTTCTAAGTTCCTCTTCACAATACATATTTTTTAAATATTGCAAAACCAGTAGTATCATCCCCTTTTTGTTAAGAAGGAAGCTTTCTTTGTCTGTCTGTATGTTTAAAAAAAAACCCTGGGAGTTGTAAACTAATGTAATAGCCAACTGTTATCATCATCTCTGAAGTAAACTTTCCCCCAAATTTTCTTGTAACAACAAAACCACTATATACATTTGTACAACAGCTCCTCCCACTCCTATTCATTTCCTGTGATTTAGGTGGGGACTGCCAGCCACAAAACAGGTATGTGACTAAAGCCTGTTGTAGAGTTTATGTATGCTGTGAAGGAGAAGAAACTTTCACTTTAAAATTTTTTTTGTATAAGTGCCTAATTTAAAAAGCCAAATATTCCTGAAAGTTTATAATGAAAAAAGCAGGGCTCTATCTCATTTCTCCCCATCTGAATCTGGCTCTACAGAGGCCACCACTTTTAATTATTTAGCTGGTTAATTTAATAACATTAATAACAACATTAAGCATTTACTACTTACCAGGTACCATTCTGGACACATTACAGGTACTAACTCACTTAATCTCACAATAACCCTATGGAGACACATGAACCTGCTGTTAAGAGGCAACCGAGGGGAATGGGGCTGAGGCCTGACCTGAGTACATGGACATCAACTTAATCCTCCAGCTTTTCAGATCACTTCTACCACCCACGTTCAGGGTCTCTTGGGTTCAACCTTTCTCAAAAATATACCTCCAGTCTTTTGCTGGGCAGGGGAGAGGAGATGGTTGTATGACGTTGTGGAGGGAATCGAGGGGTCTGTGGAAGCTAATAGAGCCTTTCAACCTGTTTTAAGCTCTAAAGTCAGTCCCATCTTTGGAGCTTATGTGGGGCCTCTGCAGTGAGAAGTAGCTTGCTTCTATTTTTTTCTTAAAAATTTTTTTAACAGTTTTATTGAAATACAGTGTTTTGTCTTCTTTCCTGCTCTGTTGGTCCCTGTGGTTGCCAAAGGGAGCCCATAAACATGTGTTCAATAAACCATGTTTAATCAGAAGCCCTGAATTTTTAAATTTTGCCCTTTTACATTGTTTAAATGTTTTTATAGTGAGCATGTGTTACTACCATACCAATAATAATCCCTTACATCTTCTAATACTCAGCCCGTGACTATTCAAAAGTTGTCATTTATTCGAATCAGGATCCACACATTGCATTTAGTTGATTCATCCCTTAAGTCCCTTTCAAGGTAAAACAGCCCTGCTCCTTTTTCATACCATTTATTTGATGAAGAAACTGGGTCATTTGTACTGTAGAATTTCCCAAATTCTGGATTTGGCCAATTGCTTCCTTCTGGCATTAACTTACTCCTCTGTCCTGGGTTTCCTTTATCAGATTCAGGCTCACATTTTGGAGACTTTTTGTTCTTTTTTTTTTTTTTTTACTTATTTCATTTTATTTATTAATATAATAATATTATTATTTTGGCAAGAACCCTTCCCAGGTGATGCTGCATACGTCCTACTACATCAGGAGGCATATAATGTTTGTTTGTCAACTTATGATGATGTTAAGATCAATCAGTCCATAATGAAATATTTAGGAGGTCAAATACCAATATCTCCATTAACACTGAAATCCATCAAAAATGAGATGGCTAGAAAGATGAAAACGTGGACTAATATGTAATAAACCAAATATAACAAGATACTAGTAGCAGAATCTAGGTGATGGGTATATAGGTATTCACTATTAAATTCTTTCAAATTTGAAAGTTTTCATAATAAAACACTTGGTGGTGGGGGGAAGGGTCAGTTGGTTCAGGTGTATTTGGTCTAATTACAGTACCCTTAATGGTTTTAGCAGACACTGATGACTGTTACCTAGATCCATCATTTCATTAGAGGATTGCAAAATGTAACATTCTAGTTCTCTTTTTGAAATTTTTAGCTATAATTCTTGTATAAGGAAAATTTTTACTTCATCAACTACTTGCTTACATTGAAATATATTTCCTAAGGAAAGGCAAGATAAATGCTTTACTTTGTCTTCATTTATGAATTTACAAAATGATTAGCTGATGCCCTAGCAACCTTCAAAAATGTTCAACAAGGAATTTCTTTGTTGGGAATCGAATTTTTGTAACTTTGATGTGTTTCAATCCACTGTAGGCATTATTCTGTTTAATGCTCAAAATATCCTATCTACGGTCAATGACAGCCCCTTCAAACGGGCTCCTGAGTGGGGCTCCTGAGTGCTACTGACATGACTGCATTAATCTCAGATAGCTTCCTTGTATTCAGGTACCACAAGATGCCCTTAGGCTTATAGTGCCTTGTATTCAGGTACCTCAAGATGCACTTAGCCTTATAGTGTACAACTCCTACCCTAGACCTCAAATAAACCTTTAATCCAATAAGCTTTGTGTTCTTTTAGTAGGAACCGATATTTAGAAACTATAATCTGGCACAAAGGATGCTTATTACTACTGGGTTGTCACAGCTTCTTGGCATTGACAGTGGACTGAGCTAGAAATTACCTATTTTTAAAAAAGAGAAAAATAAATCATGAGTTCATACTCATACTTCCAAATGAAATTAAATATAATTGGGTTTTTACACATTTTTTTTAATTTTATAACACTTTTCTCCTTATACTGAAAATCTTGATTCCTAACGATATTAACGAACTTATTTTAACATTGATTACTTTTAACTTATCCATATGTGTGTGTATTTCAAACTAACATACCAAAATTATCACTAGAAGTAAGATTACTAAATGCCATTTTACATTTTTTTGTGGTTCTTTTTGTCCTAATATATTTTAACCTTAGCCGCAGGATAATTTAATGGGGCAAATCACTTTTTGTATCAGCCTACAACCATTGTTTCTTAATTAGGAGTAAAGAGAGATAAGTGTAAAAGCTCAAGCCGTATCAGTTTTTAAGACTGTTTCCCCTTCCAACTAGCATCCTGAGACAAAAACACAAGGTCTGTATGAAAAAATCTTGAGGGAGCTGATATAAACACAGGAGAAACAAATCACCCTACTGAGTAACAAGGGTCGGTGAACTGAAATTATGACCATAATTCTCACTGAACAGTCGTGATAAGCCGGAGCTGACAGGCAGCTGCACATTTTCTCAGCAGGAGCTGTACGGAAACGCTGCTTAGCAACACTGGAAGGCAGATGACAATGAGAAGCATACAAAGAGCCAGAGAATCAGATTTCAGCGTGATCATCCTACCATCTTACAACTGACTATTCACCAACCAAACCAACAACTAATTTTGGTAATGGAGTAAAATATGGCAACTGCACTGTCTATGCTTTATTACTTTTAATTCCTATTTAGAAAGAAAGCTGGTAAAAAATGTCTGAATCAATAAAATTCACAGTTACCCTATTCTGAGAGCATTTTTAAAAAACAGCTTAAACCTTCACATGCTGTTGTAGAGATAAGCTGTGAGTTAGAAGACCTGTGAAATTCAAGGTGATCTTATTGTTCATTGGTAAATTTTTTAAAAATTTGAATTTCTAATCATTCTCAACTTTTGATGCACATTAGAAGACGTGTATCCGAATCAGAATCTCTAAAAGTGGGCTGGGTATCAATATTTTGAAAAAGATCCTAGATGATTTTCTTTGCACCAAAAGTTGAAGACCACTGTGATATAACATATAAATATTTAAAACATTTCTCAAAGTTTTATGTGCTTGAGAATCACCTCCAGAGCTTGTTAAACACGCTGATTCAATCCAGGACCCATGAAAAGTGTTGATTCTCTTGGTCTAGTGTGAGCTAAGTAATTTGCACATTTAACCAGCATTCTAGGTAACATGGATGAAGTTGTCACATGCTGAGTAACAGTTTATGAACATTTTTTGGAAAGAATATAAAGAAACCAAAATAGACAACTGCCATCCGGAATGTGACAGCCACTGACCTGAGTGACGTTTGTGAATATCTGCTCAGACATCCTCTCACACAGAACAGCCATCAACTGTAGGACCAGCAGCTTCTGCTCTTGGCCTTCCACCAGAAGAGTATGGTGCTGCTCTAATTCCAAGAGGCTTTTGCTGGAGAAGGGTTCCGTTTTTAACTCTGCTTCATTTTCCACGGCTACATGAGTCAACTCCTAGCATGTAAGAAAAGAAAAAGTAAAGAAAACACCTATAGAACTAAGGGCTTCAAAAACAGCTAGAATATTCTGTTTGAAATGTTTAAAGAACTAGTCTGTGTTTGCTGCATTATTTATAACAGCCAAAAACTGGAAACAAAAATGTCCAGCAATAAGAGAAGGAATAAACTGTGATGTATTTATAATATTCCAGCAGTTGAAATCAATAAACCAGATCTATATGGATAGCGATAGCAATTCAAAAACACTGTGGAGTGAAAAATGTAAGTTCCAGATGAAGGAAACCAAAGTTTTGCCCCCCCTGAAGCTGCCTTTTTTTGGATATTGATTTTAAACTGTTTATTATGAAACAAAAGACTCAGAAAGAACTTTTGACCCTCTCCCCTTTCCTGCCCAAGAGATTCCAATAGAAAAACCTGTTTCAGGAAGGAAATCTTAGGATGTCTGCCTTAGCCTAATTTAAATTAAGTTTGGTAAATAAGAGGACTTCAGGCAGGGACCCGTTAGCTAGATACCCTGTGTCTCTCTGTTTCTGAGTTGCCTAGCAAGTATTTGCCTGCCAAGTGTGGTCTGTTCTTCCTCAAATACCTATAAATCGCCCATTCTCACTTCTGAAACCTAAGACCCCCATTCCCCACCTTTTCTCCTTTATCCAAAATGTCATATATACTCAATATTACCTCACTATCATTGGAATCTTCATGCATATGTGAATTCCTCATGAGTTTATTAAAATTTGATTTTCTCCTGTTAATCTCTGTTAATTTGATTATTAGCCCAGCTAGAAGAACTTAGAGAGTGGGAGGAAAGGTGATAATTTTTTTAGCCCCCATACAGAATAATACATATTACTATGATACCATGTATATGAAAATTTAAAACTTCATAATGAAAAACATACATACACACACAGAACTAGTTTGACAAACTTACTTTATTAGTATTTTTATGATCTCTACCACTAGCTTTTTGAAATGAGGCCACATAAGATTTCCAACCTCTTTTTAGAGACTATTAGATGCTCTCAGCACCACAGCCCTTTTTCTCTAAGATATTTAGAACTAAACTTCTACTAACAGATAATTCATATTCATTATTTCTCTCTACACTTTGCATGGCAAATTTCCTTGGAAAAGGAAAACCTTAAATTACTTAATGATTAATGCTTTACCAAAGTAATTGACAGTTTAGAGGAGTGGTTCCCAACCGTGTCTGAGCAAGTTTGCTCCCCAGGGAGCATTTAACAATGTCTGGGGACATTTTTGGTTATCATAATTGGAGGGCAATATAGGCATCTAATGTAATGGATAGAGGTCAGGGATGCTGCTAAACATCCCGTGATGCACAGAAAGCCCCTCTCTCCCTGAAGCCCCCTCCACCTCTTTCTTTACCCACTGCCAACAAAAAATTATCTAGCCTCAAATGTCAATAGTACAAGGTGGAGAAACTAGGCTTAAAGCAAAGAGGGCCTTTTGATTTTTTTTTTAAACAAAAAATTTTTTTAATTATCCAAGTAAAAGCATATATTCTTGTAATGTTACTGACATGAGTGGCTGAGCAGGGGGATGCTCAGAGAGCATTTCATGCTTCAAATTCTAGACATGGTAACCCTATATCCTTCTTTGCATTTTCCCACACCCATACCAACCTTAAACTCCACAATCATTCTCTTAGCATTTTATTTAGTGAAAGTAATGGAGACACAGAGCTGGAGGACAGGATTCCAGATCACCTGGTTTATGGTCACAAGTAGTGCAAATAAGCAGTTATGGTATGGGGTACAAGTTACTGTTGGAGATTAGGACAAAAGGAAGCACAACCACCAGTACTAAAAACAAACCCGGAAAAGGTTTCAAGTGGCTACAAAGTGAAATCAGACAGGCAGAACTACTAATTCTCCTTTCCAAATACCTGACAAAACAACAGTCAGAAAGGATAAGGGATTACTCTATAGCTGTAAAACCTGCTATTAACTTCAAAAGAGTTCTTACAGTCAACACAGAGCAAAGATTAACCCTTTCATAGATCAATAGTTCTGCTTGGTCATCTCTAAAATTCCAGCACAGATTACCTTGGAAAAGAGTTCAATCACATGTGCACTACTGAAGGTAAGTTTCTTTTTATAATCAAACTTACTGAAAAATAAATTACCTTTGTATCCTCTGATTATTTCTCCTAGGGACCTAATTTTAGAAATTATGATTAAAATTATGACTGCCTTGAAAATTCAAAGGGGCTTCTGAAACTACCCTGGAAGAGAGCAGGCCATAAACTATAAATGCAGTTCCTACCTTCAAGCAGAAGATGAAGAAATCACCAGCCAAACCACATTCCTGGCAGTGGGACAGCAAGTCCCCGATAAACTCTACCTGGCACTGCTCTGAGGATACTTTCTGGTACAGGGCTTCATCTTCATCTTCGTCGCTGCAATGTGAAGTCAGATTTATCTTGGTAAGATTGATCATCCAGATATATTTTTTAAAACCACATTAATAATATTCTAAAGTAACATGTCATTTCCAAACAGCAAATTGTTTGAAAATCTAAAAATTTTGTCTAATTTTCCTGTTACTCCATGTGAAAAAGTATTCTCAGAAGCTAGGCTGTCATGTACTGGACAGTCATTTGCTAGGACAGGAAAAAGATTCGTGAAGGATAAATTTTTCAGTGTCAACTTTTTGAATACATGAAGTGTTTAAGTATCTAATGAAAGCTATGGACACTATTTTCAGGGAAAATAAATCATGTTTGCATACACAAAAATTGAGTATAATTTTAAAGGGACTATAGACCTTAAGAAGTCCACGCAGAGACCCCAGGCCAGGGATCTGGTAGTGGATAGAGAGGCATTCAAGTACTGCCTATTCACTACTTTTCCTACCATGAAGGGAAACTATAGTTTCAGTAACAACTGCTGATTTTGACATATGTACACTAAAAAGTATACTAAAGACGGTTAAGACAGCAATAGGTTTTAACTACTGATAAGTTAATTATAAAATTTCTACATAGTCATTAAATCGGTCCCAAGTTAAACTGTTCCAAAGTGTTTTTTAAATAAACATGACAAAATTTTTTAAACTCTTTCAATTCAGGAGTTATAGTTTATAACCACAGACCCTACTAATGCTCAACTCTCAGTAAATTAGTAGCTTTAGTTTGACTGATAATTCTATTTGCAATCAATGTGTTTTTCTTATTTTCCTCAAAATTGAAAGTCTTCTAAAACTTTAAAGTTAACAATGAATAAAAAAAAATAAAATTTAAACATTTTAACAAGCAGCAGCATTTTGAATGCTATGTGAAATCTAAGCAGAGTAGCTGCCACTAGTCAAATACTATATGAAATCTGATCAGTAAGAACTTAACATTCTGAGGTAATAACATCTATACACATCTCCCAGAAAATGGCAATAATTTAAAATATACTTGTGAGATGTTGGAGAAATAAATCATCCATTCCAGTAACATTTATTAAGTAACTTCTAATTAATCCTTAGGAGAAACAAACCCCCATCATAAAATTATCATAAAATATAGCTATCAGGCAATTGCCCTTAGGAATAAGTCCGACTCTGAACACACATATACCATTTTGAGACTCAGAGAAAGCATTGGTTTGTTTTGGTGTTGAGGGTGAACATGTCTGTGACCTTTACTCTAATTCACTAGCAAACTTTGTGAAGTAAGTGGGCTTGTTGTGATGCAGAGCTGTGAGGCTCCAGTAGATTTTACCCACTGTTAGCTAGCATCTGAGAAAAACCTGGAAAATTACTTAAGGCTCACATTACATTTAGAGATCATAAACAGCAGCACCTCAGCTTCTTGAGTTTCTGGTTTCCTTTCTATCAGCACCCCTAAGTGGACAAGTCACAGAATCGCCTGTTGGGTACAATTAAATCTGAAGAGAGACAGTAAAAGATGGGTGAACTCACCAAATGTCCTCTTTGATGGTAATCATAATGCCACCTTGAGTGGCAGCTCTAAACTGACACAGAGGATGGAGAGAAGGCACAGATTTGTCCAACCCTGCAAATCCTTTCAGGCTGGCAATTGCCTTCTTTCTCTCCAGTTTCCCCAGAATCCATAATAAGATCTCTTGGCAAAGTGACCTGGCAGAAAAAAAACAGTTATAAATGAGCTTGTCATCTTATTCTACACATCTAACAAGCCTAACATAAAAAAGAAAGAAAGACTGTCAGGTTCCACTGCATTCTAAATGCTGGCACAATCACCTAGTACTACTGAAGCACAGGAATGGAAAGTATGTGTCTTGTGAATTTCAGAATAAAATATCCTAAAATTCAGTGAGTGACTGACTAATCTTTGGCTCTAGAAGCAACCCTGACATGACATGAGTCCCGTGTGATTTTTTTTTTTTTGTAATTCCAAATGTACCCATTGCCTTTGGATTAGGCACTGTGAAATAAAGTGTACACTGATAAAACCCTCTACTATCAATGGGACCGGTAGCTGGTGACCAAGAAACAGCACACCAACAAATTCTTGCTGATTCTTCATCCTCTTTTGTTGATGCCAATTAACTAAGAGAGAAGTGGAATGAACGTTGGCTTCTACTTTCTCAGTCTCTGACATGGACATGACAGCACTGTGAGGACTTGGGTTATGATACATACAGTCCTCTGACGCCAAATGCACATATTTATAGACTCCATCTTTCACGGCACTTTCTATCATCACTTCCTTTATGGCTTGGGGCTATAATGATGTGTTAACTGAAAGTTAGAGAGTCAAAGACAGTACATAAGCTTTGACTAATATGCAAGACTGAGTATAGCTGACCTCTGAAAAATGTGGGGGTTAAGGATGCCAACTCCCCCACACAGTCGAAATCCATGTTTAACTTTTGACTCTCCCCAAAACGAAGTTGTCCTTCAGTATCCACAGGGGATCAGTTCCAGGACCCTCCAAAAGTACCAAAATCTAAAAATGCATAAGCTCCTTATATAAAATAGCATCAATTAATGCATACAGTTGGTCTTTCATTTGTACAGACTACCAATCATGGATCAAAAACAGTCCAGGTATTTACTGAAAAAAATCGTGTATGAGGGGATACACACAGTTCAAACGTGTTGTTCAAGGGTCAACTGTACTTTCCATCACTACTTGATGATGATGACTATGATAGCTTACTATTTGCCAGGGACAGTGCTTAACAGTTTAATGCATGGTTAGTCTTCGTAATAACCCAATGAAGAAAGGATTATTATTGTACATCAGTTACACATGGGGGATTCCCAAACACCAAAAATCAGAATTCTGTAGGACTTTAGAAAGGCTAGAAACTCTCTTAAGGAGGAAGAAAACATAAATAGCTATAAAAACTGAGCTGATAAAAAATGAGGTCTATTTAATTCCAATACAAGATTATTTTCTGGATGACTAAGAAACCCCTTCCTTCTTTACAACACTGCAGCATTAACACCAGATTCAAGTCTAAATTACAGAGTGCCACATTCAGATCCAGATTTCCCACGCTTGATTCCTAATTCCCTACAGGTAGTTACGATCCATCCTCTATTTCCTCCTTCCTAGACATGTAATTCTAGTATTTCTCACTGATCAAACAGTGGCAAGTTAATACATGTAAACAGAGATTTCATCTCTGATGTCTAGCACAGAGGCTGAAGAAAGCCATTTTAAAAACTACATCCAGTCTCCTGCAATTTGCAAAGCTCTCTTTCTTTTCTAGATGAGCAGAATAAGAGGATTCTCAAATGTCTTCCTCACTTTTAAAGAAAAAAAAAACAATTATAAGGTGGCATAAGTCATATTCAAAATAAGAACAAGAACAATGTACAAAAAGAAGACTTCACCATTTATAAACAAATAAAGAAATAAGGTTCTCTGATTATTTACCTTACGTGAGACACACTCTGCTTGGTAAAACAGTAGAGAGAAAAGAGTGCTCCCAGGACAGGAAGCAGGAGTCCACCAAAACTGTTAAAGGTTCATTCCCGACCACATACACCTAGAGAAAAGGAAATGGTGAGAGGTACCATGACTGTAAGACCAGAGGAATGGAAATCAAACACCATACACTTATTAGCACGGCTTATAGTCTTACCTGAAGAACATTCTAGTCCTAAGGCCAATGACACCATTTGAGATTGACAGACAGATTGAAACACAGGGAGGGAGACTGGACAGCAGCCCTTTTGTGTGCGCAGCCTGAAGAACTGCCAGAAATGGGTAAAATAACCCATTTTCTGACCCCTTACTTTCCTACTTTCGACTATCTCTGCATCTCCTAATCTGCCTATTATTCATCTGAACAATTCTCTTACTGCTGAAGGCCCTGTTCTTAGGAACTAACAAACAATTAATGCCAAATAGAAAAAGTTAAAACTAAATTTAGAAAAAAACAAAAACAAAAAACAGAAATATAGCTTGCTCTAGATGTGTCACTCTTAAGATATAACTGCCACAATGGCATGGCCTATTCTCTCCAAATCAATAAATGTTCAGAGAAGTTATGCTGCGTGCCTAGATCTGCACTGGCTTTATAGGGTTAAATGTGTGAGGATGCTAATTTTCTTTAAAGATGCTGATTTTTATTAACGACAATTATGGTATATATTTCCATTGTGCCTTTTAAAAAGGATTCAAAAAACTTTTTTTGAATACCCACTGGGATCAAAGTACTGTCCTAGGTGCTGTAGTGAATATAAACATGAGTAAGTTAGCTCTCGGATTGCTTGTGATCTAATAGGAAGAATAAAACAAGTAAAACAGTTATAATAACAATAATTCAAGGTGAATAACTTAAAGTATCTTAAGAAGGGCAAAATGTTATTCAAAACTCCAGTCAAACTTAATAGGATATCAAAATATAATTCCGTTATAATAATTAAAGCCCAATAGAGTGACAAAAAGAGAAAGAAGATGAACTGACAATGATTACACTCAGTATGTGTTCCAGGAACTATGCTAGGATCTTTATCTTCTACAAACTATGTTAGATTCTTTAAAGAGTTAGCTCATTAAAATTATAACAGTCTCACAAAGTCAGTATTAGCAGCCCTATTTTAAAGGATAAGAAAAGGGAAGTTTAAGACGCTCTTATTTACAGAACGTATTGAGGCAGTAACCAGTGCTGTTTGTGGGAAACCAAAGGTCACTGAGGCACAAGCTGGAAAAATCTCTGTGCTTTTCCAAAGAATCCTGTCCCTTTAAATTAAACTTATTTTTTCACACTCCTCAGGCCTCCCAACTCTGCTGAGCTCCTTAACCAAGGAGCCAGCTTCCTATGCATGATCTAATCACCCTAAGCCCAATTAAATGAAGTGCATTGTATGGCAGCGCTCAGAGTAATATGCAGGCCTAATTATATATCACCAATTACAGGAGGTAAAAAAAGAGATTCCCCCAGATAACGTAAGGGCCTATTGTTTGGCTCTGGATTCTGTGTTCTCAGAGGTAATCCCTCTGGAGCCATCCTTCCTTACCAGTATCTTTTGCAAAAAAAAAAAAAAAGATGGAATTAAATCTCTCTATTATTTATTGGCTTGACTGGGCCAAAGCACCTCAAACTTTAACATGAACTTAATCAAGCACAGTTCTCAAGGGTATACATTTCGGTTGATAAATATCTCCAATTTTTAAATTCTCTCTTATACTTTTCTGATTTTTGTTTTGTTTTTGTTTTCTGCAAGGAACAAGTACTAATTTTATATTTAGGAAAACTGTACAGCTATTTATACATGTTATTTTTACATAAAGCTTTAGCAAATGTTTATTGAATGCCAGGTATACAGTAGTGAACAAATTATCTGCTTCAAAGAAGTGTACATTTTAGCGGAGGGACAGAAAATAAACAATAGATAGATAATATAAATAATGACAAGTGTGATGAAGAAAAACAAAACAGGTTAAAAGGATAGAGAGTGATGAGGGAAGAGCTTGTGGAGAGATATTAAGAATAACTCCTATCAATTCATCAACTAATAATCCATTAAGTTCACAGATAGGAATAGAGAAATGGGAATTTTTTTTCTAAGCAGAAAGATTTAGAGATAAAGTCTCTTTTGGCTCAATCTGATCAATGAGTTTTCTCTATAGTAAGTCAAAGAACTTAAATGGACTCTGCTTGACACATCAATGATTGTCACCTCCCTTCCAACATTAACAGTAAATTCTTCCTTATAGGGAGCCTAAATCTACTTCCCTTAAAACTTCCTTAATAGAAGTACATCTATTTTCCAAAAGTTTTGGACAAGCCAAACAATCATCGAAATCTAAAAACAATCATCAAAATCCAGTTTGTTTTATCCACCTTATGGACCACTCTGCATCCTCATGTAGATGAAAGACAAGCAGTGGTATTTATTAAATTGACCCATCAAGCTCAAGTTCCACCTCCTCCATAGGCCTGCTATGTGTTTGGCTATTCATTCATTCATTCATTCATTCATTCACTAATGCAAATATTCATTAAGCATCTAACCACCATTAATGACTTTTCTAAATTCCAATAGCATTTTAAAGCTTGTAGCCTATAATTTATCTTTGAAAATATAGTTATCTCTCACCTCTTCAACTAGCCTGTAAAGCAAAAATCAAATTCCCTACTTCAGCACCTATCAGAGGAGTTGATTATGTTGTGTTATCTCAATTTTTGGCAAATAAGCAGTTTAAACACATAACATACAATTTAAAGGAACCCCACTGTTATTGCTTTATAAAACAAACAATAACTACCATTTATTGCATGTCTACTCAGGAGTGAAGTTTTTCAGCTAAACATTTAATATACAATCAACCCACACAAGAGTCCTGCAGGTTAAGGACTTTAATTCCCATTCTAAAACTGTGGAAAACTGAGGCTCAGAGAAGCAAAGTTAATTGAGCAATGGTAAACTTAGTAAACAGCAGGGCCAGGATGAACCCAGATCTGTCTGACATGAAATCCATAGAGACAGAAAGCAGAGTAGCAGATGTTAGGTGGTGGGGGAGAGAGAAATGGGGAACTCATTGCTTAATGGACACAGGGTTTCCATTTGGAGTGATGAAAAAGTTCTGAATTGGACGGTGATGGTTGTATAACATTATGAATGGACTTAATGCTACTGAATTAAAATAGTTAAAATGGTAAATTTTATGTCATGTATATTTTACTGAAGTTAAAAAAAGAACAAAGCGTGTACCCCATTGCGTCCCTATACTCACCTCCCTATGTTCATAATGATAGTTTCATTGCTTCAATCCCTAACCCATACCAACTTCATCCCCAACCCCGAATCAGTGGATCCCAGCTTGTCAGGCTATTGATAACCCTGTTCCCACACGCTCTGTAAAGTAAGGCTGGAGTTCCTGAGTGGCACCATGGACAGCAACTTCTGCACCACCTCTTCTTTTTCTAAGAGTCTTGCAATAGCCTCCTTCTACCAAGACTTTTGGTGGGTCTACAGGGGTATACTGTAGCTAGCCCTTTTTAATGACAGCCCCTTCCTTCCAATCTCTTGCCTCGCACTGAACTCATATGCTGGTTAACAGTTTGGTCGGCACCTGACATCCTACATTACCCTCTACTTACACTCCCAAAATGGCCTGGTCACTTCCCCTTAGTGTAAACTTCCTGGGTCATTGACTTATATCTGGATTTAGTGACCCATCAAAGAAACAGGAGGCTAGGCTGATTCAGCCAATGTTGAACTTGGATTGCTTGGTGCCAGCACTGACAATGACCAAATACCTTAGAAAAGTCCTTCCTATGAACTCAAACTGTTAGAAACTGTTGGGCCAGTTCCTTTCAGTATTCTCCACAGCAAGATGGTGACAGTAGCAACTGAGGAAGCAGTGAAGCACAATAGGTAAGCTGTTTTCTGTCCCACTGAGAGGAGGACCATACTGCACTGTCTCTATATCCTAACATCCAGAAATTGTGACATTTCCTTAGACTGTGCTTATGTGTAGTCTCTTTCTAGTTGGGGGTCCTTCCTACTCACCTAGAGGCAAAATGGGATGGGAATTCAAGTTCTGAAACATAATCTAACACTTCTTACATTATTTCTACCTGTGGTAAAAATGTTCCGTATCATTTGAAAGCTTCCTTGTTTTAGCAGTATAACTACTGAGTGTATTTCACATAGGGTTGTTTGTAAAACTTCCACTGACCAGTTGTGAGACTTAACACAAATCAACTATGTTCTCTAAGTCTCGGTTTTCCTATATGGAAAATAAAGCTGTTGGATTAACCAGACTTTGAGGCCTCTTTCATGTCGAATCTAGTATTCTCTGACTTGATTGCAAGTTTGCTCATTTTCTTCTATACCTTTCTAATACCTCAACCAAAAGGTAGGCAAGACTAGTTGAAAAAGTGAACCATCCATCTTGACACAAAAAATTTTGAAACACTGAATCTTCTACTTGACTGAGATGTACAAATTTCTACCCCTTCCTCACATATTCTCTGTTTATTACTTTTGAAGTTAATACTTTTAAGATGAAATCCTGTTTGGTTGAAAGGTTTTCTGGTTACTTGAAGTATCTATATAGCTAGGGATCATGAAACAAAATACCAACAGATGGAAAAACTGAAACATAGAGGGAGAAACAGACTCTCAAGGTACTTTTCCAATTCTTTAGTGTGAAAAATCTCTCTGAAGGTAAGTGAGATGATGCTTTTGAAGAAAAGTTGAACTTCCATATCTACTTGTGGCTCTTACAGTATAATGTGTAGGACAGGGCTGAGGGGCTAAGAAAAGGCCAGTGTGGCCCAGAACAGATTAAACAAAAAATAGATGGGTATAAATGACCCTGCTGGCAGCCTGGGGATTTCTACATTCCTTTCTGAATGCATCTTGGCTTTCCATCACAGAGTCAGCCATGAGAAGAGGCGTCTGTGGTTAAGCCTTACAACCCTTCATCTAAGCTTACAGGACTGCTGCTCTAATGAGTAACAGTGGCATGTTTCTGGGTACTCTTAATTATAGATCACACATTACTGTAACTCTGTTTGCCTGACTAGGAGCTCCCTGAAGACAGTGGCTGGCTCTTAATCATTTATGTATTTGTAAACCTAGCAGAGTATCTGGCATTTAGTATGTACTTGGTAAATTCTTCTGTGATTGATTATTGAATCAAAGAATGACTGGACAAAGTAGATTGACTGATATTTATTTTCTCAAAGGCTCTTATTTTTTTCTGGGGAAGTTACAATACCCTCTGTATTTTCATTTAAAAAAAAAAAAAGCTATAGCTAGAAGCTAGTCAGTCTGTAGAAATCAACTGAACAGAAGAGAACTTCAGCCATGGAGTTTTTACTATATTGGCTTGTTTAGCATCTATCTCCAGTGTCTGGAGAACTGATTTCTCCGGAAGGACTAGAAATTTCAATTAAAAAGGAAAGGAAAAATTCAGAAGTGTCAAAATGGTCAAAGTATTATGAATAAACATGTGTTTCCATTTCAAAACAAAATGTAACATAAAGCAGTGCTTAACACCCCATTTCTCATTCCACGGACTTCCATTACATTACTAAGTATATCCCTTTAGAGGCCATTGTGGAGTAAAGAGCACCAAGGAGTCAGGGAATTTGGGTGTGAATTTGGTTCTGCTCCTTCTTGATTGCCCAAAACACATATTAAGTGGGTGAACACAGGAAAGATATTTAAACTTCTCTAGATCTCAGTTTCCTCATTTGTAATGGAGGCATTAAGCTTGTAACATAAAGACCATTAAGATAATTCATGTCCAAATATTTTGTAAAATATACAGCCCTGTGCAAATGTTAAATTTCTTCCTAAATATTTTTATTCTCATTGATGCTACTGTAAATGGACTGTCTTCTTAATTTATGGCCTTATCTTTTACAGGGATGTACACATGTGGAAACACAAACATGATAAATCTATTCAAAATCAAGCTGACAGATTCCTAACACTGAAATTCAGTATTGGCTGGGGCTTGGCTTTACCCCGTTAAAGATTAAACTAATCAAATGCTGCCTTCTAAAATATCACAGTGATCCTTTTGATAGTAATGTTCCAGAACTTCTAATGCACTTACTGAGTTTAATTAAGATTTGCAAGAGGCAAAAGAACAAGACAAATTACCTAATATAGTATTTTATACAGTGCAGGCTTTCAGAGCATATTACATAAAATTACCTTTTTAAAAAAGAGTTTCCCTGAACCAAAAGGGAACTGACAGTTTTTTGAGCACCTATTATGTGCTAAAGTATGCAATGAAACTACTAAAAATTACCTTATTCATCCCACAACTCATGTGCTAAGTAGGTCACCTAAAGTCACTCGGAGAGTCAACCCTGGAGCCAGATTCCAACCAAGCTCTGTTTGACACAAAGGGACCAGGTGCTTGTCACTACACTATACCACAAAATCTGAACTGCAGCATTTAGAAATCTAGCACTTGCATCTCCCACAGCTTTGAAGAATACTTCTTTTAGTCCTTTGCATGTTATTCAAAGTCACAGTTCAATTTGAGATGGAAACACCAGGAAGAATGATTGCCTTTAGAGGAGGAGCCAGCTGGGAGAGAGACTAAATTAAAACGTTTTGTTCTTCTCTTAAATTTGTACCATGTGCAAATATTATCTTTTCTAAACACAGAAAGATACTCGAGAGCAAGACAGAGAAAAGGAAACACTGGTCCCTGGACCAGCTCTGCCATGCCTTGGGACAAGTCACTTCTCAATCTTCTGGATTTTGTGTCCTTTGATATAAAACGAGGGATTAATTTGTCAAAACCCAAAAAGTGTAGCACTTCAAGAGTGAACCTTAATGTAAACTAAAGGCTTTGGGTGACAGTGGCATGTCAATGTAGGTTCATCGACTGTAGCAAATGGACCACTCTGGTGGAGGGTTGACAGTGTGTGGGGTGGTGGGGCTGTGCATGTGTGGGGGCAATGGGTATATTTTCTGTTCAGTTTTTTCTGTAGAACTAAAACTGCTCTAAAAAAAATAAAATCTTTTAAAAAAGAGAGAGAAATTACACTAAATTATTTCTAAAGTTCCTTCAAGCTCTGAAGTTCTATTATTCTAATTTACTCTACAGAAATAATAAAAAATTCAGAAAGAGATGTCATCAACTGGTCAATCTGACAAAGAAAAAAACTTCGTTTAGAAATTCATTAAGATTGGATGGGGCAAAAAGAGAATTAAAGTTAAGATTCCTTGAATCTGGAAACAGAGAAATAGCAATGAGAATGTAAAAAATAAACTAATTAGGCATAATCTAACCTTTCCTACCCTAAAATTTCTTCTGCTTTTAGGGAGTCTCAGAAACCATAGTGACAAATACCAGCACACCCCAATATCGGATTCTGGCCAGTTCTCTTAAGAGTGAGAAAATGTCCACACAGAAAGAATTGGAATTATCTTCTCCTACCCTACCCAGAACCAACCTCTATGCAATCTAGGCCTCTCTACACCTATCTAGGCATAGAAAAAACATTTATCCCTCTCATACCAGGAAGAACAAAAGAATTTCAGCATTCTAGGGATTGAGTCAGAAGAAGACAGAATAGGAAGCGATTCTACTAAAAATTATTCGAGCTGCATATCTGTTTTTTGGCTTAATTTTACCAGATGTAAGGTACACATCCAGACATGATAAGAATTATTTATGTAGATGGAGTACAAGTTTATTTATGTAGATGGAGCGAAAGTATTAAATTCAATTCAACCAGCACCTGCACATACACCTGTATTGCTGAGAACTTTCCACTTGGCCCACCAGAGCCACACTGCTATACTTGCTGCTGTGTGTGAAGGATGCAAGAATAGAAAGCCCTTTCCTTGTCATTGCTCCCCATAAAATTTTCATTCAGAGAGCTAACGGTTTATTCCCTAAAATACCCAAATGTATTTATATTTAAACTGTTTCAGAAGGAAATATTTCTAAAATGGATTATATGCAATCCCTGCCTCCTTAAACAAAATATGTATACTGAATCTACCAGCCCCAACAGTCTGTGCTTTTCAAATTATTATGCTCTTTTGGGGTACTTTTTCTGTCTCTTTCTTGCTTCTCCTGTAGGCATCCTCTTGTCAGTGTGCCTTAGTTAGTCTAACAAACTTCTACTTTGTTCCTTCTAATTCTGCTACGGTCATAAAAATCAGATAACCAATCTAATCAAGATTCTGTATAAAGTAAAGGTGAAACTGGCTCTGAGGAACTAGGGCTCTGCAACTAGAGGTTGAGAAGGCAGCAAGGTGGGCAGCTGTTATAATACAGGTGATACATTGTTTACTTGGAAATGTCAAGTGAGGCACCAAGATAACACGACTCAAAACTCCAGTAAGATCCAGCAAGATGAAAACGGGACTATAAAAATTCCTAATTCAGAAAGAGGGTAGAGAAGAAGCAAAAGTGTGGAGACTGAGAAAAAATTATTGAGGATGATTTTTTTGAATAGATGTTGGTGAGGGTGAGTCTCATCTCTCAACCCACCAAAAATTAAAGACAACCCAATTTAAAAATAGGGAAAGGCTCTTAAAGATATTTCTTCAAAGGAGACCTTCAAACGGCCAGTAAGTACATTAAAGGTGTTCAATATCACAGCCATTAGGGAAATATAAATCAAACCCACAGTGAGTTACTTGTTTATTCCTATGAAGGGCTATAATTAAAAAATAATAATAATAACAAGTGTTGGCCAAAATATGACAAATTGGAACTCTCATAGCTTGCTGGTGGGGGCATATAATGGTACAGTCACTTTGAAAAACAGTCTGGTAGTTCCTCAAAAATAAAACATTGAGTCCCCAAATGATCTGGCAATTCCACTCCTAGGTACATATCCAAGAAAAATGAAAATATATGTACACCCAAACTCATACATGAATGTCTATAGCAGCATTGTTCGTAATAGCCCAAATGTAGAAACAACACAAATGTCCATCGACTGATGACTAGACAAACAAAATTTGGTATATTCACACAAGAAAATACTTGCATTAAAAGCAGTGAAGTACTGCTCCATGCTACAATATGGATGAATCTTAAAAACAGGTTAAGTGAAAAGCCAATTGCAAAAGACCACATATTATATGGTTCCACTTATAAGAAATGTCCAGAACAGGCAAATCTATATAGAGACAGAAAGATTAGTCATTGCCTAGGGCTGGGGGCAAAGAGGGGAGAATGGGGAGTGACAGCTAATGGGAATGGGGTCCTTTTAGAAGGGACGAAATATTATAAAATTAGATTGTGAGGATGGTTGCACAACCCTTGAACACACTAAAAACATTGAACACTTTAAATGTGTGAATTGTGCGGTATGTAGATCATATCTCAAGAAATCTGTTAAAAAGAAAGGAAGAGAGAAAGAAACTAGGGGCTGGAAATGTTCCCAAATGCCTCTCTAAAATTAAACACCCTCTTGTTACCCAGTGAGTTGCTGAATCAATGAACCACCCCAGATGTTTTCCTTATTTTCTGCCGTTGAGCTGTACTCTGTAATTTAGTATTAAAAGAAAGTTAATAAAGACAACACAACCTGTGTTGCTAAATTTTTAAAATGTTTACAATTTTCCTCCAGCATACACATTTCCTCTGTTTTCCCCCTGCAGCTGAGCTGCCAAAACCTCGTAAAGAGAATAATTACCCTCTACACCCCTTTCTGCTTATCCTTGTGCATAATCAGTGTCTACAGCACTAATGTTTTTCTTGCCTCTCCAGGAGGTTTTAAATTCACCAAACAGTTTTCCCCCACTTTTTTGGGCAATCTAGGAAAAATGGTAGGATTCACTATTTCTAGATCTGTCTTTAGAGGTAATCTGCTTGCCAGAAAGAAGCTGTTTTGTTTTCTTTTTCTTTAAAAACAATTTATTGACTTCCAAGGAATACTATGAGGAAAGTTTAGTCACAATTAGTTCTACTATCAGCACTTCAAGTCTTTCTGACATTCCACATAACCATTTAAGAGTTTTTAAACATGATATTCCTTAGATGGGAAGCGACTAAAGATAGCTGGGCCTTGTTCTCTAATTCAGATCATTTGCTTTCTACACTGCTCTACAAAACTTCTTGTATTTCTATAAACTGAAAAAGCCTTGACTACCAATATGCAAAATAGGACATAAGAACTTTCTTTTCATAAGTCTCCAAATGAGGCATTAAAAAAATAAAAAACGGCATTATATTCACTAATCACATGTCATGTTTTATCTATGAGCAATTTATTTATTTTTATTTTTTAGGCGAGGCAACCCTTGGTTGACCTCACAGATTGCAAGGACCTTATCTGCTTACAATCCCTTATTTTTTATTTTTTACGCCTATAGCACGTGGCCTTCCTAGGTGGTCTCCCATCCATCTATGACTAATTTAAATCTACATTTGTATGCTAGGTTTTTTTTTTGTTTTGTATACCTGTAAAGGGTATACTTTGTTTTTTAATAGCAACATTAAATAAAAGGGTAGCAAACATCTCACTTTAGTAAAAAGTGAGTGTCTCAGAGAATGAATTTTGAATTTCTATGCATGCATTTTATATTTATGAATTTATTTGTGTTACACATAAAGCTTAAAACAAAACAAATGCACCTGCCTTCTTATCTGAAGGAACATGACTTAAGGTTGACTGTACACCCTGATACACAGCTGGTGGGAATGTAAAATGGTGCAGCCACTTTAGAAAACATATTATGTGATGCTATTTATATGCCATGTCTCAAAGAGTCAAATCTATAGGAACAGAAAGTAGATTAGTAGCTGCCTAGGGCTGGGGTGGGAATGGTGGTGGAAGGACTTGGGAGTGGTGTGGGGTTTCTTTCTGGATTATGAAATGTCCTAAAATAGATTATGAAGATGGCAGTACAAATCTGTAACTATACTAAAAAACCATTGATTTGCACACTTTAAATGAACGAACTGTACAATGTGTGAATTATATCTTACAAAGCAGTTTTAAAAAAAAGACTTATTCTACATCTAAATGTCCATCAACTGATGAACAGATACACAAAATGTGGAACAGTCATACAATAGACTATTACTTAGCAATAAAATGGGACAAAATTTTGATATATCCAACAGCCTGGATGAACCTCATTAACATGCTAAGAGAGAGAAGCCACAAAAGAGCACATACTGCATAATTCTCTCATATGAAACAGCCACAAAAGGCAAATCCAGAGAGGTAGAGCGCAGATTCATGGTTTCCAGGGGCTGGAGGTGGGAACAGGAAGTGACTATAAATAGGCACAAGAGATTTTTTGGGGTGAATGAAATGTTCTAAAACTGTACTGTGATGGTTTCACAACCCTGTACATTTACTAAAAATCATTGACTTGTACACTTAAAACCTCAATCAAGTTGTTTTACAAAAACAATTTAATCTAAACATTTTTTAAGAGGCAAATAACTAATTTTTCTAATGGGCAGAATATATGAATAAACAATTTACAGAAGTAAAAATAGGAATGAACCAAAACCAGAAAAAGACACTGAACCTCACCAGTAATAAAAGACTAACTGCTAATTAAAACTACAATGCACCTAAAAGACTGTCAAAAATTCCATGGAAACAACTCGAATACCTACTAATAAAAAAATAAACATATATATGGTGATATAGCCATATAGTAGAATAATACCTAGTAGTGAAAAATGAATTAAAGTAACATATATTACGATACCATTTAAAAGAATATAAAATCATGCGCAACAGTACTACAAATAGCTTAAGGAATAAAACACACAAGTTCAGTGGCTCCCTCCAGTGGGAAGCAAGGGAAATGTGATCGGGCACAGCAGATAGAGGATTTCAGCTGAATTGGTAATGTTTAATTTCTTTTTTTTTCTTTTTTTTTTTTTTTTTATGCCTACAGCTCCTGGTATTCCTCAATGGTTTCCCATCCAAGTACTAACTAGGCCCAACCCTGCTTAGCTCCAAGATCAGACAAGATCGGGCATGTTCAGGGTAGCATGGCTATAGATGGTAATGTTTAATTTCTTAAGCTGAGTGGTGGGGACATTAGCATTTTATTCTTCACATTTTTTTTATGTTTGTACTATTTCATATTAAACTAAAGTTTTAAAGTTTACTCTAAAATGTTTAATTTACTGCCATGGAAAAGAATGAGAAATATGGAATATAAATTTTTAAATTACTGAGATATAATTCATATGCTATAAAATTCACTCTCTTAAAGTGTACAATCCATGTGGCTTTAGTGTATTCACAAGGATATATAATCATTACCACTAATTCCAGAGCATTTTCTTTACCTCAAAAAAAAAATCCCATACCCACTAGCAGCTACTCCCAATTCTCTATTCCCAGTCCCTAGCAACCACTAATTTACTTGCTGTCTCTATGAATGTGCCTATTCTGAACATTTCACATAAATGAAATTGTACAATGTGTGTTCTTCTGTGTCTGGCTTTAAAAAAAATTTTTTTTAATTATAATTTTTAAATGTTCCCATGTTGTGGCATGTATCCATACTTCATTCCTTTTATGACTGACAAGTAGTCCATGCTATATCACATTTGTTTATTCATTCACCGATTGATAGATATTTAGGTTATTCTCATACTTTGGCTATTATGAACAATGTTGCTATAAATATTCATGTACAGGTTTTTGTGTGAAGATGTTTTCATTCCTCTTGGGTATATACACCTAAGAGTGGAACGGCTGGGTCATATAACTCCTCCATGTTTACTTTTGTGAGGAACTGCCAAGCTATTTTCCAAAGTAGTTGCACCTGTTCCCACAGAATATCGTTTTGAAAGCTGTTTACTAGAGTAAATATTTTTAATAGTAAAATACTATCATACATTTATTGAAATAAGCGTTAAAGAATATTTACCCCAACTCCAACTGGCCCTAACACAATGGATTTCATTTTCGCCTAAAAATATATTTCATATATAATGGTAAGATTGTAATCATAGAGAACATACGATTTGTATTCTTTTTTTCATTTTCAGTATATATTTAGGCAGTCGTTTGCAGGATTAATTTATTAGACTTACCTCTTTATGATGGTGATTACTATCAAAAGTTATAAGGTAAATTCAATATTAACATACACTTTTAGGAAGCCTACGGTACAGTAAATGCCTTTGTCAATTTCTTTAAAAGACATGCTTTTCTCAGTGGCATGTGCCAGTTAGAAAATACAATCTGTTAAAACATTCAGATAAATGATGAAATTGACAGAAGCATAATGTAATCAGTTTTTTCACTAACAGCTTATCATTTCCAATTTCAAATAATGAAAAGATTATGATTGTTTGGAATTTAAGATTAAACATTCTAATTCTTGAAATACCAATTAAAAAGGCAAAAATATTTTTAAAGACTGAGTATAAATATTAGCTAACCACAAGAATTACCTACCTTATATACATCTTCAATACATCTACTAAGTTCTTTTTCTGTTACCAAAATGGTCCCTGGTACCATGTCACTCTCTGGAATGTCTAGAGAACAAAAACCAAAATTATCCACACTTGTCTGTTTAAAAAAATAATACTACATTTTTTTGAGCCTTCTTTGAAAAGAATATACTGATCTTAGGTTAGATTCCTATCAAATATATAAAGGAATTTTAATTATTTATTATATCATGTTTATCATGTCTGAATACTTACAAATTTCACTTCACCAAGGCGAAGTTTACTATGCAAAAGAATTAGACTTTCTCCATTTCTGCCCACCTCACCCCACCACACACATCAAGAAAAATTTAGAATACAAATGACTTCTACACAGAGCCTACCCCATCCTAAATTTGGTTTAACCATCACATCAAGTTTTTCCTTCATTTTTAATCTT
Organism: Eonycteris spelaea; assembly: GCA_003508835.1. Taxonomy (NCBI): domain Eukaryota; kingdom Metazoa; phylum Chordata; class Mammalia; order Chiroptera; family Pteropodidae; genus Eonycteris; species Eonycteris spelaea. Next base: position 201,712 of record PUFA01000149.1, on the reverse strand, counting down.
AGAAATAACTAAGAATCTTTAAATCACTAAGAATACTATACTAATACTCTGTTTCCTAGCATTAAGCTCAATAAAGCATGAAAATATACTAAGGAACTGGTGAAAATGTCAATCTTTTAAGATTAAAATAGAACTAAATCCACTGGCCAAATCTAGGAAAATCTGAACATCAAAATGAATGATAAGAATGTTTGGTAACCCATTAAATAAAAAAAGAATCTATGAATCTATATTGAAACTTAAATAATTATTTTTTAAAAAGGGATGAGGCATGGAGAGGAAAAAAGCTCTTCTTTACAGAAGGATACCAACAAATTGGAAATAACAAACAAAATAGAAAGTCACCATTTTACTGGCAAGATTCATCAAGAGATACTAAACCATAGTATGAAAGACTTGAGAAACAGTATTCACACAGTCTCAGACTATCATTCCACAGATTACTTATTAATTACAAGGAAAGAAGGTATTTTTATAATGGAGAGATCTGTGTGCTCCCACCTTAATCAAATGATTAAACTTAACATTGCTAATAATGGAAAAAACTGATACCTATGGCTCTTAATATGGTGGCAAAAAAACCCATCATCCTATAGAGTATTCCTGCTAAATGTTTAGCCTGCATCTAATCACGAGGAAACAATTAAACAAATGTAAACTGAGGAACATTCTAGAACTTAGGCTCCTCAAAAATGTCATGGTGAAAGACAAGCAAAAGATTGGGGAACTAGTCTACATTAAAGAACACTAAAGAAACTTAACAAGTAAATGTTATGCATGATTCTTGACTGGATTCTGGACTTTTAAAAAATAGCTATAAAAGAAATTCTATAGCCATGAAATAGAGAAAGTTATAAAAGAAAGATAAACAAACATGGCCAAAATATTAACAGTTGATCATCTAGGTGAAATGGACAGGGTGGTACAATGCAGTCTTCTTGCAACTTCTGTGAAGTGGATTTTTCAAAACAAAAAGTTAGTAAAAAAGTAAATCTAAAGACACTGAAATACCACAGGCTTAAGTTATTTAAATCTGAAACACAGAGAGATCCAGAAAGATCCAACCACCAGACTTCCTCCTTTACCTGCTGTATTTAAACATCGATGAAGAGGAGCTAACACTGGCTGAAGCAAATATTTGACTGCCAATTGTGGGCGTTCTCTTGACATAGTTATAAAGGTAGTAGTGGCAACTCTCTGAAATTGTCGTGCTGTCAATTCATCTTGAAAGTGAAACAAATCTAGGATCTGAAAGAAAAAACACAGAAGTAAATATCAGACTCTTTGCAAGGAGCATTACATTAACTAAGAGAAAGTACTAATTTCTTTAAGCCAAAAAATAAACTCACAGCAATGGCACTGATTCAAAAAGAAAATTTTAATGTAACAACCCAGTATCAAAGGGTATGAGAACAGAAGAGGCTATGTTTTTATTAAGTACTTTTATCAAATTTATAAAATACATGATCATTGTAGAAAATTTAGAAAAGAAAGTTTTAAGTGCTCACTTTGGCAGCACACATACTAAAACTGGAATGATACAGAGAAGATTAGCATGACTCCTGTGCAAGGATAACATGCAAATTCGTGAAGCATTCCATATTTTTAATGTATATTTGAAAATAATAATAAAATAAAATTTAAAAAAAAGTTTTAAGAAGCAAATTAAATCTTCCCAAATCACTATAAACATTTTTGCTGTATTTTAATTGAGACCACACTTAATATTCAGTTTTGTTACTGAAACTTTCTCTGTTTGTTATAAATTCCTCAAAGATATTATATTGCAATATATTATATATATTCAAGCTGTATGTAAGAATTTATTAAACTATTTCTTAATATCCAGGCATTGTTTTTCATAAAATTCTGCTATTATAAAAAGCACCACCAAATGAAATTACCGTGTCAAGGCATATAAATACATTTAGGATCTGAAGAACTATCCCTGATAACAGTCCATTTTATTCTCAAAGATAAATGTAGATCTCCAGCGCCTATGAGTTAGTTCACCCTAGTCTATAAGCAACTGATAGAAAGTGCATTTCTGTTTCTGACTTAAAAGTGATATTTGTACTTTTTGCAAACAGGGGAATCTTCTGTCTAAAAACCCTATGTGACCTCTGACACTACCAAGAGAGACTCAGTAAGCCTGAAACCTATGACTTGATTTTATCATTTTGTCAAGTACCAAAACTAACTCTAGTTTCAGAAAATATTTACCCATCATTGCAAATGCGAACTTTCTCCTGTTAAGATGACTGATATTTAGTATATGTCAATGTAAGAGCTTTGCATTGTGATATTTTGCTCTCTGCATTCCTACCCATGAGAACCCTGAAGATCAGTATTAACAACTGAACGACTTTCTTCAGACTGTACTCCAAAAGGTACGTCTTACATCTAAATGCATGGGAAATGCTAATGAATAAAACTCCTTCCACATTTTTCACTTAGCAGATTAGCTAAAATAGAAAAGTTTTGTAACACATTGTGTAGGCAAAGGTGGGGGGAAACATAAATAATAATTTTGGTAATACTGGCATCTGTACAAGATTTATAAATATTAACTATAGCATGGCTTATAATATCAAAATAATGAAAACAACTCAAATATTCATTATAGGAGGCTGATTAAATAAATTATGGCACTTTAATGTGATGAAATACTATACACCCATGAAAAAGAATAAAGCAGCATTACATGAAATGATTCTATATCAAATGATCTCCAAGACACATTGTTAAGTAAAAAAAGCGAAATAAAAACAAATTATAAGACAGTATGTGTAACATGTTATCATTTAGATAAAAATTAGATTATATATACATATATACACATATCATTTTACATACATAATACATAGAATATCTATGGAAAATAAGAAATTGATAAAAGTGACTACTTCTGAGGTCTAGGAAACAAAAGAATAAACAGAAAAGTAATTCTTTTTAAATTGTATACCATGTTCATTTACCTTAATACCTATTAAAAAAAAAAAACTCATTAAAAACACACAGAAAAGATAAGGAACAAGATGAAACTTTAGTTTCATACCCCAGTTCTGAGAGCAAGCTGGACTACTCATCTAAAAATGATGACGGGTTTTAAACCTAACAATTAGGTTACTGTCTTCCACAGGTTTTATTCACTTATTAAGAAGGCCCCTCACTGACCAAGACATTTAAATATTATATTGCTTTTCCTCAATATTAGAGGAACACTAAAAGTCCTCCTTCTGTAAGTAAGCAGATAACCCTTAAACAGTCAAAAGAAACAAAATTATTTACCTGGGGGCAGATATCCTTATAGTAATCCTCTGGTGAAAGAGACTGTTGAGGACAAGAGGCCAAAATCTTTGCAATCAAGTCACACTTCTTCCAGTCAGCAGCCACTGCCTCAGCATCGCTCCCACCAGCTGCCCCAGCTGTCAACGATGGACAGAGATGTCAAAAACTTATACTGGTTCCCCATAAAAGGTCCTTAAAATTTAGAGTAAAAAGTATTTTTTCTCTACTGAAAATTATTTATTTCTTCTATAAGAAAATCTGCCCCTCTGCACTTTTCCTTTGATGTTGGTTCCTGGGAAGTTCAGAGAAAAAAGTAATGCTTAATTATTGGAATATCATTCACATGATTTGAATACAGTAAGCCTCCACTTAATGTCATCTGTAGGTTTTGCGACTTAAAGCAGAACAACATATAATGAAACCAATTCTTCCATAGGCTAATAGATTTAAACAAGACTTAAGTTCCTATGGCATCTCATTATCGTTATAATGAAATGACGTTGAATGAAACATTATTCGCCAACATGCTGTACTAGCTTCTTCTCAGTGTTTATTAGTTTTATTATTATTATTCTCTTTATATGAACCATGCATTTTACACTGCCTTAAACCAAAGCTATGGAGTAACAGGGAACAGATTTACCTTTCTACCTTAAGTGAGCAAAAACGGGACAAAATATATAAACAATGGTTTTCAGATACTGGAAAACAGGCAGCCCAGGACACTGATCCCCTGAAAGAAGGGAACCTAACAAGATTAGCCCCCATGAGTACCCCAGCGTAATATCTACAGAGAGTTTGAGGCCACAGCAGAGCAAAGGGAGGCCGAGTAAAGGCTGGCATCTTTTTGAGTTAAAGAAGTTCAGGAAGACCAAGCAGCTAGAATTTTCAGGGCAAAATACTGAAGGAGGAAAAAGCTGCGGAAGGAAAAGCTCAGAGATCTGCAGAGGTCCTCTTTTCAGTCTTTTGCTGGAGTGTGATCTGTGTTATGTGTGTGAGAAAAAAAACCAAGGCTGAAGCACAGAACCACAAGAAATGAGGAGCAGAGCAATCCCCAGAGTTTCACGCAAGACTGGGAATAGTCTGTGTTCCCACTAGTTGAACATGGAAAGGCCCCCTCATAAGCAGGCCATCAAGGAAAATCTGCGAAGGGTATTGCCTTATTAGTGGGGCCAAATTATCTTAGAACTATAGTAATAAGGCTTAAAAACCAGGATCAGGGGTCAAACTAATTCCAAGAAATTAACTGCATCCCAGAACAAAGCCTGACAAAGGAATACAACAAAATCTAGCACCCAACAATGTAAAATAAAAATAATAATATACATTTCAAAAATTATGAGGCATATGCATACAGTGGAATATCATTTAGTCATAAAAAGGAATAAAGGCTGATTCAATGTACAACATGAAATAAACCTCAAAAAACGTGATGCTTACCAGTGAAAGAAACCAAACATCAAAGACTGCAAATTGTATAATTACATTGTATGAATGTAATTCAATACAAATAGGCAAATCCATTGAGACAGAAAGCAGATTTTGCTTATAAAGGTTGGAGAAAGGGGAGAATGGGCCAGTGATGGTCTAATGGGCAGTGATTGCTAATAATGGGTGATGATGAAATGTTTTGGGAATTAGGTCTTGGTGATGCTTGCACAACTTTGTGACTATTATGTAAAAAACACTCGAACTTTTTAGTGTACACTCTTCAGAAGACTGAATTTTATGATATGTAAATACAATTTCATTTTGTAAAAAATTTACCATATATGCAAAAGAAAAGCAAAAAAAGATGACCAATAATCAGAAGGAAATTAACACAAAACAGATTCATAAAAAACAGAGATTACAGAATTAGGAGACAAGGGCATTAAAAACAGCTATTATAAATTTATTCTCTATTTAAAAAGAGATAAAAGAAAGCATGCTTTATGATGAGATAAATGGAAGAGAGAAGAAAAGACCCAAATTGAATCTCTCCCTACTAATGAAAGGAAAATATCTGAAGTGAAAAACACACAGAGTGATAGACACTGTAGAACATGTAGCAATATAAATTATACAAAATGAAAAAGAGAAAAAACTGAACCTCCCTCCCACAAAACAGGAATACTGTAACTTGTAGAACAACAGTAAGCATAACAGTAAGTGTAATTCAAATTCCAGGAAGGACAGAAAAAAATATTTGAAGATAATGTTTGAGATACATCCAAAATGATGAAAATTAAACCCTCACCTCTAAGAATCTCAAGAAAGATTAAGCAGAAGAAACATTGAAGAAAATCACTCACACTAAGACATATCATAATCAAATTTCTAAAAACCAGTGATAAAGAGAAAAATCTTAAAAGCAACAAGAGAAAAAAGGTGTTTCATGTACAGAAGGAACAAAGGTAAAAATGACAGCAAAAATATCTTCAAAAAGTAAGGTGAAATAAAGACTTTTTCAGACCGACAAAAGCTAACGAACTTCATTGCCAGCAGACCTGCATGATAAGAAATGTTAAAGTTCTTCAGGCACAAGGAAATTTGAATTTAAATTTGGATCTACACAAAAAACTGAAGAACACCAAAAATAACAAATATGTAAGTAAATATAAACTGCCTTAAATCATTTCTGAGAAGCAGATTTGAATAGATAACAAAAAATATATACAAGCATAAGTGAGAGAAGCTCATGGCAAAAATAGGGTTCTAAGTTTCTTAGTCTTCAATTTGCGTGCTCTTGGGTGAAATCTAACTCTTTTTGGAAAAAGGTGATGCAAGGACCTATTTATATGTGACAGCTTCTCACAGGTAACTGGTAATTTTTCATTTCATTGGTCCTTACGGCCACTGCAGGCAGAAGTGGGGAGGCAACATGACAACCACTTAGACCAAATTTGTGTCTGCCAACCCCACTGACCTCGCCTTTATCTGACAGGACCACGGTATATTTACCACACCAGAAATGGAAAGTCAAGATTGACTCTTTTCTTTCTCCTCTTCCCTCCCCACACACCCAGCCCTTCACTGAGTTCTGGCAACTCTGCCCTTTAAATATCTCCTCTCATATCCATCTGTCTCCATTTCCACCGCCACTGCATTGATCCAAGCCACAGTGTTCTCTCGGATGACTGCTTCTTGACTGATCTCCCAGCTTCTGCTCTTAGCCAACCCGTTTTCACAATACATTCGAATAGATATCTCTAAAATGTAGGCTGTAGCATGTCTGTCTCCTTCTTAAAACCTCCGATGGTTTCTCATTGCCCTCAGAATAAAGCTGGAAATCCTGAACTAGGCCTACAGACCTCCATAATGTGGCCCCAACCCTCCACCCCCATTTCGTACCACTCTGCCCTCACTGCTCTACCCATACCGAAATTTCCTCAAAAACACTATGCTCTTTCCTACCTCAGTCCCATCACACATGGTATCTTCTCTGACTATAATAGTGTTCTCTCACTCTACAACTGATAAATCCCAAGTCAGCCTTCAGGGCTCAGTTTAAATGTCATTTCCATCAAAAAAGCCACTAAATTGGTGGTACTAGTTAGAGTATGCATGGGATACAGGAGATAAGGGACTAAGCACGACAGAAAGGTAAAGGGTTCACCAGGATAAAGGTGAAGGGAGCTCCTAGGGAACTAATCCAGATTAGAGGCGAGAGAGATGTCTCCAAGAAGAAAAAACAGGCAGACTATCCAATGTATTTGAATGTATTAAAAAGGAGACAAACAACTGAGGGAAAGTTTGAAAATAAGTTAGTGATAAGTACATTAAAAAAACCAAGCACACAAACCAAAAAGATAGTTATTAGCTCCAGGAATTACAAAAGTTGGACAAAAAAATAAAAGTAGTCATAGCCCACTACAAAGTTCAAGTGTAAAAAATAATTACATAGAAGAATATAAACACAGTATATTGATCTAATCAAATTTAAGATATGGCTAGTAAGGAGAGGAGTATACTCGGTGTGATGATGGGAGGGTTGTTAAAGAGAAAATTATTTTCCACACATGGTGAGAAGTTGATAGATCATGCCACAAACTAAAAAATTAAGAAGGTGCAGTATATGCATGATAGGCACATAGAGGGAAATACCAGAAGAAACCCACTATAAGAGGTCAAAAGGGCTGCTTCCGGGGATGGGAAAGGAATGCAATGGGAGAAGGACTGCTATTTTTCTCCCTGAGCCTTGTAGACCTATTGGACTCTTTAAACTATGTGCATGTATAATTTTGTTTTAAAAAATAAAACCAAAAATATAAATGAAAAAATACTACCACCCTAGCATAATAATTAACTTTTCCCACTTCCAGTCCTCCAATGAGAACTTAGAGAATTGTGGAAATGAATCTAAAACTTCGTTCCAAAGTGTGTGTCTCTAAGGTATCTCCCACTTCAAGAGAACTGATTTGTATTTTAAGTCCTGAGGTAAAGTCCTCGTTGCATCCTGGTACAAATTCCTTTTCTCACAGAGAATTTCACATTTTCTTTAGGGTTTTACTGAAACTTTCTGTGCAAAGTTTTCCTTCGATATTATAAATCATTTGAAACAGCTGACGATATCATTCGACAATGTGAGCAGTGTATCACGGCTGTTTTAGAAAAATGGCAATTACCATGGCAGGAAGTTAAACCTCATTAAGGAGACCTTCCAAGTCTAACCTCCTCAATGTCCACGAAGACACAGCTTAGTCTCAATCAGGTTTTAAAGGTAAATGCTAAAGATCAATAATTCACTCTGACTCAGAAGGAAATGGATACCAACATAACAGAAACACCTTATTTCTTACCACCTGCTCCTTCCAAAATGCCCCGGACTACTGCCTGAACACCATTTGGTCTCATCAATCTTTCGGAGAGCAGCTGCCCACATAGACGCCGAAGCCAAGCTGGGCTCTGACACCTAACTTGTCTCTTCACATCCATGCAGGCCTAAAAAAGGAAGGGAAAGATCTGACCTGAATGTCAGTGACACAGACAGGAAGTGTAAAACACATATATATTGAGACAGACTGACAAGTAACAGTATGTTATATAGACTTCAAAGGAGCAACATTTTTTTCTAAAACAAAACAAAACAAAAAACTCTTTTATAAAACCTTCAGCATCGCTTTTAAGAGAGTAAAAATACAGTGAAGTATCAAGTGAAGTTTCAAACCCAGAAATAGACAGACACATCAGTGGATAAAATACAAAGGTCAATGTGACCAAACTCTGAATGCAGTCCTTCCAGCCAAATCTAGCTTCAAAGGAGGTTCTGTGAACGCCACACACCACTAGGAAGGCAGTTCATGACAGTGAGCGGGCACTCTAGTCTCACCTCATGGTCTTAGCTACTCTGATTTGGTGTCCCTTATTTTGAGCTCAAATGTTAACCATTTTGCTGTCACTTACTGCACTTAATGATGAGCATAAAAATTAGTGACGGAAACATTTAATCCTAACTATCTTATCCTCTCTTATTTAAAGAGGATTAACGATTAACATTTATTGAGGGGGTTATGATGTGCCAAGCACTGTGCTAAGAACCTCCCATATAACCTCAAAAAGGACTTACAAGGAAGGCCGTGTTGTCATCCCCATTTTAAGGGGGAAAAAATAAGGGACGGAAAGGTTTATTAATTCATACAACTGCACACTGAGGTTGAATTTGGGTATGCCTTCCTCCAGAGCCTCTGCTTTTCACCACATTCTTATAATTATAATGTATTTGGTTTAATCTGGCAAACTGTGGACTCATTCAGAGAAGTGCAGTGTGAGGCCAGAGGGGCCCAATGGGAGGCTATAGTGGTGTTCTAGGAAAGAGATGAAAATGACTTCAACTAGGACATAGCTTTGTTGCCAGCTGCAGTTGGTCCTTGTTCTTGATCTACAGCTAATTCCTTTGGCCGCTCACACTGTACTCATCTAGATTCATAACTAAAATTTAGGTGCTAAAAGCAAATAAATAATTCCCATTTATATTCTCAAATTGTCATTTCAGATAAATTACTTTTAAGAAAAAAGAGAAACTATCTTATGCCTAGTAGACTATATACTATTATTTTTCAAAGGAGCTAAAAATAGTCCCATAGTAGCTCTAATTTAATTTCTTTACTTTAAATACTCCATTCAAAGAATAAGGTATCCAAATATTTCTGCCAAAAGAATGTATTGTCAAACAGCTAAATTTTAGTTGTAAAAAATCCAGTTTCAGAATGAATAAAATATATTTTAAATAAAACTCTTATATTCTTGGGAAAAGTATCCATCATTCCATTAAAAGAAAAGTCCTTTTAAATTGTTCTTTGAGTTGGTGTAATTTAGTTTTACAAAAACGATTTAATGATTCAAAAGATGAAATAAGATTTAACTAGATTATGAAATTTCCCAGGAGGTGAGACAGCACAGTGCACATTACCATCAAAGATTCACCCGTAAGAGCTCCCAGGCCTGAATACCTGGGGTGGTCCTCCCTGGAGGATAAGTAATTCTCGAACTGCTAATGGTTGATATACTTGATCCAAGATGTTTCTCAAGGCCTCCCTAGATAGGGCTCTTTCCTCTTCGGTTAGCACCTAAAGGAAAAAATGTACTTGGCTTTAGCAAATATAAGCCAGGCAGGCAACAGAAGGTAATGTTTTACAATACTGTACAAAGACACCTGTGAGGGGAGAAGGAGAAAAGCTTCCTTCTCCTTTTGATTCCTTTCGCCTGGAGGAAGCTATGAAACGCTCCTGGCCCTCTCTGCAGCCCCTCGCTCACTTCTGGACAGGACATCTATTAACTTACCTTATTGATGAGTCTAGAATAAACTCACTCACTGGCAAGCTCTGGCACGTACAGTTCAACTTGTTCCTCTTCTGTCTCTTGGGAGAGAGTGCACATTCTATTCTGCTCTTTCTTACTGTAGATTTTACAGAGGTACATTCCCTGCCACGGGGCAGAAGGCGCTGCAGTTTTCCACCTCTCCTTAAAACTAGGGGAGAAATAAGTGCTTCTAATTCTGGATTGCACTGTTGGAAGCCCATTTGGCTCTATCTAGAAGCTGTATCTTCCAACTTTGCATTTATGAGTAACAGAGGTGACATTTTGATTTTTATTTTCTTACTCTGTTAACTGTCTTTTAATTCTTTCAGAACTTGGGCAGCAAAGAGGGGTGCTATTTATTGGGGCCCCTTGGGCCTCAACAGCACTGTACCCCTTTGGTAACTTAATACAATGGTCAGGGTCCTGCCCATCACCACTTAGCAAACTGAGGTGCAGGCATTGCTTAGAGCAGCCGCTATAACTGGGACTTGTCCAGCTTCATAACGCACACCCATCGTGTCTCCCCTTCTGTCTTCTTCTCCTGTCTTCCTGCTTGGTCCTTTCGGTGGATTTTCCTTTCTTTTCTCTCTCCTGCTTGAGACCGCCCCCCACCCAGGGTACTGCTCAGACCCAGTAATAGTAATAAAACCTGTCAATCCAGGCACCCCTATCTCAGGGAAGTGCAAGGAGGGCACTGAGAAGTGTCAAGACTCAAACCCTGCTGTAAAGAGCACAATGCTCTGCTCCACATAAAGGCTCTGGGGGAGGTCATAATTTCATGTCACTGCTCAGATATTAGAGGCTTTCAGGTAAACGTTTGTGAGCATAGGCAAGAGAGAGAGTGAAAAGGGAACAAACAGAAAAGGAACAAGCTGCAGGATCACAGAGAAAGGTGTCAGAAAAAAGAGGTGGGTGTGCATTACGAGATCTGGCTGCGGTGGCTAAGGAATTACCCAGCATATGAGCTGCACTGACCCCCGATACATCTAGATGGTGACAGCTTCTTCTGGCCAGGTTCCTGTGCCAATGCTGGTGGTTCTCTCATGGGGGAGTAGTGGTCCCTGCTACGTTTTACTTGTGAGTCTTGTCTCCAATGAATGTGAGAACCGTTTGAGAAAAGGACCATGTCTTAAGCTTCTGTAACTTCCACAGCACCCTTATAGTCCAGGTACTCAAATCCTTACCTACTGAGTGTCAGCAAAACACAGGAACATACCTGTAACACCTAATAACAATGGCACACATTGACTAAATTATCAGTGTACCTGGTGCTGTACCCCCTTTATCTCATTTAATCCTCCTAAGAACTTAATGAAGGAGGTATGAATAGTTTAATATTAATATTAGCAGTTATTACTTTTTGATGAGCACTTCTGGCGATTGGGCTAGGTGCTTTACACACATTATCCTTAATCCTCACAATCACCTCCCAAGGCACGTATTATACACATTCTATTAAAATAAAAGGGGCGGGGGGCGCAAAGAAATATCCTGCAAGAGCTGTTCCACAAAAATGGCAAGAGCCAGGTGAAGGGGATTCTCCAGGAGTGAAAATCTAATAAATGAATGGTCCACCCTCTAAAAAGATCATTTATCTACTGGATATGCTTTGGCATCCAATAAGAATTCTCTAGATCTTTCCATCAGTCTTTTTCCAAAGAAGAGTCATCTTATAATAATCACACAAATATATACGCATATTCACACAAACTCACATAAACATACACACAGAACCTCTCTCTCTCTCAATATATATTTACCTCTTCCTCGGGTTTTAGTGGTTTTCTCTTGGTGGAGCAGAATCCCAGTTGACACAGACCTGCTGCAATATCCCCAAAATGGCGACAGAAAATCAAGCTCCCCAGAGACGCATGTTGAGCAACATTTAGGAGGACCTTGCAGCTAGTATACAGTCTCCGGGGTGCGTTGGGGGCAGCATCCAGACATACCACATCTTGAACAACAGCCCCAAATTCAGTCCTACATCTCAAAGGGACTCCAACACCAGGCATAAGATAGGGGCAGACACCAAAGGTGACTACAAACTGCAAAGCTGACTGGACGGTCTTCTGCTGTGAGATACTAAGCGTATCTGGGCTCAGGGCAGGAGCAGCTTCTGGAGTCCTTGGGTTGGGTTTACCTGGATTGAAATCAGCTGCAAGGTGGATCATGGTTTCCTTCAAGCACAACAGCAACAGCAAGGTTTGAGAGGTAAAACTCCAGGTGACATCCACAGAGTTTTGTGGCCATTCTTCCTTCTTAGCAATTTCATCCTTCAGGAGTTTCAATTTCTTCCACTGAGGATCCTTCAGAAATTTGTCCTCCAAAGCAGACAGGTTAGATTTTAAAGCAGCCAGCAAGACATCATGTTTTGTGATCTGTAGTGAACTTGAGCCTGACCCTTTTGAAGAAAAAAAGAGAGAGAGAAAATATACCTGGAAAACAAATTTCACTTCCCTCTGTGGGAATGCCTTGCCTGCTCCAGTTCATCCTCTGAGGCAGGCTCAGATGTCATTGCCTCTGGAAAGCCTTCCCTAATTGTACCACCCAGAACACATTTCCTCCCTTCCCACAGCACTTTGGATGTACATGGAATAGTGTCCCTAACACATTATACTCCATCTAATTTGTGTTCCGCTTATTTTCTGAAGGCAGAAGCCATGTCTTAGTTATCTTAATGGGCTTAAATTGTAGAAAGAACAGAAATTTTTAAAAACTGAACACTGACCACAGAAGATTCCTTCAGTCAAACTGTTCTAGGTACGTCCATTAAATTATATTGAACATTAATGACATGTTCATTAAATATATTCTAAAGTGAACAAAGTATTAACACTATGAGCAAAAGGTATGAACAGTTAACAGAAAAAGAAATGCAAAAAACTTTTTAAAATGAAAATATGATCAACCTTCTCATAAGAGAAAGCTAAATTAAAATTATAGTGAAATAGCACTTCCTATCTACCAACTAGCTAAAATCCAGGTTTTATAACACCTCATGTGGCAAGGTTTTGGGGAAATACATACTCTCATACATTGTTGGTAGAACTAAGACGGGATCTCCCTAGGGATAGAAATTTGGCAATATCTAGCAACACTACATAGGCATTTAACATTTGGCCCAGCGATCTCATTTTTAGAAATCAATCCTATAGATACACAGACTAAAATGACATATACACAAGGCTATCCATTGTAGTGCTTCTTATATTAGCAAAAAACTTGAAAAAACCCAAATGTCCATTAATAGAGAACTCATTGAATAAACACTGATATGCTCATATAATGGAATACTTGTAGAAGGGAAAGTGTAATATTTCAGTGTACCACTATGTAGTGATCTCTAAGACACATTAAAATTTAAAAGTGTAGAACAATGTATATAGTATGCTATCTTTTGTGTAAAAATGAGAGGGAATACAAAATATATTATTTGGGTTTTTCTTCCCAAAACAGCAGTGGAAGAACAAATTAAAAGTATCTAAAATAAGTTATCTATAGAGAGAAGAATAAAACAGAGATTTTCCTTTTTTAATTATATTTTTAAAAATTTTACAATAAATATGTATGTTTCTGTACCTTTAAAAAGTTAATTTAAGGTTACAAAACAATAGGTAGTATATAAGACCTTTCTGTCAGAAAGAAAACTATTTCCCAAAATGCAATCTCTGGATAGTGGGATTACAGTCATTTTAATGTTCTTTTGGTTTCTCTACATTTTTTAAAGCTTTACTATAAGGAACATTAACTATAAAAAGAAAAAGAACAATAACATTGTTCTTTACAAATAATGAAAATCAGAAAAATGTTCTAGTACTTCTCTTGGACTGTCCAGGGCAAGTGTTCTGACCCACTGGTATGATCATCTGGTTCCTTGGGCTAATATCTACCTAAAAAGGAAATGAAGTCGGTCATAACTTGTTGCCAACTACCATTAAGATCGCTAAACAACCTCTAAGTGACTTCCTGTGACTTTATAAGATCTTTGAAACCAAACATGAGACATAAAGAAAGGGATTTAAAACAAAAGCTATCAGCTTTTTTTCAAGAGCTTCTTAATAAAGTAGTCTTTTCTGCCCTCTACTGGTGACAAAAAAAAAATCTGTTTGACAATAAAAGCATTCCCTTAAAGCAACAGTTCCCAAAGTGAGATGCAGGGCCTCAGGTTTTGATGAGTTTCCAAGATTCTCTCAGGGAGTCTGCAAGGTCAAAACTACTTTCATATTAATACTAAATTACTATTTGCCTTTTATGCTCTCATTCTCTCATGAGTGTACTAAGCATGAAAAGGTCATTGAGTTCAGATTCTATATTGCAAATAACTTTTAAGAAATTATCTGTTGTTGAGTTTTAGTACAGTATAAAAGAATACACACAATTTATCTGAAAAAGCAATTGAAATTTCCTCTCTTTTCTAACTACATATCTATGTGAGTCTAGACTGTCTTCATCTATTTCAATCAAAACAATCTATCATGACAGACTGAACAGAGAAGCAAATATGAAAATTCAGCTAATAAGCCAGACATGAAGGAAATTTACAAAAATGTAAAACAATGATACTCTCCCGTTATTTTACTTTGGAAAATATATTTTTCTTTAAGAATGTCATTACTTTAACATGCAATGAGTATATAACTGTTATTTTTGAATAAATGTAAAAGGTTTCTCTTAAGGTCTTAATTTCTAGTATAGTAAATATTGATACATATAACACACATAAAAGCTGTTTTAAGTCCTCAACATTTTTTTAAGAGTGTAAGAGTGCTGAAATGAAAAAATTTGAGATTGGCTGCCTTAAAACAATGCCAAATTTCAGACACATAGTGGTATGTCCACAATCTTTGTCATTTATCTGAGTACTGGCTGTATTATTATTTACTTTTTTCATTTAATTATTTATTCAAAATAAATTATTTTTTTTAATTTAATTAGTAGTAGTTAATACATTGTTCTAAGCTTTTTATGTATTTAACTCAACTCTCACAACAACTCTGAGGTAGATGATGATGATGATGGTGCTATTTCTAGAGCATATTCAACTCGTGCAGTCTGGCTCCAGAGCCAACCTCTTGATCACTACACGACACTATTCAGCCTCAAAATGTTTCTCTACATACCACCTAAAACCATCCCTATCACATTTTGGGAAATGTTGTCCTCATGAACAGCCTTATGTGTTCTTTCCAATCACTAATTTAAATGTCTATGCTTTGTGACATTTAAAAGCAGACTTCATGACTTGTATGGCACTCTTTATTAATGTCAAAGTGCAAAGCAATATGGCATACAAGAATAAGTGTGATATAGCTTCATTATTTACAAATTACCAGAGTTTTCAGCCCCTTCTCCCCATGTTATTCAAATTTAATGAGTTCAGTAACTCTATATTTAGTCTGAAAAGTTATTTTTTAGGAAAACTATTACTGAGATGGCCTCCATTTTTTACAAACAAAATCACTAAACTTAACAAATCCTTTTCAAATTCTAATTATACAACTCTTAACAATGGAGGTGAAAATATTATTCTTATTTGTCTCATGACTGAGAACAAAAGTGGAAGGCAGAGAAGGAGAAAATCCTTAATGCAACAGAACTTTCAGTGACTCAAAAGTGAAAGAGCATTGGTATCTTCCTTTCTATGTAATTTCCACCTAGATTTAATTTTTCTTCCTCTTGTGGCCTGCCACAGCCTCACCCCTAGATAACACCTATATCCCATTGTTATCTGCATATCCATTCGCCAGTAGTGTTATCCTGTCACTCTGGATATCTTTTGGTCTATATGTATAGTACCATCTCCCCAAATAGATAAGATGCTTGAGAGCACAAATTGTTTTATATTTTTGTATCTCTAATGGCAGTTGAGATAGAATACTGTATACATTTAACTCTCAGTAAATACTTCTTCAAAGGTAGTCAATTTGAAAACACATCCAAAAAAAGTCTAATATAGCTGGATGTAACTTTTAATCAATATATTCATCCTGTCTCAACACCCTCTGTCCATCAGGGACATCTGAACACTCATAATGCACAGGTATGTTTTTATTTCCTCAGCAGCTTATATGATAAAACAGCAGGCAAATTCATAAATATGTAATAGACTTTATGTGCAAAATAATTTTACCACTATACATAGGAATTCAAATTCTGTTGTTAAATGAGTTCATGCATGTAATTCCACCACATACTCTGAGATTTAGAGGTTTTCTATAAATTGTGAGCTTTGTGATAGATGGATTACTTCGGTTTCTTTGCTGATTTAACCTTGTTCTCAGTTATGTTCTAGATAGCTACATTGCTAGACAAGTAACCTCTCAATTAGCGTGTTAAAATTGTTATTTTGCAGTTTAATTCTTCATTGAGGCAAAGCAGTATAGTGATCAGACTACAGTGGAAGGCTGAGTTTAAACCCTAGCTCTGCCAATTAGGCTGACATTAGACAATTTCCAATGTACCTGGTTCTGTCATCTGTAAAATGGAATACAAGTAATACTTATTTTGTGGGATTGTTGTGAGGATTAAATGATATATACGTAAACATCGTACCATAGGGACTGATACTTCGTAGGTACTCAAGTACTATTATTAATATCTTCTTTTCACTTCTCCCAGGTATGGTACAATGTTTGTGGGAGTTTTTGCAGTTTGGGAGGTATCTCAAACTCTGACACTTTCAACATCGCCTCAGACTCTTCCTGTATGTTCCTGTACCTTTCTCACCCTAAACTCCTCCCCACAAAATACAGACTCCAATTGTGTCCCTTCTCAAAGCTCCAGATAACATCAGAGGCTCCATACTAAATAATTTGCTTTGGTCTGAGAAGAGGGTTCAGTAGACCTCGATTCTAAGTCCGTCTCA
Organism: Eonycteris spelaea; assembly: GCA_003508835.1. Taxonomy (NCBI): domain Eukaryota; kingdom Metazoa; phylum Chordata; class Mammalia; order Chiroptera; family Pteropodidae; genus Eonycteris; species Eonycteris spelaea. The sequence goes on along the minus strand of PUFA01000149.1, from coordinate 184,776 downwards.
TGTTTCCAATTTAACGTGATCTTAGGCGAGTTACTTAATCTCTTCAATGAGCTCTGGTTGTCCTCAGCTGTGAAAGGAGAGTCCCAGGTTAAACCATTCCCAAGGACCCTTCGGATTCTCAGTTGGGAAGATATTTTCAAGTCATCACGGAAGATTAAAAGTGACTGCAAACCCTCCTCCCACAGAATGTAAATCCCTAAATACTCTCCCCAAACCCAGCTCAAACGTCACTGCTTCTTTTTTCTGGACTCCTTGGCATGTTGTACAAACCTTCAGTGTCCATATTAGACCCTGCGCCCTCAAGGGGGTGGGACCTCACTTTATACGTCGTGCGTGCCTATAGTCTCTGAAGCAAGTTCCACGACCCCGCTTTAGAGGGCTGCGGTTAGGACTGAATGAAACCATGTACCGAAGGGACTTAACACAGTGACTGGCAGAAGGTAAGCACGCGAGAGACGCTGGTTACTATAGCATTTGACAGATCCCATCCCTCTTTTAGCCTCAGTTTCCTCAAGGGTAGCATGAGGCTGTACGAACAATGGCCAAAGCTCCCTGGGTCGGGACCGCCTGGCCCCGGGAAGGGCCTGAGAAGCGCACAGTGTGGGAGCCAGGGCATCCCTGGAAGACGAGCGACCCTAAGAGTCCCTGTGCAGCCCGGCGCCGAGGTCCGTCCTCTCACCTCCTGGGCTCAGCAGCAGCTTCAGCGCCTCCAAAATCCGCTCCAGACCGCATATTTCCAGAGCTCCGCTGCCCACAGCTTGTGAGGGTGCCGCCATGACTGGAGTGGAACACGCCACTCGAAACCTGCTCAGGGACCTCGGCAGACCCAGGCCGCCGCCATATTGAGCGCGGCAGGAGGCGCACAGCGTCAGGGGCGGGGCCAGCTGCATGGGGCGGGGCCGTCTGAATCATGAATGTTCTCTCCACCTGAAAAATATTTTCTCAGTCCTCTTCACTCCTCTGGAAAAAAACTACAGCTAACACGACCTGCTTACATGCACAATTAAATGTTACACGAAGAAGGAAATTAAAAGTAGTTTATCATGAAATAATGTGTATTTCAGTATGAAAATATTGTGTACCAAAACGTTAGGAGACATAACGAAGCAGGAAGTTAGTTAACTCAGAACAAGGCTAATGGCATCCAGTAGTTACCTTTTATTATTTTTTAAAAATTTTAAAACATTTTATTATTTTCTCCTCTCCTTTCCCCCCTCCCTTCTGGTAACCACTAGTCCATTGTCTGTGTGTATGAGTCTCTGCTTGTCCTGCTCATTTGTTGCTTTTAAGTTTATATGCCACATATAAGTGATATCATGTGATTTTCAACCTTTTCTCTCTGGCTTATTTCGCTTAGTATGATTATTTCAAGGTTCATCCTTGTTGTTGCAAATGGCAGTATTTCATCTCTTCTTATGGCTGAGTAATACTCGATTGTATGTATGTACCACAGCTTCTTTGGCCAATCATTTGTTGTAGCACACTTCAGTTGCTTCTATGTCCTGGCCACTGTGAATAATGCTGCTATGAATACTGGTATGCAAATATCTTTTTGGATACGAGTTTTCATCCAGTACTTATCAATGGCTATTTTACAGAAACAAAATTCCCAGTGTAGATCCCAGTAAGTTAAGGGGTTTTGTCTTCTAAGCCACATGTGATCACTGGAGTGGCTGCATTCCATTTTCCATAACTGACCCCTAAATTCTTACCCTACCGGTCTGAAAACCTTAGTCGCTATGATAACCCCCACCACCACTCCATAAAACAGTGGTCACTGAAGCTTAAGATTTCATTTATTTTTTTAAAAAAGGTTTTCTTTTTATATTACCACTTCCTTTAGTATCATATCAAGAGATCTTTGTTAGAGAGGAACTTTTCCTCTGCCTTCTTAGGTTTTGAATATGGGGGCCTGTGAATTAAATGACTTTGAGGAAAGATAAATGAACTTTTAGGAGAATAGATGGGAGATGTGATAGTTTTATGACAGTACCTGTTTAGGTGACTTCTTATTGCAGTTGCACCAACTTCTAGTCTCTGGTGATAGCAGTCAATCCTCCCTGTCTCTGGTCCCCTCCCCAGGCTGGTTCATCACCCCTACAAACAGATGCATCTTCACAGAAACCACTTTGGATCACATAGTTCCCCTACTCAAAATACTAATGGTTCTGACCCACTAAATCCAGTCCAAAATGGAATGCTTGGCTTTTTCTCTCCTAACATCTAGCTTTTGCTTAAATCATTCCCTCTACCCAAAACTCCTCTTAAGCATACTAAAAATAAAAGCTAACATTTAACAGAGCACTACCATGGGCCGGGCATTCTTCTAAATGCTTTATGCATACAACTCAACTAGTGCTCACATTGACCCTATGAAGGAGCTATCCTCCCTTCGGAGATAAGGAAACTGAAGTAGGGAAAGTTTAAGTAACTTGTCTAAGCTCATTGCTGGAAAGGACAGAACCAGGATTTGAACTCAAGGAGCATGGCTCCAGTGTCTCTGTATCTTCACCATATATTGTCTTACCAGTACCTACAGAACCAGCAAGAGGGAAGCAGAGGTACGGTTCTCCAGGCCTCCCATCAGGTAGGCTCCTGGACCGATGGAACTACCTTCTCTGTAGTCTTTTGCAGAAGTCACATTTTTCTGCTGGAAGGGTCCCTTGCATGTGGTGGGTGCTCCGTAAACAGTATAATTTTATTCTCTATATAACCATTTTATTTATCTTTCGTTGTCCTCATTCTATCTTTCCCTGACTTATCATGGTAAAATAGACATAAAACTTACCATTTTAAAGTGTACAGTTCAGTGGTATTTGGTGTTATGCAACCATCTTACACTCCCATATCAGACTTCTACTTTCTTTTTATTGAGAAAAAAATACGCATAACAAAATCAACCATTTAAACCATTTGGAAGTAAACTATTCAGTGGTATTTGTTGTACATTCACAGTGTTATACAACTACCACCACTAACCATCTCCAGAACTTTCATCATACCAAACTGAAACTCTGTACCCATTCAACAGTAACTTCCCATTCCCATTCTTTCCTCAGCCCTGGTAACCTCTACTCTTTCTATCTAAATAAACTTGACTCTTCTAGGTACCACATTTAAGTGGAATCGTGCAGTATTTGTTGTTTTGTGTTTGGCTTATTTCACTTCACATCATGTTTTCAAGGTTCATCATGTTGTAGCATATGTCAAGATTTCTCTCCTTTTTAAAGGTGAATATTCCCCAGTGTGTATATATACCACATTTTGTTTAATCTACTCATTCACTGATGGACATTTAGGTTGTTTCCAACTTTTGGCTATTATGAATAATGCTGCAGTGAACATTTTGACACATTTGCTTTTGTGCGCCTCATTGTTACATGCTTTTTGGTCAAACCAGTTAGTTTCAAAACAACATTTATATCACTAAATTCTTCGTTTATCTCCTAAGAAAAAGGATTCTCCTAGTAAACATCACCATTGTTACACCCAAGAAAATTAATATTTATTCAGAAATATCTTCTCTAAGATCCATGTTAAAATTCCCCCAATTTCCCAAAACTGTCTTCTATAGATTTTTTATTTTCACACCAGGATCCATCCAACCAAGGTTCATACGTTAGCAGCTCCTCAAAAAGCTAAATATACATAGAACTACTACTGAATGACCCAGCAATTCCATTCCTAGGTATACACCCAGAATTGAAACAGACTCAAAATAGTTTCTATATGCTAATGTTCATTGTAGCATTATTCACAATAGCCAAAAGCCAGAAACAACCCAAGATGAACTGATAAACAAATGTGATATATACACACGATGGGATTTTATTTAGCCATAGAATGAAGTTCTGATACATGCTTCAATATGGAGGAACGTTGAAAACATTATACTAGGTGAAATAAGCCAAATTTAAAAGATGAATATTAAATTTTTACTTATATGAAAGATCTAGAATAGTCAAATTCAGAGACAAAGTGGAATTGAGGTTCCCAGGGCCTGGAGAGAAGGAATGGTGGGTCATTACCTATGGGTACAGAATTTGCATGGGATGAAAAAGTTCTGGAAATAGAGGTGATGGTTGCATTAACACTTTCAATGTGCTTAATGCCACAGAATTGTACACTTTAAAATAGTTAAAATAAATGAGTACAGAGTTTCAGTTTGGGAGGATGGTTGCACAACCATGTGACTATTAAATGCCATTGAACTGTACACTTAAAAATAATTAAAATGGTAAAATGTTACATATTGATTTTTACACATATAAATCTACAAATATTTCTTAAAAGTTGTAGCCCTTCCGCAGAAAAAGTTGTGGGCCTGTGCACGGTTTCTGAACAGTGGCACTATTGCCATTTGGGGCCTGTTATTTCTTTGTGGTACAGGGCTGTCCTGTGCATTGTAGGATGTTTAGCAGCATCCCTGGCCTTGACTTAATGCCACCAGCACCTCCCCAGTCATGACAATCAAAAGTATCTCCAGAAATTGCCAAATATCCTGTAAGAGAAGAAGCCACAACCTCCCCCCTCCCCCCAGTTAGAGAACCCCTGGTTCTGACTAACTTTGCTAACGGACTGTTGTTTAAACCTCTGCTCTGCCCCTCAGCTCAGCTCAGCCCACCGTTGTCTCCCATTAACAAGGGAATTTTATTGGTTTAACAATATGCCACATGGATATTTTTTCAAATGAAGTGACCTTTAAATCCAGTTTCTCCCCACTCTGCCCTCAATAGAATGACACACAGGTCTGGAGAAGTCATTTGAACAGGAAGCTTCTTTCTCCACATCTAGACTGAGCTCATCTACCATTTGTCTTGCCTGGAATTGTGGTAAATCAAATAAAACACATTTGACAATGGTTTAACAAAATTATTTAATAAAATTTATAAAAATGAATATTTAAGAATAATTTTGTTTCAGTTTGAATTGTTCCTTTCCAACCCCAAAGAAAATACAAAATTATCAGCACCCACACACATATACATTCAAAACTATAGTGACAGTCTCTAAATAGACATTAGGTAGACTTTAAATTGCTGAAAGATCAAGACAATTCCAAGAAGTGATTACAGGGATGATTATTTTCTTAAAAAAAAAAAAAAACAGTTGACAGACAGTAAAACAATTTAAATAAACTTCTTTTGGTTGCCAAAAGGTTCTTGACGTTTGCATTTTCACTAAAAGAAGATCCAAATTGAGGTTCTCCTTACCCTCACCTTCCCCTGCTCCTAAGAAAAAGTTTGGATTTTCTAATAGCCTGTTTTCTGTGACACTTAGAATGTGGGGCAAATGTGTCCAGATCCGCCAGTATTTTCTGCAGCCATCAACAATAGCAGGCAGTTGGGGATTCTGGGCTTTAGGTACAAACCATGATATAAAGATCCTGGTAGAAAACACACATTGAGAAGGATTCCTTCCATTCTTCCAGAATCGTCATGGCTAGAGGTAGAGCCATCTCAACCATTCTCGGCCTCAGTTTGCTAAATTGCCAGGCTCAGTAACAATGTCTCCCGCCATCTCCAAGCCCACTTTTCATATTCCCCCTCTGTAATAAGCAATCTTCTCTTTGGCTGCAACACTTTAGGCACTATTTCGAGTCTTGAAATATATCACTACTTTCTCTTGTTTTAGTAATAAACATTCAAAGTAAAGTGGTGCCTGAACACTCACTACCTTTTCTGGTTAAGGCTCCTGTTTAGAACCAAAGTACCCCACAATGACATTCACATAACAAACATTCTGACTCAGAACACATAGATGGATAGATGCCCATTTCGAGTTACATACTGGGGAGATGAAAAAAGAAAACCATTAAAGGTCTTAAGAGTACACAATACCTAGTCAAGATATGGCCAGACTAAGATGCCAAAAGGGCCCAATAATTTCTGAATCAGAGAACTCCTGTCTGGAACAGTGTTGATTCAGAAGGACCAAGAGTGGACATTGGAACATGGGACACCAGTACAGTCAAAGGATTCATAGGATAAAAAAAAGCACACAAATTAAAAATAAATTTTATATACATATACAAAACAACAGGGCAGTTAACCTCTCCTCTTTCTGTTAAAAATGAAACAAATCCCTTAAGAAAATCTGCACATTGCAAGTTCTGAGGCTGAAGCTACTCTTTTGAAATATAATTTGGAAGTCTTTTGGACATCATCACATGTTGAGTTATGTAAGACGGATTCAGGGAATAAGTCAAAATCTTTCTAACACATGCAAATTAGATCTATAAAATGAAAAATGATAACTATCTTAACTACATCACTGATCGCAGTCTCTCTTCTCCAGAGATTCATCTCAAGTGAAGGGAGCTGCATAAACCACCAGGAAAATTCCTATATTTCCCATCACGTGAGTATAGGGGACCCATCTTTCTCCCCATCATCTGTCTCAAGTCCCCTAGTCATCCTCGCCACCTCCATACATATCTGCCAACTTCTTGAAGCGATTGCCCCATTCATTCAGGTAGTCGTAGTCCTGGTCTTGGTCTGATTCCGAGGAGTTCAGGGAGCTCAGACTAGCAGCTTCGGAACCACTTCCTTCATAATCAAACACGAGCAGAGAGTCATAAGGGGGGCAGTGGGGTCAGTATCAGCCGCCTTCAAGTTCTAAAGAAAAAGGAAGATGACAGGATTTTTCACTGAAAGGAATCGCACACCAGTCATTTTAAGGCGAGATGCCTTTTCTCAGTGCCTCCAGCAAAGTGGGTGGGCCTGACATTGCAAATAATCCTGTAGAACACCCGGGGCAATGAACACGAACCAGGTAAATTTATGCAAACTGCCAAAGAAGCTGACCTGCTCTATTGTCAATGAAAAGAAAGTTATGGGAAAATATGCAGAATATTCCCCCCCCCCCGCCCCGGAAACTAAAATGGTAAATTATACGTAGGCAGGGAAGACATGAGCACCAACCAATCTGGATGGACGGAGGCTAAAAACAATGAGGGCAGCCATACCAGTCCATACAGGTTTGCATTTCAGCCCTGAAAGTTCTGGAAGGATGAATGTCAAACAGTTAACAGTTAACTCTGGTGAATAGAGTCAGGGGAACTGAGAAAGAACTTGCATTTTTTTCTTTATATACATTTTCATCATTTATATTTTTAATACATTGAACCTATTATTTTCATAATTTAAAAAAAGCTATAATCAAATGTGATGACATGTAAATGAATGTGAATGGAGGAAAGAATCTGAATCTAGATGTATCTAAAAAGGGTGGTTAAAACTGGCCCTTCCTATTCCTGGTTTCACTAAGATCCAATGACTAGAATGGATGTGGCTTGGTCGCTTCCAACACTGCTATGCTTTGTGTAGTCCTGTTGACGACTCCCCTGGGAAGCTAAAGCAAAGCCAGCCCCTACCAGTCAGACTTGCCATGGGCTATTGAACTATCAGACAAGCAAGCCCTGAAAATCATTCTAGTAAGTGATCAAGCAGCATAGTTTAAGGAAATAATAGATCCTACTGGACTGTCTTCTTACATGGTTCTTTGCTCATCCCCATGCCTACTTGTTCATCTACCCTAAACTAACTCATTTAACACTTTATTTCTCATCCTCCCTTGCAGATGTGGATAACCTTGTGACAGTTCTGGCTATTATCACATAGAATGAAATTCCTTGATCCATAACGGTTTGCTAGAAGATTTTTGCCCTCTGCTCTGCCCTTCCTTTTACTTTCTGACTGGAATACAGACCCCAAACCTGAAAATGTGGCAACCAGCTAGTGATCATGAGACAACAAGCATGAGGACAAGGACCTACATGCTTGAGTCATATAGCAGGAAGATAAAGGCCGATGGTCCAGCCTCGACTGCTTACCCTAGCCTTCTATTTGCAAGAAGTAAATCTATTTCTATCTGTTTAAGATTCTAGTATTTATGGCTGGTTGCATTTCTGACATACACAATATGGATGCTATTTTTCTGGCCCTCAGGTAGCTTTGTGATATGCATTTAACGTTACATCCTAACCAGCAATGGGATGCAGGGGGAAAGAGACCCATTAGTGAAACCAAACTGGGTCCACTCTGAACCTCTTTAAGTTTCATTTCTAGTTCCATTAAATCTATTTGATCAATTCTTGGTTTTACCAAATGGACTTTGCAAATAAGGCCAATTCAAAATGCAATTCTGAAATTCAGATGAGACACACACACACACACACACACACACACACACACACACACACACAAATAAGGCTCTGGGATCACATAAGATAAAAAAATGTGGTAAAGGAAAGAATATAGACTTTTTATCACTGTTGACACAACAGCTTCTTTGTTACGTTTAGAGATGAGATGCACCTTTGCTTTTGACTTTGCTTACTTACTTCATCAATAAAGTTTCCAATTTCATCAGGATTGGCAGGGCGGGCGGGGTCGATACTGGGGCACACTCAGGAGGGTTGGTGCCACATCATTGCGAGTCACTTCGGGCCGAGCATCCAGACCTCTGTGCAACTGGCTCAAGTCAAAGTCCTTTGGAGAAAAAGGTAAAAGTATAGCAAAGAGTAAAACAGAAAGTCATAAAGACAGGGTTCTAGTTGGTCTATAGATTATGGTATTAGGTAATGCCTTAACTGCCAACTGTATATTCACAAGCACATGCCAGTGTAATCTGAAATGATAGCTTCCAACCTAAGAGTCTCCAAAATAGCATTGGAAAAAAATAGCTATAAAAGGACTGTGAGGAACACTTATGGGAATAGATGGAGATTGTTGTACCTTAGTAACTTTTCACAGGGTATGATTATTACATTTTTATTCAGCAAATATTCACTCCCTTCCCACCCTGTGGGGACTCTGTGATGGGTCCTATGCTTCCCTTTCTAAATACAGTAGACTTTCAAAACTTCTCTGGAAAACTACAGGGTAAGACAAGTTAAGACCATCTCCAAATCAAGAAAAATAAAGAAGGCCTAAAGATTTAATATATATAAAAAGCAAAAAAACAGTTCAGCGTAGCTAAAATAACTCAAGAGAAACAAAGTATTAAAATAGCTCGGTTGTTCTATGTCAAAGATAATCTGAATGAAGTTCATGTCCGGAGACTAGTGATGAAGAGAGCAAGCTCTGGAGTCAGACCACCTGGTTCTTTTGCTTCCGAGCTGTGTGACTTTGGGCAAGTTGCTTAACTGCACTGTGCCTCTATTCGGTCATCTGAATGAAGAGCAATAAGCAATCAATATATGTTAGCAATGTTGTATTTGAGGATGATGGCCAGTGACAATGTCTATGTTATTGTGTAAGGCTTTTAAAAAAAAAAAATACATGAAGTGACACAGAGCTATTTAGAGCTATTTCACATGTTTGTCTTCTAATCACTGCTTCTTCCAAATAAAGAGATTGCCATGAAGCATTTTATTAAAGTTTTTAAAACCCACCTGGTCCTCTTCTCCACCTCCTTCTTCATCATAGTAATAAACGTTGTCCCGAGTGTCGTCTTCTGGGGGCAGTAAGGGCTCTTTGACCACCCGTCTCCTCCGAACAAACAGCAGTAGCAGCAGAATCAAGACTGGGGAGGGGAAGAGACAGCGATGAGAGCCACAGGTCAAGAGCATCTAAGCAGCCGTTACGGAGCACCACGGCCTTGCACAGCAGACAGATGGCTGTCAACGCACGTGGTGATGCTAAGTCCCTGAAGCGAACACACGTGGCACAACATAGCGGACAATTCTACGTAAATTCCAACGTGATCTTGAATTCATGTATAATGCAGAACCGGGTCTTAAACCAATCAGTCATTTCTCAAAATCTGGGGGGGGGGGGGGAGAGTTCCCAGCAGTGGAAATGGAATGGGCAAAGACAATGAGGCAGGCACATGCTTGGTGTGATAAAGGGAGGACAAGGTCAGCATGGCAATAGCCGGGTGAGTGACGGGGAAGGAAGTGGAGAGGAGGTCGGAGGAGTGGCGGGCACGTGTGGACCACTGGAAGGACTCTGGCTTTGATTCGGAGTGAGCTGGAGCCACTGAAGGTTTGTAAGCAGGACTAGGTCAGCCTGAGTGTGATTGATAAATGCACATTACTGTTAATCAGTTAAAGGGAGTGGGGCACACACTATAAAATCACTCGATGTATTTTTTATCTTCTCTTAAGATAAATCAGGTAAGCAAGCTCTAAAAGCTGTTTCATTTCCAAAGTTTTCATCTGATCTTGGGATAGTTCTAGATATGTACAATTAATATTTAATTTTTTAAAAACCTTAAACTATTTATTGGAAATAAACATATAATTCAGTGTGTATTCTTTATAGATGTTTGTGTCCAAATACACTTTAGTGAAGCATTATTGCAATGAAACAAGATGTTACACAAACCCGGGGGAAAGATTTCTTAGACGTACCAAACCTATATATTGTTTCTGAAATCAGGAAGATTCCAAGACCTTATCCAGATAAGCAACACAACTCCCTTGACCATAATTCATAAACAGAAGGAACACTGAGCACTTACTACGTGGTCTAAGACCCATCTTGGCACTGAGCATACAGCACTGAAGACAACGCAGGATGCAAACTTCCCCATCTGAGCAGAGCTTAGAGCAAAGAAGTGCCAGAGGCAGGTTTCCAAAAAGATGCTTCTTATGAAACTACTTGAATGTTACTTAAAGGAAAGTAACCAAAATATAGTGTATTGTTATCACTTCAGGAAGCAATCCCCCCCCACACACCTGCATGGAAACCCGTGTCTGACACAAAGCCTGGTAAGCGATCAAATATTGATGGACTAGATGAGAACCTTCATATCCTGGTGCCTCTCTAGAATAGTCTTTAGAAGTGTAAGTTCTATGTTTGCACATAAGGAATAAAAATCTGGAAATCTTAATCCTGGCATTGCTTCTGTTTTAAATGTCGTTCCATCTTTGAACGTTCCAAATGTTGTCTGCCCCTGTGTCTAATGAAATATACCCACAGCAAACTTAGATAATGCTGTTTTAAAAAGCCAATATTTTAAGCATCACTACAATCTTTAATATTTTCCTCAGAATGAAAGCACAAGTCAGTAATCCCTGTCCCCACAGCTGACTGGCCCATTCGAATATGATTTGACCAGGAAGTAAGTGGGCAGGTAAGGCTTGAGTTACCATGCTCAGGACCACGACAGAGGAAGGTGAATTAACCTAACTCCATCACAGCATGTCAGCCATGTAACTCATAGAGGAACATGTCAAAAAAGCACATTGACTTCTAAACAACACTGTCTTCCTTCTCAATTTTAAGAGGATACAAACAGCGGAGAGGGCAAGAGCAAACAGGATGTACTGCAAACATTTCCTGAAGGTCAAAAGATAACCCCTTCTCGAACTTGCTGAAGCAGCAGCAGCAGGATCAGTGTCAAATCTAAGTTGAAAGCCCCAGAGTTGGTCCTGCTGCTCTAAGAACTTTCTTTGACTCCAGCCAGGTGGGCCTCTTCTCTATCCTAGACAGTGCAATCACGCCTTCCTCTCTCTAGTTCAGGAACCTTCACAAATGCCCCTCGGCCTCCCTGGATTCCACTAGCCTCTGTAGTCCAACCATCTTCCACTGAACCTTCCTAGAGACTCAATTAACAGCCCTCTCTTCTAACTACAAAGGTGCTCATGACCTAGACCATCTTTCCAGCTCCTAATTACACACTATCTGTGAAGGTTTTCTCATTGACTCACCATCACTAGCTTTTAGAAGCCATAACAGCATCTGTGTCAACCCTTGGTGAGCTCGGGTGATACCAGTTTTAAGGACTATAGCAGAAATTGCCAAAATTTCTCCAGTATCCTTTTCCCCTTCATCCTTTCAGCCATCAATACTCAGTATTCACCCCCACACTCCACCCCCACCCTCTGCCAAGTTTTAATTGGGCACATGGTCACCCAGTTAGAGTGTGAACTTCCAGTGTGGCTGTATTTGGGCCAATGGGATATGAGTGAGAAGATATGTACAATTTCCAGATGTGTGCCTACCACTTCCTCTGTCATCCGTTCTCCAGGATGGAGTATGGAGGTGGTGGTGGTGAGCTGACAGGCTCTGACCATGCTGATGAGATCAGCACCCCGAGGCCTTGCTGCTCCAAGCAGGTCCAAGGACCTGCAATGTCCGGCATCACCTGGGAGCTGATTAGAAATCTGAAATACGGTGCTGCACCCCAGACATACTGGATCAAAATTCTCATATTATGGAGAGGCACAAGTGATCTGTATGCACTCGAGCTTTGAGAAGCACTGCCCTGATTGGACTGAAAGAACAGTAAGATAGAAGAAATCAACCTGGTCCCCTGTTGATTTAATGGAAAAGGTTGCCTTTCACTCTTGGACCGCTAATCTCTGAAATGCTCAGCAAGAGAAAAACCTTCTCCAGTTTAGAAGTTAAAAGCTGAAACACTTGCCAGCTGTACTTACTTAGCAAAGCAAGGATGCCTCCAAGAATCCCCAGAATGGCAGGAACCTGCAATCCTGCTTCAGCAAAAGCTGCTTCCTTCTTACAGCCATTGACGGCCCCTTCACAGTCACACACGTACACCTCTAAGGTGGTCACCTGGTCTTTGTTCTGGTTATCTGCGAGCTTGAGATTTATTTTGTAGGAACCCACCTCTAAGGTCTTCTTTGGCTTCAAAATGATAGATTCATGTTCTAGAGGAAGCAACAAAAATAAATGATGGGACCAGGGGAGAAAAAAAAAATTATTGTAGAATAAGAATATTAAGGAACTAAAGACATTCCAAAGTTGAGCAAGGAAAACAGAGCTGTCTGGGTTACAGATTACTAGGCAGTATGTTACAGAGTCAGATAAAGAAAAGGGACCTCTGGTGGAATGCCTCAGATATAGAGGGGGCAAAGAACAAGCATCAAACAAAAGGGGTGACATCTGGAAGTTGAGAAGGAAATTTCAGAAGGGGAGTGGAGGTGGGGGCGGGGAAGCATGAGGATCAAAGCAAAGTTTTGGAAATAAGATTCAAGTTCCCACCTGGGTCATTATACTCAATGGTCCAGTTGACACTTGCCCCATGTGTTAATTCTGCAGTGAAGGGAGATGTGTTGGGGGGAAGATCTGGATCAATGATGTTGATGATATGAGGCTGTGGATTTTTCTGGCAGAAGTTTACATTTCGAGGTTCTGGTATAGGGGCATTGTCGTTCACATCAGAGAGGATCAGGAAAAGGGTTCCTGTTCCAGTAGCAAGTGGAGAACCTAAGGGGAAATACATAGGAAATACCACAGCTCAGGGACATTGCGGAATCCCTCCTGCCTCCCATCAGACTGAATGCGCAGCTTGTCCTGGCTCTCCAGGGGTACATCGCCTGCCTGCAGAGCCTCCTGTCCTCCAGTCCCAGACCATCTTCACCCCTGCTTGGGCAGGTCTCTGACATACTTCTTGTCCTTTTGATAACAACTGTTCAGGTTATATCCCTCTTTCCTCTTCTTCGCATATCTTTATTCATCCACTATATTTTCACTACTCCACGAGTCCTCATTTGCCCCACCAATTCTCCCTTTTTTGAGCTTCTATGGCTTTAAGGTCATTATCAAAGGGTTGAGCCTTTTTTAATGGCTGCAAGTTGCTTTTTAAAATAGGTTTGGAAGTTCATATGCACTTCTGTTTACATTTCTTTTACATCCTGATGTAGCACCTGGCATATGTTAGTAGAAAAAATTGATACTCAATAGGAAAAAAAAAAAAAAAAAATGAGGACTGTATGTTAAAACTGCGTGGCAAGCCTGTAGTGATTATTTCTTATTACTTTTGTGTGTGTGGTTAAAGAAAATAGCATAAAATTTACCATCTTTTGAAGTGCATAGTTCAATAGTGTTAGTACATTTACATTATTGTGAAACAGCTCTCCAGAATTTTTTCAAAACTGAAACTCTTTATACATTAAACAATTCCCCATTTCCACTCCGGTTCCTGGTAACCACCATCTACTTTCTGTTTCTATGAATTTGATTACTTCGACATCTCATGTTAGTGAAATCATACAGTATTTGTCTTTTTGTGGCTGATTTATTCCAATTAGCATAACGTCCTCACCATGAACCTAGGTTGTCATGTGATTCCCTTCCCCTTTAAGGCTGAATAATATGCCATTGTGTACATACCACGTTTTGTTTATCCATGCATCCATGGATGGATTTTTCACTTTATCATGGGAATTTTCTTGGTTTAATAATGAGCAGGTGTCATTTAAATATTTTTAATTACAAAAAAATCTTTTAACGAGCTAGTAAATTTTCTGATGAAACTTTTTTCTCCTCTTAGACCTACATGGAGAAGTATTAAGTCATGCAAAGTGACACCTGAAGGACTCGTTCAGAACAACCACACTTAACCACTATGAGGCCAGAGGTCAGCAAACTAAGATCTTCTGGACAAATCAAGAACACAGCCTCACTCATTCCTTCACAGAGCCTATGGCTGCTTCTAGACTACAATGGCAACAGAGGCTGTATGGCCCACAGAGGCTAATATACTTACTCCCTGGCCTTTACAGAAAGTTTGCCAGTGCTTGGTTTAGGTACCACTTCCTCAACTTATCTTGGGCCAGACCAGGGAATACGCAGGCTGCTGGAGAGAACTGGCCAATGAGGAAATGCAGGTGAAGCAACGGGGTAGTAGCTTTCCCTTTTATGCAAAAGCATTTTGCAAACAGGAGCCCCATCACGGCCTCACTTCCTTGCCCTCAGCTTTCCAGATTGTCAAGTCTGGAATGACTACCTTAGGAGAGGTTGAAGAAAGAAGATGAAGAGAAGGGGAAGAGAATTTAATCACAGGGAAGTCTATAGGTCTCTAACAGTAATTCTGCTTTCTAAATATTTTATCCAAGGGAAATTGCTGGACTTAGAGGCATGTCCCAGGATGTTTACTTATCATTCACATAAATAATGAAGAATTGGAAACAACCCCAATGGTCTTTTAATCTGTGAGTGATTAAATTATGCTATATCCAGGTAGAGGTAACATCATTTTATTGAAAAGAAGTGCAAGCATAACTTTTTTTATTATGCTTCACTTTATTGAGGTTCATGGATATTGCATTTTTTATAAATTGAAGGCAAGACCCTCTACCAGCAGAGAGATTATGAGACGCTTTATTGCCATGGTCTAGAACTGAACCCACAAATCTCCGAGGTATGCCTGTACATTTATTATGTACCATGGTATATCTCTGTGTCTTAAAGACATATAATCAAGTAAAAAAATAATAATTTTAAAAATATTTAAAACAACATATATAAGATAATGGTTTTTATAATGAAAACAAAAATAGGTTGTTAACCAGATAGTGGTTTTATAATAAACTATATTTCTACATGTATATAAATGTATCAAATACACAGAAATAGTCTGAAAGGAGTCACACTTCACTAATAATGAGGATGATGATAATAATAAAAATGACAGTCCTTACAGAGCAGGTCTTATGAAGCAGCCTCTTTTCTAGGTATTTTTTACATAAATTAAGGTCATTTAATTCTGATGGATGTTATCATTTTGTTAGAAAAATGAATTGAGGGCCATAAAAATTAGGTAATAAGTCCAAGGTCACATAGGTATTAAACTTTAGAATCTAAACCCAGGCAGCCTGGCTCCTAACGGGAATGAGTGCATGTGGTTCAGGTATAGAGAGGGAGTAGCAAAAAGAAACTTCTGTTTACCCTAAATTATTTGCATTTTTGACAACGAGAATGCTTTTGTTTAAGAATAAAGGGGGAAAAAAGAGGGAAAAAATAAAATGTTTAAATAAATAAATAAAATGTTTTTTTTAAGGTTTTAATTTTAAAGTCATTATAAAAAAAAAAAAAGAAAAAAGAAAATGAACGAACTCGTGCCTCCAAAAGAAGGGTGGGGGCAAGGACGTGACCTAGGTGAGGTAGCAAAGGCCAGATAGGAAGGGTATCCTTACCATTGTCAGTGGCTATGATGAGGGCCATGTACGTGCTGTTCTTCACATGGTTGATGTCCTCTCTGTCCATCTTAGCCCGAGTGGAAATGACACCAGTGTCCGGATTAACCTCCAGCCAGTTGGCAGTGTCCCTCCAAATCCGATATCTGAAAAGACAAAAGCTCTGGCTTGGAATGAAAACAGCAAACAGCGTGTAACTGACAAAGCCTCAAGTTTTTCTTCATTGACAAAAGTTTCAACTTCTCTATATTTCCAATTTCTCTATTTTAAAAAAAATTGTACCTATATAAAAGTTGGCAGAAAAGTATGATCATCCGTTACCCTTCACCCAGATTCACCTATTGTTAATATTTTGGTATACACAGAAGCTGACACACATATACATAATGTCTTGTTTTACTGAACCACTTGAGAATAAGTTGCTGACAGATGTCATGTTCCTTTACTCATAAATACTTCAATGTGTTATATCCAAAGAACAAAGGCATTCTCTTACGTAACCACAATTTGATTTTCAATTTCAAGAAATACAACATGGCTATAATACTATTATTAGACAGATGGTACATATTCAGATTTTCAATCTTCCCCAAACCGTCCTTCATAGCATCCCTGCTCCCCCCATTCAGGATCCAGTCCAGGATCATGCCTGGCACTCAGCTATCGTGCTTCTTTAATTTCCAATAATTTGGAACCATTCCTTAGTCTTTCTTTTCTGTCTTGACACACATTTTTTTTGAAACATGCAGGTCAGCTGTTTTTTAGAAAGCCCCTCGGTTTGGGTTTGTCTGGTTATTCCCTCATAATTAGATTCGGTTCTGCGTTTGGGGGCAGGAGGGGAAAAGGACACTACCCAGGTGCTGTTGTGTCCTTCTTGGTGTGTCCCATTAGGAGGCATATGACATGTGTTTGCTCTTTTACTGATGCTCACTTTGATCACTTGGATGAAGGAGAGGCTACCACGACTTGCTCGCAATAAAGTACTTTTACCCCTTTTGCAATTAATCTGTAATCTGAGGGATACATTTGACAATATCCTCCTGTTCACCGACTAAATTTCATCCAAGAGATTTAGCATCTGTGGATAATTCTTGCCTGAATAATGAATATTGTGATCCTTATGTATTTTTTAAAGGCAGAGTCTTTCAGAATAGGTCCCCAAAAGGTACAGGGATTCTTAAATGGTGGTGTCATGCAACACCCGTGGAGCATTCGGAGCATTTGGAGATTTGGGTTGACTTGGAGGTAGGCTGCAGTATTATCTTATTAGGAGTACCAGAAACAGTCCATCAGAGGAAACGAAGGCATGAAAAACAGATATACTGCCCAGTTATCCACTGGGGTCCTGGAAAGCCTCAAAAAGGGAAGCAAAGAAACAGAAGGAGATAAGGTCCTTGGACACCTGTGGCTTTTCCTCACTTCCCGAGAAGTGCAAAGCAATGGACTACGTACAGTGGTCTTTATCCAGGGGTAAAGGCTCCTGCACACACTATTAAGACTTGGTATCTGAATCTGCCCAAAGAGGCTTGGAACTATTTTGCCGCTGCAAGCTACAATGTCAACACAGCCTGGACATTAATTATACAATCCTAAGATTTGCCACAGAACAAAACCCTACAATATTGACTTTGGTTCTTCACTACCTTTTTAACCTTGGATTAAAAATGCATCTCATCAGTCGTTATACTTTGGAACACCTAGAAGAGTCCTTGGATTACAAGCTGTACGTTGACGACATGTCCAAAATTAGAGCAAGTATCTATATCTATCTATCTATCTATCTATCTATTTTTTTTAGGTGGGGCAACCCTTGGTTGACCTCACAGATTGCAATGCAAGGACCTTGTCAGCTTACAATCCCTTATTTTTATTTTTTACACCTACAGCACCTGGACTTCCTAGATGGTCTCCCATCCAAGTACTAACCAGGCCGACCCTGCTTAGCTTCTGAGATCAGATGGGATTGGGCTTGTTTAGGGTGGCATGGCCACAGACTAAATTAGAGTATTTTAAAGTAAATCTCAAACATCATAAGATTTCTCCTGTAAAGATTTATCTTTCATAAGTAAGTTTTTTTTTTAAAGATAATCACAATACCACTAACACACCTAACAAAAACAATAATTAATGTCATCTCATGCCAAGTCTATGTTTAAATTGCTCTAATTGCCTCAGGGTGTCATTTATAGTTGGATTGTTGAATCTGTATTCAAGCATAGTCTACACGTTACAATTGGTTGATGTATCTCGTAATTCTCTTTAATCTATAGCAGTCACCCCACACTTTTGCCATTTATTTGTTGAAGAAACTGTCATTTGTCATTTAGTTCCCACATTCGGTGTTTGTCTGGCTGCTTCTTCATGGTATTTAACTTGTTTCTTCATTCCCTACATTCTTCAAAATCAAATCCTAAGATTTGATTAGATTCTGTGTCGACTTTTGTTTTCTCCCAAAAATATTTCTTTAGTGATGCTGTGCACATGCTGTTGAATCCCATCAAGTCGAATTGTTCCTGTTTTAGTAAATGTTCCAATTAATCAGAAATTTTGGGTGTTATCAGCCTGGTTCCTCCATTTAAAAATTCCCCATTGTCCCTGACCTAACACTGTCAGCCACTAAGATCACTGCCTATACCCGCTACACGGCTAGCTCATTCTGTACAGTAAATGTGCATGGTATAAAGGTATTTATGAGCCCTTTCACTCTGGATAGAATTAGTGCTCTCCAGGATAACCTCAGAAGTTGAAGTCAGACTTCAAATCTTTTTGTTTAAGTTTCATAAGTCACAGGCACTGAAGTTAAAACACAAACACCCTCCAAACAAGAACACTCAATCACTAGGCATGACTCTGCTCAAATTTATTTAACGTTTTTTTATATATAAATAGTTCAGAGCATTCTGACAGATTCCTCTAAAGCAGGTATTAACAAGTAGAAATCTATGTCTCAGGAAGGAAATAGGGCACATTGGCCAAGGCCTCTATTATCCCTGGAGATCACATTATAACTATAACTAACAAGAATCACATGTCATATTTGGGTTTGTGCTCTAATAGATTTTCCTAGTCCAACCTAGCTCTCAAAAGATTAAGAGTGTTCTTTTATATACATGGTCGCAGGGGTGGTGCTGTGGGTTTGTGTATTTTCAGCATCTGTGGCTGTGATTTACACTATAGAGATGCTTTCAAGTCTAAAGAGAAGAAATAGCAAGCTACTTATAAAAACGCATATGTAAACTAAAACCACATTCTTACTACACTGCATGAACTCAAAAAGAGGAAGCACAGTAAACCTAGAATGGCTATGAAAGGAATGAAAAGGGTATAGGGAATGGGATTAAAGAGGAATTTTTTTTAAGCCAATTAAGAGAAGGGTCTTGCAGAATGATGATAAAATGCTATAAACTAAATATTTTTTCCACACATCCAGTTACTGCAAGTCAGTCGAAAAATCCACTTACGTTATCTTCTGTTCCATAAACGTGTCCGGCTCCTGGGCAGTGTAAGATGTGATTTCCTGTCCCACTGGAAAGTCCTCGGACACCTCCACTCTCTTTTGGGGAGGCATGAAGATGGGGGCTTCGTTCACATCCAGCACGTCCACTGTGATGGTGGCTGTGGAGGTGGACAGAGTGACCTCAAAGGGGGCCACGTTCTTCACTGTCACATAGAGAATGTACTGCTGCTTGGCCTCAAAATCCAAGCCCTAAAGAGCAGAAAAAATAAATTTAAAAGATTTTATGGTAGTAGGAAAAAAAAAATTACACTCTTGACTATTCTTTTGGTTAGCAATATACCATTAGTTGTCAAATCTGGTTGCACTAGGGTTGAGAAGCCCAGGAGAAGACATGAAATCTCAAATGGCCAACATCAATTAACAAACACTAGCACATTAAGTCAAGACCAGTAAGAGTGCTCATGCCCTGTGTGATATGCTATCCATATGATGGCATAGGGACAGAGATCCTACTGGGCCCCTGCTAACCCAGGGAGTTTAGTGGAGTCCAGAGTCAGCCAACAAGCAGCTGGGACACTTCCTAGCTACATAACTTGGGCAACTTGACCTCTGGGTCTGTTTCTACACTTAAGTAAGTAGGACAAGGAACGACCTCACAGAGGTGCTGGAAGGAACAGACTGGGAACTTTTATGAAGGCCTTTATGTATATAGAAACTCCGATTACTAGCTTCTTTCTTCGTCGACAGAATGTTAACAGAAAGTGCTGACATCACATGTTCAGTGGGAGATAAGATTTTGTACTAAGTAATTCAGAAATGAAGGGTCTGCTCATTTGCTCAAGAGGCGTCAAAGTTCTGGACTAATCCAGGGATCTGTTAACTCTGCAAACTAAAGAATCACTTGACTTCTTAGTTTCAAGCCTCCAAGACATCGTTCAAAAACAGTCATATTTACCCCACTTCTAAAATAATCTACCAAAAGCAGAGACCAGTTAACCATGTTCTCTCTCATTTGCAAAACAGATAGAGGGTAGGCAAATGTTTCAGGGAATGAGCCTATTAAAACAGATGGTACTTCCTCTTCAATTTTAGATGATGGGTAGGAGCTTCCTGACTTCTTTCTCATAGGAAACTGAAGAGTCACTGCAAACCCCAAATGGTCCACCAGAACCTGGGAAAGTCAGATCCTCATCTACTTCTGAGAAGACACCAGGGGACAAGAGCGTATGCACCCAACAGGGCTATCAGTTTCTGCATCTTGCCAGGCACCACACAAACCTTAGCCGTTTTCAAAATGCCATCGTTGGTTACTGGGTCTGTGGTGACAACAAATTGCTCCTCGTTGTCATTTAATATGGTGTACACGGCCTCCCACGCTGGGGTATTGGGGACGTCGGCATCAGTCACTTTGAGCGTAGCGATTGCGACATTAGCCTCATTCTCAGGAACTTCACCATGGTACTGCAGAGCAAAGGAGTAGATGAGGCACTTATGACATCTTGAGACACACAGTAGGGGAACCAGGTCTAAGGGAATCCTCTCTGAGCCCAAGCTTCGAGGAGAAGGGTCTCAAAGGAGGTGGCCACTCAAGCAGCAGAGCCCTTATTTCCTGTCAACAGATCAGGAGCATCCTCCTTCCTGAGTACCTGGAGTAGCTTTGCAAGGCCCTGCCTAACCGAGCCCTCAGCACACTTTGGCCCAGTTGCTGACAGTGATCTTAGTTACTAAGGGCAAGGCATCGTGGTTTATCCACTACTTCCCTCCTCCCCATCATTCTCAGTGCTACTGGTAATTTTCATAAAGCAAAGGCCAGGTCATTACAGTCTTCTGCTTAGATCCCTTTGTTGACATCCCCTTGCACTCAGGATAAATTCTAAAATTCTTCACTCAGTCTACAAGACTCTGCAGGACCTGACCTCTTCTGGTTCACTACACTGTTTTTCAATTTTTGCTATGCATCAAGCTTCCTCTTGATTCAGAGTATTTTGCATATGCTGATCCCTCTGCCTAGAATACTCTTCCACTCTCTTTTGTCTCACATTTGCCAACCTCCTTTAAAGTCTCACTATAGGTGTCACTCACTGTCATGATGCCTAGGTTAGGTGGCAGACGCTGCTAATTGCCTGCTGATTATCCATTCTCCCCTGCTTCACTAACTGTACTGTTTGGCAGCAATGTCTTCACATAAAATTATATATAATTTATATATAAATTATATATAGAGAGAATTATATAGAATTATATATATAATTTTATATATAGATTTCCAGTCTTCCTTGCAGATGCAGTTGCTCATGAGATGTAAACAAAACTTGTGGGATGGTCTTCCTAGAAATAAGAGGAACTGACTTAGCAGCAATGCCTTTTGCATCCCTGCCCTTCCCTTCCTGAGTGAAGCACAGATATAGCTGGAGCACCAGCAGCCATTTTGGGCCACAAGGTGGCACTGAGGATGGAAGTCATGGACCAAGGATGATGGGACAGCAAGACAAAGGAGGCTTGGGCTTTTTGTGAGACAAGAGAAAAAGTCCACCCTATTGGTTTAAATTCCAAGAGTCTAGTCTCTGTTTACTAACCATTGAACTGATTTCTAACTAATACAATAAGGTTTAAGATTCTTCCATGTGGCTCTTTGTCCCATCTTCGAACTGCATTTAATATAATTGCATACAATAATTTGTATAAGTTGTCTAATATCTCCCTGGCTAGACTATAAACTCCATGAGAATAGCATCTTTGTCAGCCTTATTTGTGATATCTTCGGTCTAACACAGTGCCATTATAAACGCAGAAAATATTGTTCAATGAATAAATAGAACCAGATAAGATTTGCTGCCAAGATGCACAACGCAAGGACACGGATTCAGTAGGTGCTTTTTGCAACTTCACAAAATTTTGCCAATAAGCCCCAGAGACAACCGCCACCCCAATCTGCTTGCTTCTTAAAGTCCACTTGGCTAGGAAAAGTTTTCAAAAGCTTCACCCGTGAGCAGTTGTGGAAACCATAAGGAATTACCGTGGTCGGGTTGAAGATGGGAGGGTTGTCGTTGATGTCAGTGACCGTGATCACGGCTTTAGCGCTTGTGCTTAAGCCTTCACCTTGAAGGTCAGCGGCTACAACCACCAAGGTGTACGTGGGGAAACTCTGCAGAGAGGTCAAACAAACCCACATTAGAGCCAACGGCCACATCAGGCCCAGCCTCGCCTGCAGGATAGAAACTGAACATTTTAGCATCTGCTTAAATGCAAGCCCCGCCTTCCTGCTAGGCACAAAACCCCTAAACAGATGTTTAGATACAAAGCTCAGACCATGACCATATCGCTGGTAAGTAGCCTCAACAGAGTTCTGCATTATCCATGGATCTGGCTAATGTGCATTAGCCCACAACACCCTTTAGATGCCTTCCCCGCTGACCTCACGATCCAGCCCAGTAGTGAGCACGCTAATGACTCCCGTGTCCCTGTTGATGGTGAACATTTTGTCATGAGGCACACAGGCTCTTGGCTGACGATGCTGTAAGCGATGGCGGCGTTGTAGGTGTTCACTTCGTCATCTGCATCGTAGCCGTGACCCTGCATCACGGAGGTCCTGGAAGTGTGGAAGGAAGAAAGATTCCGTCGAGCTGCATTTCAGGGTCTGGTCAGTACGCCTATGCTCAATTCTGGCCTCAATGTTAAAGGCGGGGGCCCGGGGACAGTGCCTTGTCACGGCTCCTCTGATCGCTGAATTTCCAAATTTCTTTCCCAAAGTGCTATAGGAGGAAGAAAGCCTTACACCAGGTGAGAGATTTCAGAGAACTCAACTTTCTAACAGATATTTGGGGTGGAGGGGAGGAGGAGATGGGGAATAGATAACCTTAAACTAAAACATTTTTCCATGTCTCTTATGCTGAGTGAATAGCCTGAAAAATAGGGAAAACCCCAAGGATTCCGCAATTGGCTTCTCAGCTACAGCTTCACCTCAGAGAATGGGTCATTTGAGATCGCTGCCTTCTAGTAGGAAGAAAATATTTTATAACATGTGTAACTAATAAAGGACTAGTTCCCAGAACATCTACATAATTCTAAAAGTTAATAGGAAAAAGACAAAAAGCCCAACAACTGAAAAAAAGGGCAAAAGACTTGAATAGACAAAAACCCAAATGGCCAGCAAAATATAAGATGCTTAGCCCATTAATAACCAGAGAAACACAATTTTAAATTGCCTTGAGATATAATTACACATTGGCCAAATCTAAAATGTCGAACAGTTCCAAAAGATACCTATTTTGGTACACACACACACAAAAAGTCTAACAGTTCCAGGATATACATTGCTGGTGGGAGCGTAAATTGGTTTGACCACCTTGGCAAACAATTTGTCACCACGTAGAAAAGTAGGCAAAACAAGATATTATCTAGGGGTAAGGACATACATGGTAAAAATAAAAACAAGGGAATGATTACCACAAAAGTCAGGGCTGTATCTGCCTCTAGGGGAAAGAGAAAAAACGTTATCAGGAAGGATTACACAAGGGGCTTAAACTACTAGAAAAGACCTTTTTCTTAATCAGGGAAAGTTGTTTTTACACTGCTCCTATCTTAAAGGTCTCTGCAGGTAGGGTGTCACACACACACAAGCGCACAGCACACACACAGTGGCTCCCAAAGAAGTTCTGTCCCCATGAAGGCCCTGACTCCAAACACCAGCCCCACCCACCACTTTGGGCTCCAAAGACTCTAAGTGTCTTTCAGGGTATCCGGCTCCTCATTATTGGACGTACCTGGGACAGCACCTTCCATGACAGACCCCTCAAAGACCTCCTGGGTGAACTCCGGCTTATTGTCATTCTGATCTGTCACCGTGACCACTATCTCCATCGGGTCTTCGACTGGGATCCCGTTTGAAGACACAGCATGAGAGAAGAGCTACAAGAGCCAGGGGAGTGTTACTTGGGCCCCAAGGAGGAACAAGAGGTGGGGGAAGTGGTCTGACCAGAGCAGAGAAGGCGCCGCCTGGCTCCCCACCCCTTCTCATTCTCCCAGCCCCAGGGGAATGTGAACGTCCACAGCAGACACGTGCTGCTGCTTCAGTAGGTCGTGACACTGGTTGAGATCATGACATGTGCAGACCCCTGAGCTAGAGAATGCACCCACCAGTCAGCACTCTCATTCCCCAAACAAGGGCTGGGGAGCCAGGCCTAGGACGTAAAGGTGGAAGCCAGAAACATTCTTATTCCAAGAAGGGTAAAATTTCCTCTGGCCACCGCAGTCCAGTGTTTCCCCCAGATTTTTCTGCATTTAGCATCGATGCATTTCTTCCCAGCTTCCCTAAGCTCATACTGCTACCAAGGCCCACAAATGGTTTTTGTTCTCCAACGTTATCACTGGCTTCTTCCTCCAAGTCGGGGACTTTGAGCCCCAAGAGCAGGTTGATATCTTGGATCTAAACTTATGCATAGGGCATAAAGACTCTCCCCATTTTATTCCTAACAAGGAAAAGAAAAAAAAAAAAAAAAAAATTTCTTTATTTTTTCCTCCCGTTGGTCAAGAAGTGTCAAATTAAGCTCCTCTCATGTCCAGAGCATCGATCTAAGGATCCGACGTGGGCTGACCAAACAATTCTGGAAGGATGGGACTCCATTATTAATAAGCTTCTAAGAGGTACTCACGCTGTACTGGGCAATTGCTTCTCTATCCAGAGGTTCCGTCACCTTTAGCCATCCTGATTCTCTTTCGATAATACACACCAACAGGGGGTGCGTCAGCTCCTTGGCCGGTGATACTGTAGAAAACCTGTGTTTCTTTCTCCCTGTTAGATTTGATCTGGAGACAAAACAGAAAGAAACGGAATTAGCAAGGAAGGATGGTCATAGTGGGTTTTCCCCTTTCTCTCTTTGGCCTTCTTCTGCCAAATTTCTCCCAGTGAAATGGAGAGAATGTCTTTCTCTACCTGAACCAGGTTCTTAGGAAATGGGCCTTTCTGATTTTCTGGGCAGGTGATAGGAGGAATGACCCAGTCTCTCTTCTGTCTTCTGAGACCGTGGTGGGAGTCAGGAAATGTGAGCACTTCTGTCTGGGTTCCAGAGAGGGAGTCCTAAAAGGCAAGGAGATGAAGAACAAAATGGGGTGATGCAGGAGAGGCAATACAGGCCAAATAGTCCAACTTGTCCAGTCAGCACCTCCAGCCTTCTGAGGCAGCATGAGGTTTTAACCTAATAACAGAATAAATAGCCAGAAAATACCCGATGAACCTCTTTTCTGTATCATAAAGAAAGTGCTCTCTTCTGGTCCTTCTTAGTATCCAAAGTTCAGATAAGCATGATACGTACACGATTATAGGTCTGGGGGTTTGATATTATTTTACGAGTTATTTCAAGACTACGTATCACATCAGTCATTTTCAATAGAACATTGTATTCTAATATTCTGGATCTTAGAATATATTGTAACATATTAGAATATATTCTGGATAATATTCTGGATTTGAGTGTTTTAATTTTCTTTTCCTTTATGTTTTTCCTAGGGTTATAGGTCCCCAGTTAGGAATTATCAGCCAAAATGAGTAAGTTTTCCAAAAATTGGTACTAAGAACTACTTTGTGGTCAATACAAATCCCTTACTCTCACAGTGTCATTATAGCTATATAATTTCCATTTGTTTTAACAGAAGCTGTTGAGATAAGAACCAAAAATACCCTTTGAGATTTGTATTGAACAGTTTTCATGGGCAATAATGATAACTTTATGCACACACAGGGAAATAAGATAGTTGAAGATGGAAGGAAAACATCTTCCAAATTGTTTAAGCGTTTTAAAGTGCTTAATGGCAAAACGGCAAAGGTATCAGAGGACATTTCTGTCTCCCACCCTCTACAGTCACTGATCACTGTTTGCCAAGTGTGATTCAAGCCCTATTTTCTGGCTCTGAAAATGTGACTCGAAATGCCTAAGACAGACATGAGATGTGACCAGATATTATCACAAATCCTTCCAACTCCTACATAGTGGCCACACACACACACACACACCACACACACACACACTTTGCCTCCTTGCATTCATCTCGTGGAGAAGTGGTCCTGTCTGTGCCGAGGCCGGCTCTGGAGCCAGGCTGCCTGGTTTTGAATCTTCACTCTGGCACCTCCGTTCTTCTGGGCAGATTATTTAACTTCTCTGTACCACAGTTTTCTAATCTAGAATGGGGATACTATCGGTGCCTATACCTCATAGAGTTTCTTGGCAGGATTAAATATAGTACTTTTACAAATAGTGTCCGAACATAGCAAGTGCTCAGTAAATGAAGATAATGGTTGGATCCGTGAGAAAACACTGAATTGTGGTTTTAATGAAGTCAAGTTTGGGACTTGACCCCAGCAAAGAACAAGTATTAAACTAGCTAAAAAACAAAACCTTGCACAACCATGTGGCAGACGGCACTGGTGAATGAATACAGATTAATTTGGTCCCCTGAAGAGGAAGACAAAGAAACATACCTCGCTGATATCGGGACTGCAGAATATGTTCAGGAAATAATAATAAATCATGATGAATATTGCGTTGGTAAAACATAACATTAACATCTTCGAGTGTGAAATTAAAGGGCACACTGAACACGAAAACATCCCTCAGCAAAAAAAACGATGCACCAGACTCAGACAACCCACCCAAACGAAGAGAAAGAACTGGAAAGTTAGATCAATTCTTATTTTCCCCCCACCTCTACTGGGTATATTTGACAAATAAAAAGCATACCTATTTAAGGTATACAACATAACATTTTGATACACATATAAGGCCTATTTTTTGTGAATTGAAAGGAAGATAAGATTGTCACCCTTTCTCCTAATGCAGGGCTGCCTGGTTCCATGAGGGCCCCTTGCACTAGACAAAGGAAAGTCAACCTCAAACCAGCTGTAGTACAGTTGCCACTTATCATTCGATATACATTCATCCTTTCTATTGAAAAATGAAACAAATTTCTTTCTCTCTCTTTCTCTCTCTCTCTCTACACACACACACACACACACACGCACGCACGCACATTTCCATTTTGTAACCAGCAGTGTGCCTAAGTAAAAGACTCTATTTCCTATACCACACTTGCAGCTAGGGGTAGCCATTGAGGCCAAGTTCTAGCCAATGAGATGTAAGCAGAAGTGTTGCTTGAGAATTCCACAACGCCTTTTTAAAAAGGCAGCTAGACAACTAAGTGATACACTTTTGTGCTTCCTCCCTTTCTCCTTATCACCTAGAATACAATTGTGATTACTGGAGCTTTGACAACCATATTGGCTTCATGAGGTATATCTTAAGGAATGAAACCAAATGCTGAGGGTGATAGGGGAGGTAGATAAGGGTAAAGGGGGTCAAAGTATAGTGACTAGGAAATTTAACTTTGGGTGGGAAACAAACAATACAACATACATATGACATTATTGAATTGTACATTTGAAACCTGTATGATTTTATTAACCACGTTGCCCCAATACAATTAATTAAAAAAATTTTTTTTAAGAAAAAAGAAAGAAACTATGTGCAGAGATGACAGAATGGAGAGGAAGTGAAGAACCTGGGCTCCTGACTACTGTGGGGTCTCCATCCTGGCCACAGTTCACCCTTGGATTTCCTTAACTTGATAAAGAAACACTGTATTTCACATAAACCACTGTAACTTGTGGTTTTCTGTAATATATATTTGAACCTAATCACAATTCAGCAGACATGGAGGCAGAGGCAAAGTTAGCAAAGGCGGGGAAGAAAAGTAGAAAACCCAAGCTCAAAACTGTTTTGGGTCATAAAAAAGTCTTCCATGCATAGCTGCCCAGCAGGAGCTCACCATGCTGAACTTAGATAAATGACAGAATCAACTGAAGACTTGAGTCAGGTGTTAACATAGTTCTACTAAGTTCCTCATTTTCCTGGTCTGTCCAATTACACCAGGAAGGAAAATTTAATCTACCAGGACTATTAAGTTCCCAGAATCTCAGGCGTCTTTGGGGAGGAAACCAGGAGCCAACCTGAAAGGCCTTGGCACTTCGAACCCATTCCACACTTCCAAGGCAATGGCAGGATGCAATGAGAACAGCTCCCCAGAAAGAGATTTTGGTAGGAAGCACCATGGGAGAAACATTCCTGCCAAGAACCTGGGCAGACATACATTCTTCCATTCCTCGCTGGTCCATCCATTTGTCTACTGAGTATTTACTGGCCTAGTACATGCCAGACCTAGGTCCAGGCACTGCAAATATAATGGGGAAGGATCTTGTGAAGATTAGAGTCCAATGAGGCAAAAGCTTCCCCCTGATTCTTCCCCTTTGCCAAAACGCTCTCCACTAGAAACAAGAAGAGCAAAATGATCAGACAATTGACCTCTTGTTCATTCTTCTTCCAAGAAGGGAATGATAAGAACAGTTAACAATTACTGAATACTTATTATAGGCCTAGCATAGTTCTAGCATTTCACATGTATTAATGCATGCAGTCATTATTATTTCCATTTTACAGATAAGGAAATTCAAGCATAGACAGATTAAATAACTCCCCGAACGTTGCTCAGGTAGTAAATGGCAGGGCTGGGATTCAGTCCTAGAGGGAGTCCACGCCCTTGGCCACTATTTTACACTATGTGCAAATATAAAGGTAATGACATCTCGCCATCACTTCACCTGATCCTTCTCCACCAAATAACAAAAAAATCTCCAGCAATGATCAGTTCAGTTAGATCAGTGGTTCTCAGTGAGAGGCTATTTTGCCCTCCAGGGGGCATTGGCAGTGTTTGGAAACATTTTTGGTTGTCACAACTCTGGAGAGTGCTCCTGGCATCTAGCAGGTTAAGACCAAGGATGCCGCTCGACATCACACAGTACACCGGAAAGCCCACAGAAAAATTATCCAGCCCCAAATGCAAACGATGCCAACTAGAGAAACCTGGATTAGGAATCAGACCAAAATAACAGTGAACTTTCATGTCTATGGCCACGTGACCCTGAACAAGCCCGATCCCATCTGATCTCAGAAGCTACAGGGTCGGGCCTGGTTAGTACTTGGATGGGAGACCACCTAGGAAGACCAGGTGCTGTAGGTGTAAAAAATAAAAAAGTAAGGGACTGTAGGCTGACAAGGTCCTTGCAATCTGTGAGGTCAACCAAGGGTTGCCTTGCTTAAAAATCAAAAATATAATCATTAAAAATAAATAAATAATAAATAAGTAAATAAAAATAACTGAACTTTCGAGAAACATTCCAACATACATGATGGCGGTGGCGGTGGTGGTGGTGGTGGTGGTGTTCTGCTGCCTTCAGCGTCACCTTGGTAGAGAGCTTCCTGCGGCTGGAGTCCCAGGCATGGACAAGAAAACTCAGCTCAGGATTACGAAGTTGTAGAGGCCGTTTGACCGTAAGCACGCCATCTGTGCCCACTTTGAATCTGGTGTCATCAGATATAAAGACTGACCTTGGTTGACTGGCGCATCCATCAAAACTCACTGCAGGACATAAATCACGGTGATTAGGAAAGTGGGCAGATGAACAACAAGAGCATTTCTTTTCTAAAAAGCAAACTGGACTCCCCCACGAAAAGCCTGACACAAAAAACAAGCACAAACTAAACAAAACATAGTCTGGTGATAGGACAGCAAAGATATCAAAGTAGTCAATATTATCACTATGTTCTTCACAATTATAGGGAGACTGTTCATTGTGGGCTGATTATTTTCTTATCTACTTGTAAAGTGAAAACAGTAATCTGTCTAGGAAGTAACTTCTTCTTTTCAATAACAAAAAAAGGGGCCTCTCCTTTTCAGATGGCTCTTGACAATTTGAAAACAGACCCCTCAAATAACTGAGACACAACACCTATTGACTCTGAAGGTATGAGACCAACGTACAATGAGAAGCTGTGGACAGACCACATTTAAACAGTTTACATTTTAAAAAATTATTTTAAAAATAAATAACCCAACTGAATCTTTAAGCCTAAATAAATAGTTTACAATTCAATAAACAGTGGCAGATGATAAGAGAGAGCCAGCATGACGTAATGGTTAACAGTATGGACTCTGGACCAGACTCCTTGGGTTCAAGTCCCAGCCATGACTTTGGGTATCATTTAGTATCTCAGTCTACCCATCTGTGAAAGAAGGCAATAATAGCAACTACCTACTAGGGTTGTTTTAAGATATATAGAACAGTGCCTGGCACATAACAAATCTATATTAAAGTTTAAATACAAATTCAAAAACAAACATAGCTTTGGGTAGTCCTTTATTCAGCCCCCATGAATATTGCACAAAAGACAATGAGAACTATGATGATTTAGTAATTGTGGGTTATATGCTTATTACTTGAGTCATAGAGAGTTAATACCTGCTTGCCATCTGAGGCACAAGGAGAAACTGATCACCGTCATTTGGGGGAGATAATGAAGGTTTCAGAGAAAAGTCCTCAACTTAATCATACCGGAGGCAAGACAAATGCAAAAGGCAGAGAAGGACTACTGGGGTGGAGGAATTTATGATCAATGGCTTAAAGACAACCTACTTTTTAAAAACTTTATAGTGATTAACGTATTAAAAGTTAAAAAGTATTAATACCCAAAGCTGGAAAAGCCGTGGTGAAAAGTATCTACACTAAACATCAGCGTCCCAAAGGACTCATTCAACAGGTTTCCACCAAGCTATATGTCAGAAACTGTGCTGTGCTCTAACAGACAAAACTGTGAACAAGATAGACATCTGCTCTTATTGAGCTTACACTACTGTGGAAGAGATGGGCAAATACCAAAACCACAAGTTGCAAGCGAGTGATAAATGTTAGTGAATACAGAGGATAAGAGGGTAATACAAGAATGGCAGAGAGTGGGAAGTTGGAGGAAGGTGTAAGTTATTTTGGACAGTGAAGGCAGGCCTCTCTGAGGTGGACGTGACAGAGCCGCCTCGCAGATACCTGGCTCCAGAGCTTTCCAGAGAGAACAGAAGATATAATAGTTCATTCTGGGAAACTCTCGAATTGGCCTGTTTTCCTCCCTTTCAAATAATTGCCCCTCATTCCTTCAGTGGAATTTCTATTTTGTACAAGTGATCTTTTATTTAAAAAAAAAAAAATCCTGCTCTTGTGCCTATTTTACACAGCCAGGCACCTCTATATGCATGAGGATTAGGTAGGTCTCCAGAAAGCCCTAAAGCCATCCATGATACCTGGGCTGCAGTTTTCATTTCTTCCACAGAGGCCACCCTTGCCAATGTTTTGGAAGTCAACAGCCCCACCCTGGCCAGAGAAAATAAGATCAGGTTTGGAGGCACCAGCAAAAGCACCAGGAATAACCCCATTCTGAAGATGAAGAAACTGAGACTCAGAAAGGTCAAGAAATTTGCCTAATATCCTCAAACTACTGAACAGAAGAGCTGAGACTAACCCTCAACATGAGTTACTTAGTCTTATGGTTGTTACTCCCTCACCCTGGAGAGAACGTCTTGGGGCCTTGCTATTTTGAAAGAATGACTTTTACCTCCTAGCTAGAATCCAGGGATGGTAGCAATCTGAGGCCACTTCATGCAATGGCAGGGAGTCTGCTACCTGGCAAATAAACTGAGCAGCCAAAACCAAGAAGTATTAGTTCACAGGGAGAGAGCTGTGTCCTTTGAATAATCACTCGCCCAGCCCTCTCTACCAGTTTGGGAAACAATGGAACCATGCCAACCACCCCTACCGTCTTCACTTTTTAGACAGGTTCTACAACTCCCGTCCCAAACCTGACGGGGTGAGATGAGCAATGGAAGGCTATAATAAATGACAGGAAGAGAGTGACAAGAAGAAAGGACCAGTCTGAGTCCGTGACTGTGGCCTCTCCGGGCCTCAGTTCTCTCCGCTAGAACATGGGACACCACCACCACGGATCAAGCCAACCTCTTTAGGGCTTTGTGAAGATTAACCATGACAGAATGTGAATCACATTCTGAAAGCAAAAAGAGCCGTGCAAGTAGAAGGAGGTTGCTATTTCTCTGCATTTGGGAGAACAAACGAGAAGTCAAATAGTTGCTAAATAAACAGATGAACCGTGAGAGGACAGCAGAAGCAAGGAGAGAAGCAGTCTTGGCAGATACGGCCCTTTAAGTCTGAAGTAGGAATTTCTTTTCAAACTAGCAAAACAAGATGCTTTTCCAGTAACCCTTCCCCAGCGCACCCCAGCAGAAATCATGGCGCGACTGGACTGCTTGGGGACGTGTCACACACGCGGGGAACAAAAGCTGCCCTCGTTCATCCCACTGAATTCCTTTCCCCAGCCAGCCCAAATCTGAGCAGTGAAAAGCTGAGGCAAGCCTGATAGGACTTGTCAAGGGTGGTAGCCTGAAAAAATGAAAATGGTTTCGCAAATAACTTGACGCAAGGCGTTTAGCCTGCTTTGGGGCATCTTCTCTCCAGGGTGGCTAAGCCCCACCCTTGGAGAAGTGACAGAAGAAGTGTGGCAGACAAGCAGCCCCAACCTGAATTTCTAGGTGCTCAGTTAAGACCCATTGTCTTCCCGGGCAATCCGATCCTCTGGGCTGATAAACCAGAAATCATAGGAAAGACAGAGGGAATCTCCAGCTCAGGGAAGGTTTTGAGAAGCTTGCTTCTGCCCTCGCAAGGGCTGGCCAGTGTCTCAGAGCCACAGTGAATGCCATTGCCAGCATGGGGGAGAGTAAACCAGAATGGTAAAACTATCGAAAGCAGAGGATTGGTACGCGGGGATTGGGGTATATTTGAACAGTTCCACAGTAAAAAGTCAAACAAAATAAACCCAGCAAGGAACTAAGTCTTCAAGTCAGCATGTCCTCCTCTTATCCTAAACCTGTTATTTGGTTACTTAATCTAGACATCAAATTCCAGTGACAGATAAGGGCCAAGAACCCAGCGGCCATCTCTGAATAGGAAAATCTTTTCCCCACAACTTAACATCCCCATCGAAAACTGTAACCTCAACTAGTAACTTAAACTACCATTTCTTGACATTTTTCTTAACATTTTAAACATGTGTAGTACATCACGTGCCCCCCTCTATTCTAAGCACTTTACAAATATTAACTCCTTTAATCCTAGAACTCTATGAGGTTGGTGCTATCGGTGTCCCCTTTTTACAGATGGGGATGTTGAGGGAGCTAGTGAGTAGCAGGGCTGGGTTGGAACCCAGGCAGGCTGAGAGTTCATGCTCCCGACATTCTTCCTGGGCCTCTCTCTACAAGCCAGAACCTTGCACTGTGCTCCTTATGTCCAATTTTCTGATTCCCCCCAACTCCCCACCCTTTGGAGTAGGCCTCGCTATCCCTGTTTTCTGTGCTCTAATTTATATGCTGGTCTGTGGAGGGGCTGAGCTTTCTGGCCCCGAAGTGAGTGCTCTCTCTTTACCACTGTTCCCATATGCAAAATGGGGCTATGCTTTCCAGAAATAATAAAAAGGAATACTTAAAGGAGGGGGAAGCTGGAAAAGACATTTAAGAACAATATGGAATTCTAAACACCAGGTAAACAGCAATTTGGGCAGAGGTGAGGGGAGGAAGATTGAAAGAATTATGGCTGAAGTAGGAGGCAGTTCTGTTTTCATCAAACATATGTTTCTTATACATCTTTGTATTACAGTGAATGTGACAATTACAGTGAATTACTTTTTAAAACAACAAAAATAAGGATAACTTTTTAAAAAGTATCTTTAACACATTGTGATTTTGCACAAAGTTCATCCAACGGTTTTCTAGCTTATTTGGTAGAGGTAGTGGCTTTAATCAGAGAACCCTGACAAAGATGACTGAAATTCAACTACAAACTCACGTTCATAGAAAGCTCTGGGTCCTGGGGCAGGCTCTGAGCACTCAGCAGCATTCTTTGCTCAGAATTGCCATCATGCCATGGAACAGTCCGGCTCTAAGGCTTCTCCTCCCACCCCCGCCCGGCCCTGTAACTGGAATGTGAGTGGGTAAGAACGGGACAGTCTCAAAAGCCTCTGTATATTTCCAGGAGATGTTGAGATTTAAGGACAGGGGCCTGCTATCAAAGCCAGCTCACCATAGTTGAGTTATTTGGTAACTAGGAGGATAACGCAGTCTCTCAGAAGCAACTAGTGAAAGCAGCGTCTTCCCCACACTACACACAAAGGCGTGCATTATGGATTGTTCCCTCTCATCAGAACGCACTTCCCACGGCGAACACCAAAGAGCACAGCATATAGCTTTATTTTAAGGACCATTTGAACTTGAGCGCTCAGCCTCAGGAAGAAAAAGTCACACGCGACCTCGAGGGCCAGATCAGAGAGAGCCTTCTGAGGCTCCTCAGCTTACACTGCCATTGTGTATCCCCCAATCCAAGGGCTTCGGCTTCCAACTTAAATAATGTAAACACAAGAAGTTTAACTTGATGGACAAAAGGAATCCTGGGAAGACAGACATGTATCAGTCACTTTGCGAGAGAAGAGCTTCTTTTTGCTGGTTAGCAACGTTTTTCTAACTCCAGCCAAAGCTATCATCTCTGGCTACCACCTCGTACAAAATTTCTTTCTAGGTTCCATTTTCTTTGATGGCACTGGGTAATTCTGGAACATCTTCCTTTGATGGATGCCCATGAAATTACTAAACATTACGGGTTTATTGAACATCCGTGCTTAGCAGAAAATATAATTTTATGTTTAAAAATAGGAGGGAAAGGACAATCAAGCCTTCAGGTTGTCCACACTCAGGGGATGCTGAGATTCAAGTCGTACAAGGAAGACTATATATATATTTTTTGCCCTGATAAGTCTCTAATTGTATGTGTCCACTTGCTACTGAGAACTATGAACAATAACACAACTTAAGTGCCTTATTAGATACAGCAGCCCTGAGCGGTAGGAATTTAGCAGCCCTAACTGACAAGTGAAGAAACCGAGGCTCAGAAGTCTCACTGAAAAGACCTGGCGAGGTCACACAGC
The DNA here is from genome assembly GCA_003508835.1 of Eonycteris spelaea. Classification (NCBI taxonomy): domain Eukaryota; kingdom Metazoa; phylum Chordata; class Mammalia; order Chiroptera; family Pteropodidae; genus Eonycteris; species Eonycteris spelaea. The sequence goes on along the minus strand of PUFA01000149.1, from coordinate 149,516 downwards.
TATGGAGTGGCAGAGCCTGTGTGGTCTGAAGCCACCATCAGGTCTTAACCACCAGGAAGCCTCTCAGTATCGATAAGCCATTTTGCAAGATGAGTTATTACTTGAATGGAAACTTGGAAGTTGGTTCGCACACACACACACACACAAAGGACAAGTGAAGAGTTGCCAGAATAATAACTAAGTTTCCCATCCCTGTCTTCCCCTTACACACACTCACTCCCTCTTTCTCCTTGAATCAACGCTGCTGTGCCTGAGAAATCCAGTTCCGGAGCCTCAGGAAACACAAGGACACTCAGAAGCCAAGTGAAGGAGGAAGTTCTAACTTTAGATTTAAGAATGTTCGCTTTAGGATGTCACATTAGCTAAAATAAGCCGGGGTTTCGCTAATCAGCCAGCTTAAACCATGGACATTTTGGAGAAGAAAGATAAGCAGCTCGGAATATCCCATTGCACAAGTGCAACCTGAGGCATGTGTCCACAGAGCCCGTGTGACGTACTCCACGGTGTCGTCACCTGGGGCACCCACACCAGGCCAAATCTCCCCGTTGACAGGCAGGTCCTATGTGATCCCAGCATGGGAAGTTTACTTTCATGAAGCTTATCGAGTTCTTTCTCCCAGCCTCCCAACGTGTCCTTCCTTGCTCAGAACAAATGATAAGTGGTCTCTCTCCTCATTTAACTTGCACCCGAAAACAGATGTCAATGCTGAACTCTGCCGGGGTAGGAAGCAAGGGGCAAAGTCCATTTCACTTCTTTCTATCAAAACAGGCTGAGGTGGAGAGCATGGCACTGTGTCAGGGCAGAGAGAAAACAGTGAGGTTACAGAAAAGATCAGCCCTGGCCCCTGCGGGCGCGAGGCTAATGGAGTGGTCCATCCTCCCTGACTGGGCCCTTACACTTTGCCAGGCACCCTTCTAAGGCCTGGGAAAGACAGCAGTGAACAAAGTAAGATCTCTGTCCTCATGGGGCTTACACTCCAGTGAGGAAGAGAAATTAACAAATAAACTAGTAAGTATCAGGAAGAGAAAGTATTAATAGAGAAAAATAAGTGAGTAAGGGGGTCACAAAGCTCTATGCAGCAGCTAGGGTGGAGGGGATAATTTAATATAGGACACTTAGGGAAAGCCTCAAGAAGGGGCATTTGAAGAGACGGTCCCAGCTCCTGGCTAAATGAGGGAGGAAGCCATGTGGCAGCAAGGAGTGGGGGGTGGTTGTTCAAGGGCCTGCTCCAGCACTGCTCCCCTACGGTGGGCTGGGTCCTGTTCTAGCACTGCAGACCCAGGTGTGAACACAGCAGGTACTGATGATCCCTGACCTCCCGGGGCTGACATTCCAGTGGAAGGAACGTGTGTTAGGGATCCCACACAAGCCTATGAGCAGTGGAGGCTCCTGCTTCTCCAGGCTAAAAGGGCCCGGCCTCCCCCATTCCCTTTGTGCTTCTTGAGAACAAGGCCAGAAAAGAACCATTTTAAGTCATTTTCTGTTCCAGGCCTCTCCTGGGCAGTTCAGAAACGGGCCAGCATCCATTGATAAAGCCTTACCCAGTTTGATCTCAATACTCCTGCCTGGCTGGGGCTCTGCTGGCTCAGCTGGAGAAGCTGGGGCTGCTTCTCTGCTCAAGTCTGAGTCTCAAGGGTTTGGCTTTAGTTTTTCCAAGGTAGACGCTAAAAATGCAAAGGAATGCGATCTCAATTTGTTTTAAAGGGGGAGGAAGAAGCAATGGAACTCCACTCTAACAGGGAGTTATGATCGATGCTACAAAGTTGGAGGGAACCTACTTCTGTCATGGGGAGAGATATTAATATATAGAGAACAAGAGCATGGGAGGCCCTCTGGATGCCACACTAAACGAGGAGTTTTAACGTCCCCGAGCTTCTGGCTTACACGTTAAAATACACGCCACAGAGGCTCTAAATACAGAGATGATAATTGATCGTTCCCATGGCCCGCAACCCAGGAAACATTCCTGTGGCGAGGTTGGGCAACTCCGGGAACTGTTTGCTTATTGATTAGAAAGAAAAGGCTCCCTCTTCCAACACCACAGTACCTGCTCCCTTTTCTTTTCTGTTGAGTTCCCAGGGGCCAAAGAGGGCCCCATGTTCTGAAATCCAAAGCAACTGAGCCCCTCCTCCTTCCAGCTCCTGCTGACCCCTCACAGGAAGGGGCAGCTGATGAACCTGGGGTGGGGGACTGGGTCCTACAGGCCCTAATGAGAGCGTTTTCGACGTCTTAGTTGCCCACTTATGAAGTTAAGCACCTTGACCAATATATCCGTAACATCATTCCCAAACCAGGGTCTGATGTACCCTGCGGAGAGACTCTCCTGGGATGCTTCCTCAAGTACCCAGGCCTGAGCCCTGCCCGGGCTAACTGAATCTGATCTTTAGGGCTGGTAGAGCCCAGGCACAAGTATATGGTAAACATTTCCCAGGTGCTTGGAGCACCCAATGGAGATGGAGAATGGCTCTACAAAGGCTGAGAGGTGTATTAGCATTATGATATTACCATAACGACTTATGAGGTAAGTATCGCTCCCCCAGTTTATCAGTAAAGGCTCAGAAATGATACGTGGCTCTTCCACGGTCACACAGCATTGAGTGGCCTGAGTTGGGATGCGAACCCAGGTCTGGCTGACCCAGCCTTAACGCCCGCCTCGTCTGATATCCACAACCTGATCGGGGGTTTGAGGCTCCCTCTTTCCCCACCTGTGTCTCCGACAGGGGGTCGTGAGCACGCCCAGTGACTTCCCCTCCACTTACTGGGAGCTGTCAGGTGCTAACACAATGGGGAAAAGCACACACCTCACCTTCCTTAGCCACATTTTAGCAGGGTGCTTTGTCACCCACGTCTTTCCTTTCCCCCAAATCTTAGTTTTGTTTTTGTTTTTAATTTCAACAGCAGGAACTTGTGTTAGAGGGGGAAAGTGACAAAACGTACATGACACCACAACACTATTCTTAGCGGCCAAAAAGTGAAAAGAACTCAAGTGTCCATCAGCTGATGGATGGATAGAATGTGGTACGTGCACACAATCGGATATTACATATTTAGCAATAAAACGAAATGAATTACTGAGACATGCTGCACCACGGGTAACCTTTGAAAAGATTATGCTGACAGAAAGAAGCCAGTCGCGAAAGACTGTGTACTTATTGCATGGTTCAATTGTGCACTAAACGTCCAGAACAGACAAATCTAAAGACCAAAAATAAATTAGTGGTTGCCTAGGGCTGGCAGATAAGAAAAAGGGGAAGCCAGGGAGTGGCAGCTAAGGGGTGAAGGATTTCACCCCTTTTAGGGATGATGAAAATGTTCAAAAATTGTGTATGGCTACACAACAAAACCAATGAGTCCTATACTTTAAATGGATGTAATGTATGTACGATGTGTGAATTATATCTCAGTAAAGCTGTTACCAAAAATTAAAAAAAAAGGACGACGATGACAAACCAAAAGCACAAAGCACCCATGGCTTCATGCAAGTAGAGAAGCCATTGTTAAAACTTGTCATGTGACCTTCAGATCCTGGTCTACCCCTCTTTCCTAATTCACTTCCCCCGTCCTGTGTCTCTTGATATTCTCTGGTTTTCTGCAATTAGGGTGTAGACATGACTATATTTTTAAGAACCTTTTCCCCAATTTTCTTCTTTCTCTCCACTTGCCCATTAAAAAGAACGAAAGAAAAAAAATCAGCCTATGTAGTTATTCAGATGGATACAGCATGGCATAACTACTCAGCAACAAAAACAATACATGCAACGGTAATAGATGAACCTTGAAAGTATGATGCCAAGCGAAAGAAAAAGACCGAAGGCTCCCGGCCCAGGAGATCGGATTCAGTTAGTCTGGGGCAGGGCCTAGGCCTAGGTCTGTTTTAACAGTGTGCAAAAGAGTACATATTCCATTTGTATGAAAATTCTCAGAAACAGGAAGATCAGCAGTTGTCTGGAGTAGGGGGTGGGGTGGGCATGGGGCTTGGTTACCAACAGGCAGGAGGGAACTTGTGGGATGATGAAAGTATTCTAAAACTGGATTGTGGTGATGGCCGCACTGCTGTGTACAGTTATAAAAATTATCTCACTGTATACTTCCAGCAGGTAACTTGTATGGTATGTAAGTTACATCTCAGAGAACCTGTAACAAACATAGTTACTAGGGTCTCCTCTGAGGAGGACCCCATCAGTCAAAGTACCATGGTCTAGAAAAGACACAATCCGTGCACCCAATAAGGCCAAGGGCAGAGTTATGAAAAGCGGGAAAAGATCAAAATAATTCTTAATTAACAAAAATTAGAATAGTGACTCTTCAATATAATAATAGTCGTTATGAGCAGGCACTGTGCTGAGCTCTTCACAAACACTGGCTCTCTAACTGCTGGGAAGCAGCTGGGCGCTTCATCTCCCGATGCTGTGCTGATGAGCGTGAGGCTCAGAAAGGCTTAATAATTTGCTCAAGGTCACAGAGCCAGCTGGTCTCTGAAGCAGGATTCACAACCAGAACCAGTCAACACCACTAAGCCACTAGGCTAAAGCCGCTCTGCCTTGAGGAAGGAGAGAAGCTCCACGGGTTGTAAAGGGCAAAATGAGATGGAGGAAAATCCACGTGAGGCACAAAGGTAGGTCGGTTTGTCGTCATCGTTGTCATCTTTTTTCCTCTTTAAAGAACACAACCCGGACAGAAACATGCGCCAATCCAGGGGCAGCACGTCCCCAGCGCGAGGCTGACGCAGAAACGTGCTGACACTGGCTATGGAAGCATGAAACGCTGCAGTCGAGTTCGGATTTTTAAATCATTCAACAGCTCAGGAACAAGGCCTGGAAACCTCTTCCGTGACACACAGAACGAATGAATGGATGCGAGCCTGCACCTTTCTCAAATGTGGGTGGGTTGGGCTGGAAAAGCTTGGGCCCTCTGACCTTTGGAACAAAACTCCTGAAACAGCCCAAAAGAACAGCTGGAAGCCCAAGCTTCAGAAGTTAGACATTTCCCACAGAGTTCCAGGTCACATGCATTTGCAGATGACTCCAAAACAAGTGCTCACGTGTCCAAACGGAGCTTACAAGAGGAGGCTTTCTCTTTTTAGATGGATGCGAGCATCATTTTTCATCATCAAGAACACATAAGCATTGATGCGAAAGGCAGTTGCTTCCAGGAGTGTTTGCTAAATCTACTCGACCGGCTCTAAAGGTAATCGCTCAGCCCCCACATGCGCCTTTGCTCAGGGGCTCCTGAGAAATAAACCCGCGCCCCCCCCCCCCCCCCCCCGCATCCTGCCGAGTCCCAGGAAAAGGCAGAAATATCTCAGACTGGTTGCTCGCTCCAAGAATTCCAAGTCGGTTAAGAAAATCAAAAATAAGAAAATGACATGAAGACCGACCCCGGGTCCTGACGCAGACTTTGGCATACTCGGGGGCACGGCCACAGGCCGCATGGCTACCTCCTGCAAGATGCCATGGTACAGTTGCTGCACAAGGACCTGTGGCACCTGTCCCTGCGGTGGTTCCCAAACTTTTCATTCTCCTGGTTGTAACTCTTACAAGACTCTGTGGACCCTTCATCCGGCTGGCTTCTTCCCTTTACCCGGCTTCTTCCCATTTTCCAATGTAATCAGAAACTGCAAGCTTACACGCACGCGAAACGACCCCTGGACAAGGTTATTCACTAAGGCATTGTTTGCAATAGCTGAATATGGGAGACATTCCAAGCATCCGTCAATAGAGGATTAGTTAAATAAACTATGGCATTTTCTTATTGTGAAATACTGTGTGGCTATAAAAGAAATGAGAAAAGTATGCGCCACAGTGGCATGAACTTTGAGACATAGTGTTAGTTGATAAAAAGCAAGATGCAAAGCAATGCAGGGGGATGAGAATATGTCCGTATTTGCTTATATTTGCATACAGAAACTTTGGAATAAACTAATAATTGAGATTGTAGGTGTGGGGGAGGGGGTGTTACGGGTCCCAAAGAGGGCACGGTGGAAGTAGAGCTCTTCCTTATATGTATTTATTTATATTGGTTGATTTTTCAGCAATGTAAACATACTATTTGTAAAGTTTAAAAAATTGTAGGTGGCCATGTAAATTGCTTACTATTTATTCTATAGGAGAAAAATTTATATTTTTGCCAACACTCAGAGGATTTGTGCCCAGGTGACCACAACCCCTCTGAAAATATCAGCCGCCCAGGATGCAGGAAACCAGAGGAAGGGTCCACGTGGGTGGTGGGAAAGAAGGGGTATGATCCACACATGACTGAAGAAGGAAGGGGTGCGGTAGGGGGGGACTCCTATCAGCTGGTCTAGTAAGAAGAATGCTCAATGCCAAATCAGGTGACCAGATTCTCTCAGGGGTTTGTCAGGAAGGAAAGTACAAGTCCCTTTCGTTCATTCCAGCTTAGTTTTCTCTTCTGTAACACACAAAGGCTGAACTGTCAGCCAAGATGTGGGGCTCAAAGACTTTGTGGCACACAGAACAAGTACGACGCCCTTTGAGGGCATCCTGACCATGTGTATAGATTTTACAAACTTCCAGCCTCTCGTCTGGCAAAGCCCACGTCTAGGAGCTAATCCCGCAGATGGACTCACATACGTGCATGAGGACAGACCTACAGAGAGTCAGTGCAGGCTCGTTTAGAGTGGCAAGAAATAGAAACAGCACCCACGGGGACTGGTTAAACACCCAACAGGCACTCACTCTATAGAAAAATAGTGTAGAAACTCAAAAGAACACGGCAGCTATTAAAAAGGGATAAATCTGTATGTAATAATATGGGAGGAACTTGTCTTCAAAGAAAGCAAAGAGCAAAATGGGATAGAGAATATGCTTAGAATGCCCTCAGGAGGATACAAGGAACTGCTAACACCGGTTGTCTCAGGAAGGGAACTGCTGATATAGGGAATAAAGGGAGGGAAAACTCCCTGCTTTTGTATTCTTTTATACCATTTGAATCGGTTCATGTTTGCTTTCCTATCTTCATATAGACAGTTTTCTTTAACAAGAGGGTTGACCTGAAGGAGGGTTAGTGTTTAGTTGAGGAACTAGTTGAGGAACTTCAACAGGCAAGCCCTGCATTTGGGCTTCCCAAACCCCGCCTGCAAACTTCAGTTACATTATCAGAAATAAAACACTTAGATATGGGAGGCCACAGGGTTTTGTTCCGCTGATTCTACTTGTGGTTTGATAAGTACATTCTCAGGGTTACAAGCTAATGATCTGAACGATGCATGCTGTTTTTCTTCCCACAGGTCACACTTTAAGAGGGACACTGACCCATGGAACTGGTCCAGAGGCAAAGGGGCAAGGATGATAAAGCTGCCCTCTGCAGAGCGAGGGACACAGCCTGAGAGGAGAGACAGACTAGCAGTTTACTCCTCAAGATGTATAGGGGGCTGACTCCTTCTAGAAGGATTGGTGTCGATGGCACCAGAAGGCAAAATAAGGGCCAGCGAAGAGTAGAAAAGCAACCACCTAAGAAGGAAATGTCTTTTGCTCAGAGCTGACTCCAAACAGAATGGGGCTGCGAGCCTCTCGAATGCCCCTCACTCAAATTCAGATGGCTTCATCAAGTGCTGTACAGCACTGAGGTCCCGTCTATAAGCTTGGAGTCCAGAGAGATCTGGATTTTCATCTCAACTGTGCCTCTAACCAGCTGTGTGACATCAGGAACATTAACCCTAGTTCTCGATTTCCTCTTTCTACAACAGGGGAAGATAAGAAGAGAATTCTTATCAGGTGCGCAGACTTGATGTGTGGTTAAGCCGCTTTGCTGCTGCTGTTGTCATATCATAGATTTGAGGAAATGGAAACTTCAGGGCTGTGTCTGAGGTCACCCTGCAGGAGAGGCAGGGCCCCCACGGGCTGGCTCTGGGGAGGTGCAGCAAACACAGGACCCCTCTGGAAAGAAAACCCTACAGGTGCCTCTCTCTGGCCTCATCCACATCCCCCAGGACACCTGCCCCTCCTGCTTTCAGTACAATGACCTTGCCTGTGGACAAGCTCTTAACTTGGAGAAGTCAAGTTGCTCCCGCCTCTCCTGATCAAAGTTTTGGTACCTTCTCAGGCCACCAGAAACCACTTTGTGGCCAAGAAAGGAGGTTTCCCACGTTGCTGTTTTGCTTTGCAGATCCTCCTCCCCTCCCCACCCCCGAGGACTTAGCAGTGGGACCTCTGAACTGAGTCAAGGTTCTGGGTCTGTGAATGGGAAGGTGTGAACCCCCTGGAGTTAGGAGCAAATATGTGAACACTTGTGGGAGACTCCATGGCTTTTGATAGTTTCTCAGTGGGGTCCGAGATCCCGAAACAGGAGCTCTGAACTTGAGACACACGGAGGGCATACACGGGCGTGGGTGTTGGGAGGGAGGATGAGAACTCGAAGGGGCTCAGCGGAGGCCACAATGACCGGTTATTTCTGATGCCTCTCCAGCCTCTCAACCTCGGAGCGCCAGCAGACTAATAACGTGAAACCTCCTGCTAGCGTGCTTTGAGTGCTGAGAAAACAAAGCGCAGGTGAGGGGTGAGGACAAGAGTCGAAATGGGAGGTGGAAGAAGAACATGGCGACAGCCAAGGGTCCAAGACGTGTGCTCTCATAGACCCAATTCGTCGCCAGACACCTGGACCACGGCAGCAGCTGGGGTCTTCTCGATCCTGGCCCAGATCCCCACAGCCGCTTCTCTGTGCAGGAGACCCGCTGAGCCTATTACAACCACAGGCAGATCACGATGTGCCTCTGCTCTCGTCAGCCCTTCAGAAGCCCCGTTTCTCTCAGAATAAAAGCACAAACCCCTGTGGTCAGGACCCAGCGGCTTCTCTGACTTGTCGCAGACTACCCTCACCTCATTCCCTCTGCTCTGGCCAATACGCTGGCTATGCTCCTGCCCAAGTTATTCATATTAGCTGTTCTTCCGGCCAGTGACCCAGCAGTGACCCAGCTCTTCCTGATAACCCCTGTCTTCCCCAGATGACCCCTCCCTCCTTTCCTTCAAAGGTCACCTTCCACGTAGGCCCTGAACGTTGTATTTAAAATATCAGCCCCCTGCCCCCAGCACGCCTTCCTTAGCCTTCTTCCCTGCTTTATGTTTTCTCTACAGCACTTATGACATTATATATTTACTATGCCTATTTACTTATTACCTACTATCCTTCCAACCGAACATAAGTTCCATGAAGGCAGGGGTTTTGTCTAAATGTCATGTTTGTTATCGTATCTATAGCACCTACACCAGTGCTGAGCACTTAATGGGTATTGTCCTCCGGAAGTATTGTTGAATGAATAAGTGGTACCTTTGTCTCCCCCAAACATCTGGCCAGATCTGAAGGAGGCCTCAGATGGCCCCAAAGTCAGTCCAAGAGGAGATTCTTCATGTGAACCCTGAAGACACGGCCCAGCAGAGGTGGACATGCTTTCCAGGGGCCATGGTGGGGCCTGAGAAGGGCCATGAATTGAGGCCTTTGGAATCCCCATTTTAGATCCTCCAAGGATGCTCATGGGCCAGGAACACCACCATAACTTCGTAAGCCTGCAAGCCAACTAGGATTTCTAATCATCCTAATGATTTCACACCTAGAGTAAATAATCAAGTATTACTGGTAAGTGAGCAAGTGTCAACCCTATGCAAAGAACAATGCAGAATCCCAGTTAATCCCCCCATTTTACAGGTGAGCAAACCAAGACACACTGAGGTGAAGTGGCTTGCCCAAAGTCACACCCCTAGCATACAGGCAGAGCTGGGAATTGAACTCAAGCCAGCCTGGCCTCAAAGCCTTAACATCATCCATTTTGCCCTGCCCTCTGATCAGTCAGCATGTCTCTTCTCTCCCTGGTTCTCTTAGTCTTTTTACTCCCTGCACAAAGTCACCAAATGGAAGTGTCAGATTCCAGGTGAGATGCCTCTGGGGCATCTCATTAAAGCCCACACTGCATGGGGTAGGTAGTGTGTTGACATCTGACAAGGCCCGTGTAGGCAAGTCTGTGAGAGAATTTCAACGGCACAGGAACTGGCTCTAAGAGCTGTAAATAAAGTTGGCTCAACACCTTGGCTGGTAATAGGGCTCACTGGCCCTAGCAAAACCTGAAAGGCCACCTGGCCTTCCCCAAAGGACTTCATTTGCTTAAATCAGAGTGCAACCTTTGGATGTTAATTCCCAGAGAACTTCCTGCCTTCTGGCATAAAGGGGGCATGCCAGGGTAGCCAGGAAGAGGAGAAAGAAACTCCCCACCTTGATCAGTTCCACAGGAGAACTGTGCATTAACTAAACCCTGGAAGGCGGGGCAAATGTGTGCCACTGATGACACCAGCTTTAAATACTTCTCATTCTTAATGCGCCATCTCTGCTGACTGGGCAGGAGATCAGACCAGTCAGGCTATACAGCTTTCTCTTTAAACACCCTTTTAAGCCATTAGCTTAGGCTCTTCTCAAAAGCCTGCCTGCCTTCTGATTACACAATACATCAAACTTATTTCGGGTGTTCATTTTCTTCGGTAGGTAGGTGGCTGCTGTTTCCCAGAATCCCCTGTTTATGGGAAGCCTGCAAACCAGGGTTCTTCAGAGGGCAGAGCCATATAGAGTCACCCGGTATGAGGTTTTTTACTAAAAACTCGGCGCTCTCTACTGCAAACAGCAACTGTTTCACTAATGATCTTTTTTCCCCATTGTATTTTTAAAATGCGAGATATAATTCATATAACATAAAATTCACCAATTCTAAGTGTACAATTTCAGTGTTTTTTAGTTATTTCTCATGTGGTGCAACCATCGTCACTCTCTACTCCCAGAGTACTCCCTCACCCCAAAATAAACCATGTACCCATCAGCAGTCAGCCCCACTTCCTCACCTTTTCCCCCAGCCCCTGGCTACCACTCATGTTTTCTGTCCCTATGGATTTCCCTATTCTGGATATTTCATATAAATGGAATCATAAATATGTGGCTTTGTATCCGGCTTCTTTCACTTAGCGTGATGTTTCAAATTTACCCATGTTGTAGCATGTATCAATCAGTACTTCGTTCCTTCTTATGGTTGAATAATAGTCAACTGTATGAATACACCACGTTTTATTTGTGCATTGATCGGCAGATAAACATTTGGGTTGTTTTTACTTTTTGGCTACTCTGAATAATGCTATGAACATTCATGTACAAGTTTTTTGTGTGGACACACCTTTTCAAGTCTCTTGGGTATATACCCAGGAGTGGAATTGCTGGGTCATATGGTACCTATGTTCAACTTTTGGAGGAACTCAGACTGTTGTCCACAGTGGCCGCGCAATTTTACATTCGCATCAGCAGTATATGAGGGTTCTAATTCCTCCACATCCTCACCAACACTTCTCATTTTCTTCTTTTTTTTAAAATTATAGCTATCCTAGTAAGTGTGAAGTGTTATCTTACTGTGTTTTTGCTGATGATCTTCTGAGGAAGCATGTCACCTGCCCTAGGACATCACCACCTCACAAACGCTGTTTTGAAGGCGACCCTGTCTACAGAGTCTTTGGTGGTGGTGACGGTGATAATAACTAACACTACCAAGACTAACACTTTCTATAGCGCGCACAGGACGGCAAGCTCATTTTCAGACATTTAATTTTTGTAATAACTATATGAAATGCTATTATTATCTTCATTTGACAGGTAGAAAAATTGAGGCATGAAGGTTATATATATATATATATATATATATATATATATATATATATATATAACTTGCTCAAGGTCACATAGCTTATAGGTTAGAGCTCCTGACCACTCTGCTGTCACATAGTTTGTTGAGAAAGCCTGGACGTAGCATAGGAAGCGCAAGGTCAACATACCTGAACACCGCCCTAAATGAACTCACGGTAATTCTGATTTTTTCTAAACCAGCTGAAAATACAAGGCTTACGTACACCAACATCACATTTGTGATGGGGCTATAAACATAGGACGTGGGGTCACACGGTGGTAACAAATGGCAGCTCCAGGTTTCGGCTCCACCCCTCAGACCTCCAGTTCAAATTAAGTCGTTTGCCCTCATCCAGGCCTTCATTTCCTCATCTAGAAAATGGGCTTAATGGCAATCTCTAAAGCAAAGGACTGTAGTGAAGGTTAAATGAGAAAGTGCATGACCGCAAGGGACCAATGCACGAGCTGACGGACTCAGATTTTACGCACAGTGAGTGCGCTGTACGGTGGCTAACACTGACCCCTCCATGTGTGTTCGGTATCGTGCTAAGTACTTAATCTATTGTTCATGTGCAGGAAATGGTGATCTTATTGTTCAAAATAGCAAAGTATACGAACTACGCTTGTTACACTGCTAAATATTCCTTTGGGGGGGGCGGTCTGTGGAAGATAGATGGAAAGTGGAAAGGGTAATGAATAACTAAAGCTAAGCACCCAAGGATCATGAGTGAGTGCTCCAGAAACTGCTCCTACCTGCGCTTTATACGTGTCTTGACCTTGAGGTCTAATTTCAAGGTCTATGAAATCATAACCTTTCGTTCCTTTTGAAAGCAACCTGCTGACACCATCAGCTCTGTTTACCTTAGCAGCTTCAAATCTAGAAATTCCAGCTATGCTTTATTACAGGGAGGGAAATATAATGTCTTTTTAAATTATAAACTTGAATTCCGTGGTGGCTGGTGTGTACGTGGATATATATAGCTTACGTAAAATTTATGTTCTTATAGACACAAAACAGAAACTTCCAACCCCGCCTAGCATCTAACAGATACTGCAAGTTCAGCCCCAAAGCAGAACAAAAGGAGGCCAGCAGGCTCTGCTTGGAAGGGAAGAATGTCTTTTCTTTTCACATTCCCTACTGTGTACACAGGGGCAGCTGTGATCAGGGGCGGCAACATTCTGAATGGCTTGCATATAAGAGTCTATAATAAATAAAGACATCTTGGGATAGTTGGATATTTGAATGTGGATAGATGTTAGATGATATTGTAAATTTTTTTTAGTTGTGATAATAGCATTATGGTTCAAAAGGAAAATGTCCTCTTAGAGAGTCAAGCTAAAGTATTTTAGGTGAAATGCAGCATACTTTCAAATGGCTCATAAAGCTCATATACACCCAGATATGGCAAATATGACAGATTAATGGTAAAATAAAGGTAGTCCATTTTTCATTGTACTACATCTCAACATTTAGGTATTTAAGTTTCTCATAAATTTAAATTTGGGGGTCAGGAGAAGATTCTCTAATGAGAACTAACATAATAAGAATAAACTAACCAACCATATATTTATTAAGGATACACAAACAGCGAAACTAAAGCATCCTACTTCGGGTGTATTATGAGGAGGCGGGGTTCTTTGGAAATGATGATAATCCAGGGAAGAAGGGAGGGCAGCAGGAAAAAGGAAGAGCAAACATGAGATGGATTGACTCCATAAAAGAAGCCATGCATGAGTCGACGGGAGCTGAACAGGGCTGAAGACAAGACACAGTGGACATCACTCACTCACAGAGTCGCCAGGAGTAGGAGCCGACCACGGCAGGCAGCACACAGAATCAGGACTGATACGCAGCTAGTATGGACTGACACGCCCGGCCGCACCAATGCTTGAAATATTGACGGTCCCCTGTGGTTGGTAAGTAACTCCTGCCCTGAGCCTCCTAGGGGGCTTCCTCCCTGCCCCCCCCACCCTCCAGCTGTTGCTCAGGACCCAGGACCCGTTCGAGCACTAAATGTCAGGCGACACTTTGACTGCACAAGGTCCATGCTGTACTGGCCCTCATTAAACATTTTTAAATATCACTCCTGAATATTCTCAACCACTGGGCATTCACTACAGACCATTCTTTCTCCTTAGTAATGTTCCAGAATCACTCCTCTTGGCCAACTCTGTCATCAAAACTTCTTCCCCAAGAATGAAAAGGTAAAGAGCCCTGTGACACAAAAGTTAAGTACTCTGGCTGACGTAAATTAAAATCCCCTTGAAACACCAGATGGGGATGGGTGTAGCGCATAACCCTGGGCCAGCCACTTTATTCCTCAAAACTCACTTTACTTGACTGCAAAATAGAGATAATACAGTCGGTTCTTCCATAACGTTTGCTCTGAAAATGTAAATTTGCTCCAACATGAATGATTTATTAGAAAACCATTTGAGCATAACACAAATTTCAAGTTTGCTCATGTGTATAATTTTGTGAAAAACATGAGGTGGATGTAGGCAAGTACAGTCAGCTGAAGAACAGAAATAAACAAAACACACACATACACACACCTTCCAGCCACTTCGGTTCAAAACATGTTACGCGCTACACCCATCCCCATCTGGTGTTTCAACCTCTATCAGATTCCAGATTATCTTCCTTCCACAATAACTCACAAGGCACCACCCGACCGAGACCTACTCCCACAAGCAAATTTCTTTTCTTTAATGTATCACCAAGTTTTTGAAAGCTCTCCCCTAGCCATCTCCCCATAAGCCCTGTGGTTTTTACTGAGTGATTGTTAGGAAGACCTGCATGTTTTTCAGCAGAACTGACTGTAGTTCTTACGCACAGTATGGTGAGGAACATACAAGATACACACGGGGAGAGGTCGATCCAGTGCTGGGCACATTGGAAGTACTCAGGAAATGCTGGCTATCAGTGGTTGTTCCATTTGGATGCAGATAGAGCCCAGTGCATAAAAGATGCTCAGTGAACATTCATTACTTGAAAGGTCTATGGCTTATTAACCTTAGGGGACTAATTAAAGAGACTTATTAAAGAGGTCAGGAGGGACAGTAATTGTCAAAACCGTAAATTAGAGATGAGGCTTCAAAGCTCTAATGAAGCCCTGTCCTTCCATGCCTGACAAGAAAATGAGTTATGAAAGGCAGTGACCCTGTCTGCAAGGACTCACGGACATATACTACTGGCCATCACAGGGCACTATGGGGTCAATTTTGAGACAAGTTGCCTAGACTCTGAGCCCTTAATTCAAGGTCGTAGTATAGTAGTAAGTGGTTAAGAGTCCAGGTGAGAGGTCAGACGACCTGAGTTCAAATCCCAGCTCCACCACTTACCAACTATGCCACCTCAGGCACATAACTTTGCCTTCTCCTGCCTCGCTTTCTCACCCATAGAACAGAGGCCATGATGGTCCCTATTTCCTGAAGGGATGGGATGACTAAATAGGTTAATCTGTGTAAAGAAAGCCCTTAGCACAGTGTCAGGCAGAGAAAAAAAGTTCAGTGAATGTTAGCTGCTATTCTGGCACTAGAAAAAGATCAGATGCTACCAGAAACAGAACCAGAGCAGGAAATTACGTGTGCACAGCAGCAAAGAAAGGTCTGACTTAGCTGGAATTGAAAGACAGGATACTGTGGGCAGGAACTCATTTATTTTCATCAACCATCCATCCAAAATCCTTTCTGACACAGAGCCCACACTTAGCTATCCATGTTCACTGAACAAGTTCATGTTCACTGTCTGGTCTCCCGTACATCATTCCCAAAAGAAACAGACAGAGACTCCTCCGGCTGAGGGCAAAGGTTCCCTGAAAAACCAGAAGGATGAATCAGCTAAATGGGCTGGTTCACATCACTTCATGTGGTGGGAGCTGACGCAGAGGCATTTATCATTCTCTCAGAAGAGGCCTTCTAATCCAGAGACAAGAGCTGGTCTATGCCTAGCCCTCCAATGTCACCTCCCACCTGTTACCCCACCATGCCCACCCAGCCACACCGGCCACACTGGCCTCGTCCTCCTCTAGCATACTGCGCCCTTTCCTGCCTCAGGCCCTTGGTCCTCACTGTTTTCTCTGCCTAGGATTCTCTTCCTACAGTTCTTTTCATGGCATCCTCCTTCCACTACATAACGACCTGACCCATCTTTGGCTCGAGTGGGCCCCCTCCCCACGTTCGTTATTCCCTATGCCATTTCTGTGCTTCATTTCCTTCTTAGAATTTCCCTGAAATCGTATTTATTTACATGTTAATGTCTACTTAGACACTAGAACTCAAGTTTCCTGAAGGCACAGGCCTGATGTGTCACCCTCTCTGCAGTACACCTGGTGCTGGACCAGTGCCTGGCACAAGGCAGGCCCTGAATAAACAAGGATGACTGATGCCCATTCAAAGGTGGATGTGGAGTTATTTATCCATCCAAAAAACATTCCTCGAGGGCCTACTAAGTGCCAGGTAGGACCTAAATGAAGTTAAAGAGGAGAGCCATGAGGATACCTGGGAGAGGAAGGGGTGTCCCAGGTTCAGGCACAGCAGGTACAATGGCCCTGAGGCAGCAGAGTGCTGGAGAATTATATGCATTGGTAAAATCCCCACCATTACATATTATTGCTACGATATATGTTTATATTATATTATATTACAACCTATAAGATATAATCATAGACACCTTAATTCTAGGAGTACATACACCAAAATATTTCCCATAGTGATATCTATGTAGTGATGTTACCATTTAAATCTTTTTTCTCTTCTTAGTTGTCTACATTTTCTAACATTTTCCCCACAACGAACATGTATCAGTTGTGTAATAAAGACAACTACAAATGAGAAGTCTGAGGTATAAGAAATGCTGCCAGAATTGCAGGAGGACAAGAGCTCTCTGGAGCAGCTGGTTTAGGCTTAACACACAGAAATCCTGTCATGCGACTAATCTTATTTCCTTCTTTGCTTTGACTATTAGGAAGCTCAGAGTCAAATCTGTGGTCTGCTTTTAGCAGGAATCCAGACTTTGTGAAGCATTTGCTATTCAACCCTCCTCCTAATCCTCATCTTTTATCCTTAATTTGCCTTTGCCTACTTCTCTGCCTCTATCTGAGATACAGATATGATGTACTCAGGTAACCCGTGCCTTCAGTTCTTCATTGGAAGGAGGTGAGAATGAACAAAGCGAAGAAACAGACCAACAGAGACAAGAGGTTCTTAATGAAATTTTGAAAAAGGAATGTCATTTCAGGAAGTCTTGCACACCAGAGAAAGAGAATGCCTTAGGAGGATCGTGATCTTCCCATTATTGGAACATCATCATCTACAATGGATAGGGATGACCCATCAGATTTAATTCCCAAGAGGATAAAATGGCCTTTAACCTAAGTAGCAGATCTCTATGTCATGTTGGACCACAAGCTAAATGAACCTCTCTGGGCCTCAATTTTCTCATCTAAAAAATGGGGTTTAAAATCTACATTCCCTTAGAGTCATTGGGGGAATTATAGGGTACTATGTGGATGCTTAGGGCAATTCCCAGCATATAGTAAGAGCTATCAGGGTTAATAATAATAATAATAGCTATTACATTTTACAATTAGCAGGAATAGTAATAACTACTACTATCTGAGTGCCCAGTGCATGCCTGACATTCTGTATTGTTTATCTCATTTAACCTCCCCTAATAACCTTGTGAAGCAGGTATTACTTATACCATTTTGCAGAAGGAAAAAGTTAACAGGAAGACAAGATGTCCCTGGAAAGAAACCCAGTTACAGGTGTCCCAGTGTGGACCCGAGTGCCTGGACAACTTGAGTCAGCTATATTAAGGAAGGGAAGCTGTGTATGCCAGCAATTAGATGCAAATTGTGAACCCTTGTCCTGCCACTAAGTAGCCAAGGGGACCTACCTGAGCTTCGGTCTCATTTGTCAAATGGAAATCATTATTTTAGGGTTAGTATGAAAACTATGTAAGTTCACATATGTAAAAACCACGTGCATGTCAATAACTGAAGGGTTCTTGATAACGGCCTTTAATTATTTGACACTAATATTAAAGGGATTAGGTGAGACCAAGGCACATGACATAAGGAAAAAAGGTCCAGCTGCAAGAGAGAACCCTCCCATGAGAGAAAAATAAATCTTTGAAAAGTGTTAAAGATCTGAAAGTCAAACATGTGCAGAAATACTTTTTAAAAAGAGAGGGATAAATCACCTGTCTTAGGACAAAGACAACCCAAAAAGTCTTTGGATTCATAATTAATTGCCCTCTCTAAAATTTCAAAGTACACTTGGCATCAAATTTTTGAAATGCCTTACACAGTTGCTGGATCTGTTATCAAACTCTAGATGGATTAATCATAAACCAAATCTTCCCTCTCCTCATTCCCTCTGCCTCCCCCCCCACAACAAACACAAATTGAAAAGCAACTTTACTCCCTTGTCCACAGGTGAGGAAATTGCCTAAAACTCTTACTTGGCCCAACTCAAAACG
The DNA here is from genome assembly GCA_003508835.1 of Eonycteris spelaea. Lineage (NCBI taxonomy): Eukaryota > Metazoa > Chordata > Mammalia > Chiroptera > Pteropodidae > Eonycteris > Eonycteris spelaea. The sequence goes on along the minus strand of PUFA01000149.1, from coordinate 131,368 downwards.
GAAATAGCAGCTGCTGTATGTATTTCCATGCTTGGCTTGTGTTTAACGCTGGCTTCTCTGGGGCAGCAGCAAGGCTTGGCCATGTGCTTCAATATTGGTCCGGGCAACTCATAAATCAGGGAACTGTGCTTGCAGACTCATAAATGACACCTCCATCCAAAATCAAGTAAGTTAACTTGTCTGAATTATCTAGGTTGCCCTCCCTACTCTGGCAGCCTGGATTGCTGAGGGTCTTGAATACACCAGGTGCCCAAAGACTATCTGAATTTAAGAATGAATGATGGGTAGATAGAAGGAAGGGAGGGAGGGGAGGGAGGGAGGGAGAATGAGCCCCTTGGCCATCCAAGCTCTCCTCTCCTAACACACTGGAACTCTTCCTCCACCACAGAGTTTTGGCCACTTGCCACACTTCCTAGGAGTACGCAGCCCTCGGCTTGATTTCTTTTCACCTGTGACTTGATGGACGCCGAGGCTGGTTGTTACTTCAGAATGGTGGGAACCAATCCTTTTGTGCAGAGCCAATCCTTGAAGGCTTTTTTCTCTGTGAGGGTGGACGGTGGGGCGGTGGGAGACCTTGGATGCCTCATAGTCTGATGAAAATTGAGACCCTCCGAACACGAAAAGGGTTCACACACACTCTCATCTTATCTAGAATTTTGGGTGGGTTCATAGATTTCCTTTCACCCCCAAACCTAATCAAAAATCACCTAGGGAGTGTGACCCCCAGGCTCTGGAGAGGAGGCCCCTCCAAGTCTGCACTTTAAGTTATCCAGGTGAGTCACACCCTAGCCCAGGTTTGGGAACCTGTCCTATGGTCCAGCTTTTCTTTTAAGGGCAATCTCTGGATGTCCAGTTCAAGCAGAGCGGGCTTACTTAAAAATGCAGATTCCTAGACCCCCACCCAGATTTATAAATTGAAATGGGGGGAAGGGGAAGCAATTTGCTTTTTTAATTAGTTAAAATTCCCCAGAATTACAGAGGTAAAACCTTAGGTGAGCTGAAGGCCTGTAAACAATTGCTAATTAACTAATCAGCATTTCAAATAGCAGAGCTTTTGGGGTGTCCGCATTCCAAAGAGTAGAAGAGGATGTGATTACCCCCAACCGTGAATATTTACTTCCCTCCCCCACTTCCAGGTCCCACAACCCTCTCTTCCAGTTCCTTCTACTCTCTGCTTTTCCTCTGCCTCCCAGACGCTTCCTCAACTGCACCCTCCAAAACGCATTATTCCCCTTTCTCAACCTCGACTTCTCTCACCTGTACAGTGGGATTGGGCCCAGGAAACAAAGGATTGTGGCAATAACAGAATACAGGTGCGACCTCCACCTGCAAGACTCCTAGCCCACTCACCCTGCTCGACTCCGAGGACTTTATCCCCTGGCAAGTACCAATCACCTACTAACATTCTACTTATACTCTTTGTTGTCCCTCCTCCTTCTAGAATAGGAATTCCACACACGGGATGGTGGCAGTCACTTCTGAGGCCCTGTATAAATGCCTGGCACAAGGCAGACTCAATAGGTTAAAAAGAGCTGAAGTTTTGGGCTCAGTGCCTGGCTAATGGCTAAACACAAAAAAGCAGTAGCTATCACCATTAATTTCCCTTCAACGTTAGAAAGCGGAGGAATCGAACGCTTTAAATTAAGCTGCTTTCTACAATTGATTTATCTTTAGGAAGCGAATAGCCATGGGGGGCAAGGAGGGGGGAAGATGAAGGAGGTACAATTTTTTTAAAGCTCCCATTATTGTTTAAAAGGATGACTAGAGGGACCACAATGAAGCTCAGCTGAAAGTGGTTTTATTTATTGTTTTTTCAGACAAGAAGCACAATCTGATTTAAAATAATAAAAGATCTAGGAATCTGGGTTCCTCTTCTACATTATAATGCACTTCCCCCAAAGTTCCCACGCCCATCCCCAGGGATGCTCAGGCCTAATTCTCCCCAGCAAAGAGCCCCTCATCAAACAACTACTTATTGAGTGCCAACTACATTCTAGGTGCCATACTGGGGACACTTCATGGGGCACCAAGCCTAGTGGAGAGAGGAGAGAACTCGGGGAATCCCAATCTGAAAGAGAGTTTGTGGGGGAGAGAGATACCCTGACCCAGGCCTGGAGGTAGAAGATCAAGGGAGGCTTCCTGGAGGAAGCAACAACTGAGCTAGTCTAGAGAGGTGAGTTAGCCATGCAGGAAACACAGGATGTGCTAGTGATGGGAACTGAGAGCCTGTGGCCTGACAGCACTATTAGAAATGCAAATCCATGGGCCTCGCCCTGGACCAAGTGAATTAGAAACCTGGGAGAGGCCCCAGGCCTCGGTGCTCAGCTCCAGAACCTAAGCAGTCAGAAGCCAGGGTCCATGCTATAACCACCACCCTGATCCTCCCCATGGAAGAGCCCCGCAAACAACTACCTAATTCCCCTTCAGTGAGGCCTTCTCAGGTCTCCCCACCGCTTCCCAGGAATTCCACACTCATATTTAGTGTTCCTAAACATGTGCTGCCACCCGGCAGCTTAAATGTTTTACATATTTATTATGTTTATTGCATGTTCCCACCCCAAAATAATAGAACACTAACTCCACCCAGGAAGAGAGTCACATGTCCGTTTCTCTGCTGTATCCCCAGTCCTACGACAGTGTTTGGCACATAACAGCTCTCAATCATTATTTACCGAATGAACAAACGAACAAATGAGTGATGGGCAAATGGACAGAAGGGTGTTGCCATCTGCTGAGATGGCACCGGGAAGCAAGGTTGGGATGGAGGAGGAGTGGATCTGGGGTAAGCCCTTGGGGTCATGGTAGGACAGCAAGGAGGGACGGGCCCAGGTTTAATGAACCAGGCTGGACCATGCTGGCCTCTGAGGGCCACATGATGGTGCAGCTCATTTCTGGTTCCCCATGGCCCGCTTCAGATTGTCCCCACAGATCCTTGACTGACTAGGTGCACTGGCCCCAGGGCCAGAGGGGAAGGAGAACCTGCCACTCCTGTCTTCCCAGCTTGCCTAATCTCTGCGAACAGGGCCCAGCCAGCCAGCAGCAGCTCCTTAACTCTCCTTCTATGACCCTGTTAGGCCCTGTCAGCCTCAGAGGCCAAGCCGGAAGTGCCAAGAGGGAATTTCCCCACAGCAACCCACTCTCCTGTGACTCCAGGGCATTTCTGCTCAGTTTCATTTCAGCCACCTCTGAGTCACCATGCAAACATCCCCTTTGTCATATCCCTAGACCCAGAATCTGCGAGGGAGGTCCCTTCCCACCCACTGCCAAAGAGAGACCCCTTCTCCCCACCTTCCTGCTCACATGCCACCTAACACCTCGGGCCCCACTCCACCTGGCCTGCAGAAGCTTTGCCAGCTGCTCCAGCCCACACAGGTCTAACCCCACCTGGATTCTGAATGCACCCATTGTCTGATAACTTGGCATCTTAGCATTTTCCAATGCGCCTGCACTGATCTCCAAACCCCTCGGGAGAGGAGAAACCTTGTGACTGACACAGAGCATACAGTAGGCACTCAAACACCATACTGAGGGGAACGCAGCTGGCTTTCCTGTGATATTAAAAACACCTTCCTCAGGTCAGAAAGAATAAAGGGGAAAGTTCCATGGACCGACGTGCATGATTTTCCAGAAAGTATTATAAAGGAGGGTGGGAAATGGGTACATTTGCAGAACAATTCATGTTTCCATTTCTGGAAACCTCCAGTTTTAAAAACCCCAGAAATATGGGCACACATGTTTTGTGAATACTTAGAAAAGGGTCTGGGGGGGGGGGAGGGGAAAGGTACACACCAAATGGTTAACATTGGCCAGTGGGTGTTTGAATTTTCTATTACAGATCAGGTTTTCCGTGTAGAACTTGTTTAAACTTTGTAAGATCCCAACATATCCAAAAGTAGAGAAAACAGTATAACGAGCCCTACATATCCAGCACCAACAATGCTCAACTCATGGCAGCCTTATGCCACCCCTATCTCCTTACCTATCCCAGACACATATCTTCCCATTTGTGAATACATAAGTATCTCTAATGGATCGAGACCCCTTTTTCTTTGTCAACACAACCCCGATCCATTACTACTATTATGAAACTTCTTTAAAAGAAAAGACTTTCCTTCCCATCCAGCTCGGTAGGAAGGTCAAGCATGCTGTAGCATTCACAGGGTTAACTAGTTTACTTCTCCCTCCCCCAACTCCTCTCCCCACCCCACCCCCAAAGTGATTAGGCAGAAACTCTAAATAATAGTTTAGAAAAGAAAATAATAATAATTATGAAAGGAGCCTATGAAGCTCTGAAAAGGTGGCTTGCAAACTTTCATCTCTTGATACTTCACCATTCGGAATCTAAAAGGGACCCTCATTTTATTCTGGGGTTTCAAAGGGGCAAGCAGGATCTTGAAACTTCATTTACTCAAAGGCTCAAACTGGTAAACTTCGGGTGGACCCTGAGGTTCCTTTTCAGGCCAAAGTGAAGAACCTAGAATGAAGGTATTCTCACAAATGGAGCTGCTGAGCACAGGGAGGCAGGCTGGGAGGGTCCTTGCAACTCTTTCCATTCCAGGACACTCGCTGTGTGACCCTGGGTTGGTCAGTAACCTCCAGAGGCTTGTTTTAGTATCCGAAAATGGCACCCACACCTCAAAGGTTGGTGCAGATGGATTGTAAAATAAGATCCTACATAACAGCTGAGTACTCAATCAATACACACTGAAATGAATGTTACAGTTCTTATTTAACAATGTTACTATTATTATCCTAATTCTGACACCCACAAGCTGAGTGACTCCAATCCAGTTGCCTAACCTCACTGAATCAGCCAAATTCATGTATAAACTAAGAAACTAAATGACTCTTCAGGCTTCTTCTATCTCTGCTTCTGATGAATGGATTTTTAAAAATATACTCTTTCTCTAAGTGTAATGCTGAATGATTCTGAATCTTGCTGTAGAGGGAGGGTCTCTGAAGTTTACAGAGACCCTGGAGGTCCCTAACTGGAACAAGATTGCAGCATGGGATTGTGGGGGACAGGCAAGGAGACCCTGGCATGACCACAGGTGTTCTAGGTGGCAAAATGGGAATGGGAGCTGTCATTATTCAGAACCCTCATTTCTAGTGCTTCAAAACAATCTCAGAAGTCTCACCCTAGTCCTTCCTGCTGCAATTCTGCCCCAGATGCAAAGGCTGAGACAGCCATCCATAAAACTCCCCACCCAGGGTGGTTTAAGGATCCTGGGGCCTGAGGAAAGACCAGCATTACTGAACTATTATTGATGGGCACAGTGGGAGGCTGGGCAGGGACCCCTGCAAGAATAAACTCATCAGTTTTGGTGAGAGAAGCTGCCCATGGCACAGTGGGAGGCTGGGCAGGGACCCCTGCAAGAATAAACTCATCAGTTTTGGTGAGAGAAGCTGCCCATGGCTCCAGACTAATGCTGACCCTATTTCATGCAGCATGAGGAACCCTGAACTCCCAGTACCTCTCCAATGCCCAGGACTATGTGCCAGGCGCTGAAAGCACTTCACATGTGTTAACACATTGAATCTTCACCTTAATCCTGTGAGCTAGGGAACTACAATTTTACAGGGAAGGGGACTGAGGCACAGAAAAGTTATGTAAGGTGTCCAAGGTCACATGTCAAATAAGAGTCAACTCAGGATTTGAACCCACACAATCCTGTCTCTCAGACCGCCCTCCCCAATTCATCTTTATTCTTGGAGGGAGGCTCAGTGAGACTCGTCCCTTCAAGTTTCACAGGTTAAAATAGAATTAAATGCCGAAGATTAAAGTCACAACCTTGACATCAAATCTCAGTCGTTGAAAGCAGGAGTAAAAACCTCACACCTGGCAAGTGAAGTGCAGTTTCCCAGGGTGAACAGCCTCCTAGGCATTTAATTCCCAGAGTTTTAAGGGCTCCCATGGTTCAGGTGAGAGGATTAGTAGGGAGGAAGAAAAAGGGAGAGAGAAATCACGACTAATTCCAAAGTCCAACAAATCAGCACAATTTACATGGAAATTTCTAAATCAAAGACGCAAATGACACGCTCCAAAACATCCATCGGCAAGGCATAGAGGAGCATTTCTTTACAATGCAGACTTGAGAAGGCAAAAGGTACAGACAGTACACCTACAAATTCTGATTTCTCCAGAAAGTTTAGTCATGATTATTATAAGCCCAGGAGTTGGGGTGGTAATGAAACTGGCCACGTAAACTTCACCGAGCAGCTGTTGAACCCATTCATTTCTGCAAAACCCAGGCCTTCTTGCTAAGAGTAAAAAGATCCAGGGCAGGTATCTCCCGGGATTTCTGAGTAAGAACAAGCACCTGAAGTACCTGTTACTATGAGACGGTGATGTCACGGTTGATTCAACCTGAGACCGATAACCTCATCAGGAAAGGTCTCTCAATGGCGGTGATTCAGGGTCCCACCCCATCTGCCAATAAGTGCCCAGGTGATTGTCCCATGGCTGACTCAACGGGTGCCGTTTTCAATAGGAAAGTCGCAACTCTTCCCACAAACAAGTTGGTCATCTCATTCCCTTTTCAAACACTCCCACACAATGGTGATGAAGAATTCGTGGGGGAGGAAGTATGCAGGCTTCATACCCAATTCAGGCTTTATTCAAACTAGCAGATCCTATGACATCAATATACGTGTTACCACCCCCCACCGCCACCACCAAAATAAACCATGCTCAAGAAGTCATAATACCGCTTTAGAACAATCTTATCGGTCTACCACGAGGGGGTTAAGAAAACTAAAATCGAGCCATAGTCTTCTTGGGCAACACGCCAAGGGGGTGGGTGGCTTGGAAAGAGCAGTAGATGCTGGTTTGAATCTGATACCCTTTAAAGGAGATGTGGTGACAATTAGCCTGAGGATTATGCCTCTAGCGGAATGCCTGTTCAGAGAATAATCTTTTTAAATGTCACTAATAAATGTGGGTAGCCCAGCTTCTTCAAGACACAGTCCAATTCTAACATCTACTGACCATTTCAGTTCCTCGGGTGCCTCCCCGAATGTCATTCTTCTTAGTGGTGACTCCCCCAAACCTCTCCAGCCCAACACACACAGTGCTATGGTTTTTTTCCCTTCCTAGATCACCATCTATCCGCCTCCTCCTGTCTCCTCTGACTAGAAGAGAAATCACAAGGGCGGGATTTTGTTTTGTCCCATTATATCCCCGATGCCTAGCGCAGCGCTAGTGTTGGCAGTGCTCAACGTAAATTTGTTCAGGGAATGGACAAATGACTGCCTCTGTCATCCAGAGGGACTTCTCTCCAAGACCTTCAGAGCAGGAATTATCCATCCCCTTCATCTGGCTGCTCCTAGCGCGTCTGGTCAGTGGCCTTTTCCTGCTGCAAAGCGTGCCGGCTTTAGAGTCCAACAGCCACCAGAACACCCACGGCCAGTCTCGCCCATTTCCTGTCTGCATGACCTGCATGCACTCACTACCCTACTTAGCTCTCAGGGCCAACAACTGTCGCTTCTCACTGATTGTTATGTGGTTTAAAGGAGAAAGACAGCATACAGGAAGAGTTCTGGACACACAGTAAGTGCTAGTCAGCACAATGTTGCTTGTGACAACAGAGGATGAATCAATAAAAAAATCTGTTATTGTATCTCAAATATTCATGGGGCATACTGATACTATAACGTTAGTCATCGTTTAGCTGAAATTCAAATGTAACTGAGCATCCTGTATTTTTTATTTGCTAACTCTGGTAACTCTGCCCATTAGGCAGTTACCTTTCTGAAGGCAGGATGTTGTTTCTTACATCAAGATTTATAAGATATTGCCCTATAATACTCTCTCAATTAATATTTATTGATCAGATGGATTACCAAGCTGTGAGATGTTTGTCTTGGCCATGAGCTGATTGAGTTAGCCTTAAATTATTTTCTTTGAGTTTTTTGTATCTCTCAACAAGCTCCTTCCAGGCTCCTGTGTATTGCCAAGAACTAGAAGAATGGATGTGGAGTCTTGAACAATTAATGGGCCTGAAGGATGCTGCAGATACCCAGGAGGAAGGTGTTAGGTGTATCTGGGAGCCTAGCTCAAAGAAGGTGTTACTCAGACAATAGGAAACCAAACAGATGGCCCTGGCGGGCTCAGATCTCTGTTTAGATTTTGATCTGGTTCTTCCTTACACCAAGAAGTGTGGGGCAGAAATGGCTCATCCGACCTTTTAGACTCCAGACTGCAAGCTGTTTTGTGACAATTAGGTAAGGTTACAGCAGGCTGTGCAGGGCTCAAAGAAACTGGGGAGTGCCAAACAGAGACACATGCCCTGAGGACAACTCTTCCTCCTTGTGTCCTTTCTGTGGCTCATACGGAAAAAGTTCCCTCTTTGCGTTAAAACAAAAAGCACAATTACACCTGATGTTAATATAATGGCATGTGTCTATTACATCTCGATGTTTTAAAAAGCACAGTGGAATAGCTTCTAAAAGCAAAAGATATTTAGACCTATATATACACTCTGAAACTTCATTCATTCATTCATTCATTCATTCAACAAATCCTTATCGAGTACCTATTATGTGCCAGATGCTGTTCTCAATACAATACAGCCTGTGAACTAAATCAAACAAAAATCCCTGGCCTCCTGGAGCTTATGTTCTGGTGGAAGAAGTCAGACAATGGACAGGAGAAATAAGTGAAATACATAGCATGTTAGATGGTGCTACAGAGGAAAATGAAGCAAAGAAAAGGGGGAGAGAGTACTGGGAGAAGAGGTTCCTATCTCAAATAGGGGGTTCAAGAAAGGCCTCCCCAAACAGGTGGCATTTGAGCAAAAACTTGAGGGTATGAATGAGTGAGCCAAGCAGATATCAGGGGAAAGGTATAGAGAACAGTAACAGCCAGTGCAAAGGCCCTGAGGCAGAAGTGTGCCTGATGTGCTCTAAGTGCTGTCAGAGGCAATGAAGGCAGGAGGTAAGGGGGAGGCAAGGAGGAGGCAAGGAGGGGGACGATCACGGAAGCCTTATTAAGTCATAGAAAGGACTCTGACCTTTATTCTATGTGAAATGGGAACCACAGGCAGATTTTGAGTAAAATCAATATGTTCCAACTTATATATTTTAAAAAACCATCACTCTGGATTCTGGGTGGAGAAAAGACTGTGTTTGGGGAAAGGGAAAGGAAAGCAGAGAGACTAGAAAGGAGGCTGTTGCGAAAATCTAGGTGAGGACACTCTCAAACTTCCCTTTTGGGAAAATTCTGGGAACAGAGGTGTATCCGTGCGTTTGAATGCCAAACCACAGAAACAGGTGTTCTTAGCCTTCAACTTGCCCAGGTATCATATAACTGAAAGGCTTTCGGCTTGTTACAAGCTCTCCTAATTACAAAGCCTGCTAATTATTATCCAGGCCTTGGCCAATTATCCCACGGGGTCCTGGGCCAGCTACCGGTTGTGATGTTGCTCCCGGGGGAACAGGTTCAACCCTCCCAGGCAGGCCCATCCGGTCCTAGCAGTCACATCGGAGCTCACTGGATCCGGGCGTGTTCTCTCTTTCCGGGAAGAGATCCACACCCGATCGCTGCCTGGCTCCTTCACCTTGACTCAGTCCCAGTTGGAACATGAGTTTGTGGAGGACACTTTCCCTCCCATTGTCCAAATCTTGAATGCTCGAATGACTCAATTGTCAGGGATCCAGAAAAGAAAGACATAAAGGAAAATAAGTGCTGTTCGCCTACCATTTATTTGGAAGCGAAGGTCAGAAGGGAAAGAGGCTGAAAATTGCCCGTAAGGAAGAGACAAAAGAGGCCCTTCAAAGGCAAGAGGCTAAATTCCAGCATCGCAATTAAAATCTGTGAGATGCGAAGGTATAAAGACATTTTCCAAAGGGAAGGAGGGAATTCCTCTCCCCTGGAAAGGTGACTCGGGTTCCACGTAGATGCAGTTGGCAACAAGGCACAAGGGGGGCATGCATGAGAGCGGAGGTTACGAAAGAGAAAAGTCTAGGGCCATAACCCCAGTGCTGCCACAACCTAGCTGGGTTACCTCCAACAAGTTGTCCAACCTCTCTGAGCCTGATTCCTCTTTGGCGAGGGGCGGGGCTACGCAGAGCAGGAGGATAATGACAGTTAGTTAAGCCACTGTGAGGCTTAACTAAACTGTCAAGTCTATGAAGCCCTTTGCAGGGCTCACTCCTAATACTGGGTGAAAATAAATATTTATATTTTTACTTTTTTGGCCACCTCCACAAAAGACTCTCAGCATAGCCCTTCTATCATTTTATGCTCCAGTGTGATTAAGGTATGATAGCACTTTCCTACACAAATTCATACTTAAAGTGGGTACCTAACATTCTTCCAAGCTCCAGCCATAAAATTCCCAGACACCTCTTTAATAACCTCTGGACCCCTTACTCAGCCCTACCACTTTCCTAACCAAGAACTCATTTTCCTTCTCCAATTTGCTTCTCCTTCTGGTCTATTCCCAGTGTGAGTGCAAAAGTTCTTGCTTAGAACCATTGAGCTGCTAGAACCTTGAGGTCTTTCCTCAAATCAAAACTGTTTTGTCTTCAGGGAAGCAGGCTCCCAATACCTTTTGCTTAAAACCCTCGTGAGGACAGTGGAAAACAGAGGTGGTCTCTAGATGCTCGAGGGGAGCAAGCTGATACAGTCCTGGTGGAGGGCAATATCTGTCAAAATTACAAATATGCATACCCTGATTCGGCAGGCCCACCTGTGGAAATTTATCTTCTGCATACACCAGAACAGGTGCAAAAAGGATATGTAGACTTTGTTATTCCCTGCAGTGCTGTTTTCTAAAAGATAGCACACAGTTCAGTATCTATCGGGGGTAGGTTAAATGACGATAGCACATCCACACCATGCGGCTATAACAAAAGTAAAAGAATGTAGAAGTTCTAGAGTAGGAGAGAACACACAAATATACTGGTGGGCAAAAAAGAAGGTACGAAACAGTGTTATTCTGTGCTATTCTTTGTGTAAAAAGATTCTTATTAAATTTATGCTTGCATAAAGAAATGACTTTTTGTACTTCCATAAGGAAACCCGGAAAAAGATATGCAGCTATCTGTAAAGAACTAATTGGTGACCTGTGCCCTGGGGAAGAACTGGGTGAAGAGCAGAATGAGGTAGAAAGGAGACTTTTTTATTTTAACCAGTGCATGATTGCCTGCTAAAAGAATAGAAAGAGAAAACCCTCTATTATCTGTAGGCTGAAGTCCACAGCCAAGCCCTGGCCTACCTGGGCTGCCTTATTCTGGGACCCTGTCCTCCCATAGGAGGTCCCTTATTTCAGAAGGCACAGGGCCAGCCTGACCCTACTATGCCCTGCCACACCTCTGGGCACTCCGTTTCCTCTTCCTGGAGAGTCCTCTCCCGTTCTCTGCCTGGCAGACATGACACCCTCTCATTTACCAAGGCCTAGCAGGTAAAGCCACTCTCACCTCAAGGACATTCCCAGAGTGTACTATATTTACCCGCTGGGCGGTTCATCTCAGAGATTTTCTGGAATCTCCCTGAGGGCAGGGCTGGGTCTTAGGTCAGGGGAAGAAATTTATGCACTGGCTACTTCTTTAGGCCCCCCATTCCTACCCCTTCCACTCCACTTTGCACACACAGAGCCTTCCTTTGCTGGCATGGCAGAATGACCAGCCTTACTCCTCCCTGATGGAGGTGCCCGTAGATCCCTGGCCTCAGGCTGACAACCAGATGCCCACACCCTGGCTGGCACCAGGTATTTACTCATCAAACACTTGTGATCCAGCCGCTGGAGTTGTCCAGTGCCATGTCCAGAACCCCGCCCTCAGAAACTGTAGCTCAGTGAATTAGCAGGAGGGCAAATCTCTGTGTTTGAAGTGCCCCAGATGATTCGATGATTAGCCATGTGGGTGACCCAGAGTCTCAGGGGCTGGGGCAGAGCACTTCTGGCCATGGAAAAACAGACTAGTATCCTTAATCATGTGTATTATGAAATACTTTTAAAAAGCAGAAACTGAAATGTTTACTATCATCCTGACTTCTCTACCCTCAGTTGCTCATTGCCCCACTCCTCCCACCCCAATTCCAAATGTATTCATAAGCAAACCCACTTCGGCCCACCCCAAGCACAGTGCACAGTGACAAGCCAGAAAATACCAGAATTTCCTTTACTAGCAAAGGGCACTTTGGTCGAGTCACTGTTTGCAGAGTACTGTTTGCTTTAACACAGAAGCAGAGAGAGTGAGGAAACTGGTTTGGCTGGTTTGCTAGGGGAAGGGAGCACAGGGAAACGTTTGAACCAAAAGGAAGGTAAAACACAGAAGGGACAGTCTCAGACAGAAGGCACTAAATATTCCAAGGGCTTTAAAATTTAATATTCACTGAGCACTTGACATACTCTATGACTTGCATGCTGTTTTGCCCATTTTATAGATGTGAAAACTAAGGCTTAGAAAGTCCTTGGCCAATGTCCCTCAGCTGGCAAGGGGCATCATCTGGATTTCGAACTAGGCAGTTTTCAAAAGGAAACACTCAGTATATTGTGTCCCCAGGACATACTTATTGACCCAGGTCACACTTATCTACCTACTACAAAAGCCACAGACCCAACTCTTCCCTGCCCAGTTACAATCGACATCTTGGGCTAGCCTGAGGCCACAGAGTTTAAGAGGAAAAAGATAAGCCAAGATATCAGGGGTAGTAAATATTTATTCATTCATTTGTTCAAAATGATATTTGAATGCCTACTCTGTCCCTAAGAAATACAAGCCACCACTTAGTGACTCTTTCTTATTTCTTTATATCTGTCTCACTTGCCCTAATGTTCAACCTACATCTGTTTTATTCATTAATATGCCTCCAGGGTCGAGCCTAGTGCTGGCACTCACATTTGTTGACTACATGAATAAATGAATGTACACATTTAATTCTCATGACAAACATGTAAGTATTACTGCCTCCCATTTAACACACGGGGAAACTGATGTTCATAAGTAAAGTAATTTACCCAAGTTCATACGGGTAGTAGCTGAAATTCAAACTTGGATGTTTCAGGTACTTACAGGACTATCCTGACCAGCCATACTGATTTCATTCCCCTCCTTGAAAGCCTAATGCTCTGAGAGGTGATGGGAGTTGAGACAGAGTGGAAATCCAGGAAGTCTAGATTGTGACAGGTGCCTCTCGGGGACTTTAGGGTTTTGGCAGTTCCTGGGAGATGTGAGAGCTGATTGCTTCAGTGTCTGGCTTATCTGGGGCTATGCTTGGAAGGGACTGTGTAACAGACACCAGGGGGAGCATTTCAGAAGAAAAGGCTTACTCAATAAAAAGCCCGGGAGAGCGAACTGGGATGTCCATAACCACCTGGCAGAGATGAAGGGCAGGAGCAGCAGCCAGCCTTCCTTAAATGGCCTTGCAGGGCCCAGGGCCTTAGGCCTCCACTCCTTGTGAGACACAAGGGCAAGGGCAGGAGGATAACCCAGTGGTTTGGTCCCCAGCAGCTCTGCATAACCCTTACCCCAGATGTGAGTAACCAGGAAGTGATGGTTAGGAGTTTGAGCAGTGAGGGAGTGGGCTCTGATGATGCAAAGTCATCCCAAAGCAGGTTTCCCATTTGTCTTTATAAGGCCCAGTTTAACTAGGGGTCAGCATACTGTTCCCACTACGTTTCGGCACATCTTTTAGCAGGAAGGGGAAATGGGTATATTTAATCCACACAGGTGGGTGCCTGTGAGCTAGGTCAATCCATCAAGTAGCCCAGATCATACCCAAAATATAAGCCCTGTTTACCCAAGGCCAGGTGGCAGAGGAAGCAAAGCAAGGAAGCCATCAGTTTAAAAGCCTGGCACCTTTTTTTCCCACTCCCCAAACCCCCAGTCAACTTAAAGCTGAATGCACGAGGATAATACTTCTGCGATTCAAAACAGTCTAATAGCCTGGGTTTCTCAAACCAATCTGTACAAAGAAAAACGAAAATAATCAGAAACTAAAGAACCAGTTTACAGTTGAGTTGTGTTTTTGTTTTTAAAACATCCTAGAACCTGGAGAGAAACCAATGGAATAAGTACAAGGATCTACTGGGGTATAGGAATGACCCCAGCAAACCACTTCAAGGGCCCCTGAGTTCAGCCATATCCTATTTGTGACACTCGATGGTCACCGATGGACAAAAAGTGACGGGTTCCTTGTTTTCAAACTCCTCTGCAGCAAATTCGCCACAGAGCCAGTGTGTAACGTGGTACTAATCCGCCATCCCTCCATTTTTCTGGACTGTCCAAAGACAGTGAGGCTGCCTAAGGCTAGCCACAACTTTTTAAAACATTGGTATCATGTCAGTTTCAGGTATATAGTACATTGGTTAGACATTTATATAGTTTATAAAATGATCCCCCTAATTGCTCTTTCTCTCCTCTGACCCTCCGCCTAGCCAATACATTAATGCTGACTGCATTCCCTATGCCCTGCTCCCCATCCCCGTGAATCCCCGTGACTATCTATAGACTACTAATTTGTGCTTCTTCAACCCTTCACCCCACCTAGCTGCCTTTTTAAAATCACAAAGCCAGTTCCCTGAGGTCACCTGTGTGATTTTACCAGAAGGGCACTTCTGTCCTGGGGCAATTCCACATTGGATTGGTCAAAGGGGACCCCGTTGTCCAAAAAGCTCCCCAAAAGTGAAATGTCAGAAAATCTGTTGCGTGGGAGGGAGTCTGAGGACATAAAGGGAACTGAACCGGCCACACAAGCAGCTTGCAAAGTCGCCTCTCCAACCAAGACCACCAGCGGCAGACCTCTCCACCTCCCACCTGGTCTGACACTTCCGCCACCACCGCTTCTTTGCAGGGTCCGGCCCTGTCAACACCTCTATGGACAGACACGCAGGGAAGAAGACATCCACCTCAAATGGTAGCATGCAATAAGATCATTATTGTCTAGAAGAGCCTGGTGCTGCCAAATGTCTTGGTTCAGCAAAACAGAGGGACCAGCACTTGTGTTGGGGACACTTCCAGTCTAACCTCTGACCTGCTCTTCAAGTCTGGGTCAACTTTGCCTCCTCCCAGAAGCCAATCCTGACTGCCCACTGATACCCATCAAAACAACTCAGACATCTAAAAATCTATGTCCTACCATGCCCTCTAGGTGGGTCCTGGGACATTCTCGGCAACCTGCTGCGACATGCAATACGAGGGCAAGGCTGGAATGTCCCTATATCTCTATTTCTCCCAGGTGCCGAGCAGAGGGCAAGGCTGGAACATCAAGAAGAGACTAGCCAAGTCATGGTAGACCCACTGCAAAAGCAGACAGACAACACTTCGTTTCTGACCTGATAGAAAGCTCCACACAACACAGACCTCAGAAAAGCAAATGTGTTTAATCAGTCAAGTTGTTGCCTACTGTTGGAACACCTTCCAAAGTTCAAAAACATTTTTCAGGCAATAGCTTGATTGCCACAGGTTTTTTGCATGGCCAAAGACTGGAAGAACAAACAGTGAATTCCTTCAGGGGGATTGTGGGTTACTTCTTGTTTCGAAAAGTATTTTTTTATTGTCCTGATAGCTCACCCAATAAACTAAAATTAAGAGGGAGGCAAAAGTGATTTGACAGGAAATTAACACCTGGGAATCAGTGAAACCAGAAGAGACACCAACCTTCCCTTGCTCTCCTGGGCAACAGTAAAGCGAAACAAAGCAAACTCTAGAATTCTGATTATCACAGTGATAAAGTCCAGAAATACATTTGTGTGCGTTTTTATTCCCTGAGTCAGAGCTACTAGGCTTTTTTGTTTTTTGTTTTTAACCATTATTCCTTGGGGAATAGTACCCATATCAAATGTTTTCATCTCTGTGAGCAAAAGCCACAGCTTAGTAACTGAGAGGGCTCCTCAGTCATCCCAGAGATGGTGCAGAATGGGGCCTGGGAGTGAGATGCTAGTTCAAATTCCCACTCCGCTGACCCTGGGTAAGTGGACTCCACCCTCTGAGCGTTCCTTTGCCATCTATGAAAGGGGAATTGCCACTTCCCTCCCGCCCTTCCCACGAATTAGGTTTGTGCCGTCTGCGATGACAGACTTGTCTCTAAAGTGGTCAGGACAATAGCAGACACACTGGAGGCCTCTCATTGGTACCCCCTCCCTCCAAAAGTAATTAACCACACCAGGATAGCCCCCTCAACCACAGCGCTCAACCATGGCAGAGCTTAAATCTCTGCATCTGCGTAAATTCCAGGGTGTCATTTGAGCCACAGAAAAAGGGGCTTGGCCAGCCCAGCCCAGGGGCGTGGGAGCGCAATTTCTTGGACCCTGGCGGCGCGCCCTCACCTCTGCCCAGGACTCTGCCTCTCTCCAAGTGCCGCCGCGGCACGATGAACGTGTAGCTCTCGGCGCCAAAGCCGGGACGCAGGGCTCCGGCTCCTGGCAGAGCCTTGATGAGACCTGGGATAGGGGAAAGGTATGGAACCGTGGTAGTGACTTGGGTGGGGGCGGGGTGGGGGGGGTCTCCTCCAGCCCACACCGAAACCGACAGCGCCGCCTCTCCCTCGCTCGGGGCGTAGGGAGTGGGAGGAACCCACCTCCAACCCTCGCCCCCGCCCCCGCCCCCGCAGGCAGCCGCGCCAAACTCAGTCCCGGACCTGCGCCCGGGAGAGAGGGCTCGGGGTCACCTCTTCCCGACCTAGTACCCCCTTCCTTCCTTTTTAGTTACAGTGGACTCATCTTCACGCTTCCCAAATCCACTCTCCTTATACCGGGAACGCTCCCACTCCGAAGTCTAATCCTCATCCGGAGGGCGCCCTAACCTCTTTGACCCCACTTTCTGATCCCAGGGGTGCCCCTATGCTTAGTTACTATTTACTACCTTTTCTTTACCTGGCAGGTGCCGTTATTTCTATTGATTCCCTTTTCCTTATCGCAGGGATCGTCCCCACTCCTCCCGGCTCTTCCTCGACTTGCACCCGGGCTTCCCTTTATCACGTCCCGACCCCCATGCCGCTCCAGGCCCCTCCACTGCCCGCCCCTGGCCCATACCGCGGCCACCCCGGAGTCGCCAGAGCCTGCAGCGAGGCGCGCCCCCACTTCTGGTACCCGCGGGGGCAGCAGGCAAAGCCGCGCTCGCTCCTCACCCGCTCCCGCTCCCACCTCCTCCGAGTCCAGAGCGCCGCGCAGCTTCTCGGCTGCTCAGGCCCTTTGGATCCAAACTTTCTTGGAAGAGGGAGCGGGGACGACAGGAGAGAGGAAGGGACTGGGGGCGGGTGCGCGGATAATGCGGCAGGAAGGCGTCCGCCACAAAGCCAGCGGGACCCGACGTACCTGCAGCAGCAGCAGGAGCGCGATGAGGCTGTGGCACTGAGGGCCCATGGCGCTCCGGGCGGGGGTCGGCTTGGGTCAGGTCCGGCTGGGCTGGACCGGGGTAGAGTCTGGCAGAACTTCCGCGAACTCAGGTGCTTGCGGTATCGACGCCAATGAGCTGGCAGTGCCTCAGCACCAGGTGAGCTTGGAAGGCCCCGCCCCCTGGCACTGCTGATTGGCTGAGGATGCACCTGCAGGCCGCAGCCAATGAGCGGCGCGGCCCCAGCTTCCTCCATGGGCGGGGGGGTGGACGGCCCGCCCCCGATCCCGCCCCGCTTCCTCGCGCCGACCTGGTGACCCGCGGGTCGGGCTGGGGGCAGGGGCTCCAGGATTTCTATTACCACCGGGTTCGAATCCCAGCCTCGCGGTCGGTGGCTCTCTAACACCTAGGCTTTCTCCTTTATCTAGTTCTGTGCTTTTTAACTGCAGGTCTCTCCTGGTTTCTGAGTCTGCAAATCAATTCACTGGGCAAGACCCATCTTTCCAAGTCTCAGTTTCTCCACCTTCCAAATGGAATCATCACAAACAGCTCCCTATATTGTTGTAAGGCTGTCATACAATAAAAGAACAATGTTTTCTGCACCGTAACAGCCCTGTACAGATATGAGTGATAACAGTAGGTGCTGGGCACTGAAAGTTACTGTGCCAGGCTCTGTGCTAACTAAGCATTTGACTTTCACCATCTCGTTTAATCTCGTCTCAAAACGACGCAGGAGTTGTGCTACAATTTCCATTTGATTGATAGGCAACTGAGACATAAAGCATTTGAAGCCAGTAGGAGATGGCGGAGGACCCTTCTGATTCCAAGGCCCTTTCTTCTATCAGCTTCACTTTATGTGGCCCTGGATAGTCTCCAGCTGAAGCTGCAATTTTCAATCTGTCCTTTAATGTCGACTCGGAAGAGACCCTTTAGAGATCACACAAACCTGTTATTTGCAAATAACTCTTTCAGTGTCCCATAGCAAGTCAACATCAAAACCAAGACTAAACCCAAGATCCCCTGATCCCCAGACGGGGCTCTTAACACCACACCATAGCCACCACCGCCTCCTTAGAGAATTATGTCCCAGTAAAATAATTTTAGGATCAGAAAGAACAGACATGCAAATATTAGGTCAGACTTCCCTGTCTGACTGGCAGGGGCGGCCCCAACGGTTTCGCTCCCCTGACAAGGACATCATCTTTCCCTTCACCCTCCAAGCATGGTCAGAACTACAAAACGGTGTGGAGTCAGCAGCTCACTAGGTATGCGGCCTTGGGCAAGCCCATGTTCTCATCCATACAGATGGGTTGATAGGAGCTGATGCAAGAAAATCACTAAACAGTACTTGGCGCCTAGTAGCATCTGCTCAGTAAATCTTGGGTGTGAAGGTTGTTCTTTGGAAAGGACCTCCTCCTACCCCCTTCCTCATGGGGAAGGCCATGTTTTCAATATTTCACCTAGAGTTAACCATGAATCTGAGCCCAATGAGGCTACTTTCTGAAGCCCGGAGGAGAGGTGGTATCTCAAACCAAGACATTGTTTCAGGTCAGCTCAGCTCCCCTCCTCCCAAAACCTGTCCCCTCTGTTTTATGGGTTTCTGAGCGCACGCCCAGGCCATTTGGATTTCTGCATCTTGGCTCTCTCTGCTTCTTAACCCACCAGGAGGCTCAAAGGGAAAAGGCTCCAGTATTTCTTTTCCCGCTGAGGTTCTTGCAGGACTGCACATTAAACAAGATAATGGAAATACAGAAAGAGGCGTTTCCCCCATGGGGCGGGCTTGTCCGTTTATTTTTTTTCTCCCAGTTATGTAAAAATACATATTTTATACCGTCACTCGGCCCAGGGAGTCTTTAGGGCTCAGCTTTCCTCTGCCCAGCAAGTCCTGGCCTTATAACTCTGCAGTGACTCTCATCGACTCTTCCATTACACTCTGATAATTCAATAAAAAGGATTTTAGAAAACAATTAGGGGCAGTGAGGACAGGTCAGGAGAGATGCTCTCTTCAGACTTCTCGGCAAGTCCTTCTTCAAGCTCCAGGGCGTTGGCTGTGAAGGGCTGCCCTCTCTCAGCTGTCCAGGGTGGAGGAGGGGACACACAGGGGTACCAGGGGTACCCGTGGAGGTGGAGCATTGTGAGACTGTGGCCTTCAGTGACTTGCTTCAGTTTCCTCTAACATCAAAACAATTGAAATGTTTCTGAGGATCAAATGAGCAGAAGGTGAACCTGTGCTGCCGAGAAGCCCTGCTACCGACAGCGGTTGGTCTCATGCTGATGGAGGGTTCCTATTCTGTGGTTGCAGGGGCGGGGGAGAGGGGGAAGAGTGTGTCACTTGACCTCTTTTAGTCTTAGTTTCCTCGTCCATAAAATGGGAATGTTGATAACATTTAATTCACAAGGTTCTTGTAAATGCCCTAAAGTTAACTGTTGGCACTCTAGGCTCAGGACATTCCTCCCTTCCCAGGCAAAACTCTGAGCCCACAGGAAGCTCCCCACCCCCAGGCTCTCCATTTCCCACCCCCAGAGTCTCAGGCTACCTCTGGCCTCAGCTTGAAGAAATTTTCACACTGACTGGTTAGTCATTTTGACCCTCCCACAGTAATCTGCATTTTAAAGGGCTCTGGGTATGCTTTATTTTCAAAGAATGAAAACTTGGAGCTAATAACTCCACCCTGGGTTCTTAACCTGGTGTGTGGATGGACTCTGAGGAGGTTGTCTGTGGACACCCTGGGATTGTATGCAAACCTGTCAGTGCAGGTGGTGAGGCCCAATGCCTGCATTAGCTTCTCAACTAATGAGAAGAAAAGTTGCAGAGCTCGGAGCTGATCTCTTTGAGGGCCTGTCCAGTGTCGACGGTGGAATTTCAGGCATCAACAGAGAAAATGAATGTTGACCAGAGGCCGGCCAGTGCCCCTCCAACTGGATGACCGACCCTACCACTGGTACTAACCAGTTATCCATCCTTGAGATGACAAACTCCAGTTTTCCTTATTGCAGGGTGTGTCTCTGATGGACTTTCACTTCCTGGGTGTCCTAGCAACTGGTCAGCTTTGGAGCTAATGATTAATCTAATAATGGTATTCAGCTGGAGAGGCAGTACCTGTTCCAAGCTCTGCAGAGAGGTGCCCAACCCCCCAGCTGGCTGGGGTGGAATCCCAGAAAAATTAGAATTGCGAGGATTGCAGCCAGATCAAGCTCCCAGCGGTGTGGGGAAGGAGGATCCGTTCTAACTGCTCCTGGGGGCTCCGGACACCTCAGCTGGGCCTGGTCGCCTGCCAACACCCAGAGGAGGGAACTGGATATCCTGTTCTGCCTCCTGCTAAAATGATGGTAACTGATAAGGGTGCCACCCTCTGCAGCTCAGCCACCCGCATCTACAAAAAGCATTTTCATTTCAAAAACAAAGTGAAGAAAAGAGGAAATGTATACCGGGTATAACATAATCAAACACCCTGAGTCTATCATCTAGTTCCAACAGTCATGTTTTCAAATTTCTATAATTTTATAATTTGTAAAATTTGTAATTGTACCAAATCTTGTTTCATCTTTTCACCCCCACATTGTTGTTTTTTTTTTTTAATTAAGACTTTTTTGAAGAGCAGGGTTAAGTTGACAGCACATTGGAGAGGAAGGTACAGAGATGTCCCACACGCCTCCTGCTCCCACACATGCACAGCCTCCCGCATTATCAACATCCCCCATCGGAGGGGTACATTTGTTAGAACTGATGAACTTACATGGACACATCTTAATCACCCAAAGTTCATAGTTTACATTGTGATTCTCTCTTGGTGTTGTATGTGCCCTGAGCTTGGACAAATGTATAGTGACACATATCCACCAGTAGAGTATCACAGAGTCTCTTCACCCTAAAAATCCTCTCTTCTTCATCTGCCTATGTATCCCTCCTTCCCCTCTAACTCCCATAAACCACTGATCTTTTTCCTGTGACCATAGTTTTTCCTTTTCCAGAATGCCACGTCGTTGGAATCATAAGGTACTAGACTTTTTAGATTGGCTTCTTTCACTTAGTAGCGTGCATTTAAATTTTCTTCATGTCTTTTTATGGCTTGATAGCTTATTTCTTTTTAGTGCTGCATAATTCCACTGTCTGATTTACCACAATTTATTTATCCATTCACCTACGAAAGGACATCTTGGTTACTTCTAGGTTTTGGCAATTAATAAAGCTGCTATAAACATCCACGTGCAGGTCTCTGTGTGAGTGTAAGTTTTCAACTGCTTTGGGTTAACACCAAGGAGCAAGGTTGCTGGGTTGCATGTTAAGAGTATATTTAGTTTTGTAAGAAATTGTCACTGTCTTCCAAAGTGGTTACACCATTTGCATTCCCACCAACAATGGATGAGAATTCCTGTTGCTCCACATCCTCACCAGCATTTGGTGTTGTCGATGTTGTGGATTTTGGATATTAATAGGTGCATACCCCTGCATTTTTATTTTTATTTTGGCAGAGTATTTCAAAGAAAATTCCAAATGACATGTCATTTTCCCTGTAAATATTTCAGTCTGCATCTCTGAGAAAGATTTTTAAAAACATGGTCATCATCCTATTAGTATTAATACCCCATAAAATTCACAATAGTTCCTTAAATCATCTAATGGCTAGGCCACACTTGAAAAAAAAAAATGTCTCTTTTACAATAGTTTGTCTGAATCAGGATCTAAGCAAGAGCCATACTTCACACTGGGCTGTTATTACACTAAGTCTTTTTATATCTGTAACAGTCTCCTCATCCTTTTTTGTTCAGCTTTTTTGAGATACAATTGACAGCACATATTTAAAGTATATAAGTTGATGAGTTTGGGGCACGGACACGCACTGTGAAATCATCAGCACATCATGAAGATAACCAGATTCCTTCTTTGTTTGTTTCTATTTTTGACATAATTCCGGACTTAGGAAGGTTTTGTTTTTTTTTTTTAACTGTTACTACTATTTCTGTTTTTTTTTTTTTTAAGATACCGTGTCATTTGTCCTAGCAGATGTCCTACATTTTGTATTTGGTCGAATGCATCCTCGCAGCATCATCAAACATGTCCCTCTATCCCATATGTCACATGAACTGGTACTTAGAGCTAGAGGCTTGATTTAATTCGGATTCAGTTTTTCAGGCAAAACATATGTCATACAGAGTAGCATCATATCAGGAAGCAAGAAAGTATCCGGTTGTCTCTATTAGAATAACTAAGATTCAGTTGTGTCAACTGATCCCTCCATCACTGAGTGCTCCATCAGCCTTTCACCTTGTGGTTTTAGCTCATGGATGATGGCTGTCCAGATCCATTAGCTCATTAGGGCAAACAACAAACATTTATTAAGCACCCCATGTGCCAGACACTCTGCCCAACATTGGGACATAGAAATAAACAAATACGTTCCCTGCCCTTATGGAGCTCATAGTTAGTGAGGGATGTTGACAAGTAAATATTCATCCATTTATTTACGAAATATTATTAATTGCGGACTCTGTACCAGGCATTGTGCTAAATGCCAGTAATTATAATATGCTGTAATAAAAATGATAGCTACCATTGGGGCTCACCATATTCAATATGGCATTTCTCGTATAGCCCTTTGAGTGCTATCACTATATCCGTTTTACAGATTTGGAAACAAGGGCTAAGAGAGGTCAAAAGATTTGTCCAGGCTTATACAGTAAGAGTGACAGAACTGGAATTTGGACCAGGGCTCAGGGCCTCCAAAGATTCTTAGTCTACATGTTGTACTGCAAAGGTCACAGCAGACTTTTATTTCTAGGTGCCATTTGAACTGTAGAGCATCTGCTTAATTTAGCAAGAAATGGTCTGTCGAGTTGACCTGAGAGAAGGTTGCAAGAGCATAGCCTGAGCTGCTGATTGTTCAGCCAGGCTGGAACTTCTAGTGCAGTGAGGGCTGGGGTTGGGGTTATGATGACAGCTGGAACCAGAGGAGCAGGCCCTGGGCCAGAGCGTTTGGTCCTCCGACTTGCCTACAGAGCAGAAAGTATTCTTCCCATTTTCCAGAGGAGGCAACCGAGGCTCAGAGAGATGAACACCTGGTCATTGAGAATGGTGCTCCAGTTCCAAGACCGGATGGCAAAACAGCTCTCAGCATGACAGTTGTTGGTGTGGCGCTGCCTGGGTCTGAATCCTGGTCTGCCACGTACTCGTTCTAAGCCTTTGAACAAGCCACTTAAACTTTCTTTGGACCTCAATTCCTGCATCTGTACAAATGGGGATGATAACAGCATTTACTTCATTGGACGATTAGGTGAAATAACCTAAGTAAATGTGACAGACAGGAAGTGCTCAATAAACATTAACTATTATTACGTTCGCATTCCACGATGCTCAGGGGTTGGGGCTTTCCCGGAGCAGACGCCATGAGCAGCAAGCTCGCTCCAGCCTCATCTTCACCCTCCCCTACGCCCACTGAGAGAGGAGGAGCCTGCTGCCATGGAGCTCCACAGCTGGCTGGGTGCCCTCTCTTTGCACAGATACCTTTGTACCTAGTGACTCAAGAAAGACAGATAAGGTGTTGTAGAATAGTTATCAGGGCCCCACAGACATGTTGCTTCCTGTCTCCCACCTGTAAGCAGGAAGTTCCCACCCCTCCTCTCAGAGGCAAGAACTCAGTCCATGTGGGATGGAGAGAGGAAGCTTACCTCCAGGGTTGACAAGGCCGATCCTCTCCAGGCTCAGCAGCCAGTGAAATCACTCCCTGTCAAATTCTGCCTCCCCCAAGTCAAAGATACTTGGAGATAGAGCTTTTAATTTTTATAATTATTATTTTATTTTCTTAGTTTATGCCTTTAAATCTATAATGTGAAGTCCTCATCATTTAATTTCCCCTTTAAAAAGGAACTTTGTGGCTAACACTATTTATTTATCAAATTCCAGGAGGTGGCTATCACCCAGTGTGAGGGACTGACCTTGTGACTTGAAGTAAAATATCTTTCCAACCCCAAGTCTTAGTTTCCTGTCTGTAAAAAGATTCAGTTGGCCTGGAAGGATCCTTTCATTTTCTTCTACCTCTAAAAACTTGTGACTTTGAGCTTCTTGAGATTGGGAATTGTGTCACTGGCCAGGGTCACATTTCCTTCTCTTGGGGGCCAAGAGTTCTCGTGTGAGTGATATTTATGGAATCATGATGCTATTTATTTATTGCTTTCAGCTTTTAGACTCAACCTCCAGACAAAGCACAAAAGACTTAATTATAGTTACAGAACAAAATGGAAATATTATGAATAATATATAACTAATAAAAATTGGGAATTACTTGATAAGAACACTACTTCCTCATTCTCCAACAGTTATTTCTCTGAAGGAGGAAATTTGGGATAAGTGATGAGTTCACAATTATTCATTATACTATTATGCTTTAGAACTAATACATGTGATATATTTATTCTCTTTTTATTTCAAATTATATCTTTACAAAATAAACAAAAAGCAATAAGGGCAAAAGAAAATTTAGAATAAGATAAAAGAAATAGGTATAGTAAAAATAAAAAATTATTGATCTCTTTCTCCATAAGTAGAAGCTTATTCTGAATATGGTGAGCCCTGAATCCTTTCTGGATGTATCTAAAATGGATTGAGGGGGGTTGGCAATGAAAAGCATGAAGTTCTGATACATGCTTCATTCAACATGGATGAACCTTGAAAACATTGTGCTAAGTGAAAGAAGCCAGACATAAAAGATCACATATTATATGATTCCACTTTATGAAATTTCCAGAATAGGCAAATCTGTAGAGACAGAAAATAGATTAGTGGTTGCCTAGGGCTGAGCAGAATTGGGGAAGGGGTAGGAGGGAAATTGGGAGTGAGTAATAATGAGTATGGCACTTCTTTTAGAGGGGGATGAATATGTTCTAAATTTAGATTGTGTTGATGATTGCACAACCTGTGAATATACTAAAAACATTGAATTGAATGCTTTAAATGGCTAAATGATGTGGTTTAAAAGAATAAAAAAAATAAATTTTATCAGAATAAAGCTGTTTTCTTTTTTAATTTGGAAGGAGGTCTTGCCTTGCTAAGAACAGTCTTAGTGGAGGGTCACTTC
This sequence comes from Eonycteris spelaea, assembly GCA_003508835.1. Lineage (NCBI taxonomy): Eukaryota > Metazoa > Chordata > Mammalia > Chiroptera > Pteropodidae > Eonycteris > Eonycteris spelaea. The sequence goes on along the minus strand of PUFA01000149.1, from coordinate 106,019 downwards.
TATAGCCCTATACTCCTACTATTTTTGTTTAATGAATGGAAAAATCTAGAAACCTGTCTTCCATGCACATATATAACTACAATAACAACAACAATAATAATGGCTTTCATTTATATAACACTATGTTCCAGGTGTCAGCTCCAGGCACTTTTACATTTTCAGCACATGCACCTCCATGGGGAAGCTAGTATCCTATCCCCTCTTGAGGGAACCAAAAGGTAAAGTGATTTTCCACAGCTAGTAAGTGGCAGAGATGGTAAACCCACCACGTGCCCGGCCCCGTGCTCAGCACCAGCAACACGGAAGTCCCTCCTGAAGGCTACCTACCATGCCCTCCACTGGCCAGGAAGAATGACCCAACCCACCCAGTGCTAGGGTGACCAACCATCCCCTTTGCCAGGGACAAAGAGGGTTCCTGGAGTGCAGGGTTTTCAATGCTAAAAGCAGAAAAGTAGTGAGTAAACTGGGATGAGTTAGTCACCTTCCCAGAGTCAGTGAGCACTGCTGACTGTCCCCTCCTGTGCATGTGTGTGTGTGCATGTGTGCATACATGTGTGTGCTCATCTACTCACGAGTTCCAGAAAGGGGTACATCTTTACCTTCCCAGGCTCAGCAGTTCCCAGAGAGTCAAAGTCTTGTAGAGCAAAGTGGGGAGCTGGCAAGGCTGCAGTCAGAGGTGGCAGGTGGAGAGAGCATCCGACAAGGGCGAACACCTTCAGAGCAGCAAAACCAGGCAAAGAGCAAGGTTTCCATCACAAGCCTTGAAGAAAACGTGAGTCCAGACTGAGGATGGGGGGCCTATCATTTTTCAAAGTGCCTCTCCAACTTTTCATTCACTTGCCCATCCATGCATTCATTGAGTAAACGTGCATTGGGCACCTGGGTGTGTGGCAAGCGCTTTGCTGGTGAGGAAGGAACCTCCCTGCCCTTAAGGAGCGTTCTATCTAGTGGAATAAACAGACAAGGGAACCAGGTATTACAATCCAGGGCAACCAGCAAGGAAGACATGAATAATATTTAACAAATGGTAGAGCGTGGGTGCTGGGCCAATCAAACTGACCAGCCATTAAGAACCAGAGCAGGGTCCCCAGGTCCCCTGCCATGCCAGGCTTCAGCCTTTTGGTTGCTGAGTAAGGGGGCTGGTTAGAAAGCCATGTGAGGGGCTACGGGTATGGGGAGCACTTGAGGATCTCAGGGAAGCAGCTGATTACCAACTGATATGGAAAAATTTCAGTACAGTTTTAGCAACTAGAATAGCCATATCAGTGACCTTGGTTGGCGGCCAGTTCTGATGGTAACGATTCAAGATTAACAAGGTATGTGATGGGGAGGCACAAGGGGCTCAGCACAAGGCTTCCCTGGGAAAGTGACGTCTAAGTCGAGTTAGCCAGAGTGTTCCTGACAGATGGAGGAGGGCTCAGCATTTCAGGTAATTCAGTCTAGCTGGAGAAAGGAGAGGCAGGAGATTAGACTCAACAGATAGATGGGGCATGGGGGGTTGTGTTAATCATGGTCAGCAGCTTGGCCTGTGTCCTCAGAGCAATGGGGACCCACTGTAAGGCTTTAATTAAGATCAGGGGAGTCACCTGATACAGTGCAAATCCCTTAGGGCAGGGGTCCCCCTGGGTCTAGGACTGGTATTGGTCCCTGTTAGGAACTGGACCGCACAGTAAGAGGTAAGTGGCAGGTGATCAAGCGAAGCTTCAACTATATTTGCAGCTGCTCCCCAGCGCTAGCATCACCGCCTGCTGCACCTCAGATCATCAGGCGTTAGATTCTCCAGGAGCACCAGTCCCTGGTGCTGAAAAGGCTGGGGACCGCTGTGCCAAGGGATATCAAGGAATCTATTTTTCCAAAGACAAGAACCAACTTTAAAATACCTGTCAGATGTCTCGCAGCAGGTTGGGCACGACACAAAGGGCACTGCTCACTCCCAGACCCCCTTCTCCTTGGAATACCACGTGCAACAAGGCAGCCTGCTCGTGCACGGTACGGGGTTCAGAATTTGCAAAGCGCTTCGCAGATTACATGACACTTTCCCATCCAGGCTCATTTGATTTTCCACCACAACACTGTGTTGTAGGCAGTGACACTCTTCCCATCCCACAGTTGAAGAAAGTGAAATACCAGGAGGTTTCACGATCGGTAAGCAGTGAAACCTTGACTCAAATCCAAGCATCAAGACGCCTCAGCCAGTGTTTTTGCCCTCCACTACGCTGTGTTTTGGCATTTGTATTGGCCACTTTGGGTTGTAAATGCCAAAAACTAAGTGCCTAAGCATGGATAAGAGAATCTGGGGGCTCAGGTACTAAAACGTTCATGATAGATAAACTTCAGGCACAGATGTCTCCAAGTGGTCAAGTGGTCAGATTATGTCATCAGGGATCTGTCTTGCTCTGTCTTGGCTTTCCACTATGTCGACTTCCTTAGATTCTCAGATTCTTAGATTCTCCTGTCAAAGCAGAGACCTACCAGTTTAAAAATTCCAGCTCCAAAGAACTATACTTTTCTGATGGGAGGAGCAAAAGTCTCAGGTTTCACTTTGATGCCCTGACTGGGGTCAGGTGCACAGCTCTGAAGCAATCCTGTGACCACAGAGATAGCTGGGTGGTTCTGATTGGCTAAGACTGGGTCATGTGTCCAGCCCAGGAGTGAGGCAAGAGAAAGCAGCCTCCCAGGACCACGCGGACTAAGGGAAGGGGAGTTGTGGTCTCCTAAAGAAAAATGATGATGCCGTCACCTAGAGAAGAGCAAATAGATACTAGCACATAAAAACTAACATTCAAGCAGCAGCATGATTCCCCAGCATCAGGAGGCGGCTACCCACCCGGGGTGGGGGTGGGGAGATGTCCACTCTGACCAAGGAGCTCAAAATGGTGGCAGGGTGGTCTGCCTGGGGCTTGCCCTTGGGGTGAAAGCCTAGAGCTAGCCAGCAAGCTCCAGCCCAGCCTGGAGCCCCAGAAACGACTTCCCTTTTTCCGCATGCTAGTTATTGGTCTGTGCCTGCTGGGGCTCGGGCAGGAGGCTCATTCTCTTAGTAGAGAGAACTTAGTCATGGTGTGACTCAAAAATCTAAAAAAAATTTAAAAATTTTAAAAGAGTCAAAAATAGTCTGTCTGTGGATAGAGGCTGGGGTCAACTCTGGCATACATTGTCCCCACTTGTGAGCCTATCTTTCCCCATATCCCATTACCTGATGAGACCTGTCTTTGTGCTATGCCTTATACTGTAAAATCACCCCAAAGCCAGAATTGGGTAGTGTTCAAATATATGAACTCCAGAGGCAGACGGCTGTGGCTCAAATCCCAGCTCTGCCACTTACTATGTGCGGGGTATTGACTGTGCCTCAATTTCCCTATCTATTATGGTTTGATGGTGTAAAACCTCCCATTTAGGATTTCTAGAAATCAGGTGAGCTGGTACATATTCAGACAAAGTGTCTGGCACAGGATAAGCAATATATGTAAAGGTTGCTATTATGTGCCACATTAGCTGTTTTTCATCCACCTCAGGGGACTGAGGGCCCTGGAGGACAGGGACAGGCCTGCCTTGCTTGTCACTATATTCCTAGTACCCAGCACAGGGCTGGAACAGAGCAGGCCAAAGTTAAATATCTGTTCAGTGAATGAATGAAAATGAATGAATGATTGAATGGCCACTGCCACAGGAGCCGGGACTACTTGCCCAAGGTCACCAGCAAGTCAGAGATGGGGCTCTGAGGCTGGGCCTGGCAGGCAGCAGATATGAAGGAGGTTCCACAGAGAGCCGATTGGGGTACACATGGGAATACCCTTTCCTTGCTGCCCAGAATTTCTGATTTCAAGCCGTCTTTCTCTTTGGTTTAGCTCCCCCCGCACCCCCCCCCCATTTTTAAAGTTAAAGTATGCTTTACATGTAGTAAAATTCACCCTCTTTGGTGTACAGGTCTCTGAGTTTTGACAGACACACGCAGTTATATATCCACCCCTCTACTCCAGATGGAGGCTATAGTTCCATGATGCGATGTCACAAAATTCCCATGCCCTTTGTGGACAGCCTCTTCATCCACCTCTAGTCCCCTAGTCCCTGGCAGCCGCTGAGCTCTTTTTTGTCACAGCAGTTTGCCTTTTCCAGAATGTCTATAAACGGAGTTATTCAGTATGTGGGCTGTTGTATCTAGTTTCTTTCACGTAGCAAAATGCTTTTGACCATCCATGTTGCTTCATGTATGCATTTTAATTCATTCTCCCTCGCTCATTCACTCTTTCTCTGTCTCTGTCTCTCAGCTTTGGACTATTATGAATAAAGCTGCTAGAAACTGTCATGTGTTTTTGTATGAGCATATGTTTTCACTTATCTTGGGTAAATATCCAGGAGTAGCATTGTGGAATCATATGGTTAGGGCACATATAACTTTTTAAGACATTGCCAAGCTGTTTTTCCTAAGTGGACATACCATTTTGTAACACCATCAGCAAGATATGAGAGTTCCAGGTGCTCCACATCTTCTCCAGTATGTGGTAAGTCAGTCTTAAATTTTAGCTATTTCAGGAGTAACATAGTGGTATTTTATTGTGGTTTTAATTTGTATTTACGTAACGACTAATGGTGAACACCATATGTCTTCCTTTTTTTCTTTTAAAAAATTACATAATATCCACAGTAAAAAAAAAAAATTATGCAGAGGTAAAGAAAAAGAAAAAAGAAAAATTCAAATAAAAATCACCTATTACCCTAGGGTTACCCACAGCTGACATTTTGAGTTATATCCAACCTTTGTCTCTTCAGATAAACATATAATTGTATTTTATTTATTTATCTGAGTAATACATGCACCTGGTACCAAGTCCGAAAGGAATGAAAGGCTAAGTGTTGAGAATAAGTCTCCCGTTTATTCGGTTGCCCCAGTTTCAAGAAGTTCTAACTTACCCTGGGGGTAGCAGGAAACTTGGATCATCAACAGTTCTTTTTGATGTGCTGGTGGGGGTGTAATGAACAATCCTAGTAAAAACTAAACATTCATGAACCCAACACCCCAGAAAGTCCATTCCTCAGCATTTAAGCAGAGGAAACACCGGAAACACGTGCAGCTCGAGACCCGGACGAGAGTATTCATACATGCATTATTCAAGATAGCAAAAATCTGGAAAAACCCAGAGGTCCATTGACGGGATAATAGATTTTTTAAAATGCAATGTATTCCTACGATGGCTGAATACAGAGCAATGAAGAAACGAATGGACTGCAGCCATGCACAGCAGCATGATGAATCTTAATACGATGCTGAATAGAAAAACTAGTTCCAAAAGATTCCACATAGCATGATACTCGTCTTTTAAAGGTTAGAAACAACTAAAAGTACACATAATTTAGAGTTAGACCATAGTTATATATATGGTCTACATATACAAAAGAAACAAAGAAAGGAAAAACACAAACATCAGAAAACTGGTTACCTCTTGGGGAATGTTAAGGGGTAGAGTAGAGAAAGATCTCTAGGGAGATATAAGGTATCACTATGTTCTATTCCTTGGATTGGCTAGAGAGTTAAAAATAAATAAGTAAATCAAATGGAAACCTGGGCATGCACAGACCAATAATACAAGTACATCATGAACCAGGGATTATAACTAATCTAATTCTGTGCACATGAGGTGAGTTCAAAATTAAGAAGGAGGTCTTCCTCCCCGGTCCCCCAGCCACTTCTCCCCCCATGCCACGGACAACTGCTGATCCCACTTTCAGTGTCTCCCTCAGGAATAAACTACCTTTCTTGACCTATTCTACAGAGTAACCTGTTTTTACCCAATACCAGTTCAGGGACAGGCTACCACATCAATAAATATAGATTCCCAATAGCATTTTAATGGCTGTATAATTTTCCACTGTTTAGAGGCCTATAATTTATTAATTTCCTTTTTGATAGACCTGGGTTCTTTCCAATGTGTGTTCTCATTAACAATGTTATGAGGAACTCCTTTATATATAAACCTTTGAGGATGATATGGATAGGTCTATAGGATAAATTTCTGTAAGTGGAGTAACTAGGTCAAAGATTATGTGGGTATTTTGTTGAGCCATATATGTACCCACCAGCAGGAGGGAGATGGCTTTGAGAGGTCTGGCAGAGGGCCTGGCGCTGTGAGGTCTTTTGTTCCTAAAGCTACTCCAGAGGTTATTCATCAGCAAAGCAATGTTACCCATTCCCAGGACCTCCCTGTGGGGCAGCAGGAAATGGCGTGGCTTCTAGGGCAGAGGAGAACAACGAGTCTTTATTAAAACGCTGTTCACCAAGAACACTTATTAGTACAGATCTTGGCCTTGCATTTGGGCAACTCCCTGCAGACTGGAGTATGTCTCCCGGGTGGAGATGAGCAGGAGTCCAGGGTGTGCTGGGCTCCTCAGCATCAGCCCCACTTCCGTTCACTCAGTTATGCAATAATATGCAGTAGATAAGAGCTGGTACTGGAATCAGATGGCCTTGATTAAAATCCTTGTTCCTTTACTTCCTGTGTGACTTTGGGCAAATTTAGAAGCTCTCTAGCTAATACTACCCACCTCATGGGGTGTTTTGGCACCTAAGTGAGTTAGTATATATAAAGTGCTCAAAACACACTGGGCATGCTGCAAGCAGTTTATAATTGTTAACTACCACCAGGTACCTGCCCTGGGCTAGACCCACAGCCTCAAGGTGCTCAGACTGATGGGGAAATGAACAGGTAAAGAGGCATTTACACTTCAGAGTGATGAGTGCATTCATGCAGATGCTAAAGAAGTTCTCATAGGAGGGATGCCAAATCTGGAAGGCTTCTTGGAAAAAGTGTGACATCATGGCAGGAAACAAGTCACTTGTAGGCTAAAGAAGAGGCAAAGTGGCTTTGAGATGAGAGACTGGTCACTGACTCCTTTTACTGGAAATGTCAAGATGGGATTTAGAGATTTTCAGTCTTGGATTTCAATTCATCAATTTCTCAGCACCTGCCTGGGTCCCAGGTACTGTGCTCGGTGCTTGGGTGAGAGCGTAGGCTGAATTTAATAAAGCGGAGGTCCTTGGTGAGCCTAAGATCTAACTGGGAAGATGGACAAGAAACACCTAAGAACCAGACTCTGATGAGATCTACTAAAGGAAGGGGGAAAATGCCAAGAGAATAGCTAATTCTGACATTCTCAGGATTGTGGAAGACTTTGCAGAGGAAACTTTCATAGGACTTGGTCAGATTTGGGGAAAGGTGGGTGAAAAGGAAAGGTGTCCCAGGTAGGGGGAATAACACAAACAAAGGTGAGACACTAAGAAGGTTCATATTCCAGGAAGGGGAATTGTTCAGAGTTGCTCGTGGGGCCTGTATCTGGGGAGAAGTGAGGGGTGGGCAGTCAACTGGAAGGTCAACTGAGGCCAGGGCCTGGAGAGTTCATATGACTTGCTACTTGGACTTCATCTAGTAGGTCATGGGAACGGAACAGAAGTGTTTAAGCAGAGAAGGGACGTGGTGAGATCTGTGTTCTGGAAAGGCCACTCTGGCACAGATGGGGGTGGAGTCCTTGAGAAGCAAAACAGCTCAAAGGCCACTATGACCATCTAACTAAGAACTCCGGCGGGCACAGAGAGGATGGGTGGGGTATTTGTAAGCGACCCTCTGAAACACTTGAAACTGAAATCAAAACCCTGAAGTTATCCACTGGTGGTGCATGAGTCGAGATGTCTAATATCCCTGGAAAAATAAACCTGCTCTGACTCCAGCCAGTAGGAATAAGAGCAACCTGATATGCTTGTTGATTAGAATTAAGGCAACTTCTTCCCCTTTGAGGGTCAACTGAATTATCAAGGGGAATAAATAAGAGTGTGACATATAAAAGTGAAATGACTTGATTTTATTGTTTTTTCCTTAACGGAAACAATACATGAGATCGACATTTAAAATATTTCTCAAGGGTCATAAGTAACATGTACTCCACCAAAAACAACCTTGACTTCATTTCCTTTGAGACATACAGAGGGAGGAAGAGGAGAGACAAAAGGGTGGGGTGGTCTCAGGAGGAGGAGGAGGGAAAACTGGCCAAGGGGAGGTGGCTGGGCTAGTGGCAGAGGGAGGAGGAGGATGGCATGGAAGGAGGTTCATGTGTTGGGTCTAGAATTGGACACTGTAAGAATCTTGGAATTGAGAGGTCCCGAGTTCAAATCTCTGCCAAGTTTCCCCACGTTTCTTAGCCCCGATTTCCTTACCTGCCAAATGGCCATCATAACTTCCTTGTCTTATGGCACAATGAATGTTAGGGGATCTGTGTCTTAGAAAGAGTAGATTTCTCTGGTCACCTAATTGGAGTGGGACCAAAGAAATTGCTCTGCAGACTTATCTGACATTTAGAAAGCTCTTAAGACAAGGGTATCATCATCATCATCATCATCATAGCTTTACTTATTATAATTTCCTTTCGAAGTTCTGATTGGCTACTTGCTATTTGCAGCCCTTCAGCTGCTCTTGTTAAAACCCTTCTAGACTCACTGATTCACGGGGTCACCCAGGGTGGAGGGTGGTCTCTCAGACCTTCAGTCCTGGTTTTTGACCCAGAGGCATCTTGCTCCATCCTCAAGCTTTCTCACTGCTGGGCCTGCCGGGAAGTGCCAGGGGCAGATGGGTAACTGGTTCCTCTTACCCCGCCATAAATCCCCTACTGCCTGGCAGCTCATGAGATGGCACAAGCAGAATGTCTGAAGCTCTCTCCTTCATGCCCTATAATCAGGCCTCAACCCTCGGCTTTTACTTCTTTTCCCAGGAACCCACCCCAGAGCAGAGGTAGGAAATATGAAATAAGGGATATGAGTTCTCTTTGAGACATGAGGCCTACCACTTCTCCTTCCCTTTTCCTCTTCTTCCTCTCTAGCTGATCACAACTTCCCTCTTCCATCTTTAGTGGGAAGTAGGACAGTAGCTGTGGGAAGTTGGCACCAATGCCCCTCCTTCCAGGGTCCCCTGGCCTGTATGCAGCCCAGACCTTCCTCCGGAACCCGACACCCATATAACCTAACTGCTCCTGAACATCTCCACTTATGTGTCCCATGAGCGTCTTAAAATGTTCAAAACACAGGCATGTTGAGAACCAAACTCATCATCGCCCTTCTCCTACTTGCTCCTCTGTCTTCTTCATTTCAGAAAATGGCACCATTATCAATCCAGTTGCCCCAGGCCAGAAACCTGAACATTTATCTTTAACACATTCTTCTCACTCTTGGCCCACTGGGTCCTCTCAAATATTCCTGAATCCACCCACTTCCATCCATTCCCACCACCTCTGTCCCAGCCAGCATCAGCCCTGCTTGGATGACGGCGCTGTCTTCTGCACTGGGCAATTCCCCTTTGCCTGCCAGATCCACTCTCCTCTCCTCTTCCCACCACTCCGGGCCCCAGAAGCCTGACTCATATGAGTAGCACCACCCCTAGCTCCCTGTATTCTGGCTTTCAGCTGGTTAAATTGAGGGAAGTAAACTGAAAGAAGGGACTGGGAGGAGAGTGAGTTCAGACTTCCCCATCCCCTCCTGCCCACGCGACGAAGTCTGGCAAGGCTGCATGCTGTAACCTAGGAACCTCCTCCACGGCTCTAGCTCTCACTGGGGTCTCAAAGGCCATTTCCTTTACTTGCCCCTTAGGCCTAAGGGTAGTGATGGCTTCCCATCTGCTAATTCCCAAGATGCCTCGCTATCCCATGTTGGTTACTGTCGCCCAGTGATTATTAATCAGGGATGTCGTTGCCCCTCTGGGGACATTTGGCAATGTCTAGAGATATTTTTGGTTGTCACAACTGGGTAGAGGTGCTACTGGCATCTAGCAGGTAGAGGTCAGGGATGCTGTTAAACATCCTACAATACATGAGACAGCCACCCACAACAAAGAATCGTCCCTCTCAAACGTGAATAGAGCTTAGATTAAGAAATCCTGCAACCCTGCCCACCACACTGTACTCCCATTATGCTGCTCAGTTAATAGTTCGAGTTTGCCTCTGTTTCTGCCCTCCCCCTGCTTCCTTACTACAGGGTCAGAAATAGAACACTGAAGCTGCCAGTGCGGCTCCATGAATAGGGACGTGTGCTGGATTAATTGGAAATACTGAGGAGAAACTGCCTGGGTCAGGCATAGATCCCCATAAGAGGGACGATCCGGGGAGATTGAAAGGGGGCCCGAGGAGCAGTGGGATGGAGAGAGAACACAGGACAGCATCATGGCCATGCGGTTTGGGCTATTACATGTTGGAGCAGTGGTCAGATTAAGGAACTGTGTGGTCTTCATTTAAAAAAAGAAAAAAGAAAAAGGCCTTTAACACAGAGAGAGTGTAGAACTGAGAACTCAAGCTTTAGACTTCGGAAATTTGTTTTTGGTTCCATTGACCCAATCTGGTACTAAGGGCTCTCTCTGGCATTGACGTGATGGAAGCAATGAAAGTTATCTACGCTTTCCATCATTACGACCTGAAAGTATTTCCAAAGTACAGGGGCAGGCTGGCTCCATCCTACCACAGAAAGCCGTCACTAAAGTGACAGTGCCCTTGATACTTGTTAAGGACCTGTGCCCTTGCACAGGATCTCGGGTCCTCAACAAAGAATTGACAGCAATGCACTCTGAAGACCACCGTGCTGGTTCTGGGAGGACTGTAGTGACCTCTGACTGCGTAGCGCGGGCACAGGCTCCTCTGTGTGACCCGGGTCAGTGGCTGGCTGGCTGGCTGGGCGGGAACCTGTGCGCTCAGAGTGGAGGCGCCGTGAGCGAGAGGGAATCGAATGCCAACATCTCACAGCTGGTGCACCTGTCAGAGGAAAAAAACTCCTCCCGAACCACATATCCTTCCATTCTTACAGGAAATTCAGCTCCATCATAATCTTATGGGACCACCAGCATAGGTGCGGTCCATGGAAACATCTTCGTGCGGGGCATACTGTCATAAAGGCTATAAGGGCAATATTTACCGAGTGCTTGCTGTGTGTGCTACACGCGTGGACTGGACTACTTACTGCAGCAACTCTGTGAGGCATGTGCTCTTGTTACTCCTGTCTCATTGGGTAGAGACACTGATACTACAGAGAGGTGGTAACTTTTCACGACTGGCAGAAAATGACTTGAACCCAGGCACGGGGGCTTCAGAGCCCACACTCTTACACATCCTGCTGTGCTGTCTACCGTTCTTGGGGGCTTCTCTCCCCTTTTCCGAAGTCCACTGTGGCGCCTTACTGCCTCCAGCCCAAAGCCTCGTCCCTTGTCGACCCTCCTCACTCTGCCACTCCAGAGCTTTCATCTCTTCTCACCTGGCCTGTCGTGCCCCTTCGGCTTGGGTGTTTTTTTTTCTACTCATTGGTTCCCTTGGAACAAGATGCTAAGACCCAAAGCAGACTGGGCTCCCTTATCGATTTGCTATAACCACCCTCAGGGCCTCAGGTTTCTCGTTTGTACAACAGGTTGATGGCAAGAGAAGACATAGGACTCTCCGAGTCCATTCCTTTCCATTCTAAAATCCTAGTAACCGCTCTTCTCCTGCCTTCGCTCTTCCTTTCTTTTAGGCCCTTAGCCAACTCCCACACATCCTTCAAGGCCAACTCAAAGGGCTTCCTCCTTCAGGAAGCCTGCTTGGATTTCTCTAGCTCCTAAAGTTTCCTCTCACTCTTCCGTAAACTGTAGGTAAATGTTAATACTCAGATTAGCATTTAATTCTTCTTTCGCTTTCCGGATATAAACTAGCCCTCCTCAAAGAAAGTGAATAATCTTTGAAAGAACCTATAAGATAAAATGCAGAGCACGGATTGAGATTTTCCAGCTTCAGTATTTGAAGTACCACCTTCACTGTTTATGGCATCTCTGAGTTCTACCTTCGCTAAGCTTTACTTAACATCGTTTCTTTAAATGTACTCACTATTTAAAAGTTAAAGAAATGCATTTTAAATAAAAATATTACAATATTACAAATGGAAAGCCAGCATCATTTGTCATACTAGACAGTAAGTAGAAAAACAACGACAATGGAATAATGTCGTTAAATTCTAGGCCTTCTTTCTCTGGTTAAGGACGTCAAAGACTGGCTAAAAGCAAAAAGGAGTGGGGGACTCTCTTCTTGGTGCAAGCAGGATTGAGAGAAAATTGCAAATAGAATAACTTTCTCTGTGTGTGATTCAGGATCATTTACTATTGTAATACTTTGCTCATGTATCACCTAAAATCATCGCACATCCCACCACAGGCGCGAAGCCCACCTTCTAGGAAACAATGGTTTAGTCAGGACAGACAGAACCAGTTCCATCTCTCACCTCTGCCACACTGTGACCTCAGTTGGCTCCTGAAATGGATTAATCACAACCACTCTGGGACTGCTGTCAGGGTTGAATAAGATGTCACATGTGGCAGCCCTGGGTTATCTTGGTTCTGCTGCTTAGTGTCTGGGCACGACCATGGGTGACTTACCCCGCCTCCCTGGGCCTCAATTTCCACATTTCCAAAAAGGAATTTACAAAATCTGCCTTGGAGAGTTGTAAAGCACCTTTGTTCAACAAATATTTATTGGATATCTGCTATGTGCCAGCCACTATTCTCTGGAATGGGATGTAGCAGTGATGAAAAGACAAAAATCCCTATCCTCATGGAGCTTATGCTCAAAGGGGTGGGAGGAAGGAGGAAAAAGACACTAAACAGGACAACTAGATAGAATACATAGTACAGTATGGTGAGGAGTAATAAATGCTGCACAAAAATAAGGTGTGGGGGGTGGGAGGCAGGGTTGTAAGTCTAAAGAGGGTACTTCAGGGATAGACTAAAATGTCAGCTGACAAGCTGACATTTGAGTGATGCCTGAAGAAGGTAAGGGAGAACGGCATGCCAGGCAGAGGGCACAGCAAATGCAAAAGCTCTGAGGTGAGAGGCAGCCAGGACTATTTCAAGAAGAGCAGGAGGTTGACGTAGCCAGAACAAGGGTGTGAGTGAGCAAAATTCAGCAGCAGGAGATGAGGTCTCAGAGGCATCAGGGTCAGATCTTGTAGAGCCTTTTCTGGGATATTTTAAAACTTTGATTTTGATTTAGAGTGAAACTTCAGCATATTGTGTGGCGCAGGGTAAGTACATAATTCACAGAAGCTCTAATGATAATAATTGTTTTAATTACTTAGCATCATCTCCCCAGAATGCCTCGGCTGTCAAGTTCTAGAGGCCTGCCCTACCTTGCCCCATCAGCTGGCCCTGATGGGAAGGCAGTGGGGACGGGAATGGATAGAACCCAGCCTGAGCATTCCTGACCTTCACTACTCACCCCTCTCAGATTCCTCCCCAGGCCCACCACGCCCTTGCAGCTTGCTGGGCAGCCGGCTCAGGAATGCTGAGGCAGCGGAGGGATGGGCAGCTCCTTGCCTGCCCGAATTTGGAGAAGGCCTACAAGAAACGGCAAAAATAATAGTAGCAGTTACCACTTTTTGAACACTAACTGCACATGAGGCACAACTCTGAGTGCTTTTGCAGGCAATTTTCTCACAAGTGGCCCTCCTTTTCAGCACTTCCAGTGAGGTGCCGTCTTGAGGAAACTGAGGCTTAGAGGTGATCAGGCTGGTGGGTCGCTCATATCTGTGACTTCTACGGGACTACGATATTCACCAGGCTCTGCTGCATCAGACCTGGGGCTCCTTTCTGACAGGCCCCCCCTTCGGTCTGTGGCCCTGAGAGAGAAGAACCTTGCAGCTCCTGCCTGCCAGCTCTGTGGCTGCCTGCAGGCCCAGACAGGTCCCAGCTGCCTCCTCAGTGGCTGAAGATAGAACAGAATAGGAATCTGGTTTCTCCAGCTCCGGGATGGAGCAGAGACTGCTGAGTCAGGCCTTTTCCCAGGACTTCTGGGACCAGGCCTTGCACTAAAGTCAGCCTCCAGCCGAGGCGTGGGCACCTTGGCCCTGCCTCCCCCTTACTTGTCTGACTTCATATCTCCATTGCTCTCTCTCTCTCTCTCTCTCTCTCTCTCTCTCTCTCTCTTGCCACACCCGGCGTCCCTGCTAAACACTGCTGAGCCCTACCAAGCACACTCCTGCCTCAAAGCCTTTGCACTTCCTTTTATGTACACTCGCTTCCCAATATCCTCCAGTCTTTGCTTAAATGCCACCTTCTCAGTGAGGCCTTCCCTGACTACTAGAACCGAGTCCCCACCCCAGTCCCCTACTTCCTTCTCGGGTTTGCCTTCCTCTTTAGCCTTACCTTTCAGGGTACCGCGTATTTTACTGATTTTTCTTGTTTATGCTCTGTCTCCCATGAACAAGGACCCTCATAGTGCAGCATGAGGTGGAAGTGGCGGTGGCGACACTAGCAGTCAGTTACCCCGGGATGGGAAGAGGAGCCAACTGACCTCTGCCCCTGAGTTAGAGGCTGACTGTCCATACAGCCACTTGGGCCCAGTATTCTAGGTATCCAAGAACCCAGATTAACACCTGGCCCCCCAAAGTGCTGTGAAGACATGCTTAGCCACACAGGAAGGTAGACTATCTTTAACTGTTTACCCCCTCAGCTCGTATGGCACATTAGCACAACGCACATTTTTGCCCAGAGCCCCCCAGGTGTTAGGACTGGAACTTTTAAGTTTTCTGCATCTCTGGATGCCTTGCACCTGGAAGGCTACTTGACACTGAACACATGCTCAGTAAAAAGTTGGTCAATGAATGAATAAAAGGGCCCAGGGGTGATACCCGTATACTCAAGGGGATCCCAGAAGTGGTTGGAAATACCTTGGCCTTTCTATGTCAGGGCCTCAGAGTTTCAAGGCCAGGCGAGGCCAACTCTGTCTTAGAGGGGGTGGGTATGCCATATCTTAAGTGCTTCTTCCACTGCCCGAGCCTGCCTTCCTGCCCCAGGCCCACATCATAGCTGGAGTTCCTTTTCTTTATAGTAAAAAGAGCTCATACTTGGGAATCAAGGAGACGTGGAGCCCAATACTGTCTCTGTCACTTCCTGGCTATGTATGGTTGTTATTCTCTCTATCCCTCAATTTCTGTTAAAAAAAAAAGGGAACCATGAAACCTCTCTTTCCATGGTTGAAAGTGAGAGAATGCATGGACCTGACTCCATGCACATCAAGGGCATGACCAGTAATTGCTGTGGCCACTGCCGCCAGCGCCATCACCGCCATCACCCATCACCGCCCATCACCACCATCATCATCAAAGCACGCAAGACAATTCCCGGCACACGGCATTCTCCCACACGTGGTACGGGACAGCCATTGTGACTATTTTGCCCCGGGGCTCCTTCTCCTCCTGCATACCTTGCCCTAGATTGCCAGGTCGGGAGGCGCATCAGCCTTGTTGAGGTTCAAGTGAATGGTGCCCCCTGCTGGGCACACGGGGAAGGGCCATCAAGAAAGCCACAGCCACCCTGGCCACAAAAGTCACTTCCTCAAGTCTAAGAATGTCTAGTTTAGATTGGGAAGGGCAGCGTCCACCCAAGGTGTGAATGTGGAGATAAAGGAGCAATAACTGGCCCAATCAGTCCCTCGACGACCACAATGGCAGTGGCAATTACACACTTGGTAGCACTGGTCTGCCAGGCACCCTTCTAAGTACTTTACATATATTAACTCATTTACTCCTCCACTTTCCAAATGAAAAAAGTGAGGCACAGAAAAGTAAAGCGATCTGTCAAAGGCGTAATGCCTGAAGTGCCTGAAGTGCTGGGATTTGAACCTGTGTCCTGAACCATGCCTCCATGGTAAATTTAGTGAGAGGTAGGTTTTGCCTTTAGCCAAAAGGGAATTGGACCCTTGGAGTTCCCCCAGTGGGTCTGGAAGTGAACATATAGGGTGTAAGTAACCAGAGGAGCTTCCCAGGGTGACCATCCCCACCCTTTCAATGGCAGGGCCACCGGCTGACCCTAGGGCCCTTCCCCAGCTGGCCAACCCTCTACATTTCCCTGCTTATGACTTCTTTGTGCATCCCTGTGGGGGACCCAAGGTTAAATGCACTCACTCCCTTTGCACAACTCTGAAAATGGTTAAGGAAGGTCCATACCTAGCATAGGAAGCCAGAAAGTTGAAGAATCAGCTACTTGCCTATCTTCCAGTGATGAGAGCCATCCCCTTCGGGCCCCTCAAGGGTCTGGGCAAAGCCCACCTCAGGAGACGGGTCTTATCTGCAGACTCTTTGGGAGGAAACAAAAAAGATTCAGGTCGGCCACAAGCAAAAAGGAAAGGTGTGAAGTGAGGCCTGGGCTTAGCCCATTTCTGTTCTGCTAAAGGGATCTTCTGCTTTTAGAGCATCTCTTTCCATCTGAAAATGATAGGGGTGAATTGGGGGCAAATTTCAGAATGCTCTGTATTGGGGGGTTAAGGAGAAACATTGGGAGGATGAGGCCAAGAGGCAGGTCTCTGGTCACCCCAAACCCTTCTTCCAACAAAGTTTCGCTTTAATCTTTTTGTTGGACTTTGGTTCTGGGACTTCAGCTTTTAAAGTCTGCAGGGAAAAGCACTTAATAGAAGGATTCTGAGGCGTCCTTTCAGCAACAACCCATCATCCTGGACTGAACTCTCCACTCCAGAACCACCCTCACTCTCCACCCTCACCCCCAGTTATCGGAAGACTGGCTTTGAAGCATCTGCAGAGATGAATGCTCCAGGGAGTTTAATACTGTTGAGAAAAAAAAATAAGAAAAAAAAGAATCACTAAGGTCCATGGATGGCAGTGAAATTAAATAAATTCTAACACATCCAAACTGGATGTGTTGGAGACAATTAAGGCATGTCCTGTTATGAGAAGATATAATGCAAAATGTGTTTGTAATAAACAGAGGAAGATTGGAAGGATGCACATCCAACTGCTGGACCACAAAACATAAAGGATTAACATTCAGGTCATGGGTTGTCAAACATTCAGGTGGTCCCTCCCCATTGGTATGTCTAGCTGTACTGGTTGTTTACAGTTGGCACCTACTCTGAGTGTTAGCACTGGTGACTTATTTTGTGTTATAGGTCCTAAAGACCAGTCCTAAGATCTTATTCTGCAGATGAGAAACAGGCCCAGAGTGAGAGTAACATCACATCACCAACATCTCAGAACCTAGGCTCAGTCTTTCCAAGTCCCTCAGAGGCTGGCAACTTGTTCCATCACCTGGGGAATTTAGATCCATCCAGAGACACCAGGCTTGGCTAGGAAGGCCACTCTTCCTCCTCCAGTCCCTACGAAAATCTCAAGGGAGGAAGGCAAGCCTGAACAGTGGCTGTTTGGTTTTATTATTAGTCTCCACTGAAGATAGGGTTTCAGGCTTTATTCAGGATTCTCACAGAGGAGTTTAAGATAAGGGGCAGCAGGTGTTTGCTGGCTGAGATACCTAATCCTCTCCTACAACCTTATCAGCAAAAGCAGCAGGGCCCTGGTAGAGGGGAATCTGAGGCCATAGCAGCCAGAGGCTGCAGCTTGGGGGAGGCAGGAGATGGTCCTGACTGTGGGCTAAGGTTCCACAGACCAAGGACAGCTGAGGTTTCTTACCCAACTTAGTTTGTTCCTAACTTCCCCATCCAGGGTCTGAGGCTGCAGGACACCTTCAACTTCATTCTTCAGAGCCTTGGTCTTAACCTTGCATATGCTTAAGAATGACCTGGAAGTCTTGCGAAAACACATCGTAGGGTTCTGCCTACAGAGCTGGATTCTGTAGGTGAGGCTAATGCTGCTGGCCCAGGGACTGCCCATTGAGAACCATTGCTTTACAGAATGAGATATTCTTGCGGGAAGGAGACATTTATTTCAACTTCGACCATACCTTTTCAGCTTCACTTCAGATACTTTTCTTTTGGTGCATTGCAAAGAAAAAATTTTAATTTCTCATTAACAAAGGCACACATGGAATTTTTCTGTCCTGGCTGTCTCTTCAGCCTTATTCCTCCTGCCTCTACGCCCGGTATTGTCAGGAGTGTGTCAGTTTCACTGCTATCCTAGTGTGTTCTCTAATTTTTCTGTCTGGCTTGATTTTGATGATGATCAGGTGTTATTTTTAAAAGTACAATAAGGCCATTCTCTAAAGGAGGGAAGTCCCTTCAGATGGTGATTGCGAGAATTAAAGGAAATAATTGAAGTTAAATGCTGTCAGGTCTAAAAAGTACTAAATAAATGGT
The DNA here is from genome assembly GCA_003508835.1 of Eonycteris spelaea. Classification (NCBI taxonomy): domain Eukaryota; kingdom Metazoa; phylum Chordata; class Mammalia; order Chiroptera; family Pteropodidae; genus Eonycteris; species Eonycteris spelaea. Next base: position 87,941 of record PUFA01000149.1, on the reverse strand, counting down.
AGCCGTCCTAGTGAACACAAATAGCGTCCTCGTGAACACAAATAGCACTTACCATGTGCCAGATGTTAAGTCACTTGAATCTCCATAAGAACTCCCTATTTCGTGCATCACAAATCTGAGGTAGGTAGAGGTTAGGTGACTTGCTAGGAAGTAGCAGAGCCAGACCCTCCCCATGCCCCACCTTTCAACACAGGGCAGGAAATCTTTGTGTGCCACATGGGAGAGCAGCACCAGTCCAGAACAGACGTCGCCTGCAGCTCTGGTGGGGGGCCCAGCTCAGGGGTAAGGAGGTGATCTGGTCCTCTCACACAGAAGAACAACTCTGAACGTGTAAGAAGGCAGGCAGGTTTGCTCCTACTTGGGCCTGCAAAGGAATCCTGAGCTTCTTCCAGCACGAGGAGGCAGCTGTGGTGAGGCCAGTGTACTCACTCCCTTCGCACAACTCTGAAAATTCTAAAAACCATTGAATTTTACACTTAAGTAGGTGAACGGTATGGTATGTGAATGATACATCAATAAAATTACTTTAAAAAAGAGTTTACTCCCCTGGCATCTCTGGGAAAAATTCCTTTAATAAAAAACTTCTAGTACATTTACATGATTGTCATCACCCTCATCTACAGCACTCCACAGGGAAAATAAAAAATAAAGGACAACCTAGACGCGCTCAGTATAAAAACGCAGTAATCCATTCAAAGAGGAGGGCTTGGGCCTAGAGATCAGAGAGAAATGCACGAGGGCACGGGAGCTGAGCAGCTCTGAGGGCCTGGGCTTTTGGAGGGCTCCAAGGGACAGTTGAGGACCTGCCTCTAACTTTTTTGAAAACAGCATTAAAAAAAAAAAATCCAGGTTGCAATAAGAGGCCTCTTCTGAGAAGGGTCCATTCCAGACAGAACATTATCATGGAGAAGTCAGAGTTGGTCCAAGCCCAGGACACGGGACTGGGCATTTTATGGTAGAGAAGAGTCTTCTAGAAAGTCAGCCTCCGAGGAACCCCGGGCCCAGAGAAGTCAAACTGCCCATGTCCCTCCCTCTAATGTCAGACTCGAAGCTTCTTCCCTTCAGGTCACTGAGACCACTTCTCTACAGCTCCAAAGTCCTTGGCTGAGGGGGGACTGAGACCCCTTGAAGTTGCAGCTGCGCCTGGTGTTTACGCGCTGGCTCTGCTGGCCCAGAGGGCTAGTCGTCCTGGCCACCACCATACATGTCCGCCAGCTTCTTGAAGCGGTTGCCCCACTCATTCAGATAGTCATAGTCTTGGTCCTGGTCAGAGGCGGAGGAGGTGAGGGAGCTCAGGGAGGCGGCATCGGAGCCGCTGCCCTCATAGTCAAACACCAAGAGGGAGTCATAGGGCGGGGCTGTGGGGTCCGTGTTAGCTGCCTTCAAGTTCTGTGGCAACAGAGAGCAAGTGGTTAGGAGCAGCGGGATCAGACACTTGGCGGTTGCAAGAACTCAGGCGAGTTGGTTCGCCTGGCGGAACAGACATTTCCTCATCTGCAAAGCCTCTTTTCCCCTCCCTCAAGGTTTTGAAAGTTGAAGTGAAACAATGCATTTAAATACTTCACACAGGGCCCAGCGTACAGTGAATGCTCAGTGTGACAGGCCAGTGGTGAAGGGTAGGGACTGTGAAATCAGATGGCTTAAGTCAGAACTCAGACTTTGCACGCAGTATGGGATCTTGAATAAGTCCCTTAACCTCTCTATGCTGCTTTTTTCTTTTCTGAGAAATAGGGAGACTTCATTTAGTTTTAGAGGAATAGATGAATATATGTAAATACATGTAAAGCGCTTATTAGACTTGTACCTGGCATACAATGGACGCTATTTCCTCATTTGTACGATCAGGATAACAATAGGGTTCTTACCCTGCAGAACTGATGTAGGGGTTAAATGAGAGAGCATCTGCAAGCTGTCCGACATACAGACATTTTAGAAACAGACTTCATCTAACTGGAGGGGAAAGCTCCAGGTATTTAACTCCGAGGTGTCTTCCCAAACACATTGCCCCGAGCGACTTTCCCCAGATGGTTTTGTTTTTGCACAGGACTCTCAAATATGCTCAGGCTACTTCGAGAAGGCAAAAAGTTTAGTTTCCTTTTTTTGCAGAAGAAAGGACTGAGACAGAAGGGTTCAGACCAGGGCGAGGTGTCCTGACCACCCATTGAGCCCTCTTGTCCACTGCTGCTTCTTTGAACTCCCCAGTCTGTCTGTCTGTCCATCCAACCAATCTCTCTCCCTATTAAAAACTTCCATTTACTGACTGCTAGCGAGGTACCAGGCTCATCTCATCTATCCCCTATGTATCTAGCTCAGCGATTCTTACAACCCTGGCTCTATGTTTGCTTTCTTTGGGGAGCTAAAAATATCAGAGTCTAAAAAAAATAGATGCCAGGGTCCCAGGCATTGAGATTTTTCAAAAGTCCTCAGATAAATCAAATGTGTGACTGGAGTTAAGGACGCTGGAGACACTAGCTATGAGTAACAATAGCTTTCGTTACCTAATAGGTGCTACGTGCCCGGCCAGCGGTTCCCAAACTTAAATTATCTTTAAAAAATTCTGAAGCCCAGAATTAAATCACAACCTCGGGGGTAAGTCAGAAGCATCACTAGTTTCTGAAGTCCCCCAGGAGATTATAATGTGCAGGTGGTTTGGGAACCACTGTGCTAGCTCTATTCCAGGTGCTAGCCTCTAACAGAAGTCCCAAACTTTGCTCCGATTAGAATCACCAGGGATCTTTAAAAACTTCAAACCCTGGTTGTCTGGCTCCAGAGCTCTTTTTCTAACAACCAGTATAATTGTTGAATGAATCATTCCTAATCTATTCTTTACCACTCTCCAAGTTAGGATTTTATGAAGGAGGAAACAGAAGCCCAGAAGTTACTCGAATGTGCCAGAGCTCACACAGTTGGCTGTGAAATAGGCAGGATTTGAACCCAGAGCTAAGACTCTGAGGCCAGGCTCTTTCTCCTGTGCCGCTCATGCTTGAATACATGGCTGCCCTTGGCTGGCCCCCCAAGCCTCACCTCAATGATAAAGTTGCCGATTTCATCTGGGTTGGCTGGACGTGGACGGTACATGGGTGTGGGGATGAAGGTTGGCGCCACATCATTTCGAAGAACTACCTCAGGCCGGGCCTCTAGACCCCGGTGGAGCTGGGTGATGTCATAGTCCTTCATGAAAGTAAAGGAGCATGATTAAAGAGGACTCGCCACTCTCCACCGTTTGCATGTTTTGGCTCATGGGTAGGTCTTAGTAGATAGATAATGTCAGAGATTTCTGAAAGCCCTAGTTTCCACACCCCTGTCTCCCAAATTAAGTTCAGGCTCAAGGTCACCTTGAGCCTACAGCGATGAACCAGACACCCTCTCAGAAGAGAAGAGTTGACGGTCAATCCCACATGAAGCCTGATGCTTCAGGCCAGGGTCTGGTCAACACAGCTAACATGGTCAGTTGATTGACCCAATCATCCCTGCCAGTGCCCTGGGGGCATCCACCTCCCAACCCCCAGACTTCCCAACTCCCCAACACCCTACCTGGTCCTCCTCGCCACCCCCCTCTTCGCCATAGTAGAAGACGTTGTCACGGGTGTCATCTTCCGGGAGCAGCAGGGGCTCCTTGACCTTCCGCTTCTTTCTCACCAATAAGAGGAGCACCAGCAGGAGGACTAGAAGAGTTGAGGAGTGTGAATATTCACCCCCACAACCACACAGTTGCCAGGACCCCCACACCCTCAAAGCTCCTCTAATTTTAGAACCCTCCACTCAGTAGCCAGAATTTAACACACTTCAATGGCCCCTGTGCCTAGGAAACAAAACTCCGTATCATAGCTCACAGGATTTGGCCTGGCCCTTCTGCAATCTCCACCCCCCTCCCCAACCCAGGTCTGGTCATAGTGGCCTCCTCGGAGTTCTTCAAGCACATCCTGCAGTTTCCCACTCGAGAACCTTCCTCTGGGCTCCTTCCTCACCTGGAACACTCTGCAGGCACATGCATGGCTCTCAGCCTTCAGGTCTCGGCTGAAGGTCACCTCCTAACACTACTCTGACTTCATTCCCCGCCTATAGTTCCATGATCATTTGTCAGTTTCCTGTGTTGACGTTACAGGTCCTGAGAAAAATCCTCCTTTGTGTGGATGGGATTCTTGCAGCAGATGTTACTTTTCAATAGGACTTTTTTTCAGTCCCCAAGTGTCCCCTAAATTATCCACTTTAAGTTAAATGCGAGACAGTGCAACTTTGATATGGTGTGGTAATTTGAACTTAGGTGCAAGTGTTATGCTGGAATTTTAAGAGGGACTGGCTTTTAGTGATATGGTTTAGATATGGGGGCACTGGCCAACTAATGCCTGGCTGCTCTCCCTAACAGCCTATGACTACCCCCTGTTAATCCCATAGGAAGGTACTCCCTGGCTCTCTGTGGCTGTTCACTTTTTTCACCTGCCGATGGAATTGCTGTCTCTCTTTGGCCAGACAGAACAAGTCTAGCCTTCTTTGGGAGTCCATGGGTTCTCAGGATGCACACCTTCATGTCAGCCAGACTGTGACCTCTCCCTTCCTTTTCCCCCCTGCTGGGTTCTGGGGAAAGGGGCAGCAGGTGAAATGGACTGCTTGCCTGCACCGGAAGCTTACACGTCTAACTGCCTACTGATACGTCCCATTGAACTGACCTGCCAAATCTCCCGTGGTTCTTCGCAAACTGGTTAATGTAAACTCCATGTGTCTACTCATTCAGGCCTTAGACTCATAAGTGGCTCTTTTCTGCATACCACATAGCAAGTGATATGGATGAACTGACTCTACCCTGAAATATGACATATGACCGACCACCTCTCACCACCTCAACTGCCATCCTGGTCTAAGCCACCAACCCCCCTCTTCCCCAGATTACGCAATAGCTCCTCAATGGTCTCCCTGCCTCCATTCTTGTTTGTTCGGTACTATTCAGGAGGAATCCTGTATAACTCAAGTCAAATCATATCACTCTTCTGCTTCAGGCCTTTTCTGATGACTTTCCATTTCACCTGGACCCCTTACAAGAGCCTAAAGGCCCACACGATGCTCCACTACACCCATGAGCTCTCTGACCCCATCTCCTACTCTTCTCCCTCTTGCTTTTGGTACTCTAGTCATTCCTGTTTGCGCACACCAAGCAGTGCTGCCTGGGGCCTCTGTACTGGTTCCCTAGATATCTGCTGACTGGCTTCCTCACCTCTTTCAGGTCTTTGCTTGAATATTCCCTTCTCATCAAGGCCTTTCCTGCCCATGCTACTTAAAATTGTAGGCCTCCTCCTATCCACTTTCTTTTTCCCCGAATCGGCACATCTTTCTCTGCCAGATTTCTTGTTGTCTGCTTCCTGCGCTAGAAAGCAAGCTCTGTGAGGGCAGGCATCGGTCTGCTTTGTTAAGTGCCGCACCCCCAGGGTCTAAAAGAGTGCTTGGTGCACAGCAAATTGATTAATTAAAGCTTGCTCTTGTATTCACAGCTGATTGAATGTGTGTTTTCTTCATAAGGACTAAATTCAAAGAGTGGAAAAAGCAAATGTGATAGGTTCAACTTTTAGAGCAAAGAAATTAGTTTTTAGCTAATTTAAAAACTAATAGCCCAGTGATGCAAATTCTAGCATGCATCAGGACCCAGGACCCTCTGGAGGGCTGTGTCTGAATCAGGAGATCTGGAGTGAGGCCTGAGAATTGGTCCTTCTGAAGAATTCCTGGTAATAGTACTGCTTTTGGTCTGGACAACACTTTCAAAACCACTGCTCTCTAGCCTCTAGATGACAGAATGGCAGGACCAAGTCTATTTGCTCACCACTATCTCCCCAAAGCCAGGCACATTCCAGAAGCTCCATAAATACCTATTAACTAAACGACACTCCTGGAATTAAGAGTTTAAAAAACAGATGAGCAATGATAGTGGCCTGTTAGTATTATCAGTTCAGGGTAAAATCAGGTCTTCTAACTACCCCGTCCTTAGAGAGGGCAGGGTGCCAGTATACTCACGCAGCAGAGCCAGGATGGCCCCCAAGACGGGAGGAGGAAACCCCCCTTCCAGGGTTCGGGGGATCTCCACATGGCCATAGCAGTCACACACGGAGGCCTTGATCACTGTCAGCTGTTCCTTATTGCACGGTCAGACAGAGAAAGGTACACGTCATATGTGTCTTGCTTCAGGAACTTCTTCAGTGACAGGGCCACTGTGTCTCCTGGAGTGGACAAATAATTTATTCACCTTAGGAGACCACAAAGAGTGAGAACTGAGCCTATCATGATGGAGGTTTGAGGTGACAGCTTCTACATCTGGGTGACAGGGAGAAATATCCCAGAAGCACATTTATATCAAGTATTTAAAAACTGGCATTTGGCCAAAGTCAAATTCACCATTGTCAAAAGGATTGGGGTAGAAAAATAAACTCATCATCTTATTTTTTTTTAAATCAATAATCATAGCACTTTTAAAATATGTTTTTCAAAAAAAAATCACGTCATGCTGGGGTAATAATTTCTTAGCACTATTTGCTGCTAGATTGTTCTTTGCCTTGAAAAGAATATTTCTCCTAAGGGATATCTAACCCAATATTTTAATGTTCACGTTAATTGGCCATCTGTTTTCCTAGTTGAATGTTCATTATCATTTACTATGTAGCATTTTGTTCTTGCAATAGTAAATATAACATTTATATCTCAACTGTATGATAGAATTTTGAATCTGAAACACTGATATTTCTGAGTGAGCATCAATTACTAATAAATTCAAAAGCACATGGATTGGCGATATAACCAATGTTGTTAAGCAAATCATAGAGGATGTTATCACAGCATTAATGACTGCACACAAGTTCAAGGATGCTGGAAATGAGGCTGCTATGTGCATTGGGATAACTGGCCTTCAGAAGCCCAGGGTGGGTGACAGGTTAACTAAACAGAAACCAAGCCTCAGTGTGACCTGAACAATGAGGACCATTCTGGGGAGACTGTGTGGCAATCCTCGAGTGGGGAGTGAAACTATGTTTCTGAGCGAGGAATACAGGGTCAGGGGCCTCTTTGAAGAAAGGCCTTCAGTTCAGTTTAGACCCAAGTTTCTCAAGGTAGGAGCTATTAGCTTGGGTGGAACTGTTTTCATCATGCAGGGCTTCCCCAAGTATTACCGATCCTCACTACTAAATGCCAGCGGTGTTCCTCAGTCACTGGGGCAATCGAAACCACCCCTCGTTTCTAGCTCTTCCACACTCAGGCTTGTTGGCCTTTTCAGCACTAGCATCAAGCCATTTTAGGTTCAAAGGCTCTGCGCCCTCACTGGGCCCCTCTCAGCAAAAAGGCCGGAAGGGAGAACTAACTGTTCCCATTCAGCACTGGCAGGCAGAGTTCTGTATGTAGGCTGAACGTTTGGTCTACTGTGTGGAGAGGCTGATGTGGGATATTTCACCAAAAACATCGCTATCATCATCTTATTCCCACACTGGAGGGCTGATTTTTCAGCTGATGATGGTGGTGGTGCTGGTGGCAGTGGTGATAATGAGATGACACTTAGCATAATCCAAGCCCTACTCTAATCTTCACTACAACTTGAAGGGGGCAGGTACTGTTTTCTCAATTTTTCGAATGCAGAAACTGAAGCTTAGGAAGGTCATGTAACCAGACCGAGGTCACGTGGGGTACAGTTTCGATTAATTCTCCTGACAACAGGGAAAAGGTTGTGTCAAAAAACTAAATTAAAACCAAGAACCAGGTATCAATACTATTATCGGGTGCTGGTACCATTGGGCTTCCGCCATGCTGCTCACACCTGACAGAGCCAGATCTGACTGTTGCTGGGAAAGACGGCTGCTTGCATCTACTGGACTGGCATACCAGATAAGATGCTTTTCACATTAATCTTCGTAGTAACTGGAAGTAGGTACAATTATTGGCACCATTCTACAGATGTGGAAACTGAGGAATAGTGAGGCTCAGTAACTTGCCCACAATCACAAAGCTAGTAAATGAAGGAGTCAGGTCTTGAACCAAGGCATTCTGGCTCCAGAGTCCACACTGTCTAAACCACCTGGTCAGGGAGGGAAAAAAAAATGACTTCTAGGCCACAAGGGGGTGACAGGAGACCAATCTGGGCTCCCCAAAGGAAAGGTGCTAGATATATACACCCAAATCACAGGAATCATAAAATTGAGCCAATGTAGGTGTCTGAAGTGGGTCGAGAAGTCCTTTCCCGGCTGGGCTCAGCGGCACTAATGGATGCTGGGCATTTAGATTTTTGGGGACAGAACCTAAATGTACTGGTTCCCAATTTCTCTCCTAGGAGACCCAAGTCACAAAAGGAAGAGGGGCGTATTTTAAAGTAGAGCGATGCAGTGTTTCTCCAGAGATCTTCCTGGCACTTGGGGCCAAATCCACCTTTCTCATGCACCCTAGGTCATGACACACCCTCCAGGCCTGTGACAACTGAAAAAACCACTGAAGGCTGAGGCGCTCCAGAGGGATCGGAAAGACAGAGGCAGATGGGAGCAGGGGCGGGGGCCCAGGTGCTTTGGCTTCATCCCCCACTATACCCTCAGGCATGCTATTTAACCTCTCCCGGCCTCACTCTCATAAACAGGGATAAACAATTCTGACCACAGAGGGTGGTAAAAATATTAAATAAGGGGGGGAAAAAGCATCTTGCAAATCACCAGGGTTCGGTCAATGGTAGGCAGCAGAGCATCATGGTAAATCAGGCTGCCTGGATCTCAATCCTGGTACCATCATCTTCTGGCCATAGAACCTCTGGCAAGGTATTTATACTTTGCAAGCTTTGATCTCCTCATCTGTAAGATGGGAGTGCACATATGTATACGTGATAATAGTACCTTCTTCGCAGGACTGTTGTGAGGATTAAGAAACTCACATAAAGCATCTGAAGTGGTGTCTAGCACAGAGTAAGCACGCTCGGTGCATGTTAGCTATTATCACTGTGCTGGAGTCCTCGTTATGTGAAATGGAATCAGTCTCTCTCTCTGCCTGTTTTTTCATCTGCACAGGAAGGCAGCTGGGCTAGAAATGGTCTTTAAGGGCTCCTGTGGAATTCTAAAGGCTTATACTTGATTAATAATTAGCATGTGATTGATGTTTTTGAGGAGACCATTACCTCTGTGACCCACAAGATCCTGAGCTGGGCATGCATGCAGGGTCCTGGTATGGGGCAAACACCCATCTGCCACAGCACTCGTTACCTTTCTCATTGACCTCTGCCATCCAGTAGATGTCTGAGTCGTGTGTGAGCTGAGCCTGGAAAGGGAAGGTATGAGGAGACAGGTCCTTGTCCGTGATGTTCAGCACTTGGGGCACAGGGTTTTGGTTGCAGACGGTGATCTGACGGGGCTCAGGGACCGGGCCATGGTCGTTGATGTCCTCAAGTGTTAGCAGGAGGGTCCCCGTGCCAGTGGCGGGAGGGCTCCCTGTTCATAATTATACATATGACCCTTTTTCAGCATCTGCCTTGGTTGGATTGATGAATCAATGTTAAGCTCCCCCATGTCCTTCCCCATCAGCCTCGGGGAGGGTCCCGTTGACCACCCAGCTATAACCTCTCAAGACTCTCCATGCCCTAGCTTCACTATAGATCAAACCACTGATAGCGAATGCATGACAATCATGCTAGCATTCTCATTTTTTGTCCATAGCAGACATAACTAACGGGTTAGGACATAGTTGTGCCACTTCATCCAGATAGCCACTAACAATCTATCACAAAGCAAAACCTACTGGCCACCTCAGGGCTAAGGCAGTGTTTGCCAATCAGCTTCAGGGCAGCTTTCTTTCACAGCCCTGTGGTTACCTCTCATCTGCCTCCAGGCCTTTGTTCACCATGTGTCAAGCAGAGATGGCAAGCGCGTAACCCCCGTCCTGTCATGGTGTGACCTCACTAACCAAGCATGGTGCTTTATAAGCAGCCCCTCTCATCTGAGCGGAAACTGACAGGCCAATTCAGGGCTCACTGAACCACAGACAGGCTTAAAGAAGTCTTCAAGGTTTCTCCTGACTCCTAGGTTTTAGAGAAACTGGAATCATGGCCAGCCACCCCAGGACCAGAGTTTATAATCCTCCCCTAAAAGGCCCCTTCAACCCTCCAGATTGGTTTGCTAACACCCCCCTGACCCCACCCCACACACATACCATACTCTGCCCGTGGGGGGACATGCTGTGTTACGTGACCTGGGAATTGAAAGGGCCCATGTGGAGGAGCTAGGAGGAAGCTCACCATCATCCGCGGCCAAGACTATGACTTCATAGATGTTGTTCCTCACAAACTGCTCATCCTCACGATCCAAAATCCCCGCAGCAGTGACCTGCCCACTGTCTGCGTCCATCGCTAGCCACCCGGCTGGGTCTCTCAGGATGTGGTAGCTGCAGCAGAAAAGTTGAGGAGTCATACTCAGAATACTTAGAATTCTGGTGTCGTTATTCAGAGCCTCCTTATGCCAACTGGCAGACGGTGTCATGGGACTGGGGGCTCCTAAGCTGGATCATGTGGAAAACACATCTTACCCCTAAATAGAAACCTGAGCAGCAGGTGGGGAGCCAGCAGGGAGCGGTGAGAGGGAGCGAAGTACCTGCCCCTGAACCCCTGCTATGGTCCTGGGGAGTATAAGGAAGGGGAGAATGTTCAATATGATCTTTATAATTAGAACAAATACCAGCCATAATAAACAACCCATCCGACAGTACCGGTGCATTTGGCTGAATCTGAGCTCAGCTCCTGTGTACCTGATCTTCTGACTCCCCTTGTCAGGGTCCTGTGCAGTATAGGTGCAGACAGGCTCCCCGACAGAGATGCCCTCTTGGACTTTGATGACGTTGGAGGGTGGGATGAACACAGGTGCCTCATTCACATCCTCTACGTGGACCACTATGGTGGCGGTGGATGTTGGAAGCTTCACCATTAAGGGAGCCTCATTGGTCACTTCAACAAACAGGGTGTGCTGGTTTTTGGCTTCAAAATCCAAGCCCTAGAAGAGGAAAAAGGAGCCACCATTTTGTGAGGAGACCCCACGCAGTGCTGTGACATCAGAAGGAAGGGCCTACAGTGAGGGAGGTTCAAGTTTCCCACTAGTAACAATGCTGCCCCTTCCTGTCCCATAAAGCCTCCTGCATATCCTGAGTGGACACTCAGTGGGACCACTCAGACCACCCCCCCAACAAAGGCAACTAAACTAGTAAGCCCTAGAACTGGTTCCCAGTGGAATGGTGATGCCCCCTGGGGGTGTTGTAGAAACTGTGGAGGCATTTCCAGTTGTCATAATAATTGAGGATTCCACTGACATTTACAGGCTGGGGAAGGGACACAAAGAACTGCCCCATATCCCATGTGACTTGCCAATATCCCTGAGACAGTCATGTATTCGTGGGTGTGAAATATCTGCTTATATTTACAGTCTAGAACAGGGGTTCCCAACCCCCGGGCCGCAGACTGGTACTGGTCCATGGCCTATTAGGATCAGGCTGCACAGCAGGAGGTGACAGGAGGTGAGAGCGAAGCTTCGTCTGTATTTACAGCCGCTCCCCAGCGCTATAGCATCACCGCCTCAGCTCCACCTCAGATCATCAGACGTTAGATTTTCATAGTAGGACCGGTCCCTGATGCCAAAAATGCTGGGGACCACTGGTCTAGAACATGTTTTACATAAAAAACAAGTTTTCGGTATGGTTTTAATATATACTAAATTTTCTAGGAATGGAACTTCTAAGGGGAACTGGTAATTTGATTTGTTCAGGCCTTTCCCAAGACTTGTTCATTTGTTGTTCTCGAAAAACTTCAATACCACGTGTGGTAAGAGTCACCAGAGTGACAAATAGTATCCACCACATTTGGATGATTCTACAAAGATGTGCAAGTAACTGATCACTTCATTAAGTTCTCTAGTGTTAGATGCCCAAAAATTTACATATAATTTTTTTAAATAACTTTTCTCATAAAATTCTCTCTTATTTTAGTTAGGGAATTCTATTTTTCTAGACAGGTAAGTTAAATTATAAATGAAATTCATATCACAATGTAAAAAAGGCATTACAAAGTTTCTGTTTCAAAAAGAGACAGTCTTTAAAGTATTATACAAAACACTGCTCCTCAAACTGGGCCATTCTTCATAATAAACCAGGAGGTAAAATAAATCAAAAGAAAGATTAGTCCCATCTTCTTAAAGCATCAATTTTAGTTAAGGACTTTTTGAAAGGCAAGGGTATACCTAACTCCTAAGTAATTTTATGATCCAAACACCTAGATATGGATTAAATGCAAAACTAGCAAGAATTCTAATAAAACAGAGACCCTCTATGTGAAAAGAGGGATGGGGGCAGCCACTGGACACAGAGCAGGGAGGCGGAGCTCCACTGACCTGCTTTGATTAGATCAGTGGCTCTTACTTGTTTTATGGATTGGATCCCTGGGTGAGATTTAGCTTTGAACAAAGGAATTCCACAACACAAGAGGGATGGGCAAGTCATTGGAAGTCACTGGCCTGGTGCACTCTCTGGTAAATGGCCCAAGGTATGTGTCCCAAGGCAGGTGGTACCTTCTTGTGCTGGAGGCTGTAGACCTGACTATTCCAGAAGCAGGCCCTTATCTAAAGCCCAAACTGACTCACCTTCTTGGTTGTCAGGACACCCTGGTTGCTCTCAGGATGGGTGGTAATGGCGAAATGGCCCCCGTCATCACCCTCCAAGATGCGGTAGGTAGCATGCCATGCTGGTGAGTTGGGAGCATCCAGATCAGTCACTGTCAGCCTCTGCATCGTGGCCCACTGCATTCTCAGGCACATGGGCCTCGTACTGTCAGCGTGGGAAGGACAGCATAGTCAGAGCAGAGAGACTGACCACCCTGTGAGCCTGCTTCACTCTTCACCGGCTGTGAATCCTCCATCCAACTCTAGGAAAGCCTAACGCCTCCTAGCCTGTCTGAAACTGTCCAACTCAATTTTCAGGGTTTCAGGCACACACAGATGCAGAATGGCAGAGTCAGCCTCCCAGCTGCTAGGACAGACCATAGCAATCTTGGGCCTGCCTTCCTACACCTAGTGGCATAATGCTCCAGATATCTCGCTGGTCTAGGGTGCCCAAACTCCTGCCACATATAGCCACAGATCTAGTTGAGATCAGAAAGGTGTAAAGAAGGTAGCAAGATGGGAGAGGTGCCCGATTGCTCTGGGGGGCACTGACCAGAAACTTTATTAGAAGTTCTGGAACGAACAGAGAGCACAGACTGGGAAATCAGCCACTCAGAACAAACTTTAGTGGGGCCTAAATAATGTTTAACAGCCAGAGTTGCCTAAGGATAGGAGGGTAAGGGTCTTCTTGACTGGCACCGAGTCCTCTGTCACTGGAGGTGTATAAGCATCCGATGTGGGAAGGAGGGCAGGCATAGGTGCAAGGCGAATGCGTTTTCTTAACGTCGAAGATTTTCATATCGGGCACTTGTTATGTACTGGAGATTGTGTTACTTCATTTAAAACTCAGAATAATGCAGCAGGTATTATCATTAGCCCCATTATCCCAGATTAGGAAATGGGGCAAAGAGAGGTTAGGTAGTTTGCGTGAGGTCACATAATTAGTAGTAAGCGGTGGGACTGGGAATTTACGCAATGTAGGCTGGTTTGGAATTTCATTAGAAAGGAAAACCCTAGTCCTTCATCATCTGGTGAGGGAAGAAGGAAGGAAGGGGCATTACCTTCTGGGGATCAAACACGGGAGCATTGTCATTGACATCCAGGATTTCCACCATGGCCACTGCCGTGGTGGTAGAGCCGTCCCCATCCATGTCCGTAGCCTGGATGGTCAGTGTGTACTCAGGGACTCTCTGGGGAGAAAAGAAGGGTGGAAGGCCACTATGAGTTCATTCTGAGGGTTTCTCAGCTGGGGCTCCTGGAGGCACAGCCTTGGGAGAATGTGGAAGGGAGGGAACGTTTCTTCTTCCCTCAATGTTCTCTTGACTCCTCAACCCATTGTTCACCCAACTGCCCAAAAGAACAGAAGCAAAAGGTGAAGGGGGAGGGGAATCGCAGGTCAAACAGTATTCCTGGCCCTGTCAGAGGGTGCGGCCTGTGCATTGCCCCCTGACCTGGGCAGATACAGAAGGGTGCTTTGAGCAGGGATTTGGTCAAGGTATTAATTAGAAAACAAGAGGCAACTCCCGATATCCATGAGCTAATTCTACTTTGTGGTCCACAAGGGACAAATCTGGGCCATGTGCATGCTAAGTGAGCCGTTCAGAGAGGAAATGAGAAAACCTACAGAAAATACCAAACGTCTGCATTTTAAAGCTGCTCTTTAGCCTTAATGAGATTGTTTGGCCACACCATCAGCCCAAAGGAGGTGAGGGACACCAACCCGGGAACATACCAGCAGCCACTGTTAGCTGACTTCGGTCCCCACTGCTCTGCCTTGGGCTTTGGGTGTCAGGCCCCAGCCTGGGCAAGCCTAGGCAGGCAGCGCTTTCACTAAGGGCCACTCACCTCCCGGTCCAGGCCACTGGAGATGACGCTGATGGTGCCTGTGCTCCGGTGGACAGTGAACATGAGGTCGTGAGGGTCCTTTGGCTCTTGGCTATGGATGGAATAAGCAATCACCCCATTGTAGGTGTTAATGGCATCGTCCTCATCCGTGGCTGTCACCTGCATCACAGAAGTGCCTGGAGGGAGAAGAGATGAGTGAGACCCCTTCCCTCCCAGCTCCACTTCCAACCTTGCCCACTTCTGAGCTCTGAGCGACTCCAACCTGTTCATCAGCTTGGACTCATCTTCCACTTTGTGATGATGCCCATTTTCCATTGTCCCCTTCTTTGAGACATAATCCTCATAATTTTAGGCTGAGCATAGGCTCACCTGGAACAAAGACTATTTCCCATCCCTTCTTGCAGCTAGCTATGGCCATCACACTACATTCTGACAAATGGGATATATGACTTTAGGGGAAGTGTTTTTTCTAGTATAGGGCTTAACTTCCCCACTCTTTCCCTCTTCCCACAGGTAATGGCTGGAGCTCCAGCAGCAATCATGAGGTAATCTTGAGAACCACGTTAGAAGAGCAGAGCAAAGAGATAGAAAGAGTCTAGGTTGGCCAACACTTTAAAGTACTATTCCCACCTGGATTGATCACCTTTAGGCTTCCTGAATATAAGGGGAAAAATAAAAGCTTCCATCTTGTTTAAGGTTCTCTTTTTCTCATGGGAATTTCTGTTATTAGTCTAATCAATTTATACTTCTCTATACATCTTGTCTACATATCTCAGAGGGAAAGGAAAAAGAGGGCCCTTTCCCATCAGCAATGTTTAAGATCAATGTAACATTTACCTATTTTCCTAGTGTTCTGCTGGCCCTTCCCATCCTGCTTCTCCAGTCCTGGCAATTTATTTTCCACTCATCATAAACCATTTCCCAACACCTCCCCCTCTGCTACTTTCCTTGCAGCTGCCATTTCCCAAAGAACCTTGTGTTAGGTGCTTCATGTTACATAATTACAGAACAGTATGTATTATTTCTAATCTTCACAATTCTTTAAGGTTGATATTATTGCCATTTCCAGATGTGAGAAGTGAGGCTCGAGGTCAAGAACTAGCCAGGGTCACAATAGGTAAAGAGGGAAAATTAAAGAGGGAAGATTCAAATCGAGGTCTCCAACTAGTGGTTCCGAAACCTGGCTGATCATCTGAGGTTTCTGGGAAATTTTCAAATATACAGATTCCAGAGCTCTCTACTCCAGATCATTCTTACTCAGGGATCTTGGGATGGAGTGAGGGAATCTGGATTTCAAAGAAGATCCCAGGTGATCTATTGCACAGACAAGGAGGTTAACTGTGGAGGGCTCTTCCAGCCTTTAAGGGTCTGGGCTGACTTCCAGATGGTTCTAGAAGTTGACCCAAGGCTAGGTCTGGGCCCAGCAACCTCCATAGCTATATCCTCCCCAGTCCTCTTACCGGGTACTACCCCCTCCAGGACACTCCCTCTGAAGACATCCTGGGTGAACTTGGGCTTGTGGTCATTCTGGTCTGTCACGATGATGGAGATGTTCATGGGCTCTTCCACTGAGGCACCGTTCTCTGACACAGCGTGGCCAAAAGCTGTGGGTACACAGGTCTGGAATCAGCCTGGTGCTACCTTGCCCATCAGGCCCTGGGGCCTGCTTCTCTTTGGATGTTAAAGGGTACTTGCCTCATACTTGGCAATCTTCTCCCGGTCCAGTGGCTTATTCACTAACAACCAGCCTGTTTCCTTCTCTATGGTGAAGACACCCTCGGGGGGGCTGTCTGCCCCAGGCCCCGTGATGCTGTAGAAAATCTTAGTGCCTCTGTCCTTATTAGATTTGAGCTGGAAGTGAAAGGAAATGGCAGCTGATGAGTGACAAATACCTCATGACTGCAGCAAAGAACCCCCCATGGGGAAGGGTGGAGAGGCACTTGCTGCCTTATCAAACAAAAGCTGCTTCCAAGACAGAGGCTTTCCTCTGCAGGTCCCAGTGCTCAGTAGCAAGAAACCTCAAATTCAGGCCGTTAGGTGAGGGTCCTTGTAGCCACCAACGACTCCCAATGAGAAGACACATTCATACCTGATTCAGCTTCTGGGGGAAGGGGCCTTTGCCATTCTCAGAGACAGATATCGGTGGGACTACCCATTCTCTCTTGCGTCTTCGTAAGATACGTTTAGATGGGAAGATCTTCAATGCCTTCCTTTCCTGCAGGGTGAGAAGACCTCTTAACCCAGATATGCCAACATCTGGAACACACCCAACATCCTCTCGCCTACAGGAGTTGAGGGTGAGGAGAGACCTAGATGGGTCAATTTCAAAAGAAAACTTGGAATAATCTAAGCATTCACTTAGGAGAACCAATTAAATATTTTACAGCACATCCATCTAGTGAATACGATGTAGCTCTACAAGAGAGGAATAAGAAAGCTCTCTATGTTCTGACATGGAAAGCCCTTTGACATATACTGTTAAATGAAAAGAACAAGGTACGGAATAGTTTAATACAGTTTAGCATCTTATTTTACAAACACTTGCATAGTGTTTAATATATGCCAGGCACTGTTCCATCTTTTGTGTAAAAAGATGGGCAAATAAGACCATATATTCATATTTGCTTAAACATACACAAGGTCTGGGGGGATACAGAAGAAATTAATAATGATGGTTATTTGTGGAAAGAGGATAGGAAGCGTACTGACATATTTGGGTGCAAAAATAAGGTGCATATGTGTGAATAATATGTCAGCTTTTGCATGAGTCTATTTTTATAGCTGTATATATGAAATATATAACATATAAAATGTAAATACATAACACATATATAATTAAATTCCAGAAGGAAAGAAACTAGTTAAACAGTGGTTATCGGTGTCTTCTCTTGGAGGAGTAGAGAGGACATTGGACAGATGGAGAGAAATAAGGGGAGGCTAGTCATTGTAAAACTTTTCAATATTTTTTTAGTTTTAAACCATATAGATATTAGCTATTTAAAAAATTAAATAAACCGATGCGCATGGTCAAGTGCCTCAGGTCTCTTCCCACAGGCTTATGGGACTGGCAGCCCTGTGTTGGAATTCCCCTCACATGGGGTTTACCCAGATGATATGGGAAAGATGAGGGAATCCAAGGGACAAGGGCATTGGCCATTCGTTATTCACAAGGCAGCTCTCTGCCGCCCCTACTGGGCAGATGCAAGCACCACACTGTTTAGATCAGTACCCATGCCCACACCTGTGGGCAACTGAGAGCTAACTCTACCTCCTCTGAAGGGATAAGGTGGCTCACAAGGGCAATATGGGCATGCATGAGGAACATCTTTCTTCCATCCTGCAAGTGACATGGTTATGTCGTTACCTGGACTGTTTCGTCGTTCAGCACAGTGAAGTCATCTTCAGGGCTAAGCAGGGCTGACTCTTGCCCAGGGTAGCCCTTGAAAACTAGTGTGGGGAAGGGAGAAAGAGAGTATTAGTAAGGAAGGGCTTCTGGAAGGTACCCTAGGGGAGGTAAGACCTGACAATAGCCCCAACCGGATCGATGCCACTGCAGAAGGAGACTTGACTATGGCTTATTTCTTCTGAGCAGTAGTGTGATCAAATATGAGTTTCAGATGGGGCTTCCAAGTTTGGCCTCTAAAGGGCGGCTCACTTTGTAGACAGTTTGTGTACCAAACCCCTTTCTTTCTTCGCCAATCCAGAAAACCAAGATAGACATTGAATGACATTAGCCCCCAGGGGCCTCATGAGACATAGGGGTGACCCAAGGTCACAGCTGGACGCAGAGCATTTTCAGCATTTCTAAAAGCCACGACTCTACCTACATGTAATGTGCATCCTGCTACACCGTCACCCACACAGGTTACTCTTGACAACCTCTGGTTGTTTCAGCTTATCACACTCCTTCTGAATCCCCCCTGTTTGGCCACCTTTTAACAAGCATTCTGAGTTAACAGCTACCATTCCCTAAGCCAGAGACTGGGCCCACTTCATCCTTACAACTACCTTACTAAGGTAGGTGTTCACTCCTTTTCAAAGACAATAACACTGAGGCTCAGAAGCCAGATTGGCCTGACCCCAAGGCATTCACTAAAGAGTAATCACAACCAAAGTTCTTATCCACCTTCCTTGTGGCCAAGGCATGAAATCAGGGAACCTGCCAGGGGCTACATCTGGGTCTATCAGCACCATGCTTTGACCCAGTGGTTCCCTTCATGATGGCCCAGACCCCAGTGCTACTCATTTTTCCAGGCTGCACGGCACAACCAGGACCACGGGGACAGTGCTGTGCCATGAAAATATCAAGGGAAAGTCTTCCAAGTGCTCTTTTTTGAAAAACTGTCCTTTAGTTTCAGATAATAATGATGATTGTTTTAAAAAATCCTTCCTCAGTATAAGAAAGGATAGCAGATGAGGTTTTTTTCTTAAGTATAAAAGTAATGTGAACATGATAGTATTCAAACAATATATGAGTATAATATTTAAAAAGTAGAATTCCAAAGGATTAATATCCAGAACATATTTAAAAAACCTCCTAAAACTCAACAACAAAACAAATCAATTTAAAAAGGGGTGCATATTTGCAAAGGACTTAAAAGGAATTTCTCAAAGATATACAATGGGTCCATAAGCATCTGAAAAGATGTTCAATACCATTAGCAAATCAAAATCACAATGAGATAACGCTTCACACCCACTAGGATGGCTATACAAAAACGAAGGAAAAATAATTAGGCGTTGGCAAGATGTGAAGAAATTGGAACCCTCATGCACTGAATGTGAAATGGTACAGCGGCTATGAAAGTTTGGAGGTTTCTCAAAAGGTAACAAGGATTATCATAGGATCCAGAAATTTCACTTCTAGGTGTATACCCAAATAACTGAAAACAGACACCTGTACACAAATTTTCATAGCATCATTATTCACAATAGCTGAAAGGTAGAAACCTGAAGTGTCCATCAAGGGATGAATAAATAAAATGTGGTTTATACACAGAATGGTATATTTATTCAGCTTTTAAAAAGGAATAAAGTTTTGATACATATAAGACAGATAAACCTTAAAAACATTATGCTAAGTGAAATGAGCCAGTCATGAAAGACAAATACTGCTTGATTCCACTTATATGAGGTACCTAATAGTGAAATTAATAGAGAGAAAGTAAAACAGAAGTTGCCAGGGGTTGAGGGAAATGGGGAGTTCTTGTTTAATAGGTACAGAGTTCTGCATGGAATGATGAAAAAGTTCTGGAGATGGGATAGTGGTGATAGTTGCACAACATTATGTATTTAATACCATTGAATTGTTTACTTTAAAATGGTTAAAATAGTCAATTTTATGTTATGCATATTTTACCTCAATAAAAAAATGTATTAGTCTGACATAGGAGTAAAAATGTGATATTTGGGGAAATTGTTAGGCAGTATTTACTGAAGCTAAATATACACATTCCCAAGACCCAGCAATTCCACTTTGAGGTATAGACCCAACAGAAATACATAGACCAAAAGACACATATTAGAATGGTCACAGAAGCACTGTTTATAATAGCTAAAAACTGGAAACAGCCCCAAGGTCCACCGAGGTAGAATAGATGAAACATTGTGGTATAGTCACAAAGTAAAGTGAATCAACTACAAGGACATGCGACAACATGGGTGAACCTTACAAACACCTGGTCGCATAATAAAAACTAGATGCAAGAGAGGACGTATGTATGATTCCAATGACACAAAGTTCAAAAAACAGGCAAAAGTCAGCAAGGTGAAAGAAGTTAAAGACTCTGGCCATCTTTTGGGGAGGGAGGCTAGTGAATGGAAGGGGACAAGAGGGAGCTTAAAAGCATACAGAGCTGTCTTCTGCTCTCCAGAGCCCAGCGCCAGCTCCCCGAGCCCAAGAGCTCTTGCATGAAGGCAGGATCATTTGTGGAAAGGCTGGAATGTGCCCATGAGAAAGAGAAGATTGCATAGAAACCAGAGCTGCCTCCTTGACGACATCCCCACTGGAGTCCTGGGCTGTGACACGCTGGGCTAGTGGGAGGAGAGGAAAGAGGGATCTAGGCCTGAGGGTCCTTGAGGGATCAGCTCCAGAGGGTCCCAGAGGTCAGCGATACCCCAGGGAAAACCTACCCTTTACTTCCAACACACAGCTTTATCGTCTCATGTTCGGAGAAATCTTGCTTTGCTTTAGGGCTGAAAGAACCAGGAATGACATGTGGCAAAGGTTAAATTATCTTAATATAGGGCACGAGTTAATCTGTGGAGCACTCCATGGATTATTGATCCAGCCATGCAAAATAGTTAGTAGAGTTTTACAATTATCTAGGAAAGTTATTATGTGATGGAGAAAAACAAAATACACAGAATGGAGAACTGCATAAATAATGTATGTAATTAGGCACAAGAAAAAAAAAAAAAAGACTGGAAGGAAATCTGCTTTCCTAATGATTGGAGTTACCAGAAATTTCTTTTTCTTTCTTTTCTTTGGTAGGTCTAAGTTTTCTCTTACCATGAATCTCTTATCAGGAACTGTGACACTGCCCCCACCTCCCAAGGCTCCCTCAAACTCCTATGTTGAAATCTTAACCCCTGGTACCTTAGAATGTGACTATTTGGAGATATGGCCTTTAAAGAGATGATTAAGTTAGAAATGAGGTCAGGGTGGGCCCTAATCCAGTATAAGTAATGCTTCATAAGTGGAGGAATTTGGACACTGATGTCACAGAGGGAAGACTATGTAAAGACCTAGGGAGAAACTACAAACTAAGGAGAGAAGCCTGGAAAGAAACCAACTCTGCTGACACCTTGATCTTGGACTTCTAGCCTCCAGAATTGTTGAGAAAATATATTTCTGTCGTTTAAGCCCTCAGTCCATGTTACTCTGCTACGGCAGCCCTAGCAAACTAATACAACGCTCACCAACCTCAAGTCAGGAATCCCTCTCCTCATGAATTACTATCAACAGCTGACATTTATGTTCTTTCTTACTTAATCTTCACCAAGCACTCTATACGCAGTTGATTTTAATACCTGTTTTCTAGATTGGGAAACTGAGAGGTCAAATGAATTAAACACCAAAGTTACATGGCTAGGGAAATGGAAGAGCTGTAAGTGGTACCCAGGCGTCCATAGCCTGAGTCACTTTCTTAAACCACTATGGTTATATTGTCTTTCTGATATACCCCAGTTTTGTTTTGTTTTGTTTTTCTCTCCGCCCCACCTCCCAAGACTTGCTCTTCTCCATCTGTTGAAATAGCAGAGATTGATTTCTGGTGCCTAGTGAGGCAGTGTGGTATTTGGAGAAAAGTGCTAGACTTGGGGATAATAATAGTAGCTCTTTTAGAGAGTTGTTGTGAGGATTAAATGAGAATAAGTGTAAAGGACTGACAGAATGCATTAAGGCAGGGTCTGCTGTTAATACTGTTGATGGAGACAGAGCCTTATGCAGGCTCTGACATTAATCTGGTGAGTGACCCTGGGTAAAAGCATGTGAATTCTCTGGGCCCAGAATTGTTTACTGAAGCTTTAAGCTAAGGCCTGCTTTTCCTTAACTTGAAAGGAGTGAAGCATGTTATTAGAGACAGTATTCAAGAATAGTAGGACCAAACATACTTTCTCTTTGATGTAATAGGAAGAATAAGAAAAGCTTAAAGAGAATACCTAAACTCACTAGGTGATGATTTGGTGTTGCTTAAAGCTGTGTTAAGGATGCATGCAAAGGTCCCTCACAACCCTGTTGGTTAGAAACATCAATATATTGATGCAGAATTTGATTTATTAGGAAATTTAGTTTTTCTCATTTGGAAGATGAAAACTAGGCTTCTCAGAGCCATCTTGAATATTGCATAAGACAGAACCCCAAAATACACATTTGTAAACCCAGAACCATATACAGACTCTTATACCACATGAGGAAACTGGAGTTCAGGGAAGATGCCCAAGGTCACACAGCTAGTGAGTAGAATTAGAATCCAAGGCGGTCACATTCTAAAACCAGGTTCTTCAACACAGCATTCATTTAAGAACTCATTAAATGTCTCCTACGTGCCCAACATTCTTCTAGACACTAGAGATGCAACGGGGAACAAAAGTGTCTCCCAGTACCTTTAAAGTTTTATAGGATATTGCTTCCTGTCCACAATCACCTTTCTTCAGCTATCTAGCAAACTAACCAACAATGCATTGATTATAACAGCAAAAGTCCAGAAAACCTAAATGTCCATCTATACGTGGTTAACTTGGTGTCATGATACCATCTATACAAGAGAACACTATGCAGCCATAAAAAGTATAAAAGATGAGGAAGCTCCTATGTTTTGATATGGAAAGATCTCTAAGACATATTGTTAATTAAAAATAAAAAGATATAAAAACGATAACAGCATCCACCCTCTCCTGTGGGGGCCCCTAGGTGCCTAGACACTCTCGCTGCAGCAGACATTTGAATGCATAGGGAAGGCCAGGTAGTTCTAAGCAGACAAATAAAAAAATGCGTCCACGAAAAAAATAATAACAAATAAAAAGATGCAGAGCAATGAGTCTCTGCTCATATGCTAACATTTGTATTTTTAAGTTGTATTTGAAAAATACCTCCGGAAGGTAGTAGGCCAAAAACCTGTGCTTATGGGTGGAGAAATCAGCAGCTAAGGAACAGGGATATTTTTTAGTGTGCACCCTCCTGAATTCTGACCCACGTGAATGCATTAGCTATTCAAACACCAATAAAAAATTAAGTCACTTTTTCCATTCTTAAAACGGTCCTCTTCCTCAGGGAAGGTCTTCAGCCAGCAGAGGTCTGGCCAGATAAGCCTGTCCCCAATGCCCCTTAATGGGACTCTCAAAGAGCCCTCTAGTCCTCTCCTACCAGGTCGCCCAGCAGGAGGCTAATGGACTGATGCCCTTATTACTCAGAAGCTTTAATTCCCCAAACTCTAAAAGCTGCCAGGAACCCAGAAATCCTCTTTCTGCTGTCTACGAAATCTACGACCCCTCTCAGAACACACAACACACTTCGCTCCTCTGTTCGCTGGCACACTGCCATTATTGTATGGTTCCAGCTATCTGGGCTGTCCACCTATTTTAGAGGAGACAGTGCCAACAATTAAGAAGCCAATAGTCATGCCTCCCACGTAGCCTGCATTATTCCAGTTGCACCAGAGGGCCTGGCTCCATCAGCTCTAACTTGCATTCATCTGGATGCAGAATACAACCAAGGTATATGAGTCGGGCAGGGAGGAACAAGCCTCAAAGACCTGAGACACCCAGTTAAGTGTGTTCCTATCCAAATCCTCATGAAATAACCTGCAAGGTGGACATTACCGCCCCAATTCTGACAACTCAGGAGGCCAGAGGGGTTGAAGCGTCACAGGAAGCAGCTTCGGAGAGGTAAGTACACAAGGCCCACAAAGAGGAAGCAGCAGGACCAGATTTCAAATATTAAGGGCAGGTAAGTGATGAAGAATATGGGATTTGGAGTCTGAAACACTTGTGTTCAAATCTACACCTGTGAGCATACGGAAGCTGTTCCTTCATTTGGAAAATGATAATAACGATATCTACTCATAAGGTTTTTGGGACGTTTAAAAGGCATAATGTTCACACAGCACCAAACACTGTGTATGGATGGCCCAGAGTAAGCCTTCAATAAAAGGTTCTGCCTCCAAGTCGGGGCCTCTCTAGCCCATACAGAAACTGTCTCCCGAAGTGGGCAAGGGCTCAGCTACAGCCACATCTTACCTGAGGGCTGAAGCACCGAAGGGAGGAATACACAGGACCGAAGAGCATAAATGGGAGCTGGCTCAGTCTGCATTTGAAGAGGACTGTTTTGTAGGGGTTCTCTGTGGTTTACTAGGGAAGGCAGACCTCACAGATAAGCTGACCTGCCCAGGGGAGCTTGTGGAGGCTCCTGTAGGAACATGAGCAGTTTTCTCCACCAGCCATGAGTCACAGACTGGTAAACCGTAAACCCTGAAGCAGATCATTACGACTTCCTCCCAGATGCTTCCTGGCACCACTGGTTTGTATCACCAGTTTCAAAATGAAATGGATCTAAAACCAGACCTCTCATCATCACTCATCCCCTTCCACCCCACCTTCCAACACCTAGTGAAGTAAGCTGATTCCTATTCCTGACTGTGGCCTACTCTGCAAGGCCAAGTCATGGAGGCATGAATGGGCTTGCATCAAACTCTGGGGCAAGCTGGTAAGCTCTGATGAGCACACAGGGCAACAGTTCAGATTGTTAGGCTGGAAAACAGATCTAAACATAGCTCTTACTTCCATACCCATCTGGGCCTTAAAGTCATTTGGCTTTAGACTGTTTCTCCCACAGAGATTCTGAATCACAAAGTGAGTGAACCAGGGGGAAAAGGCAGGTATTTATACCATATAAGTTGATAGCTTTCAGCACTAAGCCTAAATACACATTCCTAAAATACTGTTGGGGAAGGGAGTTAGTAGATTGAGACTGTGTCTAGAAGTTAATTTTAAAATCAAGAGTTCTGTATATCTGAACTAGATAGAAATACTTCCAGTAGAACCAGGAGTCCCAGGCCCATGCTAAAAGCTCCTCTCTAAAGACCACCCTGCCAAGCCTGGCCTCAGATCCCGAACTGGCGCCACTATAATAAAACTTGGGTAAGAAGAGTTAAGTCCCTGGGGTACTAGAGCTGTTGCAAAAAGAAAGCTTTTTAACTAGACTTATAAAAACTGATGGATCCTGGGCTGAGAGCTCATTCCAGGCATGCTTTTAGGTTGGAATTGCCTCAATACCTCCAAACTCTCAAGAAACACCTTGAAGGTCAGGAGCATGTCTTCTCAGCCATGATGGAGGTACTACACAGCCCCAGCATCCAACCTTACTGGATGTTTTGGCAAAATAAAACAACTCATCTCTCTGGGGATAAATGTCTTTCGAGTGATCACTCTTAGCCAGTTTCCCTACTGATCTTTGGGCATTTTGACTAGAAGGGAAGAGTGTTTGAAAGTGCTGCCCCAAAGGGCAGTTGATAGGGGATGAGGAGAGACTACCAAAGAAGTCTCCATCGAGCTTGGTTAGGGACATATCTAGACCATTAAGCAAACAAATTTGTCCTTATAGCTATTTACCCTCTGTTAGGGATTGGGATAGGAAGGAAGGTACAAGGGAAAGTATATGGAAGTGCCTTGAAAGAAGATTTTGGTGTTTTTCTGAGTAAAACTACACATAATATATAAAGGTTCACTAAGAAATACAGATGAAAAGGTCAAGTATTGTGAAATATTCGGGAAATGGGTGCTGCTATATATTGTTAGATGATAGGGGAATGTATTATGGGCACAACTTTTCTGGCAGTTAAGCCTTCCACAAGTCCTTTGACCCAGAAATGTCCAGAAATCACCCCAGATGTGACAAAACCATAACTGCAAGGATATTCATGACGGTTACTTAAATAGTATAAGAAAAAGCCTAACAACGTAATTTTCAACAGACTTCTTAATTATGTGTGCTACGAGTTGCTCAAATGTCTAATCTATAGCCCTGAACAGCATAAAAAAAACCTATCAAGGAAAAACAGTGCTCTGCTGGGGGTTGGGGGCGGGGAACAGGCTAAAAAACAGCCATTTATAGTTTATAGCCTGCTCCCGACAATTATAACATAAAGTATTAATATTTTTATACTTGAGAGATAGGGGGAGAAGAAGAGGGAGGAGGAGAGGATAGACAGACAGGCAGACAGATAGACAGGGCTGAGCCTTGGCTGCAGCAAGGCAGACTAGCTGTCCCCCAGAACCAAATGTTCTTCCGAGCAAAAGAAACCCAGGCTGGTGGCAGGCAAGCAGGACCAGCTGGAGCAGGCCAATGAGGCGAGGCCATGAGGCATGCCAGGAGCCAAAGGGCTCGAGGCCCCATTTGAGTGCCCCAGGAGTCACCCCAAGGCATGCCAGGAGGTAAATTGCTCAAAGAAGCTCCACGTGCTCTGCCAGAGCTGTACAGAGCCACTTGGTGCCCTCTGGGAAGCTAGACTCTTCTTCCCAAAAGCCGAGAGGCGAGTAAGCAGACCCACTGCCATGGAGGTGTTCGTGATGATTTGTCACAAGATCATGATCTCCAGAGAGGCCAAGGAGTTGAGCATCATGCTGGAGCTGAAGCACTTGATGGAAGGCATTCTCCAGTGGCCGCCAGCACAGCAGTGGCTTTACAGAGATGACCAGCTGCTGTATGACAGCCTGACCCTGTGGGTGTGTGCCTATACCTGCCCCCACCTACACACTGTTCAACCTGGATCTTCTTGCAAATGGGGCCAACAGGGCATTGGAGGCCCACAGCATGGAGCCCCGCTCGACCCACCGAAGTATACGATGAAGCTGGATTGTCAGGGGAGCAGGGCTGGAGGGAGAGCTGCGGAGCAGCAGAGCAATGGGAGTGGGGACGTCCACCTCAGATCGGACACCCTCAAGGAAGACTCGATTAGGGAAGTGAACCTGGAAGATCTACGGAAAATGTTCATTTGAAAAGATAAAGGTCCATTATGGGTGATGACCTCCATTTTGCTTATTTTCCAGGTTTTCCATTGTAAATGTTTGTTTGCAGTTAAAATGAGTTGTTATGATTTCCCCCCACCCCCCTGACTAGAAGAGTTATTTGGTAAACTCATGTTGTTGAGAAGAAGAAAAAATTTATTTCTAGAGAAGTTAGTCTTGCCTCTCTCCAGAAAGCTCTTTGGAAAGAGCTCCATTACCCAGATTCCTCCTTACCCTTGGGAGCTGGATCCTCTCTTAAAATCCCGAGAGAGAATCCCAACTGGGTTACACTCCACAGCACCCTGGGTGTTTGGAGCCTGCCTCACTCAAAGCTCCGCATGAGATGTGCTATGTGGCTCACTGGTTCCTACCCTCAAGGACCACAGCCGAACAGAGATTCCAGTGATCAACCTAGGAGCAATTAAGGGGCTGGCAGGCAAAAGTTGCCATTGGCCCTGCATCCTTGAGCAAGTCCCTTCATATTTAACCCATGTAAGAGTGAGCATTCAACAAATGTAAGCCCTTATTAATTCCCATTCTCCAAAATGGAAACACACACACACATACACCCATGTTCTGTTTAGGGCCAAACAAAATGTGTTGTGTTTTTTTTAAAAGCACAATTAAGTATTAAAAACCAGGGACAGTGATTTAAAAAACAAAACCAAAGAACCAGTCATCCAGAATCCTGATGTGAGCAGAAAGCGATAAATGGATGAATGAATGAATAAAAAAGGATCAGTGCCATAGAAGCAAGCATTGGAAATCAAATTCAAAATACCATGCTTCTTTCATTCACATCTCAACAGTTTGTTCCTTTGCTCTAGATCCTCTCTCAAAGAGATACATTTAGCTCTTCAATGGCCTTATATCACAGGGCAATAGTTCCCAAACATAGCTGATAAAATTACTGAGAGACTTTTAAAAATTCCAGACTCCTTGCTTCCAGCCCACCCATCCCTTCTACTCAATCAATATCTAGAGGTCGATCTGGGGAAGCCAGTTCATTGTTTCTAAAGTTCCTGATTCTCTCATTTATTTCTTATAAGTAGGTAAATTGATACAGCTGTTTGAGGACACTTCAGAATATGCATCAAATGGATCCAGAAAAACAGATGTTAATGGCTGCTATAGTTTTCATCCATATCTGTGCAGGGCAGGGTGAGGGAAGTATCAGGTGAGAAGGTCGGTCTATCAAATACGATCCCTACAGCAAAGCTTCAGTAACCCCAGACCTGTTCTACCTGTGCAACTACAGTACACACATGCAGAAAGTAATGTCACTTCAGAAACAGCCTCGGAGGTCTCCCAAAGACTCCAAAAGCCAGTGGTGAAGAGAAAGGGGCTACTAGGAAGCCAGGTGGGGAAGTTTTAGTGACACATGAGTCAATATCAGTGAATCAGAATCTGGTACAGAAAGTAATATAGATCTCTGGACTTAAGAAAAAGGTTGATGAACCCGCAGTTCCAGAAAGACAAGGAATCTCTCACTGACATTTCAGAAAAATTTAACTTATCAAATATCAAGGTTATTTCTCAAAATCAGCTCATGCCCCATCTACCAAGAGAAGGAATGGGCCCTCCAGCTTATGAACAAGACCTGACTGTTGCCAGCTGACCTAAGTCCTTTACTCTCCCGAGGCTGGACCATTTAAGCTGGAACCAGTGCAAGGTAGACCAGGCAGCCCGCTATTTTGAATATAAATGAGACTGGGATTCAATGTGGTTACCCAGAGAAGATCTCAGGAAGGATTTATGCTGGGGTGTCCAAGAACAGATGCTTTCTCAAGCAGAACCCCAATCCAAGCCTCAGCACATATGTTCCAAACAATTATCTAGTACTGACTGAGAAGAAAAGATCTGCACTGTGTTGGAGTGTTTGTTATGACCCTGCAAATGGTGTCAAGCCCAAGAAGCTTCCCTTCCCTCTTTCTCCTTACGTCTTTTTTCACCTGCCCCTACTTTCACAAAATTGTCTGGAATAACCTGGTTCTTTATATCGTTCCTTTTATTTAAATAGGAACAGCTGTCTATGGCCATGCCACCCTGAACGTGCCAGATCTCGTCTGATCGCAGAAGCTAAGAAGGGTTGGGCCTGATTAGTACTTGAATGGGAGACCACCTAGGAATGTTTATGCTGTAGGCATAAACAAACAAACAAACAACTAACTTGAAAGCCCATGGAACATTAAAGAGTAAGGACTTCACCCATCATTGCTCTTTCCTAGGTATATATCACACTGGTATCAGATACCACTGAACTGCCAAATTATCTCTCTCAAATCCAGCAATGTAAGAGAAATCATGCCAGAGAAAAAAAACAGACCTGGTGTTTCTCTACTTGTCAGATTAGTAAGCAAAGTCAGTACTATTTCTGTTCTATAATCTTACCTTTGGCCAATGTGAGTTGCTGTTTTTATTAGTGTGGTTTTAAAGTTGCTGGGTACTAAGCTTATCAATTAAAGAACTTCGCACATTAAAAAAAAAAAAAGAAGTTTATAATCTTCTTTATTCCTAGCCTAACTATGATACTTTTCCACTCCCCCAGGGAATGGCATATAAAGCACTCTGCTACTCAAGCCCCAAATCTGGATCTCAGAAGCAACCTAGAGTACCTGGGCTCAAATCTTGGTTCCACCATTGAGTTTGGGGAAGTTTGTTTCCTCACCTATAAAATGGGAACAATATCTACCTCAGTTAAATGAGTTAATACTTAGCACAGTGCCTGGCACATGGTTAGTTAGCCTCATCTTCCTAGACCACTTCTCCCTCAGATACCCCCTCTCCCAGTCAATCACCAAGACTTATGCTTCTCCATCTCTACTCCCACGATTTGGTACATACTACACTATCTTTAGCCTAAGTGAGTGCAAAAATCTCCATTTAAAAAAGAAATCTTTTTAAATGCAACAGATAATACATTTGAGAAAATGAAATAAGATCAGTTCCTTATTCAAACTCATCCATGACATGACATTTTTTAAGGGTAAAAAACAAAATAATGTGCTCAATCCCTATTTCTACTGTCTAGCCACATTAATTCTCTTTTTAAATGCACCACAACCCCTCCACCATAGGACCTTTGCAAATACTGCTTCCTCTGTCTGGAACAGCGTCTTCCTATATTCCCACTCCAATTTTACCCAGGAAACTCCTAACACCTTTCAGATCCAAATCTGAAAGTTACTTTCTCAGGGAAACTTTCCCTCAACCATCCCAAAATAGATCAGCTTCCCCTGTTAAAAAACTCTCCTAGCTCTATGTAAATTCCTTCCATAGAATTCTTTACAGCTTGTCATTATGTTTACTTGTTATTATCTAATTACCTATCTCCCTTACTAGTCTCTATCATGCCCAAAGGCAAAGACTGTGTTAGAATTTGCTCATCACTGCATCTCAACACTTAGCACTTAGCACAGTGCCTGATACAAAGTAGGGGTTCAATGAACTACAAACATCCTTTGACCCAGCAATTTTGCCTCTAGGAATGCATTCTAAAGAAATATGTATAACAAACTTGTCCAGCTGTAACAATACTATATTACCACCATGGACACCTAACATTTGTTTACTTCATGCTTTTTCATACACTAACTATTTAATCCTCACTACAGCCTTATGAGATCACCATTATCATCCCTACTTTATAAATGAGAAAACTGAGGCATAGAGGTTAAGCAACACACCTGTTCATAACTAGTAAGGAGACAAATCAAGCCAAGCACAGTGGCTCTGGAACTCCAGATCAGACCCTCTACAATACTTATATTTTATGTAGACTTCAATTATAGAAATGTGAATTGGTGCCATAAATATTGTTTCACTTTTATGTTGAAGAAATACAATCTCCAAACTAAGAAAAAGTATAAAAAGTCACATAATTTCAAAACTGGAGAGACCAGTGAATTTTAAGCATCTCCCTAGCTCCCTCACTCCACACACGCACAGTTCACACATGTTCGTTCATATGAGAATATAAGTCTTGAATCATGGGAGTTATTAACTTAATCAGGTTCTCGAGCATGCATCTTTTACATCAATACAACCATGCTGCACAAGACTGTGTATTGCAGTAATATTTGGGTTTAAGAAAAAACACGTAAGTCCCTCTTGGGGGAAAATAAGACCAAAATGAGTATCCTCTTTAAGAATGGAAATCAATGTTTATTCAGCACAATGCTTGCTAACTAGCTTTTGAAATCTAAAGAAAACTTGAGAGAAAAAATGTATTTTTGCTTTGTCACATTCTCAAGTTCTCAACACACCAGAAAAATAATGAAAGTGCTAATAAATGTGATAGTGTACGTCCAAGTTATGCAATTTAGAATTTTTCTTTTTGGTCATTTTAAATGCTTTTGAAACAGATAATTAAGACATAAAACAATGGTTTGTGTGAAAACTAATGATTTTTAAGTGGTATAGTAAGCTTATTAAGCTTACAGCAAAGCCTGTCTTGAAGGTATTATTCAAACATAAAAGTGTAATTTATCTGAATGGGGTTAAGATGAAAAATTCATTTGATCCTTTTTCTACATGAGTCTTTCCTAAAAAGGTGATTCCTGATAGATTTCTAAAACTCCAAACACTTTACAATTTCTATGTTAGCTCCTCCCCACTGCCACATCTTTAAAGATAAAAATAGGGATCAGCTATATAAATCATGGTTTATCTACCATGTAGACAACCATGGAGCTGTTAAAAAACAAGATAGGTAGCAGTCTGGAAAGAGGCCTGATTCGGCAAGTTAAAAAAACAAGTTGTAGAATACCGTTTTATGCATAAAGTCCAACTCTTACTTTAAAATTCCTGTATGCATTCATAAGTTTTTCATAAAGAAAACGGTCTATAAGGATTCACAGTAAGCCATTAACTGTGCTTATCCTTAGGGAGTAGAACTAAGGGAGAGAGGAACTTTCATGTGCTTACTTCTGATCTGCTTCTACTGAGAGGCAGTGGAGTTAAAACACAAGCTGTTTAGATTTAAATCCAAGCTCTGATAGTCACCAGAATATTTGGGGCAGCTTAAATTAACCTCTCTGGCCTCAGTTTCCTCATCTGTAAAATCGGGATAACAACAGTTATCTACTTCAAGGGATGTCATGGTGAGTAGACAAGCTAATACCTATAAAATGTGAAGAGCAGTACCTGTCACATAGCGCTATATATGTGACTGAAAAACATGGTTTTTACAGGGAACATATATTCACGTATGAATGTAAAATCCCAACCAACCGGCCCAAACCTACATAAACAGTATAAAGTAGTATAAATGGAGGAGAGTCTGATAAAAATTCAAAGCACCCTAGGCAACTCTGATACTCAGTCAAGCTTGCAAATTACTGACGCAGAGGCCAAAGGCAGAAGCACACCAGTGGAGTGTGGGTGAGTCCCAGTTGGGGAATGCAGAATTCTATCAGCGGAAAAGGACCATAAAAGACAAAAAATAACAGGTCTTGAAGCCTTGGTGGCAAGCCCCGGCTGAAGCCGACTCCACAGGAGAGGGCGGGTGTGGGCTTGGCGTCCTGTTCTGGCTTGTGTGGGGAGAGTCCACAGGCATCTGTCTTTTCTCCCTGCTTGAAGCTCCAACAAGATGGGGCTCGTTGTGAGAAAGTAGCCCGCCTTCAGCAAGACACCAGGATGGTGGAAGAGCCCTCCAGCCCTGCGCTCTAAATTGAACCAGCAGTCCACCTCTTCGTAGCTCCAGGGCCATGGAGGCACTTCCCAAACATAGGACAGTTAGAGACTCAAAGCTGAGGAGCTGGGACCAGAGTAACCTGCCTCAGGCCACATAGTCTGGGATCGGAAAGCAGGCCTATAACCCCATTTTCCCTTGCCTGTGCCCAGGTGTACACCGTCAGGCCTGTTCACACTGCTAGGTTGGACAAGAGTCTGAAGAACTTCTGAATGGACCTGAACTGGGGGGGGGGGAGGGAGAGTGAGGAATACATTATGGTTCCCAAATTTGGGGGAAGAATGGTCTCAGAAAAGTACACAGTTCCGGGGCAGCAAAGACTTCCTAAAGGTAATGCGAGACCCAAAGGTCGGAACCCCTGGGCAAGGTCAACCTACTTCTAGTCTTCAACACAGGTTTAAAGTTGCGTGGTAAGGGAGAGATAATTTCGAACTAATCTTATACGCTCTTAAATAATCAAAAGGGGGGTTACTGAGATTGAGGGAGAAGAGGAAAGCCCAGGATTGTGCCTCCTCAGCCCCATCTCCCCATTTAGCCCTTGAGATGCTTCAGAGTCCTGAGGGAAAACAGCTCTCCTCTCCCTAGGGTTCTGTGCAGCCCTGAGGCTCTCATGTAGGGGAAGCAGCCACCAGTCCTCCCGCTTCCTGGCTTGTGGCCCTGGCTGTGAGTTCAAAGATAGGGTAAAGGGAGAAAAAAAGGTATTCATTTGGCTTTCTTTCCCAGGATAAGGAATTTGGGTTCACCAAGCAGGCAGCATGACCCCAGGACCCCAAAGTTCAGCAGGACCATGGCCACTGCAGTCCACAGGGGATTCTGTCAGCTTGAGGAATTTGTAGCCCACTGATGCTCTAGGTAACCCAGAACCACAGGGTTGCCCAGATTTGGCTAGAGGAGGAGGAGGAGGAGGGGGCAGAGTATACCAAGCTCCTCCACTATGAGCAAAGTGTGGGAGGTCCTTGATGCTGGGGAGGCGTGGGGTGAGGAGAGGCAGAGGATAAACAGCCAGAAGCAGACTGTCAGACTGTCTGCTATCAGGCTCAGTGCTACTGAGCAGGGTATCTGGACCCTCCCTTTCCCCTCCTACATCCTAAAAGGCAGGCCAGGAGCCCTGGATAGAAATGACCCCTCCCCTAACTCCAGCTCCTGGTGATTAACAGAGGCCTGTGGAGGGGACAGGAATTCAAAGCTCTTGGATCAGAAGTTAACTATTTCCAATCTTCCTTCAGCTTGGCTCACACCCTCTTTCCCTCTCTCACCCTCCCAAAGGGTTAGTACCTCACACTTAGGAGTCCAACTTGGTTTCAAACCCTAACTCCACAATTTACTAGCTGGGCAACCATGAATAAGTTACAAGTTGCAAGGTTAGGGTTCCTATCCAGTTAAATCGGGCCAATTCCACCCCCCTCATGGGGCTATTAGGAGGATTAAAGGGGCTTATTACATAAAGTACATAGTGTAGTTTCTGGAACTCAGTAAGCTCTTGGCAAATGGTATTTAGTTTGTGCTTTGTTTTGCTGGAAAGACCTTCCTCACCAGGCCTGCTGCCTGGGCTGACAATGCCAGGTAACTAAATGAAACAAGAGAGAAAATAGAACTGAGACTGACAATGTCCATATTCTCAGGTCTGAGAAAAATCCAGAAGGGGGTCGAGAAGGGATGCTAGAGGTGAGGCCCAGTGTCCTGGTTCCAGAGGGGACTTCAGAGACTATGGCCTCCAGGGGGGCACTGGGACTACAGTCATATCTCCTGCCTTTTCCAAACTCCTTGCTGCCTCTGTGGAGATAAATTCCAAGCTGGGCTGAATGAACCCTGCCTACTTCTCCTTTTGCTTCTCCTTACTCAATACTCTATGGACCAGCCACACTACACATATCAAAGTTCCTGACACCCGTATGATGTTCCCATGCTAGGAAACTCCCTGCCACCTCTCATGTCCCAACCCCCTTGGCGAACTCTTCCCTAGCCTCCAGCTTGGACATCCTGGTTCAAGCCTCCACTTTCTCCAGGTCCTCCCCAGAACATGTCAGCAGCCCTTCCTATGTGACCCTATATTTTCCCTGCCCCACCTCCCACTTGGTACACACACACACACACACACACACACACACACAAATATACATACATGTACAAATATATAACTTGTCTTTCTCCCTCCACTAACAGGTAAGTAGCCCACAAAGCCTGGATATTTTTAATGTTTTGTTCACTAACATACACCTGGCAACTAGAACAGTACCCGGGACTTAGTAGGTATTCAGTAAGTATTTGCTGAAGGAAGGATTCACTATTAAAATTGCCTGGAGACTGATCTGCTTTCTCTTCTAATGGGAGGAGCCCACTAAGGTTAAGGAGCTGTGGGTCTTGCTTACCTCTGAACATCTAACACCCAATAGGTATTCAGACATTTCTTGACCACTCAACTTGGCTTTGGATCTCAGACAACTCACTGCCTCTATTTTGAGGAAGGAACTAGACTTGACCACCATGGCCATGAGGAGGCTGCTGCTGTCCATCCACACACTGGCCAGGATAAAAATCTTCACCCAGGAAGAAGACCTCACCGAAGAAATTCATGGCCCTTTCCAGATGTCTGTGCTACTTTGGGGGAAAGTAACAAGCATTAGTTTAAGGACAAATAAAGGGAAGGATTTCTTCCCCAAGACAAAGGACAGTTACCAAGGACATAATAAAGATTTGTTGTCTCTAAGCATAGGGGCAAGTGAGAAGCAAGAATCCAGAAGGTATGGGCCTGATAAGGAGACCTTTGGGGGAGAGGAGTGGTTAATCCAGAAGAAAAGCTACATCAAGAAAGAGAAAAGCGGACTTCTCGGTACATGCCTACAGTACTGAGAGCCTCAGTGAACCTAGCAATTATGCTCCCAGGTACGTACCTAACACATCAGATATAGTTTACCAGAAGACTTGAACAATAGTGTTCACAGCAGCACCAGTAGTTATAGCCAAAAAAATGGAAACTCCTCAAATGCTGTCAACAGAACTGTTGATAGTCACATTATGACTTCTGTATGACAATAACTACAACTACATCCAGAACTATGCAGGCAGTTCACAATATGCAGTAAAGAAGCCAGATCCAAGAGGATATTCCCCATCAGTCTTTTACATAAAGTTCAAATACAGGCCAATTATGGTATTAGAAGTCAGAATAGTGGTTTTCTTGGAGGGAGGGTAGAGACTGGGTAGGAAGGGGCATCTGGGTGCTGGTAATCCTGTTTCTGGATCTGTGTGCTTGGTACATGGGTGTTCCCAGTGGTATTCGAGTAGTACACTTATTATTTGGGCACTTTTCTTTCACATGTTATTTTTAATAACAGTATTTCTCTAGATAGAGACTGTTCAGTCTCAGAACCAAAGCCTCAATTGATTCGGACAAAGGAGGCCCTTCTCTCCCTCATTCTCCTCCATTGCTCTCCAAAAGCTTTGCAGAGCACATTTCCAGCCCCAGAAACTCACTACTCATCATAAGCCATGCTTCCTCACACAGCATGAGGTGAGGGCACCCTGCACTGGGTAACCTAGGAACAGTGCCATGTGAGGAGGCCGTGAGACCAGAGGTTTGAGACTTGCTCCCCAGGCACCAGCTAACAGTGATGCGCAACAGGCTTCAACCACCAGCCCTACTCTGCTGCTGAGCCAGGAAGGCAGCCAAGCAGGCTTGAAGCCCCAGTTCCCAAAGATTCATTCCTCAGAGGTAGATTTTTTGGGGATCTTGGACTCCCTTGGATTGAATCCTGGCCTTAGTATTGACTATTCCCCATGACCTCACACCAAGTGCCTTACCCCCATTTTACAGCTAAGGGGAAGTTACCATCACTTGCTTTGCAAGGCAGTCATCAACATAAAAAAATAACTAACATGAGACTGTAAACCCTATGGCAGGGACTTAGTTTTGTTCACTGCTTTAGCTGCAGTTCTAGAACAGTGCTTGATACATGTAAATGCTAAATGTTTACTGAAAGAACAAAACAGAGAGAGCGTAGCCCAGAATGAGGGCTCCAAAAGAAACACAATTTTTACACAAGTTGAAATAAGCAAAACCACTGAAATTAATTGATGCTCAGATTTATTACTTAGAGTGTCTCACCAAAGATAATGAGGGTTAGCTTTACTCTTACCCAAACGCTGACTAAGGGTGAGTTGAACCTGCCGAGGGGCCAGATGAAGTACTAAATTTCTTTTATTGTAATTAAGCTGCCTCTCTCAAATGTTCACTGTTAAGGATGTATAGATCACTTTAGGTCACCTCTCCTTTGTCATTGCTTCCAGATCACGCTTGAAGGAAAGCAGACCCCAGACTGTAGGCTTGAGCTGGGAACATTTCTGTTCTACCTCCCTCCACATTAACCTCCCACTCTTGGTGTAGGCAAGCCCAGTTTCCCCTGATCCAAGCGCCCAACTTACAGACTGTATCCAAGCCAGTTTCCTCTACAAGAATATTTCTGGAAAACCCTGTGATAAATGGGAATAAATGATTAAATGCTCTTGGGTTTAGGGGGCTGCTGGTGGTATCTGTGAGATTTGGCGTACCGACATCCCACCTTATTTCATCCACCTCCCACTTTCTGGTAGTAAAAACTAACAGGAAAACTTAAGAGTCTGAAACTTCCATTCAAGTCCCAGCTGGTCACTGCAGTGATGACTTTGATGAAGCTACAACCACTCAGGTTTCATCTGTAAAATGGGCGGACCGTCACTGTCATGACTCATGCAAATACTCACGGGGCATCCTGTTAAGTACCAGGGTCATAGGCATAAACCTAGAGGTAAAATTCATGTCTATGAAGCTCAAGGAAGCTCACGAGCTATTTAGCTAAGCAAATTGAACCCATTAAACTTTTCCTCCATTTCTTCACCTTTAAAACCTCCAGCAGGGCTGAGCTGCAGGGTTTCTTAAGTCCTAACTCTGAGATTAAAAGCTCAACTTGTTTAATATTTATCTTACCAGCTTCAAGAGAACGTCAGGAGGATAAAGCAAGCTCAGAGTTGTAGAAGTGCTTTGAAGAGGAAAGAGCACATATAAACAAGGTATTAATTATATCAGATAATTTCTTTGAGCTCAACTTCATAGACACCTGTGATATTCATAACCCAAGGGAGAACACAGGCAGTTGTTCCTTGGCAATATGGAAACTGTCGTCTGCTTGGCCAAACTTGAATTTGTATGTCCCCTCAGGATAACTTTTTCACCAGGGCTAGATCCATCCTGTGTACTGAGGACAGGGAGCTGGGGTGGAGGTAGGGAGGTGGAAAGGTGTCAGCAGCTGATGACTAAGGGGAGAAATACCAACATTTTTTTATTGGAGCATCCCAATTTATCGGGACCAATTGGGCCCAGAAACTGCTTTTACTTAAAAAAAGGTGGCAGCCTATTTCATGGAAGTCTGCTCTTAGAACAAGCCACGTTGCAGGGATTCTCAAGATTAGCCAAGAACATGAACCCACCCTTTGTTTTATAACCCAGGTGTGTCCCTGGCATGAACCCACCCCTTTCACAACCATAAACTAGATAACCGAGAAATCGAAATTTTCTCAGAAGGTTTAAAATACCTGACGTCACCTGGAAGTACTTGCCAACCCGACCATGAAATCAAGATGTCACCTGGAAGTATTTGCCAACTCCACCATGAAATCGAAAACCTGATCACCGCTTTCCCCCCCAACAACCTCGAGCTTAGTGAAGTGACAATTAATCTGATAATTCTGGCTTCTGTAAGAAAGATAAGGCACAGACAACACTCAAAGCCATAGTTTGCCTTCCAAGACTGTAGTCAGAGAACTTGACAATGAGGGGGAGGGGTACAGATTTGGCAGCACTCTGGTTTGCAATAAAGCTTCCTCGGGGAGCCGGAATTGGATTTGGGGCCTGCCCAAGTTAACATTTTTACAGGTTGGCTGAGCTGCAGTTTGTTAGCCAGTTAGTAATAAACCCATGTGCAAGAATTTTAAGTTTATGAGGCATGGCTTCCTAATGCCTCTCTTTGGCTCCCTACAGCCAAGAGTTTAAAGAGCCTGGACTAGCCTGGGTGTTAATTGTTTTTGTCAATCTGTAGAGTTATTCAGGAAAAGAAGAAGAAAACAAGGCTTCAGACTTAAAGCCCCCAATCCTCTTTTGGAGAAACAAAGAACAGCCATTCCCCCCCCCCCAAGACATCTGCAAGCTGTGGGAATTTGTACCTGGGGTGAGGGGGAAGCTGATGGGGGCTGAGGAAAATGCCAGCGGGCAACACTTCTTAAATGTTTTGAAAGGCACGCACACCGTAGATCCCCTCCCCAGAAAAATGCATACAGTTCTTAATTTTATGTGGTAAGAATCCTCTGGAACCCCGCCCAAGGATCCTGAGTTACACCTCTCTTTAAGAACTTGGGTTTGGTCCAGTGGAGAACCCTTCTCCACAAGACACAAAGACACACAGACACACACACAGAGTCCTGTGTGAAGGGAAAGAGGTCCCCATCAGACGGCAGCTGCCTGGGTCTCATAACACACTGCTTCTCCGCACCAAAGTACCACCCTCCCTCAAGTTTCTGAACTGGAGAGGGGGTAAACAAGTAATTGGGAGATCAAAAATGTGCTTTCAATCTCCCATCCGCCGCCCCCGCAGCTCTAGACCTTCCGCCTTAAACCCCCCACTCTCCCACGTGCCCTAACATTCCAGTCCCAAGACACTGGAGGGGCGGGGGTACCCCCAGTGCGCGATTGGCCTCGGCCCAGGTGTGACAGACCCAGTTTCCAGGCAGGCTGCAGGGGCGCAGACCCTCCGGGAAGGGCAGGGTTAAGAGTGCATTCCAGCTGCCGGAGAAGAAGGGGGGCGGGGAGCGGAGAGCGAAGAAGAGAAACAGACCCGGTCTGTCTGTCGGAGACACAAAGCACGGTACACAAAGGGGGCCCGAGAGGGGTGAAGGGGCTGCCCGGGGCACGGCTCATCCCCACACCTGCGCGGGGGCTGGGGGAAGAATGTGGACGGCGCATTCCTCCGCTGGGGCCAGCGGGGGAATGTCTCCCCCATCCCGGCTGGGTGAGGTGCTCATCCGCCCCGCATCCGGGAGGAGGGGGTCAAGGTAAGCCGCGCGCAGAGGCAAGACGGCTGGACGTCAGAGGGCGCTACGCATTCCAGCCTTCTCCATTAGCCGCCCATCCCCATCTCTACCCCCGAGAGGCTTTATGCGCCTCCCCCATATCTAAGGGGGCGCTAGAAGTCCCCTGCCCCAGCCTGGGTATACCTCGCGCGGGCAACACCTGAGCGGACCACGTGCGGTTTCCACCCGCCCGGCGCCCTGCGGTTGCACCAGGCGAACTCCCAGAGGGTCTTCTCTTACCTTTTCCCAGCGCCTGGCCGGGCTCCAAATCCGCGCCTCCCGTCCCCAAGGTCACTTCGGCACCCCGGAAGCCTGTCTGACACGACTCTGAGGCCGCGCACCGCAGCCAGCAAACCTGTGCCCGAGGGAAGATAGAGGAAAGAGGAAGGTTGGATCACAGGCGTGCCCAGCTCTGAACAAGCATCCCGGGATTCCTTAAAGGGCTTCCCAGGCTACCGTGGCCTCAAGGAGCCCAGGCCCGCGCTCTCCCCGACCCCGACGCCACCACCGCATGCGGACCCCGCCCGCCCTCCAGGGAGCGTTCCAGTCTGGGCATGGGCGCCGCAATGGGGTACCTGGAGCAAGAGTAAGAGGCAGAGGAGGAGGGATGCGAGAGACCCACTAGGGAGCCCCATGGCTGGAGAGAGGTGGGTGAAGAAGCTGCCGCTACCACAGGCTAGTGCTCGGCTAAGCTCTCCGCGCCCCTGTGAGCATCGCAGCTCTCAGGAGCCTGCGGGAGGAGGCCAGGTGAGCGCAGGTAGGTGCTGATTGGTCCAGTGCCGCAAGACCCCGCCCCTTCGCAGGTGGGGCCGCGGCTGGCGTTGTCCAGGCACCCGGGAAGCCCCTCTTGTCCTCCGCCCCGTGCTCTTTGGTCTTTTCCGGAGCTGCTCCCAGCAGGGACTCAGCCCGTCTAGCGGGTTCTGGGTCCAAGAGAAAAAAACAAAAACAAAAAAACAAAAATCCACCCCACTTCTCAGCCGCCGCAACACGCGAAGAAAAATATGTCTTGCGGCTATAGCCGGAAAAAGTGGAGAGGCATCTGAGCTAGAGAAAGAGGCGCCGCATTCATGCTCTCCTGAGGCACTGCTGTTACCGAAAGCTTTGAAGGAGGCGGGTGTGTCCGCTCCACGCCCGACTGCAGCGGGGTCTGCCTCCTGCCTCTTTCTCCACCTCCCAAGCCAGCCGGCTCCGAGGACTCGGAGGAACTGAAGCTAGCAGTGAGCAGCAGTGAACGGACCGCGTTATAAAACTTACTGTAACTTGCAGAAGACCATTACGTCTCATGCAAGGCCAAACAAATGGAGGCTGGGAGAGAAGGTCCTAGAGTTTGGAAGCCGTGCTGGCGCCAAAGGGTGCGAGGTAGAGGGGTGGTTATTAGCCCCATAATCTCCAGCAACAGCCCCCACCCACCCCTAAAACGTAACACTTTCTCAAACTAAATAAAGGCACTTTTAAAACGCGGCTCTTTTTATTGGTCTGAAATGCTGAATATAATCTGAGTAAAAACTGCGTGCTGCGTAAAGCAGCCTTCCATTGAGCCTCCCCTGGGCACAGCGCTCCTCCACCGGTACTTGGTGACAGGCGGCGGATCTGAAGTGCTTTCCCCTTCGTGGCATACAGGTGGTCACAGAGACTGTCCCTAGACCCAGTCGCTCCACCCTGCACGCCCTCTCCTCACCCTCTTGTTCTCTGAGGCCTCTCCACAGCTCAGAGAAGGAGAATGAGTCTCTAATTATAGATTCTTTGGCCCTCAAAGACTAACCTGGCGGCCTCCTTGTCTTTCCCACACCGGGCCTGTGGCTAAAAGGAGGGACAGACTCCGCAGAGACCCAGGGAGTCCATCTCTAGCCGAGCAGCGGCTCTGGGACGCATCGCCTGCTAATAAGCAGGTTGCACTACTTACTAGCGCTGTGGCCTAGGGAAAGTGAAATAGCCCCTTTGAGTTAGTTCTGCATGCATCAAATGGGGCTACGGTGACATC
This sequence comes from Eonycteris spelaea, assembly GCA_003508835.1. Lineage (NCBI taxonomy): Eukaryota > Metazoa > Chordata > Mammalia > Chiroptera > Pteropodidae > Eonycteris > Eonycteris spelaea. The sequence goes on along the minus strand of PUFA01000149.1, from coordinate 46,189 downwards.
TGCCATCTAAAATACTAGGATTAAATAAATTCATACATATAGACGAGGATTAAATTAACACGTTTAAAATGCTAAACTCAGTACCCGCATAGAGCAAGTGCCCAAAGTTTCCTGGTATTATTGCTTTAGGATACGGCTCATTTGTCCGCCTCAGCCTCCAAAGCTGTTTCTCTCCTCCGTAGCACTTACATTTCCCAAACTAAGAGAATGAGAAACGCTGTAATACTTCCATTTCACGGTTCATGGTGTAGGGAACAATTGGCATCTGGTATCACCGGAGTGCTCGATTATCCGGCCTGTGGTCCCCGCAGGTGGGGGTTGGGAGTTGGGGATAAAGAAAGCTCTGGAAAAATCAGAGCAACAACTCAACTCCCCGCCTCCCTGGCCTCGCTCTTCTGCAAGGGGGTGCTCTCTGTGCGGAAGGGGAGATTAGATACCTGCGCGGGCACACAACTTGCCCGGGAGGTTCCAGAATGTACACTTGGCCTTGCCTACCCTCGCCTCGCAGGTTCCCCTTCGCCCTCCAGGAGCCAGATGAAGCCATTAGGCGGACAGTTAAACACAAATGAGCCTCGGGATACAGGCCCTAATTAAGTAAACATTCGGCTGGAGAGCTGTTGAGCGCGCTCATTTCCGCCTCCTTCCAGGGCACTCAGCATTCCGGGCGGGGGCGGGGCGAGGAGAGGAGAAATTGAGAGTCAGCTCTTCCGCCTGCAACTTGGACCACGTTGCTGTCTTCGTAGCTCCCTCGCCAGTCGTTTGTTCGTTCATTCATTCATTTAATAATTGCCGGCTACGTGCCAAGCACTAGAAATACAATACTGAACAAAACAAACATCCCTGCATCCCTGGATCTTCTATCCCACAGAATGGGGGTGGGAGGGAGTCGAGGAAAATAAATAAGTAAATATAAATTATATTAGATAATATGTGTTGTGTAAAATAAAAACAGACTAGGAAAGTGCCAATTCAGAGATAGAAGGTGGGGTTAGAAACTGTAAATAAAGTCATCTAGACGGTGTTTCTATAAGGTTTTAGCAGCAGACAAAATCCAGGTTGAGGAGCGGATGGAATTCAAGTCTTGGTGAAGGGGCTGGTAAGCGGTCTGCAACCATTTTGGCACCAGGGACAGGTGCTCCTAGGAGAATATAATGCCTGATGATCTGAGGAGGAGCTGAGCTGGTGATGCAAGCGCTAGGGAAGGAGTGGGAATTAGATGAAACTTTGCTCCCTCACCCACGGCTCACATCCTGCTGTGCAGCCAACAGGCCACAGACAGGTAGAAAAATGGTCAGAGTTCAGGGAACCAACAGGGATGTTGAGCAACAGCAGAAAGGCATTACAGCTTTGATGACTGAAAGGCAAAGGGGGCAAATAGTGTCATTGGAAGTCCCGGCTTGGGGAAGAGCTGTAGAGTGAGGACCACCCCTCCCAAATGCAGCTGTGGTCCAGGAGAGATAGGGCCTTGACCCAGAGCAGAACAGGGAGGATGTGGGGGGAAAATACCCAAACATCTCTTTCCTTTTGCCCTTCTATCTCCTGGCAGTGGCTCCCATGGAACAAACCCGCACAGAAGCCAGAGGGCAAGAAAGCCTAAGCGGTAGGGTCTACAGGTGTCATTCTCCCCAGGCACGGCACAGGGTGGACAAAAAGTAGAAAATGGATAAGGGGTAGATGAGCAATTGGGATGCCCAGAGACCTCATTGAGAAATGGACATTTAAACAAAACCAGAGGAAGTAAAAGAGCAAGTTATGCTAAGGATATCTGAAGAAAGAATATTCCAGGTAGAGAAAATAGAACAAAGGGCCCAAAGCAGTAGAGAGATTACTTGGGACAGAAAAACAAAACAAAACAAAACAAAAAGCCGGTGTGGCTGGAGCAGAGTAAGCAAGTAGGAAATGAGTCAGATCTGGGAGGGTGGGGAGCAAATACTGTAGAGTCTCATAGGTCACTATAAGAACTATAGGAAGGGAGGAAGGCCCTGGGAGTCATATACAGAGGAATGATGTTGGGAAGACTACAGAAGATGAGGGCAGAAGCAGGGGAATCAGTTGGAATTCTTTTGCAATCATCCAGGCAAAAACTGAAACGGTTTCATTCAGGGTGGCCGCCGCTGTGGAAGGAGTAAGAAATTATTAGATTAATAAAAATAATAAGTGTTGCTAAGGAAGTGGAGAAATGGGAACACTTGTGCACTCTTGATGGGGATGTAAAATGGTGCAGCCACTATATGGAAAACAGCATGGCAGTTACTAATTAAAAATAGAATTGCCACATGATCCAGCAATTCTACTTCTGGATATATACTCAAAAGAACTGACAGCAGGAACTCAGATACTTGTACATCCATGTTCTCAACAGCATTATTTGTAATAGCCAAGAGATGGAGCAACCCAAGAGTCCATCCACCAATGAATGAAGAAACAAAATGTTAAGTAGGTACAGACTTCCAGTGCTGCAAGATGAAAAGAGTTCTGTGGTGGCATGGTAGTGATGGCTGCACGACAATGAGAATGTATACAACGCCACTGAACTGTCTGGTTGTGTACTTTACCATAATTTTAAAAATCACTTTAAAAAAAAGAAGTGATCAGATGCTGGATATATTTTGAAGGTATTGACCACAAGATTGGCTAAAGGACTGGATATGGAGTGTGAGATACAGAGAGGGTCAAGGACGACTCCAGGGTCTGGGGCCCGAGCTGCCATCAGGATGGCAATGCCATTTCCTGAGATGGGGAAGGTACATGGGAGTGGACACCGTCAGAGTGCAGCTCAGATCCCCTGGGATTTCTTTGATTATTTCTGAGCTCCCCAATTTGACTTCTGTGTACTGACACCCCTAGCATCTAGCACCTGTGGCTCTTTAGAGGCCTGCCCTCCTGCTATAGGGATCCTTTAGCCCTTGCAAGGATCCCTTTGCCTCTCCAAGGAGTTTACTTACCTCCGCCCTTAGCCAGAGACCAACTGGTATAGGAGTGTGGAAGCCTTGCTCCCTTCCCCCCAAACTCCCAGTGGTAAGTTATACCCATTGTCCCCTGTAGGATCAGGCTAAAGCTTTCCTTCGGGGACTTGCTCTGAAATCACACCCTTGCTCAGCTTCTCGCCCTCTTTATCCTGCTTCTTCTACTCCTTTACCCATTCTTCCTGGGAGCTCTTCTTTAATAAGTCATTCAGGCACATGAATCCTTGTCTCAGGGTTGGCTTCTTAGACTCAGGGGAGATGTCTGGCCTGAGGATATACCTTTGTCACAATGAGAAAGGATCGAATCTGGGGGCAATATGTGGAGAAAGACTCCAAGGTAGAACCCTGAGCCTCCAGGGCCTTCCCAACCCTGACAGAGCAGGGCCTTCTTACGAACATTTGTACTGCCCCTGACACACTCCACCCAAACAAGGCTGTGATTCTTTCCATCTTTTTGCTCTTTCAAAAAGAACTGCACCTTCCCTGTGCTTCTTGTCTGCATTTCACATTTAAACATATGTTACTCACTGCCCTGTGGAATCTCTGGCATCTTTACTTTCCTCTGAGTGTTTTCCTGTCTCACTCTCCATAACATTTTTCCTACCTCCATGAAAAGGTCCTTGGGGTCATGGATCGGGACTATCAGAATATAATTTCTCCAGATTTCCATACAGCACTCAACCAGGGAACAGCCAGTGGCATCAGTTAGTCTATAGACCTGAGTCTGAATCTTCCCTCTGAAAACAACTGCCTGGGGGACCTGGGGTGAGTGATTTAATCTTTTCAAGCCCTCTGGAGCTAGTAATTTCTATCTAATGGGTGATTGTGAGAATTATCCCAAATTGAACCCCTGACCTTCCCCCACAAACCTGCTCCTCCCTCATTCTTTCCATCTCAGCAAAAGGCAATTGCATCCTTCCAGTAATTCAGCCTGAGCCGTCTTTCACTCTCCGACTCATCTTCTAGCACTTGTTCACTCTGCCTCTCCCACACTGATCTCCCAGTGGTTCTCAGAACACACCAGGCATGGGTGTGCTCTGCCTCTGGCAACTCTGCAATTGTGCTTCCCTCTGCCTGGATCCCCCTACCCCAGATGTCCCCCTGCCTCTCCCCCACTCCATCAGGCCTCTGCTCAGATGTTGCTCCTCAAAGAGACCTTTGTTGACCTTCCCCCCTTTACCCAGTTTTTATTTTTTCAGAGCACTTATTACACCCTGATTTACTAGTGTGTGTGTGTGTGTGTGTGTGTGTGTATTTTTGTTTTGTTTTGTTTTGTTTGTTTTGTTTTTGGAGAGGAAACATACAGTAATGATCAAGAGCAAGGACCCTGGAGTCACACTGTTTGACTTTGAATCCTAATCCAGTTCTTTCAAGCTATGAGACCTTAGGCAAATAACTTTCAACTCCCTTTTGCCTCAGTATCCTCATCTGAAAAATGGGATTAGCATAATAATACCTTCCTCATAGGTTGAGAGTTAATATTTGTAAAGCACTTTAGAGCATAGTAAATATGTGTTCATTAAATTATATTTATCGTTGCTCTCTCCTTTTTGAGTGAATCCTTTGTGAGAGGCAGGGATTTTTGTCTGCTTTGTTCATTGCTGTATCCCCAGGACATAGAAGAGGCTGGCATAAAATAGATATTCAAATATTTATTGAATGCATGAAATAAATAAGATAACTATTAAGCATCTAGCAGGGTGCTACACTCATAGAAGCAAAATCGATATGGATTCTGACCTACCTCACAGAGCTGATAATACAAGGGAAAAGATTTTGCAAAGTGTCATACAAATAATGCCATAATAAAATGAACTATTACCATTTTAGAGCACACACTGGATTGGGACTCTGTGGTAAACACTCTCATACATCATCTCATTCTAATCCTCACAACTCTAAACAGCAGTTCATGTTATTCCCTTTTCACAGACGAAGAAACTGAGGCTAAGTCCCCTGCCCAAGACCATACAGCTAGGGAAGAGGCCACAATAGAACCCAATTCTGCCTCACTCCAAAACTCATTGCCTGAATCAGTTGCCAACCTGCTATCCATCAATATTTGCTGGAAGAATGAATTTGGTAAGCAGGTCTTTGGTATATTACAAAGAATTCCATAATATCTAATCTTTTCTCTTAAGAACCTCTTCAACATATTTGCCTCTGGTCCAAGGTTAAGTTTTGGGTCCTCCAAGAAACATTTAGAAAGAACTTTGCTGCCCATTTTTGGTAGCAAAATTCCTAGAGCTTCACTCCCACACAGCACACTTTATGGGGATGTGTCCCAAAAACAAAGGGGTGTTTTCCAGTCTTTTCTAAGAAGTAGCCTTAAAACTAGGTGAGGCCCTTTTTCCTGCCTCTCTCTCTCCCTTGCCCAGTGCTCTGCACAAATAATTCTGAAGTCTTACTTCTTTATGTCTGTTCTTGAGTTTTCTGGGACCCTCCTTTTTGCACAATGATGTAACTGGCCAGCTTGTCCCATTTATCAATTCTGAATCCTTAAAGGTGCTGAGGTAGCTGATCCCCACGAGAAACTTAATCCATATACCTTCCTTTTCCCTGAATCTCAGACAGGGCTATGATACCTTCAGCACTGGTGAATGTTTGCCAAGGCCTGAGCTGTCAGTTTCCAGAGATCAGAGGCCAAGTACTTATGTATGTGTGTACATTGAGGGCACAGAATCAATTAATCAATAAGCACTCACAAGGCCCTGAATCCTGTGGTTGGCTAAGGTCTAGAAACTTTGAGAATTGCAGGGCCTAAAAGGACCTTAAAGAAAATAATAATAATAATAATAATAATAATAATAATAATAATAATAATAACAACAACAACAACAACAACAACAACAACAACAACAAAGAATAATAATCTGTCCTCAGAGCCATTCTTCATCCTTCACTTGAAAGGCAGGGTGACCTCTGCAGATTAGGTTTCCGAGGCTCACCTGAGAGATGATTTCCTCCTGGTTTAGCTAATGGGAGGCATTAGTGGGAGACTGAAGGGCGGGTCAAAGGGAAAAGCCAAAATATTTTTCCTTCTTCAGCTGTGTCCTGGCAATGGCCATGCCTTGTCCACACCTCCAGCTCCTGCTGTGGGTCCAGGGTCCTGCCAGACTCCAGGTTCCAGTAATACCACCTTTTCCCTCTCTTCCTCCTAATAAGAGGTGACTACCTAATCTTTAGGCTACATCACTGTCTTCTGTTTGGCTTCTCAGCCTCTCCATCACTTCTGTATTAAATTCCCTCTGCTTTAAATGTCTTCCTGATTGGACACTGACTGAAACAATAGTTAAAACTTACACAATAATTACTATGGGCCAGATACTGTTTTAAGTGCATTATGTGAATTAACTTATTTAATTCTACCATCTGAGAAATGATTTTATTTTACAGATGAGAAAACTGAGGCAGAGAGAATTTGATCTACCATAGTGAGATCCCAAATCTGGATGCACATCAAAAATTGCCCAGGAAGTTAATTAAAAATAGAGGGGGTGTCTATGGTCATACCTCCCTGAACATGCCCGATCTCGTCTGATCTCGGAAGCTAAGCAGGGTCAGGCCTGGTTAGTACTTGGTTGGGAGACCACCTAGGAAGACCAGGTGCTGTAGGCATTAAAAAAAAAAAAATAGAGGAGGTAATGGATACCATTCCAGCACTGCTGAATCAGACTCGCCAGTCCATGGGCCCCAGGAATCTGGAGATTTAATAAACTCCCTAGGTGATTCTGTTGCAGCTAACCCAGCACCCCTCCATAAACTGGTGTTCAGGAAACCCTACCCTCATTCTGAGGACACGGAAATGCAGGAATGTGACCTGCCCATGATCTCGTGGTAAGCTCAGTGGCAGACGAAAATACTGCCAAGGACAATGCTTTCTGCTACCTCCACTGCCTTCTCCTTCAAGGTCACATTGGTTCTAATGTTTGGACTTGCTGTCCCTGGGAGCCATCTGAAGCCACTTCTTATGTTTTATAAAATGTTTTAGAAAATTCAGTCTATAAACAGACAGTATATGCAGGATTGCTAAGTGGTTGATCGGTGTTTGGGAAAAGGAAAAGGAGTCATATTAATCCACTTAATCTCTTATTTTCAGTCCTCGCTGAAAAACTTCAGGGAGTTAGTTAACCCTTTCCCTATTCTACCTGAATTTATTATTGTAAATTCTATGAAAGTAAGGGCCTTCCTTGCCTATTTGATTCACTATTATATCCCCAGTGCCCAAAATGGTATCTGACACATAGTGGGTCCTCAATAAATATTTGTTGAATGTGATGAATGGAAAGATAGGTGGGGACTAGACCAGGCAGGACCTTGACAAGAATACATAGTGGGGAGGCATTTAGGGATTTTAATCAGAGATGCCAAGTGATCAGACTTGGCAGTTTTAAAAGATCTGTCTGCCAGTAGTGGGGAAAATAGATAGATTGGAGGGGACTTAGGAAGGCTATTGTAGTCCAGGAGGGGTGATAGAATTAAATGGAATAAGATGCACAAAGCACTAGGCACTTAACGGTATGGAATAAGGGGAGTTACTATTACCAACGTGGTAGGCAAGCAACAGTGATCAAATTCATAACTACGTAATGTTAGGCATCCAGAGACAGAGGGACTTGTGTATCTCCTGGAATCTTTGAGCCTCAGATCTCTTCCTCCGATGATAAATGCTAGAATTTTCTATGTTTATCAAATTATTTGACCTATGTTCTGGGTAGTTTATTCATATTTGCATTCTTCCACCTGTGTTTCTTATCACCATCAGCTGAGAGGGAAGAATTTCATGGAGAGAGCTTCTAACATTTCTCATTAGCTGTGTGACCTTATAAGTGACGTAATTACACTGAACTCAGTTTCATCTTCTGTAAAATGAGGATTCTGATACTTATTCTGTCTGTTGTGAGGATCAGTGAAGAACTGTACAGAAAATACTTTCAAAGTGCAAGAAAAAATATTATTATTTTATTCAATAAATATTTATTAAGCATCTACTGTGTGCCAGGCACCATTGTTGAGGAAGGAGGAAAAAAAGACAAAAATCCAACGTTTATAAAATTGATGTTATTATGGAAGTCCATTCAAATTCTGGGCTTTTTGGATTTTGATCACATTTTCCAAATTGTCAGATCACCTTGGGCCCCTGTTAAAAAATACAGATTTTTGACTTGACCACAGTCTTCGTCAGAATGGGGAAAGTAAAATGGAGGACGTGTTAACTAACTCCCTGAAGTTTTTCAGTGAGGACTGAAAATAAGAGATTAAGTGGATTAATATGACTCCTTTTCCTTTTCCCAAACTGATCAAGTAGAGAAGTAAATAAACAAGATCATTACAAACTATTGTAAGTGATAAAAAGAAAAAAAGTAATAAGACAGTCACTGGAGAAACACTTTTCTGATGGAATGGTCAGGTGGATGGATGCACTGAGGTGACACTGAAGTTAAGACCTGAAGGTTGAGAAAGAGCCAATCATGCAAAAGCTCGGGGAAAGTATTCCAGGCAGAGAGAACAGCATGTACAAAGGTCAGAGGGGAAGTCGGTGAGGCTGAATGAGAGAGAAGGAGGCTCTAGGTGAAGTTAGAGAAACAGGTGAGAGCCAGATCATACAGGGCTCTGTAGCCACAGAAAGTGGTCTGACTTTTATTCTAGGATAAAAGGAAGCTACTAAAGAATTTTAAGTGGAGAGGGGAAATGTCCTGATTCATATTTTATAACAATCCTTCTGGCTGCTATGTGAAAATGAATTGGGGGCAAGAGGAATAGAAGGGACAAGAGAGGAGGCTGCTGCTGTGTCCAGATAAGAAATGATAGACTTGACTAGGACCATAGTGGTAGCAGGGGAAATGGAGAAAAGTGGTCAGAGTCTTAGTAAAGCACTGAGGTATCAATGCAAGAAACAATCAAACCTGTAAAGAATTTTTTTTAAGATTTTATTTGAGCCAAACTGATGACATTGTCGGAATGCAAGATCTCAAAAGTTCCAGACAATGACTGTTGTGGAGTTTCTTTCATGCATTTTGAATTAAGGAGAGAACATAAGGAAGATTACATGAAGGTGGGAGAAAGCAAGGCGGGGATAGTTAACAAGATGTCCTCCTTTAAGAGCTATAGAAAGAGTATTACTTCTGGCATTTCAAAGGTGTGTTAACCTAGATGCACAAGAACAAGGGACAGGGCTGGCCTAAAAACCTTTTACTAAGGAAGTACAGGCCTGGGGCATGATGACCCACCTTGACCTGCCCATTTAGGAATTTATGATCAGATCACCCTGTGAGGTTATTTTCCATTAGATTTTTTACAGCGCCCCCTTGTCATCCACAGGAGTAAAATTTAGAAACCTTGCTGATAGATTAATTTCAAGGATGAAAGAAAGGAAGAATCAAGGCCTCCTCCTAGGTTTGTAGCTTAGATAGATAGTGGTACTCTTTACAGAAATAGAATCAGGTGCATTAGGAATCAAGAGTTCCATCTGGACTGTGAAATTGGAGGTGCTGTGAGCAGACATCAGGTTGACCATGGGCTACCTGGGTCTGGTGCTAAGAGGTTAGTTAGGTTGGGTTCGAGATACAAACATGGGTATCACCAAACAGATGACACTAAAAGGTATTGTACTAGCCTTGAGGTACTCAGACATTGAAGACTGGATGGAGGAGGAACCAGAAGGTTGAAGTCAACACAAGAAAGGGTTTCAGAAAAGAGGAAAGCGGTTAAATGTTGCTGGGAGGCCATGAAACATGAGATCAAAGATATGTCCATCGAATTTAATGGCTCGCAGTCATTGGGAGAACAGTTTCACTGGAGAATCAACCCAGAAACCAAAATGGATTAGACAGAAGACCAAACAGGAGGTGAGGAGGCATGTAGAGACAATTTTTTTCAAGTGTGTAGAGTTGACTGAGGCTTTTTTAAAAAATGGAATTTGCTAGAACAATGTTTTCCAAACTTTAGTCTTGAAGAATCATCTTTGTTTTTACCTCATTCTTAGATCATGTGTATCCTATACTTAAACTATTTCTTAAAATTAATTCACTTTTAACTTAAACAAATGTACTTTCATTGTTTACTTAAAAAAACAATATTACTCTATCAAATGGGAAACCAATACCACTTCCCCTAAATAGAAGGTAACTGATTTTAAAAGTCAGAAGAATGAAAATAAAGCAATGCTGTTAAATTCTAGCATGATATTGTTGCCTGCTACGGGCTGAGGCTGGGACCAACTCTGTTTTAAAAAGGAAATCATTGTTATCTGTTAAAGACATATCAACATCAAAGCGACACTTTCTTCTTGAAAGACTGAAAGAGAATCAAAAAGAATAATTATTTTCTCTATGTGATTTTAAACCACCAATTATTAGATCTATACTCTAGCGAACACTTCTTAGAACATGTCTTTTTTTTTCCTCAGTTTTTCAATTTATTTTATTTTATTTGTTTATGGTGACATTGGTTAACGTCTTTTTTATTTTTATTTTTTTATTTTTTGAGATATAACTTGCACTTAGTTGAGTGTGCAAATCTCAAATGTAGAGCTTGATGAATTTTTACATATGTATCTACCAATATAACTACCACCCAGCTCAAGATACAGAATTTTCCAGCAAGGAGGCCGGTGCCAGGCTTTAAACATAACAAAGGCTGTGTCCTCGTAGAATTCACAGTTTGCTCCTCACGGCATTTCTAGTGTCTTGATACAGTGCCAGTACGTGTAGGTTCTCCCGTCCTTCCTTCCTTCCTTCCTTCCTTCCTCCCTCCTCCCTCCCTCCCTCCTCCTTCCTTCCTTCCTTCCTTCCTTCCTTCCTTCCTTCCATCTTTCCTTTCTTCCTTCCCTTCCTTCCTTCTCTTCCTTCCATCCTTCCTTTTTCTTTTTGGCTTACCTATATATTTTTTTCTATTAGTTTTCAACAAAAGTATGTGTTATTTGTGAGTTAAAAACCAGTCTTATCTGAACTCTAATTTTCCAGAGTGTGTAATCCAGAACCTATAGATTGAATCCAGAAAGAACGTCAAGATTCCCTTTGGATAAAAAACCGAGAAGAGAGAAGTGTCCAAACAGGAAAGTCCAGGAACAATTGGGTTTGAAATGCAAACAATTCTGTTTCCAATTTCCCCCATCCCCCCCCCAACCTGTATTTTGTAGGTCCTCGCAGCAGCCTTTGCTTTCGCACCTTCATACACAATAGTTAAGGACGCCAAAGCCGGTTGATTGTCTGTCCTCAATAAAATAGTGACAGCAAGACAAAACATCACCAACAAGTCTTTAAAAATTTAAAGAGCCAGAGAAAGTCCTCCATTCAGCATCTGCCACAAGGAAATTGCCTCTGGCAGGTACCTTTGTTGCGCTCCCTCTTTCCCAGGCACCTTCTGTACAAACTACCCTCCCAATGGTTTACCCTTGGTTGCTTGCAGGAAATGTCAAGGCTCCTTGCCAGAGGAGTAGGAAGATGGGGAACCCTGTTATAGTCACAGGAGTGAAACTAATGAGTTGATGTTCTTCAAGCACGTTGAGGATCAAAGCCTGAGATCTGAAGCTTTGGCAAGAACATAGCCACCTGCAAACCTGGGTGGGTTTGAGCTGGGAGGCCCTGGATCATAGTGCCAGGTGCTACACACACTGAGCAGAGCCTGCCTGCAACAAGACACATGTCAGGGCTGGCCTGAGAAGGCCAGGTCCCCAAGCTGATGTTGTAGAAAAGGAAGGATTCAGAACCACTGTAATTCAATTAATATAGGAATTTGGGAGGGGGTATGTGTGTGTGCACGTGCACACATGTGTACACACATGTGCTCGTGGATGTAAAGAATAAGGAAGAAGAAAACAACTATCACATCTTCACCAAAACAAATTAACCAATGTTAGCTTTTTGCTCCATCTTTTTTCTATGCATAACTAAAAAACAATGCAACTAGTGTCCTTTTCGAATAATAAGAGAAAAGAACATTGTGACTAAATCCATTTCCACATTTCCCTTCAAAGAGATTAACACTCTGAGGTGGTTTGTGTCCTCTTCCCCTTTAAAATACTTTTACATAAATGTTATGGTCCTACAACTTGCTTTTTCCACACAATCATATATTTTTGAGAATTGTGCACATTGATATACATGAAATTTACTCTCTTTTATCATCTTCAGCACATATATGAACCACATTTTGTTGGTGGTCATGTAAATAAACCAACATTTAATAGCAGTCCTCTCTACCCAAAATGATTCCAAGTCATCTCTGTATATAAACCCCTGGAATTCTCACAAAGGTCTAGGAAGACATAGGGGTAAGTTGAATAAATTTCTCATTATTGAACAGCTGGTAAATGGCAGGGTGGGATCTGGGGCCTGAGCCTGGGGCCAAAGTCCAGACTCCTACTCCTACACCATCCAGCCCACATTTGGGTTGCTGCCCAGTTTTTGATAGTACAGTAAAGTCACAGTATTATATCAATCGGCTATTGTTGGGTAACAAACCATCCCCAAAACTAAGTGGCTGAAAACAGTAACAGTTTATTATTTCCCATAAATCTGTGGGTTGATGAGATGGTTCTTCTGATCTTACCTAGACTCGCTGGCTACAATCAGCTGGCAGCTCGGCCTGATGGCCTACGATGGCCTCAGCTGGCAATGTTTGGGCCTCTCTCTCCAGTGGGACTCCTTCACATAATGGTGAAAACGTTCTAAGAGAATCAGCAAAAGTTGCAAGGTTTCTTGAGGCCTAGGCTCAGAACTCGGCAATAGTCACTTCTGCTGAATTCTGTTGGCTAAAAAGAAGACACAAGATTAACTCAGATTCAAAGAGTGCGAAAATCGATCCCACCTTTTAATCGGAGGGACTGCAAAGAATTTATGGCCATTTTAAATTTACTAAAATAAGCATCCTTATATATACTTGGTGCTTGGTGTGAGGGAGGGGATGCTGTCCTTAGACTGTGAACCAAGAAATGGAATTGCTGGAATTCGATTTCTAACTTCAGTTTTTTGATTACATGAAAAATTTTATTGAGATATAATTCACATACCATAAAATTCACCATTTTAAAGTGGTGAATTCAAGAGTTTTTAGGTTGTGCAACCATCATTATTATCCCGAACATTTTTATTAACCCAAAAAGAATTCTTACCCACTAGCATAACTCCCCATTCCTCGCTCCGTAGCTCCTGGCAACCTCCTACAGATTTGCCTGTTCTGGACATTTCATATAAATGGAATCATACAATATGTGGTCTTCTGTGCCTGGCTATTTCAACTTAAGGTAATGTTTTCCAGGTTCATCCACATTGCAGCATATATCAGTACATCATTCCTTTCTATGGCTAAATAATATTTCATTTTATTCATAACCTCATTTTGTTTATCCATTTATCAGTTGGCTATTATAAATAATGCTGCTATGACTATTCATGCACAAGTTTTTGTGCAAAACACATGTTTTCAGTTCTCTTGGGAATATACCTCAGAGTGGATTGCAGGGTCATATAATAATTCTATGTTTAACTTTTTGAGAAATTGGCACTTTTCCACAGCAGCTGAACCATTTAACTTTTCTACCAGCAAAGTTCCCAATTTCTCCATTTCCTTGTCAACACTTTTTATCTTCCATTTTTTAAAATTATAGCCATCTTAGAGGATGTGAAGTTGTATTTTATTGTGATTTTGATTAGTATTCCCTTAATGATTAATGATGTTAAGCATCTTTTCATGTGCTTGTTGGCCATTTGCATGTCTTCTTTGGAGAAATGTCTATTAAAACCTTTGTCCATTTAAAAAATGGGTTACTTGCCTTTTTATTGCTAAGTTGTAAGGGTTCATTATATATCCTGGATGCTAGATCTTTAGCAGATACATGACGTGCAAATATTTTCTCCCATTCTGTGTGCTGTCTTTTTATTTTCTCAATAGTATTCTTTAAATCATAAAAGTTTATTTTGATGAAATCAAAATATTTATTTATTTTTTGTTTGCTCATGCTTTTGGTGTTATACCTAAGAAATCATTGCCTAATCCAAAGTCATGAAGCTTTACACTTATGTTTTCTTCTAACAATTTTATGGTTTTAGGTCTTTGATTCATTTTGAGTTCGTTTTCGTATATGGTGTGAGGTAAGGGTCCAGCTTCATTCCTTTGCATGTGGATGGATGTCCAGTTGTCCCAGTACCATTTGTTGAAAAGGCTATTCTTTCCTCCTTTGAATGGTCTTGAAACTCCTGTTGAAAATCAAATGTCTACCATTATGATATTAAATATTAAGAATGATAGCAAGTATCCTTGCTTTGTTCCTGGTTTGTGAATCATTCTATTTTTTTCACCATTAAATACATTGTTTGATATGGGTATATGTATCAGGAACAGGAATTACCCTTTAATTCTGGTTTACTAATGTTTAACCATAAATGAGTATTTAATTTTATCAGCTGATCACATTAACTAATTGTTTTTCTACTGTGAGTTCCATTTCTCACTCCCTGTCTCAGATTATGCCTTGGAGGAACAATGTCATTTTCTGTCTTGGCTCTTAATCAAAAACTCCAGTTTCTTAGTTGGAAGCTTCCTAGAAGCTTTGGAAGTTTGGATTTGCTTATTGGTGATGTAGGGGTGGCCAAGAGGCTCTAGGGCAGAGCTTAGTGCTTTAAGCTCTATGGGTATTTGCTACAGAGCCAGGTGAAAGCTAGGGGTGGGGCAAGTAGCAGTCTTCCAAAGTCACCTTTTGTCTTGAAGCAACAAAATTAAAATTCTCTGTCCTTGTCTATAAAGTTTATTCTATTTTGTAATCACTTTTCCAGTGAAAAGTATAACTTTTTCCTCTTGTGTCTTGAGCACTTCCTAATATACCAGGCTCTGTGCTCAGTGGTTTTTATACATTATCAATAATGATGCCAGGTATCATTTACTGATCCTTTACTCAGTTCCAGGCGCTATGCTATTTGTTCTATAAATATATTTCATTTAATCCCCTTAATCACCCCATGAGAAAGGTATTATTATCTCTATTTTACAGATGAGGAAACTGAGGCTGAGAGAGGCTAACTTGCTGATGATCATAAGACAGATCTGGGGTTCAAAATCAAGTCTGTCTCCTTGCAAAACCTGTGCCCTTAACCACTGCTATACATGCTATGGGCATTTAGTTTTTTCAGCCCAAACGCTCATTATCAGTATTAAGTACTGCCAGCTCCGTGTGACTGGCGCGTGACTTAGCAATGCCAAGCATGATTGGCTGGAGTCATTTGTGGTCTGCCTGGTCTCAATTTTGGGCTGTCACACATGCTCACATTAGGTGTTATGCAGTAATACCTTAGGGAAAACAAAATGTGTATTTTTAAAAATTACAGCTTTATTTGAGATGTAATTCATCTATCATACAATTTCTCAATTTAAAGTACACAATTCGATAGTTTTTGTATATTCGCAGACTTGAACAACCATCACCATAATCAATTTTAAAATATTTTCATCACTCCAGAAAGAAGATCTGTACCCATTAGTAGTCACTCCTCATTTCCTCCCAAACTTCCCCACCACCAGGCAACTACCAAACTGCTTCTGTCCAGAGTTGCCTATTCTGGATCTTTCGTCTAAAAAAAAATGATACAATATACAGTCTTCAGTAACTGACTTCCTTCACTTTGAAAAATCTTTTCAAGGTTTATCCATAATGCAGCATATATCAGTACTTACATTTTTTTTTTTTTACCTTTGAGTAATATTCCATTGTATGGATATATCACATTTTGTTTATCTATTCATCAGTTGATAGGCATTTGGGCTGTTGTGAATGATGCCGCTATGAATATTTATATACAGGTTCTTATATAGACATGTTTTCAATTCTCACACTTTTTTTTTATATGATATATAAGCATTATTTAGTCTAAAATAATCTTTGCCCATGTCCAATTCAACCTTTTACAACTGAAACGCTCAAGAGCAGCCCCTTCAACAAACAGCTGAAAAAATGCATTGGCAGTAAGTTCGTTCACCAACTGTAAGTGTGTGAATGAGATGAAAATCAATCGTTTCCCAGGCCGGGACCACAGGTTCTGCATTCATGTGATATTAACTGTACCCTGGACTGAGTCAGATCCTGACACACCGGAGGTCCAGTTACTTTGGAGGTGGAACCTCCTTGGCCTCTGCAGCTCATCCCTGCAATTCCAGAGTAAATCTTCCTTCTGTTCTCACTGCAGTCTCCGCCCCGCCCCCTCACTAATGGCAACTCAGCCATAAACTTTGGGGCGATCCCCACTACCCTCTTTTTCTTTTCCTCACAATCCAGCAACTCCTGTTGTTTCTATCTTCAAAATATATTCAGAATTCACCCTCTTTTCACCTGGATTATGGTAACGGTCTCCACCGTCTCCCTGCTTTCTCCCTTTGTTCCCAGTTTGCTCTCCCCAGAGCAGTCAGATCACGTCATTGCTCTGCTCAAAACCTTCCTATAGCTTCTGTCCTCAGGGCAAAAGCTAAAGTCCTTGCAACCGTTACAAAGTCCTATGACATCTGACACATTACCATTCAGATTTCTTCTCCTGCTTCCCCCTCATTCACTCTTTTTCAACACTCAGGCCTCCGAAACTTTTCCTCTAGCACACCAAGGATACTCCTGTCCACGCTGTTCCCTGTGTCTGCAACACTCCTCCCTCAGAGAGCTACAGGGCTCCCTCCCTTGCATCCTTCAGATCTTGGCTCTCCTTCCATTGAGCCTTTCCCTGACCTCACTATCGAAAGCTGCATCCCTGCACTCACTATTTTCCAACTCCCTCATCCTGCTTTTTTACCCCAGTACTTCTCACCCTTTAATGTAATATATAACTTACTTTTTACTATGTTTATTGTTCTCCCCTCCCCTGCCATGGCAGCACACGGAGGGCAGAGATTTTTGAATGTTTTGTTCCAGAGGAACAGTGCTGGCACATAGCATATGCTCAATAGATAGTTGTTGATGAATGAATGACCAGGTTGCTCCCAGCCCCCCACTCTCACTCTAGCTAATTTCTCACCTAGAGGTAGTGCCTAAAACCTTACATTTGAAGCTGTACTTAGAGTTAATATTTACATATGAAAAGCTTCATATTTGTGTTTATTATCTGCCTGCTCTCTGGATGCCAGGTATACAGCTGAGAGTAAACCTATTATACCCAGAGCTTCCTTCTAAGGAAGAGGATTTGAGGTTCTTTCTGCATAAATTTTTGTGGACTAAAACTTGGGTTCATTCATTCATTCATTCACTCATAGGCAGATCCAGGTTTCAGAGGGCTGAAGAATGCATAATCACGGATGCCCTCTTTAAGAATCCTTGCCCCAAAATTACAAGTACAAAATTAGGCGCCAAAGTTAGTATTTATTTAGAATGTGAAAATAAATCATTATAAAGCACAATTTTAAAGAGCTCTATTTTTTCTTTCCCAAATGTATCCTTTTTATTTCCTTTTCTTGTTTTATTGCATTAGTTAGGATTTCCAGTATCACATAGAAAAGCAGTGGTAAAAGGGAACATCTTGCCTTATTCCTGAACTTACGGGGAAAGCTTCAAATTTCTCATCATTAAGTATGATGTTAGCTGCAGGAGTTTTGTAGATATTTATCCAGTTGAGGAAGTTCCCCTCTCTTACTAGTTTACTAAGAATTTTTATCATGAATGGGTGCTGAATTTTGTCAAATGCTTTTTGTGTATCTATTGATATAAACATGTGATTTTTTTCTTTAGCCTGTTGATGTGATGATGCTTATCATGACTAAGAGAGCCAATCCACAGTATTCACAACCACCAAATTATACTCCTAGCAAAAGAGGATTTTACCAACTCTTTGAGCTTTGTCAATCCAATATATTAAAAGTAGTACTTTATTGTTTTAATTAGCATTTCTCTTATTATGGGAGAAGCTGAGCATTCTCACAGACTATCATCATGTACATCTCTGTGAATAGAATTCACGGAGTGCTGCCCCCTGGAGTTGTGCAACATAGTGACCCTGTAATATGGTTAGGTACCGTTTAAATTTCCTTTTGTGAATTCTTTATATCCTTTACCCATATGCTGGCTTTTTTTTTTCCACGATATATTTAACTGGAAACATACATGGGGCCTGAGTATATAGCCCTTCAGTGCCACAGTTTTCCAAACCTACACCTTACCTAGCGTCATAGTTAATTTTGTTTCAATGTAACTGGGCTAAAGGATGCCCAGATAGCTGGTAAACAATTACTTCTGCATGTGTCTATGAAGGTGTTTCTGGAAGATTAGCATTTGAATCAGTAGACTGAATAAAGAGGCCCACCCTCACCAATGCTGGTGGCATCATCAAATCTGCTGAAGCCCTAAATAGAACAAAAAGGCAGAAAAAAGGTAAATTTGCTCTTTGCTTGAATGGGACATCCATTGTTTCCTGCCCTCAAACACTGGTGCTTCTGGTGCTTAGGCCCTTGGACTTGGATTGGGACCTACAACTTTGCCCTCACCCATGTCCCCTTCTCAGGCCTTCAGGTTTGGATTGGAACTATATCACTGGCTTTCCTGGGTCTCCAGCTTCTAGACAGCAGATTATGGGACTTCTCAGCCTCCATAATTGCGTGAGCCAATACCTCATAATAAATTTCATTCTGTATATCTATATCTAGCCTATTAGATCTGTTTCTCCAGAAAACCCTAACTAATACTCCTAGTAACCCAACAACTTTTTTTCCCCTTTGGGGACCATCCACCTCCCAGGGGATGGTCCCAGTGAAGGGCAGGGAGGAGTAGCCTCAACTTGAAATGTCACAAGCATTTCAGGTTCTGGACCTCTAGAACTTTGAAATTAAATTGTATTCAATGTGCTTTCCCAACACCGGTTTACACAGTTTACATTCTAGTTCGCCTTCTGCCTGCTGCAGATTTAATTATGAATTATGCTGACTCGATGGATGAGGACACTGCGTGCCTAGTGAGCGAGGTGGCCACTCCTACCTGCTGGGCTTGCGTTCTTGTGGTTTATAATGTCTTCTCTGGTGAATAATAACCTCACATTCATGCCAGGACTTCTGGTATTTGTTGATGACCTATTGAGGGTGGAAGCCTGAGATCTTAAATTCAACAGCAGGCCTTTTAAGCCTGGTCAATCAATCAGGCCACATAGAGCCACAGAAAGTATAAGCTGCTGATGCAGAAGGACCCAAGTATGCAGAGGAACACACCACTTGCCTGGAAATGAGGGGTTGGATTTTTTTTTTTATCTTGAAAATACTCAATTGCTAGATGGTGCTCAATGACGGGGACATTTCACAAGGAATGCACTTATAACTTTCCTCTGAGCCCTAATCTGATGCACCAAATTCCATCAATATATATTCATTCCTTTGGCTTAAATCTTCCCCCAATAACCCAGCACTTCCTTCTGACTTGCTGGTTATTTTCCACTTAGACTCAAAGTGTCCTGATCATTTTTAATCCCTTCTTCGCTTCTTCCCCTCTTCCCTTCCTCCATCCAATTAATCATGAAGCCTCCCTGATTATTCCTTCAGAGTATCTCTGGGGAAGGCCTGCTGAAGTAGTACTGGTTGTGTGATCTTGAAAAAGTGATTAAAACTCTCTATGAGCCTCAGTTTCTTCATCTGGAGAGTGGAACTAACAACATCCTACCTCACAGGGTTTTTTGGAAAGTTGAAAAATAATACATAGTTATCTTTAAAACACACACACACACACAATACCACTTCCCCAGAAGCCTCTTCCACTAACTAGTATCAACCCTAGTGATTTATAAGATGCTTTACATATGTTTATTTTAAAACACATACAAATAATGTATGGTTTTAGAAAAGTGAGATTATAGTTCATATTTCGAAAAAAGAAATGTGACCCAAGTTTGTCCTTTCTTTTCTGTTCCCCCCTTCATGACTTAATTCAGGTCCTTATTCATTTCTGCAACAGCTTCTTAACTGTCCTTTCTATCACGAGCCCCGCCACCCCTACCCCTCCTGCAGTTTCCCTCTCTCCATAACATGCTCCTCCTTGCTGCTGTTGCTGCTGCTGAGGTTAATTTTTCTAAAACACTCTTTAGGTTATGACCTCCTCATGCTCAAAAACCTTCAACGGCTTCCATTACTTTTGAGTATTGAGTCTAAACTCTTTAGCCTGGCAATGAGGGCTCTCCTGAACTGACCCAAACCTTGCCCTATTCAGCAAGCATTTCCTGAGTGCCCACTGTGTGCCAGTCTCAAGCGTGGCTCAGGAATGAAGATTTGGCAATGAAGAAGACTTAGTTCCCTTCACCATCCAGTGGGGAAACAAACAGATGAAAAGATGTTTTTCTATGATGCATGGTAAATAGCAGGATAAGAACAATCCAGGGAGCTGTGGGATCTTGAGAAAGCATCCACCTTTCTGGTCATGTCCTCATCTCTTCTCAATCAAATCCTCTCTATTCTGTGTCCTGCACATATCATGGCAACTCTATCTTTACCCCCAGGTGAGTAGGGCCTGGTGACTCAGATAATAACATGGAAAAAGCACTTGCTACCCATTATCACATTTATTTTTTGAGCCATTGCCAAGACTGCAAACTCTTCAAAGGTATCAACAGTAAAATGGATAAATCAATTGATATATTCACCCAATGAAACACTGTACAGCCATGAGAATGAACGGGCTACAGCAACATGCAGTAACATGGATGAATCTCACCGACATTATGTTGAGTGAAAGAATCCAGACACAGAAGAGTCAATTACATAAATTTAAGTACAGGCAAAACTAATTATGGTTTTAGAAGTCAGGATATAAAAGTTTCACGTAACAATACTAACTCTTACTGTGTGTGATGTACTCTATGGTTTGAAGCAATTGCTCATGAGTCTGTAGGTCAGTTGGATGGTTCTGCTCATCTGAGAAGTCTTGGCTAATCTCTACTGGGCTCATTCATGTATCTACAGTCAGGCAGCAAGTCAGCTGGTGGCTTGCAGATCTAGGATGGCCTCATTCACATATCCAGCAGTTGGCTGGCTTTTCAGTGACTGAGTCATGATGCTCCAACAATCTAGCCTGGGCTTGTTTTCATCGCAGAGGCAGTATGTTGAGAGAAAGAGCAGAATAACACAAGGCTTCTTGGTGCGTTGGTGTAGTAGATAGACTATTATTTCTGCTGTATTCTATTAGTCACAGCAAGGGTGGGCCAGATTCAAGGGTTGGGCAAATAGACTTTTTAGATGGAGGAGCTGCAAAGCCATAATTTAAAGGGTGAGGATAAAGGGAGGGGTAAGGATGCAGCTTTGATAGCAAACTATCACCAGAGCGCTAGTGCCTGGTGTAGGGAGTTCAGAATACACTTGTCAGGAGTGCCACCTCTCAGTTTTGAGGCCAGATCAAACTGGATTCAAATACCATCTCTGCCACTACCTGTGAGGACTTTGGGTAACTTACTCTACCTCCTCAAGCTTCAGTTTCCTCACAAGGTTGTTGTGAGGATCAAATACTGTAATCCAGGGAAGGGGCTGAGCACATAAAATGTGCCTGGCACACATAGAGGGAATATTCAACAAATAGAGGTCATATCGCTCTTAGAGCACAAGGCCCATCCTGGGCTCTGCTGAATCTTGCCTCTGTTTCCCCAGGCTGAGAAGAGATAGAAACAGGCTGAGCAGAAGCATGATTTAGATGGGGAACCATGAAATGGCCAATTACAGAGTAAGAGCTTAATTATAGTCTTGGGAAAAAAGCAAGGAATGCAATCTGGTGGCAGAAGGGAGGGGGCAAGAGTGAGGCAGGTGGGGAGGAGAGATAGATGGAGGCCAAGAGGGAAAAGCTGAGCCGTTAGAAAGGAGCCTCCCCTCATCCCTGAAAAATGTTAATGACATTTTTATTCAATGTTTGTTGTTGCTCTGATTACAAAACTACTGTGTGTTTACTTTATGAGTTTAAATAATACATGAACTGAGGGCATTGTGCTAAGTGAAACAGGTCAAAAGACAATTATTATGATTTCACTTATATGTGGAATCCAAAAAAACCCCCAATCAGAGCTACAAAAACAGGTGGCTGCCACAGCAGGGTTTGCAGGGTGGACAAAATGGGTGAAGAGATCAAAAGGTACCACTTCCAGTTATAAAAAATCCTGAGATTAATGTACAGCATGGCGACTATAGTTAACAACACTGTGTTGTATATTTGAAAGCAGCTAAGACAGCAGATCTTAAAAGTTCTCATCACAAGAAAAAAAAAATTGTAAATGTGTGGTGATGAATGAACTAGACTAATTATGGTGACCATTTCGCAATCTGTACAAATATCAAATCATTTTGTTGTGCACCTGAAACTAATATGTTACATGTCAACTATACTCAATAAAAGTAAAAAAAAAAAAAATACATAGACTGTTTCACCATAATCCCACCACCAGATATAATGGCTGATATTTACTGAGCCTCAGTGTGTAGCCCATGCTATCACGATTGCTTTATACTCCAGCGACTCATGTGACGACCCCATGAAGTAGCCACTGCTATCACCATTGTATAGGGGAGGATGGAAACGAGGGCACAGAGAATGCAAATAACTCACAGGTTGCCATATCTAGTGAATAGCAGAGTCTGGATTTGAATTC
This sequence comes from Eonycteris spelaea, assembly GCA_003508835.1. NCBI lineage: Eukaryota > Metazoa > Chordata > Mammalia > Chiroptera > Pteropodidae > Eonycteris > Eonycteris spelaea. The sequence continues at coordinate 23,655 of PUFA01000149.1, read as the reverse complement.
AAGCTACCTAGTGTCAGAGGCCTTGCATGTCACCAGCGGGTCACAGCACCACCTGGGCACAGCTGATGCTTGGTGTATTCCCCTTCATTTTCTTTCAGAAAAAGTATACGACTATTTCATTGCTTTTTTAAAAATATTTGTCTTTCTCAATTTTATATTTTAGTACTATTCCCAGAAGAGTGAAAGTTTACGTGTCTATCTTCCCCTACCTTCCTTTCTGGTAATTTGCCATTTTGGTATAATTTCAAACTTACAGAAAAGTTACAAGAATAGTACAAGAAATTCCCAGAAACCCTTTACATATATCAACAAGTTGTTTACTATTTGCTTTATCGTTTTGTCTCTCCATATAAATATTTATGTGTGTATTTTCTGAACAATTTAATAATTAAATTGGCATATCATGCCCTTTAGCCACTAAATACTTAACTGTGTATTTCTTAAGAACAAAGACATTCCCATCCATAACCATGGCACATTTAAGCAAATTCAGGATATTTAATATGCAACAATGTTGTCATCAATCTATACTCCACATTTAAATTAATCAACCAGCCATATGTGTGTGTGTGTGTGTGTGTGTGTGTGTGTGTGTCAACATTTTTTTTTCCAATCCAGGATCTAAACCAGGATTCTGCATTGCATGGAGTTGTCATACCATTTTAGCCTCCTTTAAATTGGAATAGTGTCATCAGCCTTTATTTTTCTTGATCTTCACATTTTTATAATATAAGCCAGTTATTTTATAAAATGTGCCTCAATTTAGGTTCCTTCCATTCTTTTTTTCCATGCAAATATATACATACATTTTTTAAAATTAGGATCATATGGTACTGCCATGTTTTTAAACTTTTCATTGAAGTATAACACAATATTTCTGTATTAGAAAAGCAAACAGATCATAAGTCACACTATACACATCTTACCAACACATAAAATAAGGGACAAATGTGACCTGCCCAGGAGCAAAGTTGTGCCCTCTGCAAGTCCTTAATCCCCAAGGGTAACCACTATCTTGATTTTTAAAACAGAGATTAGATTTGCCTAATTTTGTGCTTTACATAAGTGGACTTATACAATGAGTAATATCACTTTTGAACCTGGCTTTTTCACTTAAAATGTTGTCAACACTTCCATGTTATTGAAAGTCCTTCCCTAGCATCATATTTAATAGCTTCAGGGCATTTATCCAAAGAGTACACCATAATATACCTGGTCAGTGTACTATTGTTGGGCATGTAGCTTGTATTCCATTTTTCCATATTATACACACTGCATGAACATCTCCTACACAAGCAACAGAGAATAGTGGTTAAAGCACAGGCCTCAAAGCTATCCTGCCTGGATCTGAATCCTGGATCTAACACTTGTTAGTTATGATCTCAGGCAAACCACCTCATAGCTCAGTGCCTCAGTTTCTCCATCTGTGAAATGGGGATAATGATGAGATGATGATGGTAGCCAAGTCATCTATTGTTGAAGGATCTAACTATACTAATCAAATATGGCACTTAAAACAATGCTTGACACAAAGAAAATGACCAATAAATGTCAACCACTACTATCAGTCATTGAGAACATTTTCTAGAAGTAAAAAAAAAACATTAAGTTGACCCTAAAAAAAATTCAATTTTTTTCTTTTTGTGTGGTATTTGTTGATAAAGTCACTGAGTAGGATTTATGTCACAATATGATGAGGTGAGAAAGCCCTAACTGGAGGGCACAAAAACCATCCTTGGCCTGTTAGTTAAGGAGCTGCTGTGTGATGTCTTGATGTTGCTGAGCCCCTACTTCTCATATGAAGAACTGGGATAACTAGTGAATATTATATAGTGTAAGGTTAATTAGGCAGGCTTTGGGGTCATAAAAAACTGAGTTTCAATTCTGACTCTGTCATTTACCCTCCTAAAACCCTTGGGGAAGTTATTTAAGTTATTTAAACCTGCTCACAAGGCTGCAGTAAGGACATAAAGGAGAGGGAACCTGGGAAATCCCTGCATAGGGTTGAACGCATTTGGTTCACTATTGCTGTTATTATTAATGTTATCAATCCTTGCCCTGAATTAAATTATGAAGAAATTAGAAACTCAAGTGCTGGGTGTTATTACTGAAGCTGAGAGCATGAACTCTTAAATAGAGGGAACTTTGGCAAAGAATGGTAAGTCAAAGTAAAACAGCAAACAATAAAAGTTTAAGGATTTGTGAGGAAGGGTACAAATAAGAAGCAAAACAACTCCAAGTTGGACCAGCCCCATTTTCCAAAATTGCCTGATTATAGGAATCACTTGAAGAGTTTCAAAAAATATAGATTCTGATCAGTGGGTCTGAAGTGAGACGCTGGAAGCTGTATTTTTAAGAGGTGTTCCAGGTAATTGTTATGATAAGGCAGGTTTTGGAAATAATAGATTTTGAAGAGAGTGGAACAGCCCTGGACTTGCTCCCTGAGTTAGCTAGGAGGTGTCAGGTAACACTATGTGAAAACAGTCATCATCATTTACCAAGCAACTACTAGGTGTCAAGTACCAAGGTCAGCATGTTCCTATAATATTCATATAGTTGTCACAACAATCCTAAGAGACAGAGATGATAGTCCCAGTTTTACAGATGAGCAAACTGAGGCTCAGAGAGTTAAATAACTTGCTCAAGGTCATATGTAGCAAGATATCCACGTGTCTCTGATTTCAAAAGTCTTAGGAACTACCTAAACTGACAGGTCAGAATACTCAGCTCCATCCATTATGATAGATCATCTATTATGCACGTAAATATCACTGTGCTCATCATTTTACAGTTTTCAGAGCATTTTTAAAAACAGCTTTATTGAGCTAAAACTTATATAGCATAAAATTCATCCATTTTAAACATGCATTCAATGGTTTTTAATATAGTCACAGAGTTGCATAACCATCACCACAATCAATTCTAGAACATTTCCTTCACCCTGAAATGAAACCTCATGTCCATTTACAGTCACTCTCTATTCTCTCTCCAGCCCCTGGCAACCACCAGTCTACTTTCTGTCTCTATGGATTTGCCTTATTCTGGACGGTTAATATAAATGCGATTATACAATATGTGGCCTTCTTTCACATAACGTGTGTTTTCAGGTTCATGCACATTGTAACATGTATCATACTTCATTAGTTTTTATGGCTGAATAATATTCCACAGTATAGATATGTCATATTTTATTTGTCCATTAGTTGATGGACATTTGGGTTGTTTCTATTCTTTAGCTATTTTTGAATAATGTTGCTATGAACATTTGTGTAGAAGATTTTGTGTGGACACATGTTTTCATTTCTCTTTAGTATATACAAAGGAGTGGAACTGCTGGGTTAGATTTAATGATTTGAGGAACTGCCAGAATATTTTCCAAAGAGACTGTGCAATTTTACCTTCCCACCAGCAGTGTATTCTGAATACTTTTACAAACATAAATTTGGTTAATTCACACAACCACCCCAGAGATCAGACAGGGGATGTGACTTCTCAGAAGATACCAGCTATGAGGGCTGAGGGGTCCAATCCCAACACTTCCTTCCTTCCTTCAGGAAGCATGATTTCTGCCAAAACAATAGGTTTAGGTCTTTGAGAGGTGATGGGGTGATGGGCAGAGAGAAGGAATCTACTACCCGTACAAAGCCTTGAAATGCAAATGGAAGCTTCCAGTTTTAGGGGCAGAGACATCAAAGCCATTTATTTTTGTTTTATTGGGCAACAGCTGGAGCCAGGTTCTGACTAATTAATGATGATCAAAGTGCCATCTGACAAGATGGAGTGCTCTGCAAACGCTAGCAATCAATGATTCACAGCCATTCTTAGCTGGGGGTTTGGGGGTAGGCCACTCAGGAGTAGAAGAAAGCTAGGCCCTCACTTCCCCTCAGTCTGCATGAGCCTGAGCCCTCCTGCAGGACTCAGTTTCTCCATTCAGCAAACAGGGCCAGATGTGAGCTCTCATTCCTTTATGCTGCCAGTCCAGGACATGGCAGAGAGGGCTAGTGACTTGAGTCTTGGTTGCCAACAAACCCAGAGGGAGTATATGCCCAAGATGCCCCCACCAAACAATAATTAATAATAATAATAATGCCAAAATGTCATTCAGGGGTTAGCAAACATTTTCTATAAAAGGCCAGATAGTAAATATTTTGGGCTTTGCGTGGCCATATGATCTCTTTCCCAACTGCTCAACTCTGCCATTGCAGTGCAAAAGCACCACAGACAATACATCAAAGAATGAATGTAGCTGTTCAATGAAACTTTGTGGACACTGAAATTCAACTTCTATGTGATTTTCACATGTTACAAAATTTTATTCTTCTTTTGATTTTTTTCCCCAACCACTTAAAAACATAAAAACCATTCTTTGCTCTTAGACTGTATAAAAGCAGGTGTTGCTTTGAAATGTTAAACATAATTACTATTTGACCCAGTGATTCCACTCCTAAGTCTATACTCCAAAGAAATAAAAATATATGTCCACACAAAATATGTACATCAAAGTTTTAACTGCACTATTTATAATAGTCAAAAGTAGAAAACACAAATGTCCATCAACTGATGAATGAACAAAATGTGGTATGTCCATATAATGGAATATTGTTCAGCTATAAAAAGGAATAAAAGTTTTATATATGCTACAACATGGAAAAGCCTTAAAAACATTATGCTAAGTAAAGGAGGCTGACAAAAGATGGTTTATTATATGATTCCATTGATACAAAATGTCCAGAATAAGTTTAGAGGGAAGAAAGTAGAGGTGTTATTGCATAGGGCTGAATTGCTGAGAGAAATGGGGAGTGATAGTGATAGCCAAAGAGTATGGGATTCCTTTGGTGCATAATGAAAATTGTGGTGATGGTTGCACAACTCTGTGAATAGACTAAAACCTGCTGAAGTGTACAATTTAAATGGGTGAATTGTGTAAGCTGTTAAGAAGAAACAGGAGGTATGCTATAGTTTGTTGATCCCTGACATATAGCATCACAACGTTGTTTAGCTTTCGCAAAGCCCCTTTCTACATGCTATCACAACCAGCCACATTAAGCCCTAAGCAGCTGAGAAAAATCAAGGCTCAGAGAAGGGAGTGTCTTGCTCTAAGACACAGGTAACCAATGGTGAGGTATGAGTGATACCCAGGTCTTTTGATTCCCTATCCAGCGCTCACCGCAGTACAGACCGTTCCAGAGTTACACCCCAAAACTGGGTAGTCACTCCTCAAAGCCCCAGAGGAGAGGATATGACAGGAAGGAACTGCTGCTCTTCTGCCACTCCCCAGCCATTCCTGATGCCAGCTTCCTCCTCTGCCTGCAGGCCTGTGCTCCGCCCTCCTTTACTTTCCAGAACCATTGAGCAAGGTTCTCTGTCCCTATGCCTCACTCAGGGTGCTGGGAAGGAAGGGAAGGGGGACAAGGACATTCCTCCAGAAATTTGATCCATATGACATATCTGGAAAAGGGTTCAGAAAGGGCAAGGAACTGATCCAAGTTCATACAGCTGATATCTGACCTTTGATTTCCTTGACATTTTTGAGAACAAAATGAGAAAGTGTTTGGGGCCTGGGGTAGTGTTTGAAGTGAGCAAAACTCCATATCCCATTCCTTATTCTATTCCCTGTACCATCACCCTTCACGCCTCTCCACTCTCCCTCCCAGCCCCGCCCTCCACCCCCCCCCCCACTTTTACATTTCCAAAGGCACCAACCACTATGACGGGGCTGGGGTGGAAGATGGTCTTTAAAATTTTGTGAATGCTCTTTAAAAATAATTAATTGTAGAAAAATCAGAAAATACAGATAAAGGAAATAAGGACCACTCTTTAGATACAAACATAGGGGTTACCACGGGAATATTTGGGGGTGCCTCTGGAGCCAGCCACTGGTGTTCAAATCCCAGCTCCATCACTTACCATCTGTGACCTCAGGAGCTTATTTCATCTTTCCGACCTCAGTTTCTCTACCTGTAAAATGAGAATTATAATAGTACCTACTCATAGAGTTGTACGAGAATTAAATGAAGCTATAAAGCACTAAAAACAGTGCATGGCACAGAGTAAGCACTCAATACATTTCCCAGCGTTTTTTATTCATATTATTTCTTCCTTACAAAAGTGAGATCATTCTATATCCACCATTTTATAACATGGATCTCATGTTAAATGAAGTATAAGCATCTTAGCATAGCATTAGAAATTCTTCTGTAGAACATCTTTCTTATGACAAATACAGCATTCCATCCCCTGCAGTGGGATATTTAAGTGTGATTTCCACCCCCCCCCCCAACAAATACTTTTCTCCTTATCTTTGACCAATTACCACTTAAGGACAAATTCCTAGGGAATGTGTTGAGTCAAAGGATGTGCAGGTGCTTAAGGCTTTTGACACATCACTGTCGAACTTCTCTTCAAAAAAATTTAGAACTAGTTTCACTTCCACCAGCTAGTAAGAGATAGCCTTATTCTCTTCAATGCCTTGCTTGTGTTCTCTTTTAGAAACATCATTTCCAATTTGACCAGGTGAAATGTTATTGTCTCTTATTCTGATTTGCAGTCCAAGCTCTTCTTAATGGAACCCAGCATCAACATCTGCTCAATCCCATGGTTCCCAGTGGTGGCCTTGGACTATTAATCAATCTCCCTGAACCAGAAGGCTCAATTTTAATCCCCAAGTAAAACCAGGATTTCTAAAATTAGGGAAAATTAGGTAAAAAACCCTACTCCAGGCCAACTTCACATTATTGAAACATGGCTGTAGAGATTTCAGAAACAGGGAGAGTTTCTGAGAGTTTCTGAGAGTTTCTGCTGCATCCTTGGGAGGTGGGAAAAAAAATAGAAAGACACAGGATGGCATCTCAGGTGCGCCTTGTAGATAACTGCGGTGCACACGGGTAAACTGAGGCTCAGGAAGAGAAAGTCTCCTCAATAAGAAAAAGTCAGAAACATCTAATAGAAAAATGAGTGAAGAACATGAATAGGCAAGTTAGACAGGAAACCCAAATGTATGTTAATATGTAAAGAGATGTTCAAATGCATTAGTTATTAGGTATTAGATTGACAAAATTAGGAAGTTGTATAATACCAAGTGATGCACCACTGGTGAGTGTCGTCTAATATCCTGAGACCCAGCAATTCCTAGGCAAATGTCCCAGGGCCCTTCCCACACAGAGACAGTGTTCACAGCAGCTGTTTTTTTTGGTAGCTGGGAAAAGAAGATGAACTGGATGCCCCTCGCTGGAGGAATAGATATGTAAAATGTGGTGAAAGCATTTTATGGAATAATAATGCAGCAGTTCAAAACAATGAAATAGATGAGGGGTCAACAAACCAAGGCCTATGGGCCAAATGTGACTTGTGGCTTACTTTTGTACAGCTTAGCTCATAAGCTGAGAATGATTTTTACATTAAAAAAAAAAAGAATAATCTGTGATACATGAAAATTATATGAAATTCAAATATCAGCATCCACAAAGCTTTATTGGAACACAGACACACTCATTTGTTTGTGTATTATCTACAGCTGCTTTTGTGCTACAATAGCAGAGTTGTGACAGAGATCATATGGCCTGCAAAGCCTAAAATATTTACTATCTACCTCTTAACACACTGAAACTTTACTGACTTCTGAACTAGAGAAACACAAAGAAACTTGTATAGATTAACAAACTACATAGCTAAATGACAAATTAAGTATTAGTTATGTTGCTGTGTAACAAATTACGCCAAAACTTAATGACTTAAAACAAAGATAAACATTTATTATCTGTGGACTAGGAATTCAGAACAGCTTGACTGAATGGTTCTGGTTTGGCATTTATCATGAGGTTGCAGTTAAAATGTCACTGAGGTTGTAGTCATCTGAAGGTTTGACCGAGGAGGAGAATTACTCAAGATGGTTTACTTACAAAGCTGGCAAGTTGGCGCTAACTGTTGACAGGAGGTCTGTTTCTCCTAGACCTCTCCACAGGGCTGCTGCTTCAGTGGCCTCACAACATGGCAGCTGGCTTCTTCCTAGAGTGGGTGATCCAAGAGAGAGCAAGGAGTGTTTGCAATGTTTTTTATCACCTAGTCTTGGAAATTGTAGTTATCCTTGCGACATCCTATTTGTTGAGTAGGGTCAATTCTATTCAGTATGAAAGGGGACTGACTGCTCAAAGATGTGAATACCAGCAGATCCACTAGGGCCGTATTGGAGGCTCGCTAGGATAGTAAACAGAATGCTATCTATAGCAGGACACCTTTAATTAAAAAAGTAAATACATTCATGTGAAACAACACTACATATTTGACAAAGTTATGGACAAATTTAAGGAATTAAGCAGAGTGGCAGGAGAAAATGGGAGTGGAGGGTAGGGATACAAAAAAAATAAAAGTGGGTGATAAATTAATAAAACCAGAGAGATACTATTAGAGTGGGCTGTGGACTGAGATGCTTAATCCAATTCTCTGCACTCAAATTCCTCCCTTCCCACCTAAATAAGGAGATTGAGAAAACTGTTTCCTTGTCCAAGATCACAAGAACCTAACCTCCTTAATCAAGTCCTGTTCTCACTGCGTGAAACACCCTCATTCAATTTATAGTTGACCTGCAGGGTCTTCAGAATTCTCATTCCTGGCTACATGGAAAGGGTTTTTGCCTGCAGGGAGGGTGTGGGGACCAGTAGAACCAGCCTGGGAAGAAAAGGCTTAGTTATTATTCAAACAGAGGCGCTGGTGGATTGCTCACCCCTCCTGCTACTGTTCTTCCTCCTCTGGAGACAAAGGGCTCTCTGAGTGCAGAGCACTGTAAATACCCCCGGGCCAAGCCTGGTGGTGTTAAAGAATCAAAACTCTCATTTCTTTAAAAGTATATCCCGTGGCTCTAGACCTTGTGACTTCTTCTTTTTTCTTCATAAGCACTGCCAGGTAAAAACTGTTATTTCAAGATGCCCAGAATAGAGTTAAAGAGATTGTTTTTAACTATTTTACTTCCCTATGAATTCATTCATTCACTCACTCATTCATTTATTCAGCAAATACTCACTGAGTGCCTATTATGTGCCAGTAGTGGTGATACAGCAAAGACCATTAAGCAGGCAAAGACCCTGTCTTCATGAGTGAGGGTAGGAGCAGTGGGAACAGATGTTGGACAGTAAAGGACAATAAATAAGATACAAAACTAAAATTGGATTAAAAGGTCACTGCATTATCAAGGAATACTTGTATTTGAACTGAGACCTGAATGGTGAAAAAAAGCCAGCCCAGAGAAGAGTAATTTTGGAGTGTAAATGCCCCAGGTGGGGATGAGCATGGTGTTTGAGGAGATTAGGGAGGAGGCAAGCCCCAGATCAGATAGGTACTTGTAGTTATTTGTCAAGAGTTTGCAGTTTATTCTGTCACTGATTCTGCCATTATTAGATGTATGACCTCAAACAAGTTACTTTCAGTCCCCTGAGCTTCGGTTTACCTATCTATAGTTTAATAACCATTCATTGTGGTAGGCATCCTCTAAAGTGCTTGGGATAACTGTGTGTCCTAGTAGTCACACCCTGGGAATGTGGAATGAAATCACTTCTCACCAATATAATATGGCAGAAGTAATGGCATAATCATTTCCTATTTCTGCTGTAACGAATCACAAACTTAACTTAGTGGCTTAAAACAGCACAAATCTATTATCTTGTAGTTCTGGAGGTCAGAAAATCAAGTTGTTGATAGGGCTTTGCTCCTTCTGGAGACTCCAGGGAGAATGTTTTCTTGTCTTTTCCAGCTTGTAGAGGCTGCCTGCATTCCTCAGCAACCTCCTTCCATCTTCAAAGTGCATCATCCAACCTGTTTCCACTGTTAACTTTTTTTGTCACTGACTATTTTGCCTCCCTCTTTCCCTTAGAGGAATCTTGTGATTACATTGGGCCCATGTGGACAACAATCCAAGACAATGTCCCTCATCTCAAAACCCTTAATTTAATTACTTCTCCAAAGTCTCTTTGCAAAATAAAGTAACATATTTACCGGCTCTAAGGATTAAGACACAGACATCTTTGGGGGCCATTGTTCTATCTACCACAGATGGTATGTCACTTATGTGAGTAGGTAAAAAAAGATTGTGGTTTCTGTCGTGAGTACTTCTGTTTTTTCTCTCTCATCACTTTGAGGGAAGCCAGCTGCCATGACATGAGGCAGCCCTGTGGAGAGAGACCCATTTGGCTAGGAACTAAAGCTCCCAGGCAACAGCCAGTGAGGAACTGTGGTCTATCAACAACCATGTCTGTGAGCTGGAAAGTGAGTTCTGCAGCCCCAGTTCAGCTTTGAGATGGCTACAGCTCAGGCCAACAGCTTGACTTTAGCCTCATGGGGAACCTGAGTTTGAACTACTGAGCTAAGCGTCTCCTAGATTCATCACCCTCAAAAACCATGTGAGAGAATACATATTTATGGTTTAAGCTGCTAAGTTTTGGGGTAATTTGTAATGCAGTAACAGGGAATATATTTATTTATTCGGCAAATACATATTAAGTGTCTATATTATACGCCAAGTTGTTTGAGGTATTGGGAATACAGCAGTGAATAGAGAAAAAATCCCTGCTCTTATGGAGTTTACATACTACCAGGAGAGACAGACGGCAAGCATAATAAGTCAGTAATTTATGTGATATGCCAGAAGGGACAATTGCGATGGTGAATAAGTAGAGTAGGGTAAGGGAGATAGGCTAGTTAAGGAAAACTTTGCTGAAAAGGCGATAGTTGAGTAAAGAATTAAAACGGTGAGGGAGGAAACCATGCTCTTCATAGGAAAGAATATTCCAGGCGGCAGGAACAGCAAGTGCAAAAGTCCCGTGGAAGGGCTGTGCCCAGCTTTTTAAAAAGGCATCAGGTCTACAGCCATGCCACCCTGAATGTGCCCGATCTCATCTCATCTCAGAAGCTAAGCAGGGTCAGGCCTGGTTAGTACTTGGATGGGACACCACCTAGGAATACCAGGTGCTGGAATCATTTAAAAACTTTTAAAAATTAAAAAAATAAAGAGTCATCAGGAAGGCTAGCGTGACTGGAATGGAGTGTACAAAGGGCAGAGTGGTGGCAGATGACTAAAAAAGTGAGGTGAGGATCAAAATAGATAATGTATGCTAAGCTTTTTTAAATCTAGTGGTTGCTCAATAAAGATTTTTCTTTAAAAAAATTTTAATTTTTTTGTGAAATAATCTTAAGTATATACAAAAAAGAAAGATAACAACATAATGAACACCCACTTAACTACAACCTACTCTAATGACTCAAACTCTAACAGCTATGGTTGAGTCTATGGCTATCCTACCCTGAACAAGCCTGATCCTGATCCTATCGGATCTCAGAAGCTAAGCAGGGTCAGGCCTGGTAAGTACTTGGATTTGAGACCACCTAGGAAGACCAGGTGCTATAGGCATAAAAAATAAAAAAGTAAAGGATTGTAAGCTGACAAGGCCCTTGCAATCTGTGAGGTCAGCCAAGGGTGCCTCGCCTAAAATAAAAATAAATAAATAATAGATATGATTGAAGTCTCCTATGTGCCTTTCCCTACTCTAGCACTCTCTTGTGCCCCAAATATCACTCTCTGAATATAGTGTTGATCATTCCTATACATGGCTTTATATTTGGTCCATATGTGTGTATCAATAAACAACTTCTAGCACTGTCTTTCAGGTTTTAGATATATATGCAAAAGGCAAATCTAATATACTGTCATAATGTTATTGTGTCATAATATATCATATATATCAATAAATACATATCATGGTATTACTGGTAAAGCAATTGTCTCATAATGTGCTTTTCACTCGTTATTTCTGCGAGTTATTCAGTGTGATTTGAGGCTCTACTTTATTCTTTTTTCACTACTGTATAATGTTCATACCATGAATATATTACAATTAACATATTACTTTAAAAATAACCATGCCATTATGCTCAAAATTATCAATTTCTTAATATTATCTAATACCTAGTCCATATTAAAATTTCCCCAATTGTATCAAATACATCTTTTTACAATTATTTTATTCAAATGAGGTCCATCCAATGTATTTGACCATTATGTCTCTTAAGTCTCTTTTATTCTAAGTCTTTTCTTCTTTTTACTGCCATATAATAGAATTGTTGGAGAAACTGGACTATTTGTCTCATGTCCTGGATTTAGTTGGATTTGTAGTGTCTTGATCGGATTCAGTTTTTTAGCGAGGGGAAAAAGGAGAGGACAGGAAACTGTCACCTGTAGCTCAATGATCAAACTCACCAATATGGTACAAACCTACATGATGGGCCTCTGGATATGATGTAATGGTAAATAGATAACATGGCCTATGTAATATTTTACCAAAAGGGGCTTATCTAAATCTAATTAGGAAGAATAAACAGGACAAAGGCAGATTGTGGGATCTTCTAAAAGATAACTTGTGTGGACCATTCAAAAATGTCATGAAAGAAAAAATTAGGTGAACACTGATCGGATGCTGGATCATAAACATTACAGCTATACAGGATATAACTGAAAAAACTGGAGAAATCTGACTGTAACTGTATAAGAGATAACATTATATCACGTTGAGTTCTTAGGTGTGATAATGGCACTGTGGCCCTGTGGGAGAATTCCTTGTTCTTAAGATATTTAGAGTTGAAATATTTAGTGTTGAAATCAGAGTCTACAGGTAACTCTCAAATGGTTCAGCCAAAAAATAAAAATGTGTGTGTAAATAATCTGGCAAAGTATATTGACAATGGTGAATCAAGATGAAAGGTATAAGGGTGTCTGTTGATTGTGTTTTTTAAATGTTTGTTGACTTAATTTTTTTTTTTAATAAAAAGTTGTGGGAAAAAGAACACTTTGTTGGCAGAGCTATTAGGCCCCTCCTGCATTACACTGGGGCACTTCCAATTTGTAGGTCTCATCATTGCTGACTCTGATTTCCCCTATTTGTCGTGTGCTCCAAATCTCTTTCCCTCAGGGTGGAGGAGCCGTGGGTGGAGGCCCGGAGAGCCTGTATTCATCATGTTGATGCTGTGAAATTCCAGCATCATTTAAAAGAGAGGAAAGAAAAGAAGGAAGAGATGGAGAGGAAGGCCAGCAACAAGACTCCCCTGGTGTAGGCTCTGCTGCCTCCAAGATTCCCTCCGTGATCAGGCACTGCCTCCTGGCGGCCATCGGCACACTTGCAGCATCCCCGCCAGGAGTAGGGCACCGTCCTGCAGCCTTCACTCTAGACAGGATGCACCCGTAGAAAGCACCCCCTGCAGGCTAGCGCTCCCACAATCCCAGCCTGTTCACCATTTTAAAGAACATCAGCAAGAGCCCAGCACGGTGCAACGTGCTTTACAGATATCAGCTCACTTAATCTTCACATCAGCCATAACTGGTGGGATTATGGTAGCCCCCATTTTAAAGCCACAAACTGAAACTCAAAGAGGGGAGGTGACATTCCAAAGACTGCACAGCTAATGTCACATCTTCTAAGTACAGGTCCAATGCTGTGCTCACTACAGCCCAGCTGCTTCCATGTCTGAAACATCTATTATGCTATGGGCCATGCACTATGCAACGTATTAACTCATTTAAACCACAACAGCCCTAGGGTATAGGTTCTATTAATATGGCCATTTTCAAATTGAGGAAACTGAGGTACAAGAGTTTAAGAAATCTGCCCCAGGTGACTCAGAGGAGTATTGACTGGGGAAAAATCACTGAGGATCATTGGAATTGTCTGTTTGCTCAGTTCACAAATGTTTATTGAGTACCTCCTAAGTGCAGAACCCTTAACTAAGACATGAATGTTCAGCGAGAAGACAAAACAATGCTGTTAAATTGAAAAAATGATAAAAATGCAAAGAGCAAACCTAATCTATTTACAAAAATGCATTCCGAAAATAAGATCCTCAAGGAGAATACAATGGTTTTAAGATCAGTCAGAAATAAAAGTAAATGTGAACTACTGCTCTCTTCTGGGGAAGAGGGTGAGTTTAAGTGAATGTAAACATTTTCACTGCAACCCACCAACAGAAGTAACACACTGGCAATTCTAATTTAAAACTTGGCTGAATATTTACTTCAAAGGAAAAGAGAAGGAGGGCGCTACCATTCTCCTAAGAAATTCAGACATATTAAAATTCCTATTCCTAATAAACAGAATATGGCAATTTAATCTTTTGGAGAATGCATTTAAGCACACCACCTGCAACCAACTCCTTTGCTCCAAGCTTCTGGACCTGCCTTCCAGGTAGCAGGCACACTGGGTGCTCAGCTCCCTCCCAAGGTCTAAGAAAGTCCGCCATCACGCTCTTGTCACCTATCCTTTCCCTCTCTCTGGTGCCTCTAGGCCCCCACTCCTCTCCCACGCCAGCAGAGTTCTTAGAAAGCCCAGACTGGGGTCCACAGTGCTTCTGTCAGAGATTCATGCCTTACTCACCCTGGCAAGACCCCAGGGTGAAGCAGCCCTCTGGGGAGGCCTGGTTTAGGGCCCACTGTGAGCACAAATGCGCAGCATGCTCGCTGTCGTTGGGACTGGAGTGCCAGGACTTTCTTCTGAGCAGTGCCCCTTCACCAACATACTTTCTTTTCCACTTAAACAAGATACTTACAATAACTAGAAAAAAATGAAGAACACAAGGTTTTCTTTTCATTCTTTTTAAAAAACACTTTATTAAGGTATGATTGACATACAAAAAGCTGTACATACTTAATGGATACAACTTGAGTTTGAATATCATTTTCATTCTTCCCATCTTTGTTACTATTTTGGTCTATATGCTACATGAAATGTTGTCTGGACATATTTAAGAAACAGATATAGCTGGAAAAATTGGCTAAAAGTATGAATAAACTGGAAAAGAATAATGTCCGAAAAACAAAACAAACAGAGCATCCCATTAAAGTAGCTATATTTTTGTGAAAGTGGTTCTCAAAGTGCAGGCGCTGGACCAGCAGTATAAGCCTCATCTGGGAACTTTTTAGAACTGCAACTACTCTGGACCAGACCTGCTGAATCATATAATAGCAGGCTGGGGTCCAAAATCTGTTTTAACCAGCACTCCAAGAGATTCTGATGCATATTCAAATTTGAAAACAACAACAACTACTACTACTATTACTACACGATGACCAAACCTATTAATTCAGTGATTATTTAAAAAGTGAATTTATATTTCCCTAGCCATAACAATAGTGACCTATATTTAAGAAATAACAAGAGGAGGAGCCTGGAGAACACCTAGTGTGGGGCAGAGTTTTCCCACCCAACGGCTCTTCCTGAGGTAACAAATAGTATGAACTACAGGCATCCAGATGGGTTGGAAAATGGTGGTGGTGGGGGCCCTTAATTATCCACCCCACAAAGTGTTGTGTGGTGAAATTAGAAAATAAACTGAAAGTGGAAAAGGACCAAGAATGTTCTTTCCTGACAGCTGATATGGATTGGCTGGAGGTGGGAGTGGATGTACCTGCAAGAAAGGGTTTCTGTAACTTGTGCGGGACCTCCCTCAACTGAGCATATTCGTATTCCCTATTCCTGGCAAGAACACCTCATTTGAGGGACTGAGTCAGACAATGGTTAGGGTGGTAGGCTCCAAGAAGAAACATTGATACTCCTAGGAAATAACAAGGGAGTACTTTGAGCTTCTTGAATCTGTAGTTTGGAATGGCTTTCATCAGTTCTGGAAAACTCTTGGCCATGAAGTCTTAAGATATTTCTTATAGCTTTTCCTTTATTTTCTTTCTGGGAATCTCATTAAATTTATGTTGGGCTCTCTTACCCAATAGTTTAATGTGTTTTACTTTGCCTTTTGTACTTTCCATCTCATTGTCTCCTCCCACTAGTTTCTGAACAATTTCTTCTCACCTTTATACCAGTTCATTAATTCTCTCTTATGTTTATGTGCTGTTAAACACATAGTTTAATTGGCTATTTTAAAAATTGTTCTATTTGGTTATCTGCTATGTCAAGTTTTCAAGCTCTCTTGTTTTTGCAGATATTTTCAAACTTGTCTTTTAAATTCCTTTTAAAATACTAAGAACTGCTACATTATACTTTTTCTCTGATACTTCCAATATCTGAAGTATTTGTGTCTATATTTATTGTCTGTTATTTCTGCATGTTTTCTTTCATGTTGTTTCCTTGTCTATCTGGTTCCCTTTGAGAATGTGCTGGAAGTTACTTAAAAAAAAAAAGGGTGTGTGTGTGTGTGAATACTTTGATGTCTGAAATAATACCTTTCTCTAAGGATCATTTTCATTTACTTCTGTCAGGCACCTGGGCCAAACACTAGTTTGGTCAATGTTGTAGATTCTGAAGGCTCAGGTTCCCTATTCCGCCAAGAAAAACTGAATTTGGGAGACATGGGAATGCCAGGGCTTGTTCCTCCCAGTTCAACATTTTCTTGAGGGTGTCTTCATTTGGGGTCCCAGTTCAAACGTGGGGTGATTAGTCAAGTCTCCCAGCTTTCAGCATTTTAACACTTGTACCCCTCATACTGCAAGTCCACCAACCTTACAGCTGGGTCTCACAGGTGTCTCTTTCCATCAGCAAATACCTTTAGGCAAAGGCAGCTTTGAGTGCTGGGATTATGAACTCAGTCTCTCACTTCTCCAAGACTTTGATCCCTAATTCTCCATTCTTCTATTAGCTCTTTGAAATGCTTTTCTTTTTTCAACATTTCATCCAGCTTAAGTTATTTCTATGGAAGAGCTGGTGCTAATCACCTAGACCACCATTAGTGGGAGTGTAACCCAGTAATGATTCATTATCTTCCCTCCAGCCTGCCCGCACAGGCCCCTTCCAGTTTCAAGGAAGGGAACAGAAGAGAGGAGAGGAAGAGATGGTGTCACTGTTTTTACGACCTTGTTTCGGGGGAGCAGAAACTTACACTGTATTTCTCAGAAAAAGCCACACTTTTTCAGAGAGAAGAGCTACGATTACCTGGAGTTTCTCCACTTACCTAGATAATCTCATATGCTTCAATTTACCCCAATTTTGTCCAGTAGGTCACGTGATAGGAGCTAGCCGTATGCAGCCACTGAGCAAAGCGCGAGAGAAGAGGGGAGGAGTTGGCCTGAGGTGTTCTGGCCTTGGGGCACCAGCAGCAGTGGGCGGCCGCTGGACGATAGCCTCGCACTGACCGCAGGACGCCGGGGAGAGAGCGCGTCCTCCAGAGGGAAGCGAACACCAAGCGCGGCGCACACACTGGAACCAAACATCCAAAGAACGAGTACAGCGATCGTTACGGAGCGCCAGCGCCGGGGGCGGAAGAGGTCAGGCCGGAAGCGGAAGTGCAGCCCGCCAAGGCTTTCGGGCTGTAATTCTCCAGTCGCGCCAGGTTCCGAGCGCTCGGAAGCTCGTTTCGCGCGCTTGTGTACCGCGCTTGGCGGACCGCGTTAGTAAAATGTTGGGGGAACCAGTGGGCTTCCTTTGACACCTCTTTAATGGGCACAACTGGGACTTACTGTTGATTCTAAATTTGGTGGTACAAATCTTTCTAACCGCTATGGTGCCACCATTAAGAGGCCTCTCCCGCCACGCTGTCCAGTCCCCCTTTAGGATTCCTTAACCTGAGGAAAAGCAATTTTGTGCTTACTTACGGTTATTAAAATTTAGGATAGCCCAGTTTAAAACTCCAAACTCATAGCTTATTTTTAGATTCCCGCATGCTTGGCCCACTCCACTGAGCGTCGGTTGGGCGAGGGCGTAGGAGGAGGAAGGTGCCTGTCCTCTGGGGTAGTCCTGTTCAGCCTAGAACGGTGGCCTGTTCTGACGGCGGTCCCCTCACAGGGACATGAGCGGCTGTCTGAGGGCTTGTAGCTTTGCCCAGTTCTGTGTGTTCATTCACAGTGGGACGGCGTAGTTTCCCCTTTAGCCACTTCTGTCCTCGCCTCTGAGCCCTCTCCTGGTGGGTCATCCCCTAGTTTGGCTGGGCAGCCTCTGGGAGACAGCCCCTAAGGCTTCTGCCACCCTGTCTTCCTTCCACCCTTCCGGGAACTCCAGGCACAGGGTAAACATATGTATGTCTCGGTTTTAGAGCATAGCCTCAGCTTCCCGTCTGGTTAGCTACCCCTTCATTCTTAGGAGTCCGGTTCTGGATGGTCAATTATGTAGTTGCCTAATCCATGATCCACTGAAATCCTGTCTTGTGATCTCTGGCAGCAAAGAAAAACATGGACTTGTCCTATCCTTCTTAGGCACAACACAAACCGGGGCCTTGTTGGGCTTCCATGCTCAGCTGATATGGGCTACTCTAGCAGCTCCTCCCTTCAGAAATCTCATTAGTTGTGGGCATCTGTTCCTGTCGATTCCTTTCCACCCCCTTACCACGGCATACACTCTTCAGGGGTAGACAGCAAAGATGGAGGCAACCCCAAAGTGGGCCTGTGGTTTCACTGAGAATAGACACCCAGCTCTAGTAACTTTGGATGTCCACAGTATCTCCAGCTATCCTCTTGGTGCCTGAATCCTCAAGTCCCATCGGGAGGGAGAGAGGCCTCACCCAAGGACCATAAGGCCCTTCTCTGGATCTGGCCCTTGTTGCATGGTTACATGTCAATGGGGGCACAGGAGTGCAAGACTGTGCAAGTCTCACACCTCCTAGTGAGTCCTGTGGCACCCCTTAGACTGTAGGGGTACATGACATTTTGTTTTCACCTTTGAGGCTTTATCAGCAATTCCAAGCCGAAGTCCTGTAACATGTCTTAACTTTTGCAAATGAGCATTAAAATTCAAGAACAATTGGTAATTGCTAGTTTCATAATGCACATAGTAAAACAAAAATCCCATTGGTTATTACAACTAATACTTATCATAGCACATCAAAATATATTTGAGGTCGGAATTTCTCGGTTCCTTTATCATTAAAATGTTTGTCCAAAAAAGTGTTTTCCCAAAATTACAGGGCTTTCACTGAAATTTATTAGTAAACATATTCTCCTTCTACCAAGTCCTACAAATAATCACTTAGGTTCTTGTCGACAGGAAGCCCTTTGCTTCCCTGCTCTCCCCTTTTTAATTGGTCCCTAAAATGGCATTTCTAGAGTGGAAACATTACTTGATCTTGAAGGTGCTAAGACCTCTCTCTTCTTTCTTGGACTTAGATCAGCTTCTCACCTATGGGAGCATAAATGCCTATTTTTCCTTCCCCTGAATCCTTTAGGCATGCTAGATGTACAGAACAGACAGGCTCATACCCTGAGGAGAACCAAGCAGACGGCTTTGTGAGAGGAGTCGACCTCCTTGCTCTTACTGCGGTAAGAGCAAGGAGGTCGACTTTGACTGTAAAAGATTTAAACATTCAGAGAGGCATATACAATAAACACCTCTAAATCACTTTCAACAAATGTTAATCATGCCATATTATTTTTTTAAAAAGAAATGACAGTTTAAGCTTTCTTATCCTTTCCCTTCTAGTTCCTGAGGAAACCACCACTCTGAAGCCGCTATTTTAAATACTTTCCTACTTTTACTTCATGAATTGATAAAAAAAAATGGTATCATGGATTTTTTTTTTTATGCACCTGGTCTTCCTAGGTGGTCTCCCATCCAAGTACTAACCAGGTCCAACCCTACTTAGCTTCTGAGATCGGACATCAGGCTTATTCGGGGTGGCATGGCTGTAGAACATGGACCATGGCTCCACTGGGACACACACACAGGACCATTTGCATGTAAAGCAGACAAGCTAAACTACACTATGGAACCACATCCTAGGTATCATGGATTTTTTAAATGTTATAACATATCACACTGTATGTATCTTCTGCAACTTTATTTTCAATTGTTTTCAGTATTAGGCATGTTAATATATGTACACCCAGTTCAACCATCATTAAATGAGTTACTGTCCTTAGTCTTCATGCTGTTCACTTGTTATTGCGTACTTTTCTGTATGTATTTTGCTTCAATAAATGTTACCCACCAATCCCTACTCTAGGGAGCTTACCTTCTAGAGTAGGCATATAATAAACAAGCAAAATATTTAGAACGTCAGGTGGTGGTAGGTAGTATGGGAAAAAATGAAGCTGGGAAGAGATGGGGTGTGCCATAAGGACTGCTATTTGAGAGTGGTCAAGGAAGGGCTCTCCGGTAAAATCTAAACCAAATTCTGAAGGAGGTGAGGGACCAAACCATGTGATATCTAGGGAAGGGGCATTTCAGGAAGAGGGAACAACAAATGTAAAGGCTCTGAGGTGGAAGCCTGCCATGTGTGTTTTACTGCAGGGAGGCCAGTGGGCCCAGAGTGATCAAGAAGGAAGACGAGTGGAGAGTCAGATATAATATGGGTAGGAATACTATGCAGGCTTTTATTTTAGCTTTTATCTAGTGAGGAGAGCTATTAGAGGGCTCAGAAGAGTGACACCATCTTAGATTTTTAGTGTCATTCTGGCTGCTGAACTGCAAATATGGAGAGGCAAGGGTAGAAATGGGGAAACCGATTAGCAGCTATTGCAAATATCTGGCCATAGATGATGATTTGGGCTAGGGTGGTGGAGGCAACAAGAAATGGCCATCCTCATATCTTGCAAATCAGCAGGCAGGACTTACCGAAGGATGTGGGGTGTGAAAGAAAAGAATCAAGAATGGTTCCCGTTTGGGGGCCTACCTGGAGGGGATTGTTTTCCCAGATGGAAGACTGAAGGAGGAATATACTTGTGATGGAGCTGGGAGGAGAGATCATGGGTTAGTTTATCTTTGGACACGTTAAATTGAGTTATCCTGTAAACATCCAAGCGGATGTCACACAGGCAATTGGTTACAAGAGTACACAATTCTGGGCTGGAGATATAAATTTTAAAGTTACAACAAGTAAATAGATATTTAAAGCCATGGAACAGGATGAGGGCCCCAATGAGGGTGGGTTTTAAAAAGAGAGGTCCAAAGACAGCCTAGGACAATTCCCATTTCTAGAGCAGGCAAAACAAAGAACCTGAGAGAAGTAGCTATCAATTAAGTATATGGAAATCTAGGTAAGTGTGAAGCCCAGTGAAAAAACATGTTAAGTGTGAGGAAGTGATCAATGGTACCAAATAATGCTGAAAGGTCAAGTAAAAAGATTTGAAAAACGATTTAACCACATGGAGTCCATCAATGACCTTTATACATATATTTACAAATTGAGAAAAATTATACATTATTATGCTGATGGGAAAGATTCAGTAGACAAGAAAAAAAGAGAATCATGAAAGTGGAAATTATAGGAAAGCAGTCCTAGTTTAAGGACAGGATATAATACACCAGAGAAGTTGGTCTGAGATAAGAGAACAGGAACAGGAAGGAAAGAAAGAGCTAGTAGGCAAGATGCATGTAGGTGAGTAGTTAGTTGTCTTCTGATTGTTTTTATTTTTCTGTCAACTAGGAAACAAAGTTACCAGCTGAGAGAGGACTGGGGTGAAGGACTGAATGAGAACCAGCTGGAGATTGAGAAAAGTTATAAAATAGTATCTTAGCAGACTGGGACAATGACTGGACTAGAGAACAAATGCTTAAGAGCAGTCAGAAATTTAAAGTGGGACCAGTCACTGTGGCTCCATTTTTCTCCAGGCACATTGGCACAGCAGCAGAACAGGCAGAACTAGAATGTTTTGTTTTGCCAGATGCTCTGGTTCTTTCATTTAGGTATTGTATTATGTGAAGTAAGAATATGCTACCACTTATTAAGCCATTTACTTATGACAGACATTTGTTTGTGTCCATATTGTCACTATTTCAAACACTGCCGCAATGAACATCCTTGTGCATGTCCCACGGGAGAATTTCTAGTCGAGGGTACATAGCTAGTCTAGGGTATATATGCTGAATCATGCTTAGTTTCAATTTTACTGGTTATTGCCAAATTACTCCCTAAACGATTATACCAATTTACCTTCCAACAGCAGTGTATAAAAACTCTCATTTTTCTCCAACTTTCTGAATTTTTGTCAGCCTAATGGGTATAAAATAGTATCTCTGTTTTCTTTTGCAATATCTAATTTCAAGATTGAGCATCTTTTCAAGTCAGTCTTGGCTATCAAGAAATCTCCACTCTACTGCTCACTTAATGAGACTATTATTAAGTAACTACTATATGTCTAGCACTATGATGACCAGAAAAACAAAAAGTTAGCAAAGTAGATGTGAACCCAGCCATTCTGGTACTCACAATACAGTGCAGGGTGAGGGGAGAACACCAAATAATTAAATACAAACTGTGGTAACATGAAGGAATTAACAGTAATCTATGAAATTTAAGAGGGAGACCAATTTAGCTGAAGTAGGGCAGTCAGTGGTAATCTGACTGCCATTTGCACTTTTAACAGATGAGTAAGAATGAACTAGTTTAGTAGCTATAAAGGACTGAGCATTACCATCATCATTCACCTACAAACTTCAGAAGTGCTTTCTTATCTTCCCATGGGGCACAGAGGTGTCCTAGATGCTCTTGGGGACATAATACCTGCCCTGAGGCCCTTCCCCAGACATACCAGATACCAGAAGTGGGAGACTGGCTCCCCTTTGCAATTTTGAGATGATTACTTCTGTGTGTCTTATTTAGTTTATTCCTGTATGAGTCTCAAGTATTCAATGTCATTATTATAAAAACCAATGCCAAAAACCATCCAGATATCGTCACAACAGTAGGGACTTGTTGTAGAGATCCAGGGGCTAGCAACATGGAAAAATACTTATGAGAAAGTTCTTTTTTAAGTATGACACAAGGTTTATTTATAGTGTGGCAAATATAAATATCCAATGTATTAAGGTATGAAGGTTGTGAAGTGAATTTAGGGAATTTAATCTACTGAGTCAAGAAAACATTCCAAGGCCATTCCCCATTTTGTCTGTTTGGTCCTGACCAAACCTACCAGCACATCCCTCTACTCACTCACTCACTCCCAAATCACTCTGCATTATATGCAGCTCTTGAACATAACATGGCTCTGGAGACATCAGTGGTTAAGAGCTATGCCTTGCAGCCAGATAGTCTGGGTTTGAAGCCTCAATCTGCCATGGGGAGTACAACCTAGGGCAAGTTACTGAGTTTTTCCATTGTAAAACAAGAATACAACACATGTATTAACATTCTTTAATGCAAGCAACAGAAATCTGATAGAGGTGGCTTAATCAAAAAGGGGGTAATCATTGGAGAACTATGAATTCCAGAAAGGGCTTCAGAAATGAGCCAGGTCCAAGGACCTCAGGAATCAGAAATGAGACCACCACCATGTCAGTGGCACCCTCTCCTACTACAGCAGACCTCCCCTCTCTGGTAAGGAATCAGGCTCCAGGAAGTTCAAAGCCTTCATCTTTTGGCCTAGCCACTCAAAATCAAAGTTTCCCTGTCAACTCAGTTTTGAAAAAAATTCCTGGCAAAGGATTCTAATATTGGCTCTATTAGGTCATATGCTTTCCCCTAAAACAATCACTGAGCCCCAGGGATATCCTGACCTATATTCCTGTGGTGAATACAGCAGGGACTGTTACAAAGAAAAAAGGGGGAAAGGCTGGGCAACAATAGCTGCAAGACCTAGAATGGGGTGATGTAAAGATTAACTGAAATTATGGCTATAAAATACTTGACAGAATGTCCTGTAAGTAGTAAGCATTCAATAAACGGTAACTAATTAACTCACCTGGCTGTGATGAGTTTAGAAGTTAATCCCTCTGCCTTGATGCTTCACTCTTTAATCTTAGCCAAGTTCTG